>JAHRHZ010000012.1:39203841-39292560 GCA_024137785.1 Ginglymostoma cirratum | reverse complement strand
AGACCCTTCTTCAGACCCATTATCTGAAGAAGGGTCTAGGCCCGAAACGTCAGCCTTCCTGCTCCTCTGATGGTGCTTGGCCTGCGGTGTTCATCCAGCTCTGCACCTTCTTCTCTGAGTTTAGACAGAGTCATCTTCTTACCTGAATCACTAAGAGTTAGTTTTTAGGGCTCTATTTGCTCAAAGCCACATCCCGACCTGGATTTTGACCATTCTTTCACTGTCAGTGGGTGCCTCCCGAACAGCACTATGGATGGGTCTATACCCTAAGGACCCAAGTGGTTCAAGAATGTAGTTCAGCACCACCTTCTCCAAGTCAACTGGGCATAGACAACAGATGTTGACCTGCTAGTGAAGCCCACATCCAAGAATGAATAACAATTTTAGTCTTAGATTCTGCTAGGATTGATTTTGTCACTGCCATTGAACTATAAATATTATAGAACTTAAAGACTTTGTTAAAAAGCCCCACTACAAGTTCTGTTCCCTTATCATGAAATCAATCCTCCTTACTGGCCACTTCCACGCAATCGCCCAGTATTAATGGTCTATTCGGCTTTCAGTTCCCAACACTTTGCTTTTAAAACTCATCATCATGTTCAGAATACTCCATGTACTCCAGTTTTGCAGCCCTCTGAGAATTCTGTGGTCCTCCAACACTGGGCTTCTTTCATGGAGTGTCAGCATTAATGGCAAAACCAGCATTTGTTGTGCATCCACATTTGCCATTGAACTAAATGGCTTGTTAAGGCCTTTTCAGGGAACACTTCAGAATCAACAAATTGCTTTGGGCTTATAGCTACATGTAGCAAAGACCAGCCAAGCATTACAGATTTCCTTTCGTAAAGTACATTGATGAACCAGATAGGTTGTTTCAACAATTAAGGATGATTTCGTACAAAAGCAGAAAGTGCAGAAGAAAAAGAGCAGATCTGGCAGCATCTGTAGAGAGAGAAACAGAGCGATTTTTTTCAAGTCCAGTGATCCCTGTTTTGAATAAAGTGTTTGTTTTCCAATGATGATTTAATGGCCTAATTACTGAGACTAGCTTTTATTCCAGATTTATTAACTAAATTTAAATTTCACCAGTGGGATTTGAACCTATATCCATAAACATTACTCCAGGTCTTTGGATTACTAATCCAGTAATATTACCGCCATACCTTTTACACTTTCATGGCAGCATTGGCAAATGCACCTTCAGCTGTTAAGTTCTGGAAGTTCATTTCTGAATGCCTTTATCTCTCCACATATCTCTCACTTTCTTTAAGACCCTCCTTAAAATCTCCTTCACTGATTGTGATGTCTCCTTCATACGCTTGGAATTAATGTTGGAAGTTTACACTCATGAATAGCCTTCAGGAGTTTTATTACATTAAAAACTCAATGTAAATTAAAGTTGTTGAAAAATGACACCATTCTGAAAAATGGAAAATGTCCTCAGAAAATAACATTTGAAATGGTGGTCAACTCACCATTATATATGTCCTGTTTTTACTGGATTCTGTATAATTTGAAGATAGTGATAAAAAGATGGGGCAGATAATTAGTAATTATGTTTTTTTTGTTATTTCAAAACAGAAGGATCTTGGAGAGGATGCGAATCCTGCAGTGACTTGTAGTATTACACTTGTGAAAGGAAAGTATTGACGAAATTGGGTAAACTACAGGTTGATGACGAATCAAGTTCTGAGAGGCATTATTACCGGATCCTCAGCAAACTGAGACCAAAGAAATAGTAGAGATAACAAGGTGTGGAGCTGGATGAACACAGCAGGCCAAGCAGCATCATAGGAGCAGGAAAGCTGACATTTCGGGCCTAGACCCTTCTTCAGTCTAGGCCCAAAACTTCATGTTTCCAGCTCCTATGATGTTGCTTGGCCTGCTGTGGTCATCCAGTTCTACACCTTGTTATCTCAGATTCTCCAGCATCTGCAGTTCCTACTATCCCTACCAAAGAAATAGTATTTTAGTGTGCAATAGATTGTGAATATGTGCTAGAAGTCTGGAGAATGACCAATGCAGTTCCAATTTTTAAGAAGAGAGACATTAGACCTCTGAGTAATTATGGGATAAAATTCTTCACACTGTCACAGCAAAAATGTTGTATTCAATTGTGAAAGGTTATTTCATTTCTTTAAATGAACAGGAAATGAATAGAGGAATTGACATAGTTCACAAAAAGAATGTTGAAACATGACGGAATGCATAGAATTCTTTGAAGAGATAACAGTCAGAGTAGATAGGGGAAATTCAGCAGATGTAGAGCACATGGACTTAGGGCAGGTCCTTAACAGGTTATTTCGTTCTTTCATGGGATGCTGGAATTATTGGCTTGGTCACCATGTGTTGTCCATCCCTAGAGAAGTCCACATGGTATATCTACACCACAGAACCTTTAGGAAGGGAGTTCCCCGATTTTGACTCAGTGTCAGTGAAGAAACCACGATGTAGTTTCAAGTCAACATGGTGTGTATATTAGAGGCGATCACAGTGCCCCAAAGCCTCTTATGCCCCTGTCCTTCTAAGTGATAGAAACTGTCGGTTTGAAAGTTGCTCTCAAAGGAGGCTTGAGGAGTTGCTATAGTACATCTATTTGGTAGATTCTGTGGCATTATATGTCATAGATATAAGTCAAAGTAGGTGTAGTCTGTTTGGCTGTTCACATCTGGACCATCATTCAACAAAGCCTTCTATCTCAACTCCGTCTTCCTGCAATTTCTTTACATTCCGTGATTGTTACAGTATCTAAAAATGTATCTACCTCTGTTTTGAATATGCTCAACAACTTAGCATTCACAGCTCACTGAGACAGAGAACTGCAAAAATCATGCCATAAGTGAAGGCATTTTTAATTTCAGGCCTACATGCCTGCCCCTTATACTGAGATGTGAACCTTATTCCAAGCTCCTCAATCAGGGGAAACATTATCCCAGCGACTACTAGCTTGTTGCCTGTTAAAAATTTCACGTTCATCTGAGATCACCACTCATTCTTCTAAACTTTAAGAGTTAGAGAATAGCCTGTGGTATATGGTCTAATAGAGTTAATATTTTATTGAGTGCTGTAAACATCATTCACTCTGATAATGGCACAGTGTCTTGGTCAGAGGGAAGAAGGAGTTTGTAGAACCTTAGCCTGGTCTGCTCCTAACAGTCCCTGTATTGACGTAAGTCATATCCATGGAGCCGATAAACAGTTGCATTGATGAAGTAAACTTCATGTTGTTTACTCAACAAGACTAATCTTCTAATTAGACAAGAAAGGTGGCTATCCTATTTCACATTAGACCGCTAGACACAAGAAGGATGGGGTGATAGTCAGCCCCTTCAAAATGTAATGATTAGCCCAGTCCAGCATTACTTTCATTTACTGTAAAATAAGAGAAAATAGAATCTAGGGGTTCAAAAAAAACAGAGGAAACACTTTTAAAAATGCTGGTGATTCAGGAGCACTCAAGAAACAAGGAGAGCACTAGAGGGGATATAATAAGCCTCTGAAGCACAGGATTGGCTCCTATGTAGCTGTAAAGGGTAGGAAAGCTTACATTACAGCCATTTGGGATAGAAAAGTCTATTTTACAACTGCAAAAATGGAGCAGAAAATTGAACATCCTGGAGAAGACACATTTTTAGATACAGAAATAGCTTCTAAACTGGATGGTAAGTTGTAAGTTGAACATGTAAGTACACTTCTAAAAAGAATTGGGAGGGTGGTAAATGATATTGTTGCTCACTAAATATCAAATTGAAGTGGTTTTGGAAACCTGTGACAATTATTTCAAATTCATAACTAATCGAAATCTTGAAAAGGCAAGGCTCAACAAAAAAGTGCAACATTCAGGGGAATCCTTAGATGAATTTATTGATGATCTCTGTCCTGGTGGAGAGATATAACTATGAGACTGGTTTAGTGTTAGCATTACTGATGTGTTGCTGTCAGATTTATTATATTTCAAAAAAGACCTAACTCTGGAGAAGTTCATTTGGATGGTGAGTAAAGCAGAGGACTGAAATCAAGATAGGTCATCCCAAGAGGAGAGGGTAAAACTTGACACATGAGATCTATGAAATGTATTCATTTCTTAAAGTATCAAATCTTAAACAAAAGGCATATAAAGTAAGCTAATCCAAGATGAAGGATAGCGAGCAGACGTTAAAGGATCCTACCAAGACTGTGGAGCAAAGAAATGTCACATGTACAAACAGTGCCCAGTTTTTAAAAATGAATATTTTTATTGCAAGAAAGTAGGTTAGTTTTAAAAAATGTGCTGACACAGTCACAGAAAAGTGGATGATTAAAGAGATATACACACAAAGAGATGCATGAAGTAGAACAATCTCCAGTAGAAGATAAACTCAGAGTTTTCCGTTTAGAAAAATCAGTCACCCAAATCATCCATTTCGGTATGCAGACATTTATGATAATGGCAATCTCATGAATTTCAAATTGGACATAGGAATGATTATCATGGAACTATCAGAAAGAGAGCCTTTGTTGAGTCAACACTGCTCACAGCTGACAAAGTTCAGCCACATGCTTCATGGGGTATCACACTTCATGCTAAAGGAATGCTACAAGCAACTGTCCAACACAGAGGTCATCAAATATTAGAGTACTTTATGTACCCCATAACCAAGAATTCTGTCTCCCATTTAGAAGGATGTGCATTGACCTGCATTTCAAAGAAGAGGTTAAACAACAAAAGGGCAAAGAAAAATCTGTAAAAAGTGTTGTCAGTATCTATTAACTCAAGACAACCTAAGCAAAAATCAGAATTTCTTCAGGTTGGTTATGTTGGAATAAAAAATGTATTTGTTGTTGCCAAGGGAGTGATGAGGTGACTGTTGTGGTTTGGCTGAAATATTTTCTACTGCTATCGAAGCTAACGTGAGTTCAGATTCTAAGTTACGACAATGTTCAAAATGGAGTAGAAGCAAAGAATAACTCAACTCCACTCAGGATAATGCAAGTATATTCAATTCAGTTGTATCAGATTGGACCACAGCATAATGAATAATTGTTTGTGAGAAGTGTAAATCTAACAATAGATGCTGAGGTGAACAGATTGCGCAGAGGTAAGTTTAATCATAAAATTTGACCTCTTCACTTTCCAAAGAAGAATCCAAATAACAATAAAGAGTATCAGATCAAACAAGAATGAATCTCTAATAACAGAATTAACAAGTGAACAAGTAGGTTTCACAAATTCATCAATCATTGAGAGGGCAAGAAAAGCCCAAAACATTCAAAGAGTTAAAGCAACAGATCTGACAACTTCAAAAAAGATATAGAATGAGAACAAAATTCCACTGATATGAATTGAATACGGTGCACATAATCCCACTGAAGACACCACTAAGAATAGACAAATATGGTGCAAGGAGTCAAGATATTGCAAAGAGTAACATTGCCTGTTACAGCAGAGGCAACAATGATAGCTATAAATAATAGATGTGTATCATCAAAGTCCTCTGTGGCAGAAATACAAGAAGACCCTCCACTTCAAAGGAGAACTATAGATCTTAGACCATCAGGGAGATAGTTCATGTCAAATGCATCCCCCACTATGAATTAACATTCTTCCAAGATCCAAGATAACATGTTTGGGGAACATAGTGAAATCTACAGATCATCTGAACTTGTAAAATCAAAGATCTGTATATGTGGTCTTCTGGGAAATGCACATATAAATAAATATATTACAAAATATAATGTTTAATAGGACAAAAACTTGGGGGGATATAAATGGGTCTGAAAAAGTGTCAAATGGTTAATACTTGATGTAATGGGGTCATGAGTAAGGAGGAGCTTATAGGAACACAACCTGGGCTAGTGTGCTCCTCACCAGTGAATGAAAAGCGAAAGAACTGCAAATGCTGCAAATCAGAAACAAAAACAGCAATTGCTAGAGAAGCTCAGCAGGTCTGGCAGCATCTGTGAAAAGAAATCAGAGTTAACATTTTGGGTCAAGTGACCCTTCTTCAGAACTGATGGCAGCTAGGAAATTGTTGGTTTTTATGCAGAAGATAGGGTGGAGGGAGGAGGCAAGGAGTAAACAGTAGGTGGACATAGAGCCCAAAAAGAGAGAAGGACAGTTGGACAGACAAAGGAGTGGCTAGGTGGGTAAATAGCAATTGATGAGGACTGTTAATGACTAACAATGGGTTGTGTGTAATGGCAGACTTTGTGATAACAAGGCCCAGAGTGTGGGAGTTAGGATAAGGGCATGAGAAGAGCTCAAACGCTAAAGTTGTTGAACTTGATATTTAATCCATAGAATCCCTAAAGCAGGGCATTCAGCCCAACAAGTCCACACCAACCTTCTGAAAAGCACCCTACCCAGACCCATCCCCACCCTATCCTTGCATTTCCCATGGCTAACACACCTAACCTACACACCCCTGGACGCTATGGGCAACTTAGCATGACCAATTCACCTAACCTGCACATTTTTGGACAGTGGGAGGAAACTGGAGCACCCAGCGGAAACCCAAGCAGACAAACGGAGAACATGCAAACTCCACAGAAACAGTCACCCTAGCGTGGGACTGAACCTAGGTCCCTGGTGTAGTGAGGCAGCAGTGTTAACCACTGAGCCACTATGTCACCAGAAGGCTGTAGAGTTCAGAAGGCTGTAGCATTTGCAAGCAGAAATGAGGCACTGTTCTTCCAACTTGTGCTGAACTTAGCTGGAGCTAAGCTGAGCAGCAAACCCGAGACAGAGATATTGGCCAAGGAACAAGGTGGTGTGTTGAAGTGGCAGACAACCTGATGTTCGGGGTCCTTTTTGTAGACAGAAGGTAGGTGTTCTGCGAAGCGGTCACCCAAACTAAGCTTCATTTCCCCAGTGTAGAGGAGACTGCATTGTGAGCAGTGAATATAGTAGACTACATTATACAAAGTGCAGGTAAAGCGTTGTTTCACCTGGAAGATGTGGTTGGGCCCTAGGATATTAAGGACAGAGGAAGTAAGCGGGCAGATATTCTACTTTCTTTGCTTGGACGGGAAGGTATTATGGGACATTTGGAGGTTGTTGGAAGTGAAGGAGGAGTGGACCACGGTGTCCCAGAGGGAACAGTCCCTGCGGAAGGCTGACAAGGGAGGGGAGGGGAAGGGAACATGTGTCTGGTGGTGGCATCTCGCTGGAGGTGGCAGGAATGGCGGCTAATGATCCTCTGGACGTGGATGCTGGTAGGATGGTAGGTGAGGAAAAGGGAAACTCTATCATTGTTGAGGGAGGGAAGAGAAGGAATGAGGGCTGAAGTATGGGAGATGAGTCAGACCTAGCTGCAGGTCCTGTCAACCATGGTGCTAGGGAATTCCTGAGTTAAGGAAGAAGATGTGGCCTGTAAATATTTTCCATAATGCAATAGATTTTATATTCTTAATTCAAAAGGATTTTTTAGTTATACTACAATGGTGGCTATCCTAATTCTCATTGGACCACATTGAGTTTGTACACGCACAACATAACCTTATTAATCTCCCCTCATCACACAATCCCCTTATTCAAAGAATCATCTGGTTAATTTTTTTTCCCATATTCAGTACATATGATACTATCCAGACCATCATCAGGTTAAGTTGCATGTCATTGGGGTAAAGAACAACAAATTGAATTAATAATTTATTATGAAAGAGAAAACTGGAGTGGGAATTAATGACAGTTTAAAAGTTGGTTGGAAGAGGGCATTAGTATCCTGATCAATTCACATCTGCCGCCACTTCTAGTCACAGACCACATCTAGTCACAGTGTGTATTAATGATTTGACAGTAAGAGTTGATAGTTATGTTGAAATATGAACACAACAACAGACATTAAAAATTGGAAGTGTTGGAAGTACTTAGCAGGTTTGGAAGCATCTGTGGAGAAAGAAATGAAGTTTATTTTCCAGAGATAATAGGTACTGCAGATGCTGGAGAATCCGAGATTACAAGGTGTGGAGCTGGATGAACACAGCAGGCCAAGCAGCATCATAGGAGCAGGAAAACTTGACGTTTCGGGCCTAGACCCTTCATCAGAAATGGGGGAGGGGAAGAGGGTTCTGAAATAAATAGGGAGAGAGGGGGAGGCGGACAGAAGATGGATAGAGGAGAGGATAGGTGGAGAGGAGGCAGACAGGTCAAAGAGGCGGGGATGGAGCCAGTAAACGTGAGTGTAGGTGGGGAGGTAGGGAGGAGATAGGTCAGTCCAGGGAGGACGGACAGGTCAAGGGGGCGGGATAAGGTAAGTAGATAGGAGATGGGGGTGGAGCTTGAGGTGGGAGGAGGGGATAGGTGAGAGGAAGAACAGATTAGGGAGGTGGGGACGAGCTGGGCTGGTTTTGGGATGCGGTTATGGGAGGGGAGATTTTGAAGCTTGTGAAATCCACATTGATACCATTGGGCTGCAGGGTTCCCAGGCTGAATATGATTTGTTGTTCCTGCAACCTTCGGGTGGCATCACTGTGGCATTGCAGGAGGCCCAGGATGGACATGTCGTCTGAGGAATGGGAGGGGGAGTTGAAATGGTTCGCGACTGGGAGGTGCAGTTGTTTGTTGCGAACTGAGCGCAGGTGTTCTGCAAAGCGGTCCCCAAGCCTCCGCTTGGTTTCCCCGATGTAGAGGAAGCCAGAACGGGTACAGCGGATGCAGTATACCACATTGGCAGATGTTCAGGTGAACATCTGCTTCATGTGGAAAGTCTTCTTGGGGCCTGGGATTGGGGTGAGGGAGGAGGTGTGGGGGCAGGTGTAGCACTTCCTGCGGTTGCAGGGAAAAGTGCCGGGTGTGGTGGGGCTGGAGGGGAGTGTGGAGCGGACAAGGGAGTCACGGAGAGAGTGGTCCCTCCAGAAAGCAGACAAGGGTGGGGAGGGAAAAATGTCTTTGGTGGTGGCGTCTGATTGCAGGTGGCGGAAGTGTCGGAGGATGATGCGTTGGATCCGGAGGTTGGTGGGGTGGTACGTGGTGATGAGGGGGATTCCTTTTTGATTGTTATTGCGGGGACGGGGTGTGAGGGATGAGTTCCGGGAGACACAGTCGAGGGCGTTCTCAACCACTGCGGGGGGTAAATTGCAGTCCTTGAAGAATGAGGACATCTGAGATGTACGGGAGTGGAATGCCTCATCCTGGCAGCAGATGTGACAGAGGCGAAGGAATTGGGAAAAGGGGATGGCATTTTTGAAGGAAGGTGGGTGGGAGGAGGTGTATTCTAGGTAGCTGTGGGAGTCAGTGGGCTTGAAATGGATATCGGTTTCTAGGTGGTTACCCGAGATGGAGACAGAGAGGTCCAGGAAGGAGAAAGAGGTGTTCGAGATGGTCCAGGTGGACTTCAGGTTGGGGTGGAAGGTGTTGGTGAAGTGGATGAACTGTTCGAGCTCCTCGTGGGAGCACAAGGCGGCGCCGATACAGTCATCAATGTAACGGAGGAAGCGGTGGGGTTTAGGGCCAGTGTAGGTACGGAAGAGGGATTGTTCAACGTAACCTACAAAGAGGCAGGCATAGCTTGGGCCCTTGCGGGTACCCATGGCCACCCACTTTGTTTGTAGGAAGGCTTGAGAGCTCTTCATTAGAACTGCAACTATTTTGAAATTTTAATGCGAGTCAGGGAAGAAAGGGAAAGGGATCAAAGAACAAAAGGGGAGTTCTGTGGTAGGATGGAAGGCAGGAAAAATTAAATGACAACAGGATACTTGTGAAGTGCAAAGAAGTGTTAATAGGGCTGCAAAGAAAGAAAAGAATATCTAAAAAAATTCAAGTGTGAAATGTAGAATCATCAACATGCCATCATTCAAGAATATCCAGTCCAAAATAAAACAAATTTTAAAAACATAAGAAGAAAAATATGGGACAGAAAAACTGATCTCAAGTTAATGTTACGATCAAAAGTTTGTTGAGTGCCTGATTCAAAGATGGGGCACTCGTGCTTAGGTTTACATAGAGAATCATTGGAGCACAGTTCAATGAGCGGTAAATAGGATGAAAGCTTTAAAGACTGGAGGGCCTAAAATCATTCACAGAACTGGGTTCAGTAAATGGAGATGGGCTTTAGTGTCCACACTGTCCCAACTTTCAGACCACAAGACATGAAAAAAGAAGTAGGCCATTCAAAAGTCAGTTCCATCATTCAATGAGATGGTGGCTGATCTGACAATCCTCAACTCTTCTTGTCTATATGACCCTCTTACTGATTAAAAACTTGTTCATCAAACTATTGAATATTCTTAATGACTCAGCCTTGAAAGCCCTGTGCAGTAAAGAATTCCACAGATTCACTACCCTCTAAGAGAAGAAATTCCTCCTCATGTTTGTGTTAAGTGGACAACCCTCTATTCCATGATTATGCTCTGTAGTCCTTGATTATCCCAGAAGAAGAGGTCATCCTTCCTATAATTTACAAATTTCTGTATGAACTCCTCCCATTCTTCTATATTCCAATAACTACACGCGCAAACTACTAAACCTGTCATGAGAAGACAATCCCTCCATACTCAGAATTAATCTAGTAAACCCTCTCTGAACTATATCCAATACCAGTACATCTTTCCTTAGATAAAGGGAACAAAACTGTTCACAGCCTTTCAGGTGCCGCCAGGTTAGTGCTTTGTACAGCTTTAGCTAGACTTCCTTATTTTTGTACTCCATTCCCTCTGAATTTGTATGTTAGGTTTTTGTGATTCATGCATGAGGACCTCCAATTATTTTTGTGCTGCAGCCTTCTTCATTCTCTTCCCATTGAAATAATATTCAGCTCTTCTCTTCTTCCTGCCAAAATTTGTAAACTTACATTTTCCAAGATTAGATATATGTACATAATGCAATATCAAGCAGAGTGGGAACAGCTTCAAAAAGTGGAAATCATGCCTGAAAAAGTACTAGAATTCTTGGAGGATGTAACAAGGATAGCCAAGATAGATAAGAAGGAGCCAGTAGATGTAATATATTTAGATTTCCAAAAGGCATTTGATAAGGTAGTGCATACCAGGAACACAATGTTGGGAAAATAGCCTGGTTCACAAATCCTGAGCCAATGCTGAAAAGTTATCCTTTTCAAGTTATTTTGCCTTCTGCACAAAACCTGCCAGAACTAGTGAATATATCCAATCTTTCTATTTATATTCAGTGGTCCAGCATCTGTAGTACTTCACAAATAATTATTTGTGAGACAGCACAAGCTATGGTGTGGTATGATAGAATTATTTGCTATCATGAAAATTGAACAAGCTAGATAAAAGCAAATTTTTCTCAATATTAAAAGTATCAAGGATGAGAGGCCATTAACAGAAAATTATATTTAATAGTTTTATAACAGAAGACAGGAGAAAACTTTCTATTCAGACTGGAAGACTGTTCATGTTCAGAATTAGGAATTGAGGTAGAAACAATGCCAAGCTTCAAAATAAGGTAGAAAGGTAAATGAAGGATTGAATATGTTTTTTTTTGTTTAGATTTTAGATGGGATGGATTGAGTTACAATGTGTAAGGTAATTGTCAATATAACATAGGGTTGAATGGCCTACTTTTGTTGAAAATTCTGTTTATTTTTTACATAAAGATTTATAGCAGTGAAATAACATGTCTTTTTTATACACTAAAGGGATGTGAACATTGCTGGCTGGCCAGCATTTATTTCCCTTCTGTAGTTGCCCTTGAGAAGGTGACGATGAGCTGCCTTCTTAAACTGCTGCAGACGATATACTGTAGGTTGACCTACAATGCTCTTAGGGAGGGAATTCTAGGACTTTGACCCGGTGACCCTGAAGGAACAGTGATATATTTCCAAGTCAGGATAGTGAGTGGCTTGGAGGAGAACTTGCAAGTGGTTGTGTTCAACTGTATCTGCTCCCCTTGTCCTTCTATATAGAATTGGCCAAAGGGTTTGGAAGGTGCTGTCTGAGGATCTTTGGTGAATTTTTGCAGTGAATCTTGTAGATAGTACACGCTGATGTAACTAAGCATCAGAGGTGGAGCAAGTGGATGCTTGTATATGTGGAGTCTATCAAGCAGGTTGCTTTGTCCTGGATAGTGTCAAGCTTCCTGAGTTCTGCTGGAGTTGCACTCATCCAGGCACGTGGGGAATATTCTGACTTGTGCCTCGTAGATGATGGACAGGCTTTGGGGAGTCAGGAAGTGACTTCTCTTGTAGCCACTGTGTTTATATGGCAAGTCCTGTTGAGTTTCTTCTCAACAGTGACCCCTAGGTTGTTGATTAGAATCCCTACAGTGTGGAAACAGGCCCTTTGGCCCAACAAGTCCACACCGACCCTTGGAGCATCCCACCCAGACCCATCCCCCTATAACCCACACACCCCTGAACACTATGGACAATTTAGCATGGCCAATCCACAGAGTCTGCACATCTTTGGACTGTGGGAGGAAACCGGAGCACCCGGAGAAAACCCACGCAGACACGGGGAGAAACCTCTGCACAGACAGTCACCTGAGGCTGGAATTGAACCTGGGTCCCTGGCACTGTGAGGCTGCAGTGCTAACCACTGAGCCACCATGCCGGGATTCAGTGGGGATTCAGTGATGGCAACACGATTGAACGTCAAAGGGCAGTTCCCTCCTGTCTCTGGACCATGACAAAGAGTGGTGAAGTGAAACTCGCTGTCTTTGGGAGAGCAAGTCATGCTACAAACAAGTGAAGCTCATCAAGGAACCAATAGCTCAATAATCTGATAAGGTTGGCTTGAGTTGAAGACTATCGTGGACTCGTCAGGTCTGTCTGCTTTTACTTTTTCTTCTTTCTCTACTTTTTTAAAAATTGAACCTTACTTACTTTCTGTAGAGAGCATCTCTTAGTTTCAACAGCAGCTGCATTGCAAAGGTCAGCGCACGCAGTCTTGTATTGGCAATGTCATTGGTGGAGGCAAGATGGTGCCAAAGAATGGCGATACATCAGGGTGGAAGACCCCGCATCCAGGCCCATAACTAAGTACGTAAGGAGGACTGTAACACTAAACTTTTAATTTTATTATCTTTATTTTCTACTTTATACCTTTGTACCAAAGATGGTGTTAGAGAATAGCGACTTTGTAAACTTTTCACTCTACTCCGTATCCCTGTGGTTGAATACATATGACAATAAAACCTAATTCTATGTCAAATTCTAATTCTAGATTGTCTTTTGTTGGAGATGGTCCTTGCCTGGCATTTGTGTGGCTTGAATGCTACCTCAAGCGAATGTGGTAGATAATTTCTGGTAGGTAATTAGGCTCTGTCGATACTTCTTTTTTTCTTTATGTTGTTCACCATCTTCTGATTCTCTAGGTCACCTTCTGGCACAAGCTGAGGAACATAGAAACAGGGGCAGACCACTCAGCTCTTTGAGCCTGTTACTTCTTTCAATTAGATCAACAGCTACTCTCTGCCTCAACTCTGTTTCTGTGCAATGACTGAACGTCAGAGGGCTTGGACCGTATTTAGTAACTTGCTGTCTTTTTTTTAAGCCTTCCTTTGTGAATTTGCTGTGTGTGTGAACGCAAAAGTATAAATCTTGTATCATCAGACAAAAAGCTTTGTAACACCTTCAGACCTTACCATTTCAAATAGGAAGAATTTTTAAGAACAAAATCACAGCTCACAGGACCAGAACTGAAAGGAAGCAGTTAGGTTAACCTACAGATTTGATAGGGAAGGGAAATTTCTGCGGTTTTTGAGTAACTGTAAATTGATGGTGTTGGGGAATAGGTGGGATTATGTTTTGCTGTGTGTTTTGAAATTTTTTGGATTGTTTTATTTAGCAACCATGGTTTGGTTTGTTTTAATTTTATTCCTTTTCTGTCATAAGCAGTTTTACTGCATAAAGCCAAATCTGTAGCCTAACCTGCTTATGTTTCAGTGTAAAACCACATTATTAAATTAAAATAAGAGCAAAATATAATCTATTGTGCCAAATTCATAACAAGGGCAATCAAGATGGCAGCAGAGTAGCAGGGCAGCGTGCAAGCTCCTGCCTGGAGTTCATCTGCTTTGTCTGCTTCTACTTTTCTTTTCTTCCTTCACAGCTTTTTTTTCTTACTTTAATCTACTTACCTTCTGTAGACAGATCAAAACAGCATGGCAGACAGTGAGAGAGCACAGGGGAGAGTGAGAGACCTTGCCTAACATGGAGGAGAGTGGGCCCAACATGGAGGGCAGTGAACCTAGAGTGGGCCGGAATGAGCCTAGCACGGCAGCAATAAAGACTCCCCCAGCATCTGCGATGACAGTAAGCAGCCTGAGGTCTCCCGGCATCTGCGAGGGCATTGAGCGCGGGGAGATCGAGCCCACTGCAGAGGAGATTTAGCCCAGCACAGAAGAGATTGAATTCCTGTGGGGAGTGTGAGCCCTGCATGGCTAAGCACTTAAGAAGGACCTCAATATTGAGTTTTTAACTTTATTTCTTTTTCTACTCTGTACTAAGAAGGGCTTTAATGTTCAATGTTTAACTATGTTTCCATATTTTTCTACTTTGTACCTGAAATTTTGCACCTAGGAAACTTTGTACTTAAGATGGCGCCAGGAACAGCAACCTTGTACACTTTTCATTGTACTGCTGTATCACTATCCTTGAGTACACATGACAATAAAACCTAAATCTAACTCTAAAGTTCCATTCTTGGATCTGAAGTGTCTGTGATCTGATTTGTTCAGTAGTAATATCAGCTGGGATCGAATAGCTGAAACTCAATTGGAGCAAATTAGATTTTAATTGCTCTTGCAAAGAAGTGAAAGCAGCTGGATAGGAACAGTTCCAAAAAAGTATTAGTTCAATCTGATGGGAAAGGGTGTAGGTACAAGCTCCACTGCAGAACTTCAATGTGCAATTATAAGGGTTTTGGAAAATATTTGAATGAAGGTTTAAAGTAATATCTTAGCCATCTGCTAAGATGGCTGTTAAAGACCCCATGACACTAGTCAACCATCCTCAGTTGGTAGCACATTCAACTCTGATTCAAAGACCCTGGGCTTAGACTCACTGTGCAGAAACTTAAGCACAAAATCTAAACTGATATTCCAGCGCAATGCTGAGGGAGTGCAGGACTACTGCAGGTCCTATCCTTCAGAAGCATTGGTCAACTCAGGGCCTCTATGCCTTCTCATGTAGATATAAAAGATTCCATAAAATAATTTTGAAAATAAAGGAAGGCAAAACCTTTAAAATGAGAATGAAGGAAGCAGAAAGTAAGGATGGAAAGAGGAAAGCAGATGTCAATTTTAATTTGATCTTTCATGTAAAACAAAACTGTTGTTCATTTTCCAACAGGCCAGTAAATGTATCCAGTGATTTCTTAAAACTCACAAGAGTGAATATGTTTTGATTTTGCTCAGACAAGATTCTATAGTGATTTAGTGATCCATTTGGAAGTGCTTGCATGTGGGCATTAGATAAGGGGAGAATTAGAGTAACTATTATCCGTTGCAACTCAGTAACCACCAAACATTCATTTTCAAGCTATAAACAGGAACAACAATCATTTATAAGAAATTCCCAGTGTGTTAGGGATGCTCAAGGAATTGCTTCAGAAAAGGATGGCAGGAAGAATTTTGTTTTACTTTGTTGATGAAATATGGGCATCACTGGAATAGATAGGAATTATTTAATGGGACTGAGCGTTGCTGGCTGGGTCAACATTTATTGCCCATCCCTAGTGGCCATTTTTGCCTGAACTGACATAACTCTGGGCCATTTCTGCAAGCAGCGAAGAGGGAATTACAACGTTATGGATCTGGAGCTACTTTTAGATCAAGCTCTACAGGGATAAAAACAACAACAACTTATATTGATGTAGTGTTTTCAATGTAACTAAATGTCCAATAGTACTTCACAAATCTTTATTAGACAAAAATGACAATGACCTTGACCAAACCATCATCAACTGCTTCATTTTTGACTTTCCCTTCATCGTTAGGTCAGCTGTGAGGTGGTTTGCAGATGTTTATACAATGTTCAGCAGCGTTTGTGATACCTCAGATGCTGAAGTATTCTGTGCTTGTAAGCAGTATGACTGGACCACATTCTGACTCGAAGAACAGAGCAAGCCAGGCAGCATCTGGAGTAAAGGGGAAGCCAACGTCTCGGGTATTACCCTTCTTCAGGACTGGATGTGGGGATAGGTGGAGCTTCAGATAAAGAGGAGGAGTGGGTAGCGGAATGATGGTGATCACCATGGTGAACATGTTGAAACTGCAAGCCAATACACTCCTGGCTCCTGATAGACTTAATTCTAGAGTCTTTAAACAAGTGGCTAATGATAGTGTTCATATGTTGATTTTAATTTTTCCAAAATTTCCTTGGAGAAGGAGAGTTTGCTTTCTCCCCAGAGATTGCCAGATCTGCTGAGTTTCACAGTCATTTCTGTCTTTGTTTCAGATCTCCAGCATCGGCAGTTCTTTGTTTTAATTAAATTACAAGGCAGTTAGCTTAACAGCTGTCACAGGGAGAATGTTAGAGGCTATTTTTAAAGATGTTATAGCAAGACACTTAGAAAAAACTTCAAGGTAATCAATTAGAAAATACATAGCTTTATGAAAGGGAAATCAGGCTTAGTCAATTTATTGGAGTTCTTGAAACGTTAATATGTACTTTGTTTAAAGCAGAACTAGTGGATGTACTGTATTCAGATTTCCCAAAGGCACTTGATAAGATGCCACACTAAAGATTACTGAGGAAAATAAAAGCTCATGGTATAGCAGGGAACATATTTTCATGGATATAAGATTGGCCAGTTAACAGGAAAAGAGAGTTAACAGGGAAAAGAAGAGTGAAATAGAGCCAGTGGGGCAAGGAATGGCAGATGAAGTTTAATTCAAATAAATGCGAAGTGTTGCATTTTGGTCAGACAAACCAGTTAGGGATAGTACACTTAATTGTAAGGCCCTGGGGAGTGTTGTTGAACAGAGAGAGCTCAGGGTGCAGGTGCATATATCCCTGAAAGTGATGTTACAGGTAGACAGTGTGATGAAGAAGGCATTTGGTATACTTGCCTTTATTGATCAGAGCACGACATTTGTAAGGCCACATTTGGAGTATTGTGTACAATCCTAGTTGCTGTGCTAGAGGAGGGATGTTACTAAAGAGTGCAAAAAAGGACTTTGGAAGGATGTAACCAAGACTTGAGTTATAAGGAAATGTTGGACAGCTGGGACTTTTTTCCCCTGAGTGCAGGAAGTTGAGGGGTAACCTTATAGAGGTTTATAAAATCACGAGCGGCTTAGATAAGGTGAATAGTCTTTTACCCAGGGTAGGGGAGTTCAAAACTGGAGTGCATACATTTAAGGTGAGAGTGGAAAGATTTAGAAGGTACCTGATTGGCAACTTTTTCACACAGAGGATGGTGTGTATATGGAACGAGCTGCCAGAGGATGTGGTAGAGTGTGGTACAATTGCAAGAATTAAAAGACATTTGGACAGGTACATGGATATGAAAGGCTTAGAGAGACATGGATTAAGTGCAGGCAAACGGGACTAGTTCAGTTTAGGAAACCTGGTCAGCATAGAAGTGTTGGGCTGAAGGGTCAGTTTCCGAGCTGTATAACTCTATAACTCAATGACTCTATGAGAGTCAGCATAAGTCGGCCATTTTCTGGCTGGCAAGATGTAACAAGTAGTATACTACAAGGATAAATGCGAGGCTCTCAACATTTACAATTTCTTTAAACAACTTGAATGAAAGAACCACTAGTATTGTTAATTTTACTCATGATGCAAAAATATGTAGAAAATTAAATAGTGAAGAGGACATGAGGAGGATACATGAGGTGGTAATAGGTGAAGTGAATGGGCAAAGGCCTGACAATTAGAGTATAATGTGCACAAAAGTGAAGTTGCCCATATGGTGGGAACAACAAGAAAAAACCTATAATCCAAATGATGAGATATTGAAGACATCTGAAGTACAAAGGGATCTGATTTTTTCGTGCATGACTCTCACAAAGTTAGCTGGCAGGTCCAACAAGTAGGAAAGCTAATAGACTGTTACAATTTATTGGAGGAGGACAAGGAGGAAGGTTATATTTCAATTACACAGGGCGTTGGTGAATACTGTATATGGTTTTCATCTCCTTATTTAAGGAAGGCTGTAAATACATTGGATGGAGTTCAGAAAAGGTTCACAAGGCAAACTCTGGAATAAGTGAGTTGTCTTATGAGGAAAGGCAGGACAGGCAAAGCATGAATCCTCTGGAGGTTATAAGAGTAAGAAGTCATTTGATTAAAACATCCAAAGGAGTCTTATCAACATGGATTTGGAAAGCACGGTTCCTTTGGTAGGAAAATCAACAATTAGTGTCACTCTTGAAGAATAAAAGGTTACCCATTTAATTGCAAGGTGAAGAGAAGTTTTGTCTCACAGAGGGTTATGAGCCTTTGGAACTTTTTTCCTAAAAGGCAGTGGAAGCAGAGCCTTTGAATATTTTTTGAGAGGTAGATAGATTCTTGATAAGGAAGGGGGTGAAAAGTTATCAGGATAGGGGGAAATGTGAGGTAATCGTTTCAATCATGATCTTATTGAGTGGCAGAGGAGACCCAAATGGGCTTGTCTTGCTCCTAGTTTCTATGTTCATGGGCAAGTCAGAGAGGTTTGGGAAGGGAATTCCAGAGCTTGGAGTTTGGGTAGCTGAAGGCTTAGCCACCATCAGAAGAACAGTTATAATAGGGAATGCAAGAGGTCAGAAGCATGGATATCCCAAAGGGTTGTAGTTTTGGACGAGATTACACAAATACTAAGAGACAAGGCCTAAGAAGGGTTTGAAAACAAGGATGTGAATGTTAAAATCAAATTGTTTCTTGACTTGGAGATAGTATGGGTGAGTGAACACTGGCACAATAAGGATATGGATATACTGGAGTTAAAATATGGGCAGTAGACTTTCAGATTACCTCAAACTAATAGTGGTACAATATGTGAGGCTCGCAGGAAAGGTTTTGGAATAGTTAAGTCTAAAAGAAATAGAGGCATGGATGAGGAAGCAAATAAGCTGAGGTAGTAATGAAGTGAGAAAACATTATGGAATTTCAAATAGGCAGTCTTAGTGATAGTATAAATATTAAGGGAAAACCACATTGGACACCAAGGCTCTAAGCAGATTGACTTAAATTTAGACAATTGCCAGGGAAAGGGATGGATCAGGTACTGAAGGAATGCAGTCTGCAGTGGGAACTATAAACAGCAACTTCAATTTTTCCAATTATTTGTTTTAGGAAAAGTTTCCTCATTCTCCATTAGTCAGATGAGCAGTTTGATTTGATTTATTTATTGTGTATTTTGGTACAAAATACAGTGAAAAGTGTTGTATAGTTTCACCAATCTCCAGCACCATCGTAAAGCACAGAAAAAGAGAACCAAATATAGGAAATAAAAGCAGAAGAACAAAGAATTAAAGAAAAAGTGTTCAACTTTAAGCTCCTTCTTGTTAAGAGCTCTGCCATGGCTCTGGTGGCCAGGCACAAATCCAGCTTTGACACCATCTTGCTTCCATTGGTGCCCTTGCCACTATGAGCCCTCACTGGAACTCACCAATACAGACTCCACTGATGCCTCTGGATCTGCATTAGCCCGAAGTTGACTCAGCTGCCGCCATGACTCTGCTTCGGGCCCACCTCACCGATGCAGCCACTGCCAATGCCACAGGGTGGAACAGAGGGGCCTAAGAGTACAAGTGCATAGTTCATTGAAAGTGGTGTCATAGGTAGACATGCTGGTCTTCATCGGTCGAGGCATTGAGTATCGGAGTTGGGGTGTTATGTTACAGTTGTATAAGTTGTTGGTGAGGCTGCACTTGGAGTATTGTGTACAGTTTTGGTCATGCTGTTACAGGAAAGAGACATTAAATTGGAAAGTGTGCAAAGAAGATTTATGAGGATGTTTCCAGAACTAGTAGGCCTGAGTTACAGGGAGAGGTTGGCCAGGATAGGACTTTATTCCTTGGAATGTAGGAGAATGGGGGGGGTGACCTTATTGAGGTGTCTAAAATCATGAGGGTCATAGATAGGATGAATGCATATAATACTTTTTCCCAGGGATGGGGAATTGAAAACTACAGGGTATAGGTTTAAGGTGAGAGGGGCAAGATTTAAGAAGGACCTGAGGAGCAACTTCTTCACGCAGAGAGTGGTGGGTATATGGAATGGGCTGCTGGAGAAAGTGGCTGAGGCGGGTACAATAGCAACATTCAAAAAACGTTTGGATAGGTACATGGATGAGAAGGGTTTATAGGGATATGGACAAAATGCATGCAATTGGAATTAGCTGAATGGGCACCATGGTCAGAGTAGACCAGCTTGGGCTAAAGGGACTGTTTCCATGTTGTATTACTCTATGACTCTATGACTCTACACATGGTAGTTTCTAGCATGGATGGCAACAACTGGATCCATTGCTCCCACTCCAAGTTCATGTCCAGCTGTGACGAGACTTTCACCCTGGAAACAGAGGTAACAAAACATTTGGAACTCTGGGTCACAAATGCAGAGAACATTATCTATTTCCCTAGTTAACAAGGCCCTAAGCATATTGCTTTTCACTTTCATGCACTTGTGTGGCTTGTTGCATCACTCTGGAGTTTTTATTGTCATCCATACTGTTAGTAAGTGCCTCAAACCACTTGGACAAAGTCAGTGGCTGAGGCTTCTTCATCATTACATCCCAGGTTCCCATACTGTCTGACTTGCAATCATATCCTTCTGTCCCTGAACATTGGCTAAATCTAAAATTCTACTAAACCTTACAACTGCCGCTGCTGCCTCCTTCAACAAAATGTCCAGGTAACTCTCCACATTTCTGATGCCCCAACTCAGCTGAAGTTGTTAAAACTGCAGGCACTTACTGCAGATATTTGCCTGGAATTACAATGTTCCCCATAAATTCTCACATGTTGCAGTTATAGGGTATCACCTGCCCTGCCATGTGTGTTTAATCTTATTTATTTCATTGTTGATTCGTTGATTAGACACTAATTTAGCGTAGTGAAATTATACCAAATTATAGATTCCTAGCTTTGAGTCACATGAAAAACACACATCAGCCAATGGATAGAAGAAAAACCATAAAGAAGAACATCCTGCTCTGCAATGACTTCCCACTTGCACCAAATTTCCTACTTTATCACTCAGTTTGCATAGCACTCATCTCACTTATCACAGTGATTCCCAAAATCTTGCCTCTCCTCCTGTCCGTCTCATGCATCAAGGCCTCGAGCATGGCACCCAAGAACCTTTTGGCACTCTCTGTGGACAGTTGCTCCATTTTGGTAACTACCTCCTGGCCTTTCTCTTAGTTTTTTGTGTAGTTTTAGCCACTGCTACAGTCAGAATGTGCCTTGTCTTTATAAGTTGCTGTCTGGTTTTAAGTATTGCAGGCTGACTTTAAGTGGTGCTAGCTTCCATTGAACTTGAGCCCCCTGCTGAGGTGTGTAATCACTCAGCAAGGTCTTGAGTGCTGGGCTGCATGCCAAACTCATTATAATTAGCAGGAGGCACAATGCTTGTGTACTGCTTCCATCACTTTGAATGGTTGTGCGGCAATCACATATTGTCATCCCATGACCAAGTCTGAGGGCAAAGCTGTTTGCTCCCAGGGGTCCATGGCTCTTTTCTCTTCATATACTATTATACAGAAGTATTCTCTAAAATACAGTATTAAACCACTCACTTATTAGAAGTAACTGTTAATATAAAATTAACCTTACATAGCTAAACCAAGCATGGTTTTGTGTGGGTAACGTAGCACAGTAGCTATGCTACTGGACTTGTCATAGTGGCATAGAGTCATAGAGTCATACAACATGGAAGTAGACCCTTCAGTCCAACCAGTCCATGCCGAACATAACCCCAAACTAAGCCAGTCCCTGCCTGCTCTTGGCCCATATCCTTTCAAACCTTTCCTATTCATGTATCCATCCAAATGCCTTTTAATCGTTGTAATTGTACCCATATCCACTACTTCCTCAGAATGTTCATTCCGTACACTAACCACCCTCAGTGTAAACAATTTGCCTCTTATTTCTTTTTAAAATCTCTCTCCTCTCACCTTAAAAACATGCCCCCCAGTCTTGAAATCCCCTCTCCTAGGGAAAAGACAGCTACCAATAACTCTATCAAACCGCTCATTATTTTATAAACTTCTGTCAAGTCGCCTCTCAATCTCCTATGCTCCAGTGAAAAAAGTCCCAGCCAATCCAGCCTTTCTTTATAACTCAAACCTGCCATAGAGATCCGGACTAATGATCATAATACAAGTTTTATGACAGCAGCTGAGGAATTTAAATTCAGTTAATTAAATAAAGTCTGGAAATGGTTTAAGAACAATGTGAATTAGTTAATAATAGTGACCATAAAACTGCAAAACTGTCATCAAAGTCTATCTAGTCAATAATGCACTTTAGGGAAACCAATATATCTGAAATAACTCCACATAGAATCTGGTATCCTGCCAACAAGTCACCCTTTATTTACTTGAGGAAAGACCTTTACACTGATCCAGCTGCCTCAAATCCAGCTCTCAGAATGAGAAGGATGTCTGACACTTTTATTTTTATCTGATAACCAGCGCTCCCTGATTGAAACAGATTAACAGTTCCAATCAGAGAACTCACATTCTATGAGGGCCACCTGGCTGACCTCATTACAACCACCATAATACCAATCCACCAAAATTCTGTCCTGACCCAACCCAACATCTCCCTCTTAACTGACATTGCAAACAATTCTCTCTCTTTAGCTGCTTCCCCTCTCATTTAAATTTGTTGTCATTACCACTTAACTCAAAAGTAATCTTTAACACCTTTGTTTCAACCCTCCTTTTTCACTTCAAAGACCTTGAAACTGCCATCACCAAACACATTTTCAACTTTCCCACACCTCCATATTTGACATCCTCTAATCAAGTTTCTGACCCTGTCACAGGAATGAGACAGCATTTTTTTAATCAAAGCTATAAAGGATACTCAAAGTGACTGTGACAAGATAAACCGTTCCTTCTCATCCTTCTTGAGCTGCCTGCAGCGCCTGGCACAGATGAGCATGCCATCCTACCACAAACCATTTCCAGTGTTGCCCAGCTAGGTGAGAGTGCACTCAAATGGTTCCATTCTTATCTATCAAATGGCATTCAGAGAATCAATTGCAATGTATTTACCACCTTCTGCCACATAGTTACTGTCAGCATCTGCCAGGAATCTATCCTTAGCAATCTCCTGTTCCATATCTGAGTGTTGCTCCTTCTCAGTTTTGTTGTTGATTTGTATTTATATCCTGAAGACAGCCAGCTTATCTCACTACCATCTCCTTTCATTGTTCTACCATTGCTAAATTATTAAATTTGGTGGGCCCAGTGCAGACTCGTGACAGTCAGCAAGTGGACTCACATGGATTCCTGGCAGTGGCGTCAGACAGAGTTTGGATTCTCGGCCGCTTCCGCCTTGACGAGGCACTCTTAGCACCAACTCATGGCTGTCGCGTTGGAGATGAGTTTGGGTTCCCGACGGTGTCTGTGTCTAGTTCAGATTCATGGAGGCAGTGGCAGAACCTAATGAAGAGTCACCCGACCTGAAACGTTAACTCTGATTTTCCTTCACAGATGTTACCGGACCTGCTGAGCTTTTCCAGCAACTTTGTTTTTGTAGCAAGGAGGGTCCATGGGTAAGGAGATTTAGAAATCTAAAAACAATAATCATGACAATAGAGCAGTGTAGCAAATTGTGAAAAAAATGGGTTAGAAAGGGACAGAGTATAATCGTGCATTAGTGAATAATGTCCATGTAAAGAATAGTGATAAAAATTAAAATGCAGGACTGTTCATCTGAATATATGAAGCATTTGCAAGAAGATAAATGAACTAATGGCACAAATAGATATTCATGGATTTCATAAAATCACCTTAATGGAAACATGATTGCAAGGTGAACAAGGCTGAAGAATAAATATTGCAGGGTAAGCAGCATTTTGAAAAGACAGGCAGAATGGAAATTGGAGTAATTAGCTCTGATAATAAATGATAAGAAACCATGGTAGTGAAAAAAGATCTTAGCTCAAAAGATCAGGAAATAGAATCAGTATGATGGAGATTGTAACATAGACTATCTCAATATGGGTAACATTAACTTTCCTGTATACTGAACAAATCAGAAGATGAAGGTAATCTGGAAGCTGCATTTGTAGAATGTTTTTGCATCAGCTTCCTTGTGCAAAGCATTGTGAAAAACACAGGTATTTTGATCGAATATTGTCTAATGAAACATGGTTAATAGCAATCCCACAGTAAAAGATACTTGGAAAAATAAGTTCCTAATACAATGAAACTCTCTGTTAAGCTTGAGAGTAAGTTCAAACCAAGCAAATTAATTTATTAAAATCGATTACACATGTATGAGGGGAGAGCTTGCTACGGTTGAATGAACATAAAGATGTAGAGGTATGGCAGTAAACACAATGAGAAACATTAAAAAAAAGTGTCACCTGGCTGCAGTTGGAGGGGTCAAAAAGACAGGGATTCAGCCTCTAGCCATCAATCATTTAGGACTAGGATAAGGAAAATTTACTCCACCAGAAGATTATCAATCTTTGGAATCTTATAACCAGAGGATTGTCGATTCTCAAACATTGAGGTGATTCACAACTTAGATGAATAGATTCTGACTTCTCACGGAATCAAGCGATGTGAGGATTGGGTAGGAAAATGGACTTGAGGCAAACGATCAGCCATAATCATACTGAATGGTAGAGCTGGCACAATGTTCTCGATGAGAGATAAAAGGTACTGCAGATGCTGGAGAATCCGAGATAACAAGCATGGAGCTGGATGAACACAGCAGGCCAAGCAGCATCATAGGAGCAGGAAAGCTTGACGTTTCGGGCCTAGACCCTTCATCAGAAATGGGGGAGGGGAAGAGGGTTCTGAAATAAATAGGGAGAGAGGGGGAGGCAGATAGAGGATGGATAGAGGAGAGGATAGGTGGTGAGGAGGCAGACAAGTTGAAGAGGCGGGGATGGAGCCAGTAAAGGTGAGTGCAGGTAGTGGGGTAGGGAGGAGATAGGTCAGTCCAGGGAGGACGGACAGGTCAAGGGGGCGGGATGACGTTAGTAGATAGGAGATGGGGGTGGGGCTTGAGGTGAGAGAAAAAACAGGTTAGGGAGGTGGAGATGAGCTGGGCTGGTTTTGGGATGCGGTTGGGGCAGGGGAGATTTTGAAGCTTGTGAAATCCACATTGATGCCATTGGGCTGCAGGGTTCCCAGGCTGAATATGATTTGCTGTTCCTGCAGCCTTCGGGTGGCATCACTGTGGCATTGCAGGAGGCCCAGGATTGACATGTCATCTGAGGAATGGGAGGGGGAGTTGAAATAGTTCGCGACTGGGAGGTGCAGTTGTTTGTTGTGAACTGAGCGCAGGTGTTCTGCAAAGCGGTCCCCAAGCCTCCGCTTGGTTTCCCCGATGTAGAGGAGGCCACAACGGGTACAGCGGATGCAGTATACCACATTGGCAGATGTGCAGGTGAACATCTGCTTCATGTGGAAAGTCTTCTTGGGGCCTGGGATTGGGGTGAGGGAGGAGGTGTGGGGGCAGGTGTAGCACTTCCTGCGGTTGCAGGGAAAAGTGCCGGGTGTGGTGGGGCTGGAGGGGAGTGTGGAGCGGACAAGGGAGTCACAGAGAGATTGGTCCCTCCAGAAGGCAGATAAGGGTGGGGAGGTAAAAATGTCTTTGTTGGTGGGGTCTGATTGCAGATGGCGGAAGTGTCGAAGGATGATGCGTTGGATCAGGAGGTTGGTGGGGTGGTATGTGAGGACGAGGGGGATTCTTTTTTGGTTATTATTGTGGGGATGGGGCGTGAGGGATGTGTTCCGGGAAATGCGGGAGACACGGTCGAGGGCGTTCTCGACCACTGTGGGGGGGAAGTTGCGGCCCTTGAAGAATGAGGACATTTGGGATGTACGAGAGTGGAATGTCTCATCCTGGGAGCAGATGCGGCGGAGGCGAAGGAATTGGGAATAGGGGATGGCATTTTTGCAGGAAGGTGGGTGGGAGGAGATGTATTCCAGGTAGCTCTGGGAGTCAGTGGGCTTGAAATGGACATCAGTTTCTAGGTGGTTACCCGAGATGGAGACAGAGAGGTCCAAGAAGGAGAGAGAAGTGTTGGAGATGGTCCAGGTGAACTTCAGGTTGGGGTGGAAGGTGTTGGTGAAGTGGATGAGCTGTTCGAGCTCCTCGTGGGAGCACGAGGCGGCGCCGATGCAGTCATCAATGTAACGGAGGAAGAGGTGGGGTTTAGGGCCTGTGTAAGTACGGAAGAGGGATTGTTCCACATAACCTACAAAGAGGCAGGCATAGCTTGGGCCCTTGCGGGTACCCATGGCCACCCCCTTTGTCTGTAGGAAGTGGGAGGAATTGAAAGAGAAGTTGTTGAGGGTGAGGACGAGTTCGGCTACGCGGATGAGGGTGTCGGTGGAGGGGGATTGATCAGTTCTGCGGGACAGGAAGAAGCGGAGGGCCTTTAGGCCATCAGCATGGGGAATACAGGTGTGTAGGGACTGGACGTCCATAGTAAAAATGAGGTGTTGGGGACCGGGGAATTGGAAGTTCTGGAGGAGGTGGAGAGCGTGGGTGGTGTCACAGACGTAGGTCGGGAGTTCCTGGACCAAGGGGGTGAAAATGGAGTCGAGGTAGGTGGAGATGAGTTCGGTGGGGCAGGAGCAGGCGGAGACAATGGGTCGACCAGGGCATTCAGGTTTGTGGATTTTGGGAAGGCATCCCAAAACCAGCCTAGCTCATCTCCACCTCCCTGACCTGTTCTTCCTCTCACCTCAAGCCACACCCCCATCTCCTATCTACCAACATCATCCCGCCCCCTTGACCTGTCCGTCCTCCCTGGATTGACCTATCTCCTCCCTACCCCCCTACCTACACTCACCTTTACTGGCTCCATCTCCGCCTCTTTGACTTGTCTGCATCCTCTCCACCTATCCTCTCCTCTATCCATCCTCTATCCGCCTCCCCCTCTCTCCCTATTTATTTCAGAACCCTCTTCCCCTCCCCCATTTCTGATGAAGGGTCTAGGCCCGAAACGTCAAGTTTTCCTGCTCCTATGATGCTGCTTGACCTGCTGTGTTCATCCAGCCCCACAATGTTCTCTGTGGTTTACTTCTGCTGCTATTTCTTACATATTCTATCAGTAGGGGACTACTAGGCCTTTTAAATGAAAACTTAGAACGCAATAGCAGCAGGTAACTATGACTATTAGCAGCAGCAGTCTCATCCATAGGAGCTACATGCAATACCTAGGTAATTTTGATGGCCCCTCATTAATGGTAAGTGAATACACACCATATCCTACTAAATATACCTCTAGCCTTACACATTGCTTCATTCATCAATCATCTGCCTATCAACAATCTTTAAAATGGTTCACATCTCATATTCATGTTTTGCCTCTCTCACACACACTTATTACTGCTCCCAGCCTTAAACCTCCATTTAAGAGTTTGCAGAAAGTATGAGCTATTAAACTGTGCTCGGCAGATCATTTAAATATGTTGCATCACACTTATTGACATGTTTTCTTCTCTCAAGGCGCCAAGGATCACCTATGTTTACGGCCAATATTTCCACTCACTTCACCCTTATCCTACAATCTGATATGATTTGCAACACAGAGATTGTTCTTTCTCAAATTTTCTTCACCTCCAGTCTTGCGCTTATGCCTGCATACTTTCAAGTTACCATTTAGTCTGCAAAAGTGTGGAAACCTGAAGGCCTACTAAGGAATGTCACTTGACCTGAGACAGGTCAAGCACTGGCACTGTCTGAGCTTTAGAAGGTAGAATAAAAGTGCAATCTGCACTTGGCGTGGAAAGAATGGCTTATAGCCAAGCCAGCGGAAAATAGAGTGGGTGGCCACTCCCTGGAATGTGAGAGCATAAACAGGTTCTGCTGAAGGGGACTCGAATAAGAAATTTAAATGTTTATCTTCCAGGGGAAAAAAATGCTTCTGGACAAACCACTAAAATGCTTGGTGCATTAGCAAGCCTGACAGAAAACCTGACGTGACTGTCAAGGTACTTGAAGGGTTTAGCTTCTTCCCAGTAAATCACTGAAGATCTGTGACAATGAGGGGAGATGGAACTTCTTCAATTGTGTTTTTTTTTGTTTTCTGTGGATCTGCTCTGTTTTCTGATACAGGAACATTGCAATGGTTGAAATGTACTGATTAGTTGCCGTAACATTTATTATTGAGAGTTAGCTGTGCTTCTTGTAGGCGTTGTAGCGTTGTTGTCATTCTGGGGTCACGTTCAGTTGCATTGGACTAGGATGCCATCCATGCAGCAGATAACTGCCTCTAGTTCTTTGACTACATTTGTCATTGCATTTTGAATAAATTCTGGTGTAGATGTGATACAATTAAACAGAATCCCCCAAATAGTGAGAGGAAGGTTGTAAGCAACGCGTATTCCTTATCCGAGGGTAAATGCCAAAACCACTTTTTGAATCTAGCTTAGCAAAAATTGAGCTCTTAATAGCTTTTTGAGATTCCCAGCTATAGATGTCATTGGATGATTCCATCTTTTCATAGTTCTGTTCAACCGTGTGAGGTCAAGCCAGATTCATCGTGACCAATTTGGTTTTGATACTGGGATCATGCCCAAACACCAACATACAGGTTTTGTTACAGATGAGTTAACTCTTCATTGCAACATTGATTTTTTTTTCCTTCACCATGTGCAAAGTGGGTGAGGGACATTCCTTGAAGTGAACACACATTAACTTGGCATCTGACCCATAATGTGATGTGCTAGCAGTTTATAACTTCTCAAGTTGTTTATAATAATCAAAATTTTGTCCTGAATCATATACATAAGTGTTATGATCCCAAATTATGGTAATATCAGACAAGTCAGATTCCAGGGTCAAATCTGATTGATTGATCAACCATTTATTGTTTGCAATTGGTTATTGTTGTTGTCGGTCATTGAACAGGTTTACACAGAGCTGTCAATTTAAGAAAAGGACACAAGTTTCTTGCACAAATGAATATATATGGTATATGTATTATATGTAACAATTTAGAAAGATCTTAACATAAACAATAAATACGCAATGTGTTTCTAGCAATATCCATTACAGACACTCAATTCCTGTAAACTGTCACTCCTCTCTTAAACCTATTACCTAACCGACTGTTTCCAGTTTTGAGGGCCAACAAAATGTTTCCTAGTTCCGATGGCCTAAATCTCTTTTCAGTTCTGACAGCTTGAAAACTTCCACATGGGTTTTCCTAACTTGGACACATCACCAAGTAATCTGCCCTCTGCTAGGATGAATGAGTTATTCTTGTGAATTGAAGTCAAACTGCTAATGATCTGGGCTGTTTTCTCTGTATTTCATAACAATTCAACTTTGTAGATACTTCATCAATCAACACCACTGATATCCTGCTATGTAACTAATTTAAATCACACTTTTAAAACCACGATGTCCAGTTCACAATTCTAATGACTGTATGACCTCTTAAAATAAGTACTTTCAAAGAACGATGCATCTACTTTTAATAAATCAGACTCCCATATAATAATAACGTTATTCACCTTTATTACATCGGTCATAACGTATGTATTTATTCACAAGTAATAGCCAATTTTGCTAGGTGCAATCTGAAGTCCATATTTGTTATGTTTTAAAGGATAAAGTTGATTTGTACTTCTGAAAAATATTGAATTGAATATTTAAAGTAATGCTTATTTCTGTAAGCCACATATAGCCAACTGCAGCACAAAAGTGCACATGATGAAGGGATGGAGTTTCATGTGAGAATTTCTATCACGCAACTGAAAAAGGCAGTAATAGCAGAAAAAGAAATAACTTCATACTTTGAACTCGGTGAAGAGATATGAAGCCCCACATTCTCATACTTCTTGATATATGAGTTATGCAATATGGATGGGGACGGGGAAAATTTAGGCCTGAATTTGATTCAGTTCGATGCTCACCTCTTTCTTAGCTAATGGCAGAATTGTGTCTGGAGGATGCAAGGGCATTGTAAGAGCCTGTGGCTCTTATTGTTTGATGTGACTGAAAGGTGAAAATGGTGGGTTCAGACTTTGTACTAGAAATCCCACCAGTTCTACTGAACAGAGAAACAATGTGGATAACACCTACATGAAGTCATATAGCAACACAAGTAAGGTCCAAAGCATTTTTTTTAAGAACTGTTGTCGTTTGCTGAGACTGTTTGCTGTTAGGAAAGTTCGAACTGTACCTAGAATACTGTCAAATGAAATAATTAGTTAGTTGACTGCTATTTCCAGAGCAGCATGATGCTTGTCCAACATTCTGGATTTCCCTGGGAACACTTTAAATGTCTTACATTACAATAGTGGTGACACTTCAAAGTTATTTAATTGGTTGTAAATTTCTTCGGAAACCTTTGAGGTTTACGAAAAAGAAATATATTAAATGTAATTTCTTTTTGATGATGAGGATGCAGATGCCTACTGCTTTAACCCTGCATATGTTAAGAACTCAGCATTTTCACAGAATGAATGAAATGCTACCTGATTGCATTCCCAGTGAAGCACCAGCTATCCAAGAATTTCAAACAGTCTGATGCTGCATTTGTTTATCTACGGTTGGAGCATTGTGTACTGGTGCTAACTCTGTGTGACAGAGCATATTTTACTAGCGATATAAAGATAAAGTAAATAAGCACCAGAATGTTAACAATAAGATGTCATCGTTTTACCAGTTAACTTGGATGTTTTGACTCGAAAAGAGAATATCAAGTAGGAAATCAAGATTAGGTTTTCAAACTGAGATGTGTTGAGAGGGGATATGCTGGAAGATTGTTGGCTAATCAGCAACAAGTTTGCATACATTCAGGATTATCTCTGCAACACAAAGTGGTAAGATAAAATTAATGTTTCATGCGAACAGTTATTCAAAAATAGATTGCTTTACCTCAAGAGTGTTTGAACCAGAAGCTAAAATACCATTCAAAAAAGGATTGAATAAGTATTTGAAAAGGACACAGGGAGATCGCAGTGAGATAGACTGAAACAGCACCGGAGGATGATCATTAGGAGTTCCAGGAGCTTGAGACATATTAGGCCCAAACAAAGACCACTGCTGGCTTAACATGTACTATATTTAATCTATATATATAGTATGGCAAGGCAGGGCTTCACTAGTACCTTCTTCCATCACATCTCTGTCCCTTGTGATCAGGCATCATCATGATAAAGCTGCTTATACACATGTTCAGTATCTATAATTAGGGTATAATCCACAAGCACCAGTTGAAAACTTTGCAGAGGTAGAATTATCTGCATGTTCTATCCGGTGCTTTGAATTCCGTATTTCTATCATTCTTATCTGTTGCTACAGCAATAAATACTGGTTTCAAAGTGATGACCATATTTGGTACTTTGACATGATGTCAAAATATTTATGTGTAAAGAAAACCAGTGTGTTTCTAGAGGATAAATGGTAGTTTTATGGTCACCCATCAGTTACTTTCAATTCCATTGTTTTAAAAATTAAATTTAAATTCCAACAGCTACCATGCAGATATTTGAACCTGTGTCCAGAAGAATACCATGGGACAAATGGCTTATTGATCCAGCGATAGTGCCACTCACCAACAATGAACCATATACCATGAGTAAAATTTTGGTGGCTAAAGTTGATACTACAATATGAAACAAAAACTCAGAAAGTCTGGCAGCATCTGTGGGAAGGAAGCAGAGTTAAGTTTTCGCATCCAGTGACTCTTCATCATAACACAATGTCAAAAATGTGATCTCGGGCCAAAATTTGTTTCACTGTCAGATAATAAGTGCTGGTGCTGGAGATAACAGTTAGAATTTAGGTTTCAAAAAGATCACATAAGGTGTTGAGAATATATGCTTTCCTATGTTTTGAGATACACCCATCTCAGCTTGCTGCTCTTTCCTACACAATATTCTCCAAGGCAAACCATGAGTGTTAACTATGAAAAAGCTAGAAAGACTGGTCGAGGAATGATTGGCTAGGAGCAGGGTTGGAACATCTCAAACAACTTTCAGTAGTTCTTTTGTCACCTTGTGGCTTCCTAAATATCTTTTTTTTGGTCACATGCTCCAGGATTTTTGATTATTGTCTGGATCCTGAGGCAGAACCAATTTTATCATTTGATGAGTAGATGCGATTGCTTGAATGATTGACAGTAACGTGTACTGAAGTACAGTGAAAACCTTTGTTTACGAGTGGTACAGGCAAATCATAATAAGCAAGGATGCACAGATCAGAGATTGTAAAAAGGCTTAGACAGAGGCATACAGATCACACTGCACAGAGCGTGCTCTAGGCAAGATCAATGTTAGCAAGATCAGCATTATTTGAGGCTAGACAGTCCATTCATCAGTCTAATAATGACCAGGAAGAAACTGTTCCTGAACCTGCTGTGCATGTGTTCAAGCTTCTGTATCTTCTACCTGATGGAAGAGACTGTAGAAGATTGTTACCGAGGTGTGATGGGGCTTTGATGATGTTGACAGCCTTTTTGCAGCAGCGAGCCATCTAAATAGAGTCCATGGATGGTCTGGGCTGTGCACACCACCTTCTGTAGTTTCTTACAGTCCTGGGCAGAGCAGTTGCCATACTGGGCTGCTATGAACCCAGCCAGTATGCTTTCATTGGTGCATCTGTAAAAGTTAGTGAGGGTCCTTATGGGCATGCCAAATATCCTGAGCTTCCTGAGGAAGAAGAGGCATTGTCGTGCCTTCTTGACCATCAAATCTACTTGGAAAGTCCAGGACAGGTTGTCAGTTATCATCACTCTGAGGAACATGACGCTCTCCACCCTCTCAACCTCAGTTCCGTTGATGTAGATAGGAGCGTGTTCTCCTCCTTTCTTTATGAAGTCAATGATCAGTTCTTTAGTTTTGCCAGTATTGAGACAGAGGTTGTCCTCATTGCACTACATCACCAAGCCCTCTATCTCCCTTCTGTATTTTGACTTGACGTTGTCAGATATCCATTCTACTGCAGTGGTGTTGTCAGCAAAGTTGTAAATGGTATTAGTTCAGAATTTGGCAAAACAGTCTTGGGTGTACAGGGAGTACAGTAGGGGGCTGAGGACATATCCCTGGGGGACTCCAGTGTTGAGTGTTAATGTGGAGGAGGTGCAGTTACCCATCCTCACTGATTGCGGCCTATGGGTCAGAAAGCTGAGGATCCAGTTGCAGAGGGTGGAGCTGAGACCAAGATCACAGATTTTTCGATCAGTCTGGAGGGGATAACGGTATTGAAGGTGGAGATGTAGTCCATGAGAAGGAGTCTGACGTAGGTATCCTTGATGTCCAGATGTTCCAGGGATGAGTGCAGGACTTGAGACAGGGAATCTGCTGTGGACCATTATTTCAGTAGGCAAATTGTAGGGGATTGATGCAGGCTCAGAGACTGGAGCTGATGTGAGCCATGACCAACCTCTTGAAGCATTTCATGATTATTGAGGTCAGGCCCACTGGGCAGTAAGCATTAAGGCACATTGCATGTGCTTTCTTAGGTACGGAAAAGATGGTGGTCTTCTTGAAGCAGGTGGGGACTTCAGCTTGTAGGAGGGACAGGTTGGAGATGTCAGTGAATACCTCCACCAGTTGGCTGGCACAGGATCAGAGTTCTCAGCTGGGGACACCATCCAAGCCCATTGCTTTCCTTGCGTTAACTCCCAGGAACACACTGATCTGACATCCGCAGTTATGCCCAAGGGAACAGGTGTGTCTGGGGCTGTCAGGGCAGGTGTCACTGCGCCGCTGCCATTCTGATGAAACTGAGCATAGAAACCATTGAGCGCATCAGGGAGTGATGTGTCTTTGTCTGCTATCTTGCTCTGCTTCAATTTGTATCCTGTCATGTTGTTTAGGCCATTCCATAGGCGGCAGGAGTCTGTTTGGTAGGTTTGGGATTCTAACTTGGCCCGGCACTGCCTCTTGGCCTCCGTGATGGCTTTGCGGAGCTCATGTCTGGATTTCCTGTATTGCTGTGGGTCACCCAGCTTGAATGCTGCTGTCTAGTCTTCAGTAGGGAGTGGGTTTCCTGGTTCATCCAAGGTTTATGGTTGGGGAACACGCGGATTGATTTCTTTGGTCTACAGCCTCCATGCATTTGCTCATGAAGTCCATGATGGTGGTGGTGTAAACATCTAGGTTTTCCACTGAAATCTTGAATGCGGTCCAGTCCACCAAGTCTAAGCAGTTCCAGTGATGGTCTTCCACAGCCTTGGACCAGCATTGCACTTCCTTGTGCAAAAGGTCCTCCTGTTTCAGCGTCTGCTTGTAAGCTGGGAGGAGGAACACAGTGATCTGATTTTCCAAAGTGTGGGCGGTGAATAGAGCGGTAGTCATCTTTGATGGTTGTGTAACAATGGTCCAGGGTGTTCGATCCTCTGGTGGGACATGAGAAGGGTTGGTATACTTTGGCAGCACCCTCTTGAGGTTGGCTTGGTTGGGGTCACCAGCCACAATGAATAGGGCCTCAGGGAATTTTGTCTCTAGAGTGTTTGTGGCAGTGTAAATCATATTTACGGCATTCTTCACATCGCATGGGGTGGTATGTAGCCTGCTATCATGATGGCGGAGGTGAACTCTTGCGGTAGGCAGTAGGGACAGTATTTTACTGTAAGGTATTCTAGATACAGGGAGCAATGGCTTGCTGAGCACCGGGAAGTGTTGATCAGGAAGCATACCCACCACTCTTTGCCTTTCCTGCGTATGCTGTGCGGTCCATGCAAAGTTTGGAGAACCCATCAGTTTGTAGGGCACAGTCAGGAAGTATAATAAGCACCATCTGTCATGATGGTACCATGACGTTATGGTGGGAAACTAAAGTGGGATACTATGGGAGATAGATCTAAGGCTAGGTCCTCCCAACAGTCTCAATAGTGAAGTACTGCCCATAACCTGTAAATAGTTCCAGAGATGCCCTAAATGACATTGTGTTTATTCCACAAGATTTTTTCCATTAGTAAAGGAAGAGGGCTACTCTAGCACATACTAGACCATGTAATTCACTAAAAGACCCAAAAACTTAGAAGATGTGGAAGACAGTACACCCAACAGCCACAGTTTGAACCTGGCATCCCTGACACTACAGGGCTGTTGGCTAAACAATTTCACTGCCAATTCTCTAGGACAGGACATCCTTCCAGATGGGGCAGAAGTCTCACCCTGAAACAAGGCTGCCTCTATCATAAAACTCTAGCTTTGAGATGAATGGGCTGACAACAGACTCTTCTGTCAAGTTAATAAGGATTACTGCACCCTGTAAAATTCAGTCCATATATGAAATGTAAAAAAAAAATCTTGACATATCTAATATAAGAGTTCAGAAGTTAGAATAAAGCTGGCCGTAAATATGATTGTAAGAATTGGTCCTGTAAAATTGCAGTTGATTTTGCACTGGCAGGAGTGGTTTTAAGCTGCTGAATAATTACTCAGAACTGAGTTTTCCCTTGTGCTGTCAGGCTGTCATGGATTAGCTATTCATTTTCCATATGCCTATCTTCATTGGGTATGCAAAATGATTGGTTGATCCACTAATGCCCACTTAACACTTTCATTGATATTGCAAGTTCAGCTCAATTTTAGCTAGACTTCTTCATGGCAGTAAAAGTGAAAACTCATCACAGAATTTAATTTAAATATATTGCAGCAGATTTGTGTTGGTGGAATAGAATTCTACGAACAGAGCAGGGAAGAAATGGTACTTGATTTTGTTTTAATTCCATCTTTAAATTTTAATTAGCTTTCAAAGGCATCCAAATTAATAATAAATAATATAATAACAAGGTTACATCTACAACTGAATTATTTAAATTAGATACCTCTACAAGATTGAATGCCACGTGACCACTTTCAGTCCTTTGAAGCACGATCAAATTACACTGAGGTGGAACAAGCAACAATCCATATTCAATAGAGTTCAACATGGGGCTCAAACACTCAAAATCAAATCAAATGAGAAACATGAATGCTGCAACGGAGAAGGTTATTGTTAGTGTTTATTCTGACAAAATGTGAACCAGATTGGAATTTGAAGAATGAAGACCTGAAACAGCTGCAAAAGTGAAAGAATGAAAGCTGTAACTCCCTCCTGTTCATCGTTCAGCAACCTTAACTGACACTAGCTCAGTCATGTCTGTCCACCATTTTCTAATCGGGTTGAATCTGGCACATCTCCAACTTAGTAACACAGTATCATGGATAACAAGCATGGGGCTGGATGAACACAGCAGGTCAAGCAGCATCAGAGGAGCAGGAAAACTTGACGTTTCGGGAGGGTTTAGGCCCGAAACGTCAAGTTTTCCTGCTCCTATGATGCTGCTTGACCTGCTGTGTTCATCCAGCCCCATGCTTGTTATCTCGGATTCTCCAACATCTGCAGTACCTTTTATCTCTAACACAGTATCATGGCTGGTTAGTAATTAGGTGATATTTCAAGACTGATATTACCCTTAGATCCACTGGACTATTGTTTCTATGACTTGGGGCTTGTGAAAAAGCCTAAAGATCCTACTTTCGGGATGCTTTTCCACCTGCCATTTGCCTCAGTGTGGACACACATGGATTTCCAGGGGCTTGGTCTAATGACAATATGTGCTGTAGTGAACAAAACAGCTTTTGCCTGATGAGTGTTGCAGCAGCACTGTAACTCCTCCAGCGTGTGAGCCTGCTGAACAGGATCCTACTTCTTAAGCACCTAGAAAGAAAAAAAGAAACAAAAAGATATTTGAACTAAGGAAATGAGCTAAGAAATGAGATGGTTTGTGAGGAGCATAAGCACCAACATAGGCCAGTTGGGAAGTGAATGGCCTGTTTCTGTGCTGCAAACTTTTATGTAAATGACAAATATTATTTAGGAGGTCCTAGAGGAATCCCGAAATGCAACCAACCTCCTGATACCTAATATACCAGTGGGAATGAATGGTAACAAGTTCTTTAAATCACCTTTTTCCCTGCTTTATTACTCTGATTGTACCAACCCATTATGGGCTGCCTTTGTTCACTTTCAGCAGAGATTCCTACAGAGGCTGGCAAACAAAAATTTACAAATAATTTTCTGACTGAGCCCATTCCAAATGCACAATAAATTGATTAATTGCAAAAGGGAGTCACTCCAATTACATCAGGCAGACATTATGTGTTAATGGGTCAGTCAAGGTGCTTCCAGGTTTCCAGTTGCAGGCAGACCATTTCTCAGGCTGAAAATTGTGTCCAGCAATTCGAATCCAATCCATCCTCTCCCCAAGCTATGTACCTATCGCCACATCAGAATTATGTAAACGCATAAGACCGTAAGATATAGAAGCAGAATTAGGCTATCTGGTCCATTGAGTCTGCTCTGTCATTAAATCATGACTGAATGCTTCTCAACCCCAATCTCCTGCCTTCTCCCTGTAACACTTGATCCCCTTACCAAGGAAGACCTTATCTGTGTCTGTCTTAAGTACATTCAATGACTTGGCCTCCACAGCCTTCTGCAGCAATGAGTTCTACAAGAGTCACCACCCTCTGCCTAAAGAAATTCCTTCTCATCTCAATTCAAAAGGGCCATCCTGTCACTCTGCGGCTGTGTCCTCAGGTCCTGGTCTCTTCTATCAGTGGAAGCATCTTCTTCATGTCCAGTCCAACCAGACCCCTCAGTATTATGTAAGTTTCAATGAGATCCCCCCTCATCTTTGTAAATTCCATTGAGTACAGACCCACAGTCCTCAACTGTTTCTGATAGGACAAGTCCTGGGATCATTCCTATAAACCTCCGCTGGGCCCCTCCAATACCAGCACATCGTTCCTTAGGCACAGAGCCCAAAACTGCTCACAATATTCCAAATGCAGTCTGACCAGAGCCTTATACAGCCTCAGCAGTACATCTCTGCTCTTGTTTCCTTGTCCTCTTGAAGTAAATTTTAACATTGCATTTGACTTCCTAACTACCACTGAATGTGTATGTTAGCCTTAAAACAATCCTGAACTAGGACTTCCAAGTCCATTATGCTTCACATTTCCAAAGCCTTTCCCCATTTCAAAAATAGTCTATACCTCTATTTTTCCTGCCACAGTTCAAAGCCTCACATTTTCCCACATTATATTCCATCTGCCACATCTTTGCCCACTCTCCTATCCTATTCTAGCCCTGCTGCAGCTTCACCATTTCCTCAACACTAGCTGTCCCTCCAAGTATAATTGTGTCATCTGTAACTTAGCAACAATGCCCTCAGCTCCTTCATTCAGATCATCAGTGTATAATGTGAATAGTTGTGGTCCCATCATGGACCTGTGTGGAATTCCACTATTGACTGACTGCCATCATAAAAAGGACCCATTTATTCTTACCCTGCGCTTTCTGCCAGCCAGCCATTCCTCAATCAATGCCAATACCTTGTCTCTAACACCATGGGTTTTTATCTTATTTTTTAACTTCCTGCGTGGCTCCTTGTCAAAGCCCTTCTGGAAATCCAAATAGATTACATCCAATGGCTCTCTTTTGGTGAATGTGCTCATACCACCTCAAAGAATTCTAAATCAAAGAATTTCTATATTAAGAAATAATTTAATGTTGCGCTGATGAAATATTAGGACCTTTCCGGGTGAACAAATGAAGAAAAGCCAAAGGGCCTTCCAAATTTCTAATTACTTTAGTTCCAGTTTCATGATTGTGTTACTGGCTTGTCGTTCCTGACTTATTTTTTAGATATTATGTCATTGGCCTTGTAGATTTGCCAACTGGAGCCAATGTACGCCAAGAAAATTGCTCTCTGCTATGTAGTACAATGTTTTAGTGAAGCTTTTAATCATTTCCATCACAATAAGCATTTTAGCTTCTCCAGTTTTTGTTACCGTAAGAAATTCTGAAAGTGCTCAATATTGATATACTGGATTCTGGATGTGGGAGACGTTAATTGTGTTTGGCACTTTCCTTTTTTAGATGCTAATCTGAGTGAAGGAAATGAAGGAAAAGTTGCTGTTTGGAAATAACCAGAAATTTGTCCACTGAATGAAAATGTGGTTGAAGAACAACGTTATCATATTAAAAATGCTGCTATCCTTCCAGCTCTAAGTTGATGAATGTGCTGTAGAAAAAGCAGAAAAAATCATGGAGTCACTACCTCATTTCTGAACAGTTGTCAAGGCATCAGTGATTAATGAGACCATGATAATGTTACCATGGTAACTATATCAGAGTGATACTGCTAATGACTGCGAAGAGAGTATCAGGAATAGGTGAGAACAGCACAAGACAAACTGGTGACTTTGGCGAGAACTTAACAAAATAGACAACATCCACCAGAGATAAAATCCAACTATTCTAATGAGTAACCTTTTATTAAAACTTCTTCTAAATCTCTGAGATTTTTTACTTCAAAAACATTTCTGCCTTCTTGTTACTAAATGTAGAAAAGCTGTTATTTTCTAGTTTGTGAGGAGAATTCAATTAGATGAGGAGGCGCATTTGTGTTTATCTCGATAACTTTCACAGCATTTTAAAAGCTCAGTTGTTATTCCTGGTATGTGAAAGCTGAAGTGATGTTGATGGGATGTTATCCTGTTAAAAGAAAAAGAAATGTAACAAATACTGAGATGGCGAGTTGGTATGTTCTGCTAAGTGCTGTTGTGATGTACTACGCATGGCACTTCAAATCTAGGAAATCTTTTCTTTTAGTATTATTCTGGTAATGCAATAATGTAATACTGATGTACTGGCAGCATGATCTTCCTGTCCTCAGTTGCATTATCATGTAAATTTACCAGTATCAATTTAACAGAAGGAGGGAAAATCGAAAGGACACCAGAACAATTTCCCTCCCTACCATTTTTTGAACAGCCAGTTACAGATTAACTATGATTCATGAAGTTATTTATCTACTATTTTTTTCACAAGATCCGAGGAGAACTAGACAATAGAAGCAAATGGAACGGAGTACTTTCTCACAAATTACTGGATCTAACAGAATAAGATGACTACTATTTATTAAGTACCATGAAGCATTAAATACATTTCAATAATTGCTTGGATAAAAAATATATCAGTTAATTATACCATGAAGAAAATGAAAGAGTTCGAAAATATACTCAGTGGCTGGTTAGTACCAATTTCAGTGGCTATGCATCGATCTTATTGGTCAAGTCGAAAGGATGCCCAAGCTAGTGACAGAAACTATAGCATCCATAGGCCTTTTCGATTTTGATTTAGTGACAGAAACAACCCGACCTAATCCTGATTTATCTGAGCTAATGAGACCAGGGTCAATTTGCAACTGAAAATTATTCAGAATCCATACTATAATGAAACAATTTTAATGTATCAAATTCCCTTTTCTTCTGTTCTTGATCAGGATTGTTTTTAAAAGATATGGATGGCACATTTGGCAGATCACCAATTTTGAGAATCCATCATTCATTAAGAAATTCAATATAAAATAAAAATTCCTACTGGAATAGTGTAAAATATTTAATGAGAATTAAACTGGAAATATTGATGACTAATACCCGTGATGAATGGATGAGCCACAGTGTTTTTTCTTGAACTAAATGGGTCATTCAATGATCTCAGTTGTAAACCTTGCTTCCTTGCTGATTCCTTTTCACTAAGAAACACCTCTTTCTTCCTTGACACAGCATTGATTGCTTATCCTGCTGAAGCTTTAATCAGCTTTCTTTGTAACATTTAGTTTTGATTATTGGAATATTTGCTTTCCAGAATTTCAAATTTGTCAGAAACATCACCAAAATTCTGTTTCACAATGAGTCCTTCTTGCTAAGGGATGGTAAGGTTAGATTGGCTGGGTGGATTGTCTGTGATGACAACTGTGCGGAATCAGTTTCTACACTCGCTGAGATTACCGTGAAGGACTCTGCTTTTCAACTTTTTCGCTCACGTGAAGTTTAGTGACCGTCAGGTTAAACCATAACTACTCTCTCTAAGGAGACTACTTTCTTTGCTCATTACCAATTTCTTTTTTTAGTATGGCGCCTATTCACTGAAGTCCATGGGCCCTTTAAATGTTCTTTTGTTGCCAAGCATAACTTAAAGAGGCAGACTCATGTTGCACCTGAATGGTGTTACGGTTATGTAGCTTGCAACATAGCTGTGTCTTTGGAGTGTGACAACAAGTTTTCCAGCACCTGAACAATGTGGGCAATGGCATTTGGGAAGATATAACCAGAATGGAAAAATGAGATTCCTGGCATTAAGATAAGAAGTCAGTTGAAAGTGTGGCCTGCAGTCAGTCCTGACAGTTTATGCACTAAAAGTCATGGGGGTTATCTGAAGCAAGTACTGTGTTGGGGAAGCAAGTGTGGGGATTGGAGGCAGCATGCTCGAATGCATGGGAGACAATAACTATGAAAGTGGCAACTTAATATATGGAAATGGGAGACAAGCGAGCGTGTGAGAGGCATGGGGAACTGCAGGAGGGGAACGTTCATGTACAGTTATCATCACTCTTTCTTCAATGGGTGGAACGGTGCATAATGATGTTTGGCACAGCTAAGCTGCAGGCCTAGCTCTTGGAGGTTAAAGTGGGGAGATGAATAAGTAATTAAAAGGGTGGAGCGGAAACATGGGGAAGGTAAAAACCTGGTGGGGTTGACGGGAGTGTGAGGGAGAAAGAAACATGAAGGATTGGAGACGGTCCCCTGGATTAATAGGTTGAGCCTGCAATGCACTCTCTGAAGCATTGAAACTCAGAGCAGTCCATTCGAACCTTCAAACTTACTCCATCATTCAATAGGATCATGGCCGATCCTCCATGTCAATGCTATGTTCCCATATTCATGCCATAAGCTTTGATAATTTAAAATCTAAACATTCATCTGCCTCTTTCCTGAAAATATTCAGCAACTGGGCTTCCAGAGCCTTCTGTGTCAGAATTTCACAGGTTCACTCTAATTTGAGTGAAAAAAATGTTTTTTTATTTCAATCCAAAGTTATGGGATTCAATATTGAGGCCTCAAGGCTGTAGAAAACGAGGTGCTGTTCCTTGAGCTTGCATTATACTTTTCTGGAGCATTGCAGCAGATTCAGAATAGAGATATTAGCATGAAAGCAAGATTTTATTTAAATGGCAAGCAAATGAGAAGTCAGGGTCATTCTTATGGATTGACCATAGGTATTCGACGAAGCATTCATCTCGCCTGCATTTATTCTCATTAATGTAAAGGATACCGCATTTGTGTGCTGCTCAATGATGAGGCGCTGCGAAAGCAGCAGCATTCTCCTGAAGAGGAAAATGAGGGTAATGTTCAGGTTGAACATCACCTTTACCATGATAGAGCATTAAAACATCAGTAGCAGCAAGCCAAATTGTACTTATATGACTACCATTTCCAATAGAACTGAGTTGGGTGAAGTTATCATTCACTGACTATAAATGTGTTAATGCTGGAACAGCAAGTTGAGAAATGTAGAAAATCCACATTGTTGGAAAACTTCATAACATCACATGCTCCCACTTGTAACCTCACAATGTTATGTGCTACTACGGACACCAGGGAAAGAACAGCAATCCTTCAGACAGGACACAAATGTCCTGTGACACTAAGGAAGTGTACCCTTTCCAACCTTCATTCTTGCAACTGTTTTAAAATAACAGTCTTTCAGACCAAAGCAAAAAGTGAAAATATTATTAAGGTTCTTGAGTAGATTTGTAGCTCGGGTTGTGGATGCTGTGGTTGGTTGGCTCACCTAGCTGGTTCGTTATTTCTCAGACGTTTCATTACCTTGCTGGATAACATCATCAGTGCATATATTAACAAATGTGAGATTCTATTTGCACTAAGGTGTCACCCGTGCCACCTATGTGTCCTCAGAACATTTTATTTTTCGTTTTTCACTCTCTGCATCTAAGTGCAATACCAGGGTCAGCAGCTAGACTGGAGAGAACCGTCATGTATTGGAGCCTGTTGGTCCTGTAACTTTGGACAGACAACTGCCTTTGTGGCTAGAGGGGACAAAGCTAGATACAGGTACACCCTCCTCAGCTTGAGCTTCCATAGGGTAGAGGGTCAAAGTGAACTCACCACTGGACTGTCCCGAGATGATATTTCTGAGGTTCTCTGTTTGGTTTCTCCTTCAGATAGATTTCTTCTGGCACTGTCCTGCCTCCTTGTGAAGAAGGGGCATCTGAATGGATCAAGGTCCCTCATATCTCTTTGCCATTGATGCTGAACACCAGCGGCTGCAGTGATGGAAAACACATCAACATCCATCTCTAGCAGCTGATGAGTGTACTGATAGTCATGGCTTTTCATGGCAGCTGCCAACCTGTCCATGGAAACATTCAGGCCCACAAATTCTGTAGCTGGCATGGTATAGAAAGTGTTAGTGGATTCCTTCAATCTTTGATCTGGTTTCCCGAGTGTCTCTGACAAACCTGCCTGCTGCTCCTGTGTCTGTCTACTCATGTTGACCAAGATATTAACGGCCAATAACAGGGGTCCACTTCTGCCTGGCAATGGCCATTTGCCTAGTCTCTGGAAGTCCTCTGATGCCAGTTTCATTCTCAAACAGTTCCAAAGATGTGGCAGTGATGTGCTAACCAGCCTCTGAAATAGTTAAAGCTACCTCATTGAGGTGTCAGTATCTGAGCTGGTTGAGGGTTCATAAGAAAACCTTGGCAGGGCTGTCTGTGAGAGGTCTGTACCTCCTTCCTCAGCAATGAAGGAGCTGGCATTGGCTGGAGGGTGTGGTCTTCAGGGCAGAATCTTTGTGGGTGCTGCTCATGCCTGCAATAGGGATAGACATTTTGGCAGTAACGGGAGAGCAGCAAAGTACATCACAAAGAACCTAAGTTGGTTGCTGGGGCATGGAGGTCTCAGCATCACCACATAAGGTCCTCTCCCATTAATGTAAGGATTCTTTTCTTGTACAAGTGAGCTTGAAAAATATCAGACTGTCAACTGTCTTGGCTTTCTCTGTCCTATCATGGCCTGCTGTTTCTTGGAATGAGGGATTGTGATATATGAAAGTGGGAACCAGAATTGTTAGCCTTTGTGCAGGTTGAGGAGAGTTGGTCCAAGTGAATGATCGAGTAGGAAGTACAGAGGGCAGGAATGGTTAGTAATTATGGGGTGTGGATTGGATGAGAATCATTGAGGGAAGATGCAGTATGCAACAGTGGGAATGGTTAGACCATGGTCATTGGTGGGAGATGGATGCAGTAGTGGAGTTAGAATGAGTGTGAGGTAGTAGAGAGAAGATGGTGGCAAAATCAATTTAGAGAACAAAATGTAATTAGCCTATTCCTCGCTTTGTTGGGCATTCCTCCAAGCCATGGACACTGCACAGTCTAGGCCAGCAAATTCAGAGTAGGCTGAGACAGTTTGATAGTTTGGTTTCCTCTGCCTCTCCTTGCAGAAAGAAGATAGTGTTCTACTCCACAACCCCGTCCACTAGGACCTCCAGGTCCCTGTCAACCAACAGGGCTAGCCGATTTTCAAATATCACCCATCTTCTGTGGAAATTTTCACATGCTGGAACTGTTAAAGTAAATTACTGGCTTATAGCATTTGAAGTGGTGCACAGCTGAGTTTTAAATATGGGACCAGTAGTGCAAACTCCTGAAGGTTCCTGCAGTGGCAAGAACAAAATTGACACTTTATGCTAAATGTTGGGAACATTTAGCCCTGTGTTTTTTTAGGTAAAACGAAGGAGGTTGAATGATCTGTTCTGAAGTCTGTCTGACATCATGTCTGGTTGGTTTGATAGAGATTAGAGGAGGCCCATATGGTTTACTGGCAAGAAGGTGCAAGGTTTTTATACTGGCAGCAATCTGTGTACAAAAAGTAGATAGACCATACGTCTCTCAAGTGCTGGAGAAGTACTGTGAATGTCAAGTTTGTAAATGCTTGACACTGTCTGTTTCCTTCCAAGCAAAGAGAGAGCCTCAAGCTTAGTTGTTCAACACTTTCACCTGAATACACAGCCCATGTGGATCATGTTACCATTGAGATGGATTTGGAGAGGGAAAACATCCCAAAATCTGTTGGAAAGGTTAGTCTGCCAGAGTCTATGAGACAGAGCAGCTAAAGGCTGAAAATCACTGTGGCTCACCATACAAGATTCGATTTCATTGGATTTATTGTTGTCGCGTACACCAAAATACAGTGAAAAGTGTTGTTTTGCATGCTTTACAGGCAGATTGTATCACAAAATGCATCAGATAGCAGAACTGAGTGCATAATACAGTGTTACAGCCACAGAGAAGGTACAGATCAACATTAAAATTAACATTTGAGAGGTCTATTCAAAAGTGTCATAACAATGGGGAAGAAGCTGATCTTGAATCTGTTCATACATTTTTGCTAGAGCTCTTTGGGAGGGTTTAAACGAGTTTGGCAGGGGGATGGGAACTGGAGCTATGGATCAGAGGATGGGGTTGCTGGTGTACAGGCAGATACAACACGCAGAGAGTCTGTGAGGAAGGATAGACAGTTGATAGGACAAAGTTGCAGTCAGTGTGACGGGTTGAAGTATGTCTAGTTTAACACAGGATGTGTCAGGAATAAGGGTGATGAACTTAGAGCATGGATCAGTACTTGGAGCTATGACGTTGTGGCCATTATGGAGACATGGAAATACAAAGGGGCAAGAATGGTTATTGGATGTTCCGGGGTTTAGATGTTTCAAAAGAAATAGGGAGGGAGGTAAAAGAGTTGGGGGAGCGGCATTGCTAATCAGGTATGGTATCACAGCTGCAGAAAGGGAGGTCGTTGAGGAGGGTTTGTCTATTAAGTCAGTATGGGTGGAAGTCAGAAAGAGGAAAGGTACTGTCACTTTATTGAGAGTTTTCTACAGATCCCCCAGTAGCAACAGAGACACTGAGGAACAGATTGGGAGGCAGATTTTGGAAAGGTGCAGAAGTAATAGGGTTGTTGTCATGGGTGACTTCAACTTCCCTAATATCGATTGGAGCCTCCTAAGTGCAAATAGTTTGGACGGAGCAGATTTTGTCAGGTATGTCCGGGAAGGATTTCCTACTCAATTTGTAGATAGGCCGACTACAGGGGAGGCCATATTGGATTTAGTGCTTGACAACAAACTTGGCCAAGTGTCAGATCTCTTCTTGGGAAAGCATTTCTGTGTTAGTGGCTCCCTGACCTTTACTATAGGCATGGAGAGGGATAGGAGCAGTAGGTATGGGAAAGTAATTAATTGGGGCAGGGGGAAATTACAATGCTATTAGGCAGGAACTGCAGAGCATAAATTGGAAACAGATGTTCTCAGGAAAATGCGCGACAGAAATGTGGAGGTTATTTAAGGAGTGCTTGCTATGAGTGCTGGATAGGTTTGTCCCACTGAGGCAAGGAAGGGATGGTAAAGTGAAGGAACCTTGGATGACAAGACATGTGGAACATCTAGTCTAGAGGAAGAAGGAATCTTGAGGAAGCAAGGATAGGACAGGGGTCTAGAGGGTTACAGGGTAGCCAGGAAGGAACTGAAGTATGGACTCAGCAGAGGTGGAAAGGGTATGAAAAAGCCTTGGCAGGTAGGATTAAGGAAAACCCCAAGGCATTCTGTACTTATGTGAGGAACAAGAGGATGGCCAGAGTGAGGGTAGGCCTGATCAGAGATAGTGGAGGGAACTTGTGCGTGGAGTCAGAGGGGGTAGGGGAGGTCCTTAATGAATACTTTGCTTCAGTATTCACCAGTGAGAGGGACCTTGTAGTTTGTGAGGGCAGCATGAAACAGGTTGATATGCTCGAACAGGTTGATGTTAAGACGGAAGACGTGCTAGAAATTTTGAAAAACATAAGGATAGTTAAGTCCCCTGGGCCAGATGGGATATACCCAAGGTTGCTAGTGAAAGCGAGGGAAGAGATTGCTTCCCCTTTGGCGATGATCTTTGTGTCCTCACTGCCCACTGGAGTACTACCAGATGATTGGAGGGTGGCAAATGTTATTCCCTTGTTCAAGAAAAGGATTAGAGATAATCCTGGGAATTAAAGACCAGCCAGTCTTACTTCTGTGGTGGGCAAATTATTGGAGAGGATTCTGACAGATAGTATTTATGATTATTTGGAAAAGCACCGTTTGATTAGAAATAGTCAACATGGTTTTGTGAGGGGTAGGTCATGCCTCACAAGTCTTACTGAATTCTTTGAGGATGTGACAAAACACATTGATGAAGGTAGAGCAGTGGATGTCATGTAGATAGATTTTAGCAAGGTATTTGATTAGGTTCCATGTGGTAGGCTCATTCAGAAAGTAAGGAGGCTTGGGATTCAGGGAAATTTGTCTGTCTAGATACGAAACTGGTTGTGCAATAGAAGACAGAGGGTGGTAGTAGATGGAAAGTATTCAGCCTGGAGCTCAGTGACCAGTGGTGTTCTGCAAGAATCTCTTTTGGGACCACTGCTGCTTGTGATCTTTATAAATGCCTTGGATGAGGAAGTGAAGGGTGGGCTAGTAAGTTTGCTGATGACACGAAGGTTGGTGGAGTTGTGGATAGTGTGGAGGGTTGTTGTAGGTTGCAACAGGAAATTGATAGGATGCAGAACTGGGCAAAGAAGTGGCAGGTGGAATTCAACCCGGAAAAGTGTGAACTGATTCATTTTGGAAGGTCAAATCTGAATGTAGAATGCAGGGTTAATGGCAGGTTTCTTGGCAGTGAGGACGAACAGAGGGATTTGGCATCCGCGTCCATAGATCCCTCAAAGCTGCCACCCAAGTTGATAGGGTTGTTAGGAGGGCATACGATGTGTTGGCTTTCATCGGAAGGGGAATTGATTTTAAGAGCCGCTAGGTTATGCTGCAGCTCTATAAAACCCTGGTTAGAGCACACTTAGAATATTGTGTTCAGTTCTGGTCGCCTCATTATAGGAAGAATGAGGAAGCTTTAGAGAGGGTGCAGAGGAGATTTACCAGGATGCTGCCTGGGCTGGAGGGCAGGTCTTATGAGGAAAGGTTGAGGGAGCTAGGGCTTTTTTTCGTTGGAGCGAAGAAGGGTGAGAGATAACTTGATAGAGGTGTACAAGATGATGAGGGGCATAATAGAATGGATAGCCAGAGACTTTTTCCCAGGGTGGAAATGACTATTACAAGGGGGCATAATTTTAAGGTGATTGGAAGAAGGTATAAGGGAGATGTCAGAGGTAGGTTCTTTACACAGAGAATGGTGGGTGTGTGGAAAGCGCTGCCAGCGGTGGTAGTGGATTCAGATACATTAGTGACATTTAAGCGACTCTTGGATAGGCACATGGATGATAGTAAAATGTAAGGTATGCAGAGTAGTTTGATCTTAGAGTAGGATAATAGGTTGGCCCAACATCATGGGCTAAAGGGCCTGTACTGTTCTATGTTCTATGTATTTGAACTTTTGTATCTTCTGCTCGACAGAAGAAGGTGGAAGACAGTATAACGGGGGTGGGAAGGGTCTTTGGTTAGGTTGGTTGCTTTTTTGAGGCAGCAAGAATTATAGATGGAGTCAGTGGATGGGAGGCTTGTTTACAAAATGGACTAGGCTGTGTTTGCAACTCTCTGGAGTTTCTTTCATTCTTGGGAAGAGCAGTGAGCCGTACAGAAATGTAATGCATCCAGATTTTTTTTTCCCCTATAAAAATTGATAAGAGCCTTTTTGGACATGCCAAATTTTCTTAGCCTCCTGAGAAAGTAGAGATGTTGCTGTGTTTTCTTGATTCTCGCATCAATATGGGTGGACCAGGACAGATTATGGGTGGTCATTATTCCCAGGAAGTTGATGTTCTTGAACATCTCCACACCTCAGCACCATTGATGCAGACAGGGGCATTTCCTCCACTCAATTTCCTGAAGTCAATGACCAGCTCCTTTGTTTCGCTGATGTTGATGGAGAGATTGTTATCTTTAGACCATGCTGCTGAGTACTTAATCTCTTTCCTGTACTCTGTTTTATTGTTGTTTGAGATCTAACTGCAACGGTAGTGTTGTCAGCAAACTTGTGAATAGATTTGGGACTGAATTTGGCCACACCATCATGTGCACACAAGGAGTATAGTAGGGGCTGGGTATGCAGCCTTGCAGGGCACCGGTCTTGAGGATTATGGTTGAAACAACATTGTTGCCTATCCTTACTAATTGCAGTCTATGTGTCAAGAAGTCAAGGATCCATTCACAGAGGTGGGGGGCTAAGGCCTAGGTATGGGAGTTTGGAGATAATTTTACTTGGAATTATGGTGTTGAAGGCAGAGCTGTAACAAATATGTAAGAGCCTGACATAGATAGAATCACTACAGTGTGGAAACAGGCCCTTTGGCCCAACAAGTCCACACCAAACCTCAGACCATCCCTCTATAACCCACTTAATCTACTCATCCCTGGACACTACAGGCAATTTAGCATGGCCAATCCACCTAGCTTGCACATCTTTTTGGACTGTGGGAGGAAACCCACATAGACACAGGGAGAATGTGCAAACTCCACACAGACAGTTACCTGAGGGTGGAGTCGAACCTGAGTCCCTGGCGCTGTGAGGCAGCAGTGCTAACCACCGTGCCGCCCCAGATGTTTCAGAGATGACTGTAGGGCTGAAGAGATGGTATCTGCCTTGTACCTATTGTAATTTGGTAGGCTGGAGTTGATGTGAGCCATGACTTACCCATCAAAGCACTTCTTAATTATGGAGGTCAGAGCCACCGAGCAGTAGTCATTGAGGCACGCCGCTTGTCTTTCCTTTGGCACCAAGATGATGGTGGTCTTCTTGAAGCAGGTGGGAACTTTAGATCGAAGCCAGGAGAGGTCAAAGATGTCAGTGAATACGCCCGCCAGCTGGTCCACACAGGGTCTGCGTGCATTGATGATGCCTCCATCCAGGCCAGTCATTTTCTATAGGTTCAGCTTCAGAAAGGCCGATCTGACGTCTGCGGCAGTGACCATGGGTACAGGTGCATCTGAGGCTAATGGGATAGGTGATATCGGCTCACCAACCTTCTGTTCAAAGTGAGCATGGAATACATTGACTCCATCAGGTGGATGTATATTATTGCCCACGATTCTGTTTGATTTGGCTTTGTAGCCCGTAATGTAACGTAAGCCTTGCTACAAATGATGGGTGTCCGTGTGGTTGATCTGGGGCTCAAGCTTAGTTCGGTATCGTCTTTTGGCACCTCTGATGGCCTTGCGAAGGTCATACCAGGTTTTCCTGTACATGTCAGGGTCACCTGACTTGAACGCCTCAGACATGGATTTCAGTAGGGAGTGGATCTTGAATCCAGGTGGGAGCTCACATTTGGATGGGAAGGACCATATTCTTAAGGAGTTAAAGTGAAGCCTGAAGATTTGCCTAACTTTTGCTTGAAGGCAAGTCACTGATGGGAGAATCTCACCGTGAAAGACTGTCATGAGTTTCTAAGTTCCCGGGTTGAAGAACGACAAGACCAGAAGTAAACCCTCAGGGTCTAAGAATCACTTTAGACAGGTTCATGAAGAAATGAATGTCCAATTAAAAGACAGTGTAAAGTATATTTGAAATATGTTTTCAGTTGTGTTAGAAGTAAAATGGTGAAAGTTCTGTTCTGTATTTTAAATCGTAAGTTACCTAATTATTAATGTTTGGTCTCTCGTGCTTTCAGCCTGCTCATTACAGTAAATGTGAAAAATCTTGTTGCGTCATCCTTTTTAAGCTATTAACTGGAAGTTCCATTTTTTTAAGAAAAAGTTATGCGTGTCAGTGGAGATCTTAATGCTGGGAACTTCTGGATTCTGCATAATTTAGACGGCACACTGCTCATCATCCCGCACTAGCTAAGTTACATCGACTCCCAACTTTCCCCCGTATTATCAGTGTCGTTTTCACAGCTTAGGGACAATTTTCATCCACTTAAAGGGCAGTTAAAATTACAGCTGTACTTAACTGCCAATATCTCACCTTTTTGTTTGCTTTTAGATGCTTTTATTTTGTATAAGCAATGCTATGTGTACGCAAACAGATTAAAACTAAATATGCCAAACAAATCAGGTAATGTCTGTTAGGAGAACATATGGTTCATCTAGCTGACCCTCACACACAAGGACTGTGTCTTAGTAATTTACTAGGCTACCCCAGGAATTGAATTGAAAGTACCTTCATTGGGTCTCAACTTAAAATATCAGCTCCTGTATAGTCTTATTGGTATCTTTGAAGCCACAATAAAAGAATCCAGAACACTTATAAGTGGCCATATTGCTGTCGATTGGAACAGTGCCTAGGCTTCTGACTCGGGTGGACATAGTGATGATGTGATAAACAAGCTCTAATTACTTTACAAAGCACTGCAGAGCCCACAGCAATAAATGGTTGCCATAAAACATTATTTTATTCAATTTCCACAACAGGATTACAGCCATGAAGACTCTTAAAAGTTCCACATCAAAGAGTAGGCTCTGAAACCAAAGTACTTATTTTGGTTGACAGAGAATTTTACATCTTTCAAAGAAGGCATCAGGCCCTTGATTATCTGGAGTCTGAAGTTTTTTGGGCTGGATTCCCTTAGTCACACCCCTGCTAATATGGTGGAGCTTTGTGCCTAGTCTAGAGTTTCCAATTAGCAATAGAACAAGAGAAAGTGACATTAAAATGGCAGGAAACCTTGAAGAATTCAATGGATCCATGCCAAAGGTTTTGTTAAGATTAAGCCCTTCAGAAGTTATGTGCTGAAAGTAGAGATGAGAGAGATGGTTAGTAACAGTCTCACTGCCTCAATCAAAGGAATTTGTAGCCTTCCTCACTATCTTGATATTACCGCCAGATTTCATCAGGGAACAATAGAATCAGGAGTGAATAATTTTACATGAACTGGAAATCTAGACCATGTCCTACTTCACTCACCAGTGACATCACATGGTAGGATAAGAAGGAAAGGTCTAGCATAATTATAAGAGGGAAATTGAGAATGAGCATCGAGATGGTGATAGGTCTTGTTTTCCAAACTTGTCCCCCTTTCCATCATGGCCAAACCTTACTTTGGGTGGGTGGCATATTTTCCTGAATGACATGAAAATGCACCTGAAAGACTCATTAGGATTTTCATTAAGGGGTAATTTCAGATGCACATTTCGCAACAGGTATCCAGAACAAAATGTTATGTATTTCAAAATCAGAACTATTAAGTCTTATGTATGCTGTCTTCTGCTTGTGCGGGCATGATTAAATAGAAAGTAAGCTATGTAATTTACTACTTTCATACATAAATGCATGATGAGAATTGTCTCTTTTCAGTGTGAAAAGTCAGCCTGATGCCTGTCCTTTGCTTGGGATGATGTACACGTTAACGATTCGGGCCCTGAACCTGCAGAGCATAACTCCCTTAAAATATGTCAACAGAATGACTGTACCGAATCAAATGTACCTAAAGTTCTTGCAACATAACAATCGCAATGTTCCCTCAAATTTACATTAAAATGAATGATATGTATTTATATGTATATATCCTGTGCTTTTGACTCAATATCTCATCAATTTTCGCAGTATTATTATAACATCTTAGAATTATGTCACCATATTGAGTTATTTATAGCTAAAATTAATTTCTTGTTTAGGATGCAAGTCTTAGTGCTGAATACAAATTATAGCAATTAAATACATTTGCTAAAAGTAAACGAATCTTCTTGGTTACTCCTTTGTCCTGTGTTCCTTTCTCCTTAAATGCGAATATACAATCTTGAACTCCAACATGATAGTGCAATTTGACCATGATTGTTAAACATTTTTGTGAGCTGATTCTCTTTAACACATTGGATCCAGCTTTTGTTTTCACACTAACATAGTTAGGTTTGGACAGTATTGTTTTACAAGTGCATACATTCTTGGCATTACTGTATTTTTTTTGCAAACATGTTATCCAAGGATACAGTTACCCATGTAATGTTATTAATTCTGAAAAGATTCATGTTATAAATTTTTCCACTCAGTACTACGTGCCAGATCCTTTAGCTTAGAATTTCCTGAAATTGTGCCATTGGAATGGTCTAACCGTGTTTTTGGATTTGTTTTACATTATTAAAGTCCCAGGAAATTAAATCATAAATGAGTTATGCTATTATGAGGCCACATCATAATTTCTTTAATACCCATCAAGTCAATGGCAAATTTCCTGGGTTTGTAACAAATTTGTTGCTGCAGCAACATGCATTTTAAGATTACAAAAACAGAGAATACTGGAGAAACACAGCAAGTCTGGCAGCATCTGTAGAGAGAAAACAGACTCAACATTTCCAGTCCAGTGACCCTTCATCAGAACTGAAGATAGGTGGGGAAGGGTAGAATTTATGCTGCTGATAGGGTGGGGTTAGAGGGAAGGTTTATATGGGGAGGAAAGAATAGAATGCATAGTCTCAGGATAAATAGGAATCACTTTAAGATCAAGATGACAAGGAATTTATTTTCTCTGAGAATTGTGAATCTTTGGAACTCCTCACCCCTGAAGGACGTGAGGGGAGAGTCCTCCTGTACACTTAAAGGCTGAAATAGATAGATTCTTATTCAGTAGGGGAATATAGAGTTACGGGGAAAAGGCAAGAAAGTGGATGTGGAGAATATTGGATCAGCCATGAATAATGGAGAAGGCTCGAGAGGCCAAACAGCCTACTCCTGTTCCTAATTCTTAAGGTCTTATGGAGACGGTACCCAGAGAAAGCCAGAGAGAAGGGGTAGGCAAATAAACTGAGAGAGATGTAATAGCTAGGCGGAGGTGTTAAGAATATGTGTAAATATTCACCCACACCCCATGGTCCTGTCTTGCATCAGGCACTCGCAGCACACCCAACCGATTTTCAAATTTTTACATTTCTCATTAACACTGTCACCTAGCCATTAAGTTTCTCCCCTAGCTTATCATCAGCTAATTTTTTGTTTGCCTATCCCTTTTCTTTCTCTCTCTCTCTCTCTCTCTCTCTCTATCTCTCTCTGGGAACCATCTCCATGTACAATATTCAGATATGCAGGCCCAGAATTGTGAAGTCTCTGTGGTTTATACAAAGTGGTGGATGGACCCCAGATTCAGAATTCCTGTCCCTATATCTGTAGAAAAAACGTTTTTGCTATGGGGTGGACAACTGGGCAATGAGGACAGGGTGTGACTCTCGCATGTAGGAAACGTGCTGAGCTCAAATAGACACATTTTTTGGTGGACCAAAGAGCCTGATCCATCAGTGTGAGAGTTACAAATATTTAGAGAAGTCATAAATGCATGAGAAGGGCAGATAAGGTCTGCTAAACTAACAATTGTCAAATTATTTGAATGTTTATTTCTTTTAATAAAAGCTTTCTTGTAACAATCAGATTTGAAACAATAACTATTCTCTCTATTATTATCCACTTGTTAACAGAACTCAAAATGGTGTCATTCTAAAATTATTTATGCTTGACTCCTTTCCACAATCTATCATTGTCATTGTTCATTGTTCATCATTTGATTGACAGCTTAAAAAGTTGTTTAAAGAACTAGCTGTCTTTGATATGGGATTAAGAATACAAATGTTTTGTTTTATAAGGGATTATAATGCCTTTTAAATGTATTGCATTGGTTTTCATGAATGACGACTTTTTTTATAGTGAAATTTATAACAGATGTTTAGAGATTTATTTTGTTTCATCTTAGCGTGGTCGTTATTTGCATAGGGACTGTAAGAGACCAGGGGAGTGATTTAGCATGCGGCACAAAGGAAATGCATGGAGAATTATACTGTCATAGTGTCATATAGCTTGAAACAGACCCTTCAGTCCAAATCATCCACTCTGACCAGACAGCCCAATCTGTCTGACCTAGTCCCATTTGCCAGCATTTGGTCCAGATCACTCTGAACCCTTCCTATTCATATAGCCATCCAGATACCTGTTAAAAGTTGCAATTGTACCCACCTCAACCACTTCTTTTGGCAGCTCATTCCGCACGAGCCTCACCCTCTGTGTGAAAAAGTAAACCCTTCAAGGTCTATTTAAATCAGAGATAAAAGGTACTGCAGATGCTGGAGAATCCGAGATAACAAGCATGGGGCTGGATGAACACAGCAGGTCAAGCAGCATCATAGGAGCAGGAAAACTTGACGTTTCGGGCCTAAACCCTTCATCAGAAATGGGGGAGGGGAAGAGGGTTCTGAAATAAATAGGGAGAGAGGGGGAGGCGGATAGAGGATGGATAGAGGAGAGGATAGGTGGAGAGGAGGCAGACAAGTCGAAGAGGCGGGGATGGAGCCAGTAAAGGTGAGTGTAGGTAGGGGGGTAGGGAGGAGATAGGTCAGTCCAGGGAGGACGGACAGGTCAAGGGGGCGGGATGATGTTAGTAGATAGGAGATGGGGGTGTGGCTTGAGGTGAGAGGAAAAACAGGTTAGGGAGGTGGAGATGAGCTGGGCTGGTTTTGGGATGCGGTTGGGGGAGGGGAGATTTTGAAACTTGTGAAATCCACATTGATGCCATTGGGCTGCAGGGTTCCCAGGCTGAATATGATTTGCTGTTCCTGCAGCCTTCGGGTGGCATCACTGTGGCATTGTAGGAGGCCAAGGATGGACATGTCATCTGAGGAATGGGAGGGGGAGTTGAAATGGTTCGCGACTGGGAGGTGCAGTTGTTTGTTGCGAACTGAGCGCAGGTGTTCTGCAAAGCGGTCCCCAAGCCTCCGCTTGGTTTCCCCGATGTAGAGGAAGCCACAACGGGTACAGCGGATGCAGTATACCACATTGGCAGATGTGCAGGTGAACCTCTGCCTGATGTGGAATGTCTTCTTGGGGCCTGGGATTGGGGTGAGGGAGGAGGTGTGGGGGCAGGTGTAGCACTTCCTGCGGTTACAAGGAAAAGTGCCGGGTGTGGTGGGGCTGGAGGGGAGTGAGGCGCGGACAAGGGAGTCGCGGAGGGAGTGGTCCCTCCGGAAGGCAGATAAGGGTGGGGAGGGAAAGATGTCTTTGGTGGTGGGGTCTGACTGTAGATGGCGGAAGTGTCGGAGGATGATGCGTTGGATCCGGAGGTTGGTGGGGTGGTATGTGAGGACGAGGGGGATTCTTTTTTGATTATTGTTGCGGGGACGGGGCGTGAGGGATGTGTTCCGGGAAATGCGGGAGACACGGTCGAGGGCGTTCTTGACCACTGTAGGGGGGAAGTTGCGGTCCTTGAAGAATGAGGACATTTGAGATGTGCGGGATTGGAAAGTCTCATCCTGGGAACAGATGCGGCGGAGGCGAAGGAATTGGGAATAGGGGATGGCATTTTTGCAGGAGGGTGGGTGGGAGGAGGTGTATTCCAGGTAGCTGTGGGAGTCAGTGGGCTTGAAATGGACATCTGTCTCTAGGTGGTTGCCCGAGATGGAGACAGAGAGGTCCAGGAAGGAGAGAGAAGTGTTAGAGATGGTCCAGGTGAACTTCAGGTTGGGGTGGAAAGTGTTGGTGAATTGGATGAACTGTTCGAGCTCCTCGTGGGAGCACGAGGCGGCGCCGATGCAGTCATCAATGTAACGGAGGAAGAGGTGGGGTTTAGGGCCAGTGTAGGTACGGAAGAGGGATTGTTCCACATAACCTACGAAGAGGCAGGCATAGCTTGGACCCATGCGGGTACCCATGGCCACACCCTTTGTTTGTAGGAAGTGGGAGGAATTGAAAGAAAAGTTGTTGAGGGTGAGGACGAGTTCGGCTAGGCGGATGAGGGTGTCGGTGGAGGGGGATTGGTCCGTTCTGCGGGACAGGAAGAAGCGGAGGGCCTTTAGGCCATCGGCATGGGGAATACAGATATATAGGGACTGGACGTCCATAGTAAAAATGAGGTGTTGGGGACCTGGGAATTGGAAGTTCTGGAGGAGGTGGAGGGCATGGGTGGTGTCGCGGACGTAGGTAGGGAGTTCCTGGACCAAGGGGGTGAAAATGGAGTCTAGGTAGGTGGAGATGAGTTCGGTGGGGCAGGAGCAGGCGGAGACAATGGGTCGACCAGGGCATTCAGGTTTGTGGATTTTGGGGAGGAGATAGAAGCGGGCGGTGCGTGGTTGGGGAACGATGAGGTTGGAGGCGGTGGGTGGGAGGTCGCCTGAGGTGATGAGGTTGTGGATGGTTTGGGAGATGATGGTTTGGTGCTCGGGGGTGGGGTCATGATTCGGGGGCGGTAGGAGGAGGTGTCAGAGAGTTGGCGCCTGGCCTCAGCAATGTAGAGGTCAGTGCGCCATACTACGACTGCCCCTCCCTTGTCCGCGGGTTTTATGGTGAGGTTGGGATTGGAGCGGAGGGAGTGGAGGGCTGCACGTTCTGCGGGGGAGAGGTTGGAGTGTTTAAGAGGGGTGGAGAGGTTGAGACGATTGATGTCTCGACGGCAGTTGGAGATGAAGAGGTCGAGGGAGGGTAGGAGGCCTTGGGGTGGTGTCCAGGAGGAGGGCTTGTGTTGGAGGTGGGAGAAGGGGTCAGTAGAGGGAGGGTTAGAATCGTGGTTGGAGAAGTAAGCGTGGAGGCGGAGGCGGCGGAAAAACTGCTCAATATCCAAGCGTGAGCGGTATTCGTTGATATGTGGGTGGAGGGGGACAAAGGTGAGCCCTTTACTGAGGACTGACCGTTCGTCCTCAGTGAGGGGGAGGTCTGGGGGGATGGTGAAGACCCGGCAGGGCTCAGTGCTGCTGTCTCCTCCGGAGCTGCTGGCTGTGGAGGCTGTGGGTGGAGTTACGTCTGCGTCGGCTGTGGGCGGAGTTACGTCTGCGTCGGGCGTTGTGTCTGCTTCGGTGGTGGGCGGAGCGGCGTCGGCGGTGGGCGGAGCGGCGTCGGCGGTGGGCGGAGCGGCGTCAACAGCGATGACGGTGTTGGTTTCGGTGATGGAGGCGGTTGTTTCTGCAGCGGAGGCGTTCGCTGTCCCGGAAGTGGGGTTCCCGGCGGTGGCGGATGTGACGTCATCAGTGGGTTCCTGGAACCCTGCAGCCCAATGGCATCAATGTGGATTTCACAAGTTTCAAAATCTCCCCTCCCCCAACCGCATCCCAAAACCAGCCCAGCTCATCTCCACCTCCCTAACCTGTTTTTCCTCTCACCTCAAGCCACACCCCCATCTCCTATCTACTAACATCATCCCACCCCCTTGACCTGTCCGTCCTCCCTGGACTGACCTATCTCCTCCCTACCCCCCTACCTACACTCACCTTTACTGGCTCCATCCCCGCCTCTTCGACTTGTCTGCCTCCTCTCCACCTATCCTCTCCTCTATCCATCCTCTATCCGCCTCCCCCTCTCTCCCTATTTATTTCAGAACCCTCTTCCCCTCCCCCATTTCTGATGAAGGGTTTAGGCCCGAAACGTCAAGTTTTCCTGCTCCTATGATGCTGCTTGACCTGCTGTGTTCATCCAGCCCCATGCTTGTTATCAAGGTCTATTTAAATCTTTTCTCTCTTACCTTAAAACTATGTCCTCTAATTTTGGACTCCCTACCCTAGAAAAAAAGACCTTGGCTATTCACTCTATCCATACCCCTCATGATTTAATAAACTTCTATACAGTCACCCCACAGTCTTTCACACTCCAGGGAAAGAAGCCCCAGGCTATTCAGCCGCTTCCTTTAGCTGAAACCCTCAATGCCTAGCAGCATCCTTGTACATCTTCTCCATGTCCTCTCAAGTTTACTAACATCATTTCTATCGAAGCATGATCAGAATTGTATGCAGTATTCCAGAAGTGGCCTCCCAATGTCCTATACAGCCACAACATGACGTCCCAACTCCCATACCCAATGTTATGACTGATGAAGGCAACCATGTTAAATACCTTCTTCACCACCCTGTCTGCCTGCAACTCCGCTTTCAAGGAATTAGGCACCTGCACCCCGAGGTCTCTTTGTTCGACTACACTTCCCAGGGCCCTACCATTAATTCTACAAGTTCTGGCTTGGTTTGTCTTGTCAAAATTCAACACGTTGCATTTATCTAAATTAAACTTCATCTGCCACTCCTCAGCCCATTGTCCCATCCAATCAAGGTCCCATTGTATTCTGAGATAATCTTCTTCACTGCCCACTACACCAGCTATTTTGGTGTTATCTGCAAATTTACTAACCATACCTCCTATATTCACATCCAAATCATTTATATAATAGACAAAAAGCAGTGGACTCAGTACTGATCCTTGTGGCACACCAATGGTCACAAGCCTCTAGTCCAAAAAACAACCCTCCATCACTACCCTTTGTCTCCTACCTTCAAGCTAATTTTGTGTCCAGTTGGCCAGCTGCCCCTGGCTCCCATGTATTCTAACCTAATTAACTAGCCTACCATGTAGAACCTTGTTGAATGCTTTGCTGAAGTCCATACAGACTACATCAACAATCTGACCTCATCAATCACGTTTGTAACCTCTTCAATAAACTCAGACAAGTTAACGAAAAATGATTTCCCACACACAAGCCTTGCTGACTATCCCTAATCAGTCCTTGCCTTTCCAAATGCATAAAAATCCTGTCCCTCCGAACTGCCTCCAACAATTTATCCACCCCTGATGTAAGAGTCGCTGTCCTATAGTTCCCCGACTTTTCCTTAAATAATGGCACCACATTGTCCAACCTCCAGTCTTCCGGCACCTCACCTTAACTACTTTTATCCAGTTTAAGAACTCCAGCACCTCCACTTCCGTAATATGAACTCTTTTCAAAACATCACTATTTATTTCCCCACATTCCATAGCTTCCATGCCCTCTCAACAGTAAATGCTGATGTGAAATATTCATTTAAGATCTTACTCATCTCCTGTTGTTCCACATCTTGATGGCCATGTGACCTTTAATAGACATTATTCTGTCCCAAGTTATTCTCTTGTCCTTAATACATATATAGAATCTGTTTGGGTTCTCATTAACTATATTTGCTAAAGTATTTCATGTCCCCTTTTTGCCCTCTTGTCTTCCCTCTTGAAAATATCCTACTGCCCTTATACTCTTCAAAGGAATCAATTAATACCAGCTATCCATACCTGATATCGGCCTTCTTCTTTTTCTGGACCAAGAGCTCAATTTCTTCAGTCATCCAGCATTCCCTACAACTATCACACTTGCCATTCACAACACACTGCCTATGAACTCTCGTTATCTCATTTTTAAAGGCCTCTCACTTCCCTGTTGTCCCTTTACTTGTGAGTAGTGTCACCACCAATCAACTTTTGAAATTTCCTGTCTAATATAATCAATATTGGCCTTACTCCAATTTGATCAGTTCTACCTTTGTCCAAAGCTATTTTAAAACTGATAGGATTATGATCACTTGCCCCAAAGAGCTGCCCCACTGACATCTCAGTCACTTGTTCTGCCTTATTTCTCAACAGAAGGTCAAGTATTGCTCTTTTTCTGGTAGGTACCTCCACATATTTAATAAGAAAATTGTCTTGTGCACACTTAACAAATTCCTTCCCATGTAAGCCCTTAACACTATGACAGACCCTGTCTATGTTGGGAAAGTTAAACTCCCCTACCATTACAATCCTTTTTTTTTATAGATATCTGAGATGTCCTTACATATTTGCTTCTCAATTTCATATTGATTATTGGGGGCCTATAATACAATCCCAACAAAGTGATGATACCTTTCTTATTTTTAAGCGCTACCCGTATTTCACAGGATGATCTCTCAGGAATATCCCAGGAATTTAGAAACATCGAATCTTCACAGTGCAGAAAGAGGATATTCGCCTCATCAAGTCTGCAGTGACTCGCCAAAGAGCATCCTACCCAAACCCAGCCCCCTACCCTATCCCTGTAATCCCGCATTACCATGGCTAATCCATCTACCCTACAGATCTCTGGACACTGCAGACAATTTGGCATGGCCAATCCAACTAACCTGCACATCTTTGGACTGTGAGAGAAAAGTGGAGCACCCACTGGAAACCCATGTAGACACTGGGAGAGTGTGCAAAATCTACATAAGACTGATATCAAACCCACTTCCATTGTGTAGTGAGGCAGCCGTGCTAACCACTGAGTAAGGGGTGTTAGGGTGAGGGCCAGAGGGCCTAAAGTTTAAGTAAACAATTGTAATGAAGTCCCTGAGAATAAAGTCAGGCCTTTTAACCAGCTGACCTTCTTATGTTTCTGACGCACAATCATTAAAAAATGTAAAATAGGTCATTCATATTGCACATTAATAAATAGACTTGAAGGAAAATTGCAAAAATCTTCCAACTTGAAAAGGGAACAAAGTGGTGATTCACACAGATAAATGATGTGGTGTACAAAATTATTCTAAGAATTTGAAGTAAATCAGACCTGATTTCCTGTTTGTTTCAAAAAGATATGCAAACCTAATCTGAGGTTATAGTGGATATCTGATCTCTTCTAAAATATATAATCTTTTCAAGAGTTGGTGAAGTCAGCTGCATGAGAATTTAAATCTTAAATAAATTAGGTTGTTGGCAGGCGTAGCTGAGCCCAAAGAACAATGAAAGGCTTACTTAAACAAAGAAATAGTTGAGAGTGCTACCTTGAAATCAGAATTTGCTTCCCGTACACAAAAAATGAAAAAATGAAAACTTTTCAAAAAAGTTCAATATAGATGGCTGAGAAATGACAACTCTAACTGTGACAGTCGCAAAATCTGGAGCTAAATCCTGATATCGGTAAAAATGACAATGAAGTTATCAGATTATTTTTAAAATTAATGAAATAACTTTACTGAAGTTGGTATCCTGCCACCAACTCACTCTTTATTTATGTGTGGAGAGTCATTGACACTGATGCAACTCCCTCAGAGCCAGATCTCAGAGTGAACAGAACCTCTGACACTCTTGTTCTTATCTGTCAGCCAAGGCTCCCTGATCGAAGCAGATTAACAGCCCCAATCAGGGAACTCATACTCAGTGGGTCCACCTGGCTGATCTTGTTACAACACAACAATTAACTTATGAGCACAGTTGTACAATGATTACTGATTTGTCACGTTCCACAGTGCATCCTTGGACTCTGGGGGCTGAAACTCATTTTTGTCTGGCTGAGTCCGAGCTGTGTTGAGCTCTTTACAAGGATTTCAGCCACGAGGCCTGGTGAGTTTACTCGCTGTGTAGTACCAAACTGACCTTATGAACATGTCACATTGTGATTCCTCCCCACCTTACCGGAACTGAGGAAGGGTCACAGGACCCGTAACATTAACCCTGATTTTTCTTCACAGATGCTGCCAGACCTACTGAGCTTTTCCAGCAACTTCTGTTTTTGTTGCTGTTAGTCTGGTATCTGTTCTGCACGCTTGCTGACATTTGCTCTGGACATGGCAGACAGGGGATAGCTGTACAGCTAGGGACCTGAGGTTCTGATGCACAGGGTAGTAAGGCAGCTAGACTTTCTCTTCCCCCAAAACCAGCAATGGAAACCATGACATCAGACCATACCAGTCTGGCCTGAAGTTGCCACCTGACTCAGTGCAGTTTCAGCCCTCTGGAGGAATGTATTATGACGTAGAAAGAAAGTCAATGACCTTCACTACAATGCCTGTGTAAGTGTCACTATCTTCTCTCTAATACCTCACACTCACACTATCTCCACTACAGCACATGTTTCCCACTGAGGCTCATGCTCTGCAACTCTCACTATCGCCTGCAACAGCCTCCCTCACACAATTTTACCCATCCTAACCCCTGACACCACTAACCCTGCATACTCTCTGCACTATCTACTCACTCATTTAGGCTACTTCCTAAATAACAGCACCAAAAACGACTGTGCCACTCACTTTCACCTCCCTTAATACTTGCACTTCGCTCATTCCTGAAAGAAAATAGCCGCTAGAAAAGCAGAAAGACTGAAGACAGATGGTGTGCTGCCCAATATTCAGCTCCTCAACACTTACGTAGGCAGCGTCCTGACTTTGACCACCCCAAGTGGCAAGCTTCTGAATTGGTAACAGAGGCTGGCTTTGATGATATTGTGCCAGGTTCCCCTGACCGAAGGCTACCCCCTTTGACTTGACTGAGGCCTACTGACAACCTTAGCAAGCTTTTTTCCATTGTGTCAGCGTTAAGCAGCAAGGGCAAGACTGAAGTAATATGAGCCTAGTACCTCTGGTTGAGGGGAAAAGTGTAAAATGGCAAGGCAATGCAAGGCAGAGATGCAGTGAATCTTCAGGTAGGTTCAAAGTGAAGGAGTGCTATGAGAGCAAACAAGGAGCCTGGAGATGCAGCCTGGTCCAATCCATGAGTCAGTTACATATCACTGAGCATACAGTGCCCTTGCTGCCATTTTACAATGATAGTTGACAGTGCAGCCTGAGGATGCACCATTGAAACGCAGTAGCGTCCTATAACTAGATCAGAGATGTCCTAAAGGATCCTTAAAGACTGCCCATGTACAGTGATCTGAGTTGTCAATACCTGGTGCTCAAAATATTGCTCAGTTGAAGCAAGCAGGAGCTCAAGTTGCCACATAGCTGTTCTGATTTTCATGTCAAGCTTTTGTGACTTCTAGCTCATTTGGTATGTTGTGTAAAATAGAAAAATGACCATTATAGAGACAGGTTGGACCATCAACAAGCAATAATCCTGCTGGTGAATGCACATGTGGCATGTAGGTCACTTGCGCACATGTGGCACAGTGGTAGCTTCTCTTCCTACAGGCCAGAAGACCAGATTTCAAGCCCCACCTATTCCAGAGGTATATCAAAAAATGTCTGAACTGGGTGATTAAAAAGGTCAGTGCTCCTGACATCAAGATCAGCCTCCTTGGTTTTGCATCTAATTCTGTTACAAATCTTACCATAGTTCACAAATCTCAGATCCCAACAAGGTTCTACCCTGTTTATATACACTTTTTGAGGCTGTTCTCTTTTCACTAGGTTACCAATCTTTTTTTTCTGTTGGATCCACAACATTTTCTTATTCAAGAGTAACGTTCCATTACTCTCATTAGTACTATAAAATTTCTTACTTACACATGTAAATTTACTGGTTACTGAATATAGCTCTCTAGTGTGGTGTCTAAGGCCTGCTAATGACATGTTTCTCTCTGATCTAAGCTCTATTCTGCTCTTCCAATTTCAATGTAACATCATCAGTCGCATCATTATCATTTGCATATCCTATTATTCTGTGTGCTTCCATTACCCTGCCTGAGGTTTCTCTCTTATTTAGCTTACATAGTTCTAGATGTTTTAATAATTATTTATTTATAATAATTACAATGTTAATATTGGTCATTATTGTGTGGAAAAACTACCCCATCCAGCAAGATCTCCAGGTCCCTGTCCACAAAATGGGGAGCTAAATTTCCTCCTGTCTGCCATATCCTGTGTAAATGCCAGGAACCATACAGGGCAGCTGCAGACTTATAGTTCTTGCCTGGGTGCATAATAGCCCTTTGAAGATGACTCCGATGCCAAGGATGCCCATCAATCCCTGGATATCCCAGCAGTTGCAGGTTTGTTCCACAATAACTTGTTGCAAATTATGGTTAGTTCAGACAAGAGGGATAGGGCAGATAGTTAACGAGGGGAATTTGGAAAGATGAAGTGAGAAAACAGGCAAGGCCTCATGAAGAAATAACCACCAATAAACTCAATGGAAATGTCACTTTCTCAAAAAAAGGTAAGATTCAGCTCGATGTCTCATAAAATTGTCCATTGGCTGGTATAAGGACTTAGTAAATCAATGGCAACTATACTAATTTGTTTTTTCCTTCTGGGAGTGGGAAACTTAACTGACACTGGCACTGCCACATATCATTTCAGAATCAAGGCTTCTTTACGATAAGTGCAGCTTTTTTGTTGCATAATTGAAATTTTCGCTGCTGAATGTCATTGTTTATTTTCATAGAGCAGTCGACGAAATTTTAAGGGCATTAGAAAAGTATTTAGCGTACCTGTATAAAGTATTCGTCTATTCATCATTGTTGGGGAAATACAAAAATGCTGCTTGTATTAATTTGATCAGACTTAACAAGACAAAATGTGAATGTGAAAATGTATTCTGAGACACAGGTGGAGACTTGGTTGTCTATCTTCAGCAAAAGTGTCCATAGCAACACACAATGGAAAACTCATAAGGACTGATGTCAAGATACATTATGTCAGTTCAGAAGTTTATAGAACTTTAAAACTAGTGTGGTAGAACTCTTGAATATCTGCAGGAAAAGCCATTGAGAGGAAGTAGGGATTTAAGATGGAATCCACCTTCCAGTATCTCAAATATGCAATCAAATGGGTTCTTTATTTCCTTTGACATTTTGCAATTAGAGACTAACAAAATGAAAATTGGATAGTTCTATTCCCAGTAAGAGACTTCTTATGTGGTTTAATGCTGCTCAGACACAAATTAAATATATGATGTTAAAGAAGAGGGTAGAATAGTTAATTTAATTGCCAACCATAACACTACCTACAATTATGGCATTGAAATAAAAGGCAACTATGGTGAACAGATGGTTTAGCATCTGCTACCTTGCCAAGCATTACCAAATAGTGGAGCAAGAGCGAGACAAATTAAACCAAGATGCACATCTCGTGCTGATACAGTCAATTCCACTTTAATAAAAGAGCAGGAATGGCGTTCTAACAACTAAATCAAAATGTAAGTGCATACAGTAATTTCTCATTCAATGTTGGCCTACTTCGTGTTGTTTTACTTTAATGTTAGTATATTGATAGGGCCTGTAACCTTATTGAGATTTATATAGCAAAATTTGTTTTAAAGTCTTCTCTGGGATCACCTAAATGATGCCTTCCCTAATCCGAGCTGTAACCCGTTCTCTTCCCCAATCTCTCAGTCACAGGCTTTGCCTACTTCCGGTCTCTTAGTTATGGCCTTGCTCCACTTGCAATCTTCCAGTTGTGGCCTCAGTCCATTTCTGACTTGTAGCCTCTTTCCTACCTTAGTTTCACCCACGTACCATTTTGCTCTCCTGTGCTTGCATTCCCATTTAAGATCCAAATTTAATTGAATCCGAAGCTCTGAAGTTGTGGAAGTGCTAGTCCTGATGATTTAAAAGGCTTTAACAATCTATATTTATTTTAAAATTGTGTTTCAAAGCTGTTCCTGCCTCATTGCCCCTCTTCCAAGCCTTTGCTCTCAGCAACGGCTTGGGAGAGGGAAGCTGTGAGCAGGAACATTTTTTTTAAAATGTGGATTGTAAAAATCCCACCACTTCTGAGCCATCAGAATACACACTTCCGTGGTTGAATCTGGAAGTGCGATTCCAGGAAAAAGAAGCAGTGAGAAAGTGGGTGGAAGAGGAGAGGAAAGTTTGTAACCTAGAGTTTGGAGAATGGGGAAGAGGCCACAACACAGAGGTCAGGGAAAGGTCATGTCTCACAGGGTCAGGAAGTATGTCAAGGTCAAAACTCACACAGCTGAGAAAGAGGGATGGTCTTTACCAACCAGACGGACCAAAGAGAAGAGAAGGACAGGAACAGTATAACTAGTGAGAAGGAGCGCTCAATGCAGCAAGTTACAATGTTCTTCCACATTTTTGAACCTATTTATCTTAAATTTATTTAAATTACCAATGTAAGAATTCAGCAATGTAAGATATTTCAACTTAGATAAATTTAAAACATAAATAATATATTAATGTACAATATATCTTAATAATTAATCTAACCAATAGGATAGATTAGGAAAAGGTAAAGTGTGGGACACGGAAGGAGAGAAATGTCAGCAATGTATGCAGGAAAACTTTCTGGAACAGTATATTTTCAGTGCTACCAAGGAAGGAGATATGCTGGATCTAGTCCTAGGAAATGAGGCAGGCCAAGTCAAGAACATCAGAGTAGGGGAGCATTTGGGAAATAGGGTTCATAATATAACATTCAATATTAAGTTGGAAGAGGTTAAAAATCAGTCAAGTATTAAGGTCCCAGACTGGAAAAGGGTGTATTTTAGAGATCTAAAAGTTGAACTTGAGGAAGTTGAGTTGCAATGCATTTTGGTGGATAAAACATGAATGAAAAATGGGAATCTTTCAAAAGAGAAGTCAATAGAGTGCATGTTAGGTACATATCAATTAAAACATATTGGCCTTTCCAAAACTAGAGTGCCCTGTAAAGATATTGACAAGTAAAAAAGAAAGAAAAAGGAGGCATATGATGACAATAGCAACAGAAATCAGGAAGAATATCTCAAAGGCGGGAGAGACGCTAAGGCTGGAATAAAGAAGGCTAAGAGGAAGCATGGGGGAAGGATAGCAGGCTGAGTTAAAACATATAATAAAATGTTTGTCAAACATATTAATAGTGAAAGGTTAACAAATGACAGAGTGGAGCCTAAAAGAAGCAAACAGGATAAGCTGCTCACTGAAGCAAGAGGTATGGCAGAGGTCCTAAGTAAATATTTTACTTCTGTCTTTACCAAATTAGAAGATGTTAACAGTGTCCTAATTGAAAATGTGGGCGTTGAGCAACTAAGCAGTACAGCCATAGATAAAGAAGAGGAGCTAAAAAAGCTAGCAGCACTCCAGGTTGAGAAGTTGCCACACCAAGGTGGGATAGATTCGAAATTGCTGAAGGAGGCAAGGCAGCAAATTGTTGATAGAAATTTTCCAAGCCTTTCTGAATACAAGGATTGGTCCAGGGATTGAATGATTGCAAATGTGACACTATTGTTTAAAAAAGGAGCAAAGATAACCTAGGAAACCACAGAGCAGTCAGCTTGACATCAATAGTGGGAAAACTGATGGAGACCATAAAATGAGAAAAATAAGTTAGTACTAGGCAGTTAATACGGATTTTACAAGGGCAGGTCTTGTATGAAAAATTTAATTGTGTTCTTTGACGAAGTGGAATAAGTAGTGGATGATAATAGTGCTGTGGGTGTTGTATATTTGGAGTTTCAGAAAATATTTGATATGGAGCCACACAGCAGTTGGTTAGCAAATTAGAAATGTTTAGGGTTAACTGGCCCTTTGTAATATGAATTAAAAGTTGGCCAGAAGATAGGAGACAGGGTGTAGGTATAGATGGGCATTTCCAGATTGGAAACAAATTGAAAATGGTGTTCCCCAGGCGTCAGTGCTGGGACAGAGATAAAAAGTACTGCAGATGCTGGAGAATCCAAGATAACAAGCATGGGGCTGGATGAACACAGCAGGTCAAGCAGCATCATAGGAGCAGGAAAACTTGACGTTTCGGGCCTAAACCCTTCATGCCTTTTCTGATTTACGTAAGTGATTTAGAGATGCATGTTGAGGGCAAAATCTCTAAATTTGCAGATTATAGTAAGCCGGGGAGAATAATGGATTGTGAGTGTGACGCTGAGCTACATCAGAGGAACTTTGACATGCTGGCCAAAAGGGCAGATGCCTGGCAAGTGAATTTCAATGCAGAGGAATGTGAGGTAATGCATTTTGTTCGAAAAACAATGGAAGACAATGCAGGTGCAATGGTACAACTTTGAGGCGAGTACAGGAGCAGATGGACCTCCTGGTTCAAGTGCTTGATTCTCTGAAGATGGCCAAGCAAGTCGAAATGGCTGTTAAGAAGAATCCTTTGGTTTGTAAAAGGTATAGAGCATGAAAGAAGGACATGACGCTACTCCTCTATAAATCATTGGTCAGATCACATTTGGAATACTGTGTTCATTTCTGGGCACCTTATTTAAAGAAGGATATTGAAGCCCTGGGAAAGTGGTGGAGCCAGATTTGACAGGAAGTTTAAAAGACAGTTGGATATATACTTGGAAGAAATTAATTTAGAGGGCTACAGAGATAGGTCTGGAAATGGCACTGGCTTTGTAGCTCTTTTGAAAGTTGGTAGACTTGATGAACCAAATGGCCTCCTTCTGTACTGTAAAATTTTATGATTCTATGAATGTTTTTATGACAGGACATAATTACAGTTTTATAATTGGTTTCTTCAAAAGTAATATTTCCATTAACATTGTTTTGTTTAGAGTTGTGGTTTTTCAGCAGCATAGTCACATCTTTAAGTTAGGACTTACTACATCTGTTTCCAATGATTATGCTATTTATTAGAAGATATTCTATATTTTTGATGAAAACTTAAGAACTCTGCAAAGGCCTATTTACTCAGTCAGTACTTCACAGTCACCCCAATAATGTTCAATGAACAGAAACCACAGAATCTTCACAATGCCTCCAAAGGACTTTTTACATCCATCATAAATAACACTTGCAAAGAGACTTTGGGTTTTTGTAGCAAGAAACATCAGGACTAGTCCGAAAAGAATGACCAGGAGATACAGGAGTTATGAAATCACAAACACAAGATCTTCATGAGCTTGAAGCACAACCAATATTTTGGGGAATTAAATGCAGGTCTATAGACAAATGAAAGTTGAGATCCAACACAAAAAAATGGCCGAAAGAATAGATGCGGACAGAGAGAGTGCCGGAATTCCAGCCACCACCAACAGTCAAGATGTGTGTGAAATCATCATTGCAGTCAGAGCCTATCTACAGCCCAAGCACACAAAGATCTACTCCACTGTGAACTATGAAGAAAATGGCACTCATCAGGGACTGAGAGGAATTTACCAGTTATTGAACAAAGCATTTTGAGGACCTAGTCAACCAAGACTCAGTCTCTGATATGTGAGCTATTGAGCAAACCTAAAGCATGTTACTTATCACCGCTGCATCACAAACCCAGACCAACATTAGTTTGAAAAGGCCATCCAACAGTCAAGAACCATCAAGATTGGCACAGATTGAGTCCCTGTCAACATACTAAAATCCGAAGGAGAAACACTCTTGGCTCATAAACACAACATTCCATCAAAGGAGAAAAGTGTGCTAGTGGATCTCTGAGGATCTGTAATTGTGACCATCTTTAAGAAAAGAGATAAAACTGATTATGGTTACAGACAGGACATCCTGTTGCTCACTGCAGAGACGGCAATTTCAGAAATATCTCCTTGCTTTCCTACTCCCAGTGGCTGATAAGTCATTTTGGTGGTATTTGTGTAGAAACAAGCAAAGAAAATGCTGCCATGTTGATCTAGAACACTTGCAATGTTTGACTATTCCCTGTTTTATCTATTTACTGTTTTACTGTTTTATCTTTATTTTAAAACTTATGCAATGACATGCACAGAGACCAGAGAGCATTTATAATTTCTTCCATCATTTCAGTAAAGAGCTGGGACAGACACAATTGGCAAACTTGGAATTCATCCAAAGTCCATCACTCGCATGGACTTAAAATTAAATTGAATTGGTCTAATGGTCTCTCTCAGTACTACAAATTTCAACATTTATAATGACTGCAAATTTGGAGTCGAAATGTTGTTTTGTGACAAACTTCTGCTCCAGCTGACACTTTATGATATTACATGAAGAGAGAATGTTTGTCTAAAACAAGTTGAACGAAACTTCATTCTGAAGGGACAAACAAACAAATATAACTCAGATCAAGAACAATATATAAATGACATGGAGCTAGAAGCACCAATAATGTGCCCTCCCCAAACATTTCCCAAGTGTAACCTGTTATTTTTACAAGACGGGAGCTCTAGACAGCAGAAATGGGCCTATGGAGGTTAGATCAAATTTAACCTCAAGCTCTATGGAAGAATTATGAATGGTTTTTGGATACATATCATAAAGAACAATGAACAGGCAATGGAAAAGTATATGTCAATTTCACATCCTTATTCAGAAAATGTGGCAAAATAAACAAATGCAATTAGAAACCTATTAGCCTTATATTAAATACACATAACGTAGAGGAATTGATTAGAAGGAAGCTTGAGGAACAACTGATTTGTGAAAGCATAGAAATCAAAGTGATTTGAGAAAAGCCTGATGACAAGATACGCACCCACAGTAAGTGATTAGTTCCATCATTCAGCAGCTCCCACTGCTGCTAATGATGCTCAGCTCAATTCCTTTGGGTCTGACTTCAACGACGTCATTGTTGCAGCTGCATGATATAACAGGGCTACAGCAAACACATGCCAAATCTAGATCCCTGACTGAAATGGAAAAAGATGCCAAGCTGCATGAAGTCTTCAGCGGTACTGCAGATATAGCGTCATATAAATATGTCTTGTTGAAGCCAGCTGGGTCTGTCTATTCCAGGACACATTTATTTGTGTCCCACCCATTTATGGTCAGTTCCACAGCCATCAACCTTGTCTGCTTCTCTGGCCATTGTCACCTACTGGATGACTATCTTTTATAACAGGACCAGAGGTCAGGCAGGAAGAATGAAGGGAAGCCATCATAGCTACATGAAGCCTACAAGACCATAAAGCTGCTCTTTCATTACAGAGAGATGACTGGTGATGGTTTAGTTTGAGGGTCACAATGCCTCAGGTGAGGGGAGAGGTTGAGAAAGAGAGTCCTTCATAGTAACATCAGCTGGTGTGGGAGTTGAACCCATACTTTTGGCATGGGCTGGAAGGAGGACAAGGAAGCTGTTTATGTTGTTTATCCCAGAAAACACAGAGGAACTCAAAAGGAATTAAGAAGGTCAGAGAGCTGAGAAGCCCCTCATGGAGGCTCTGATGCTCTGGAGGGTACACCAAAAGTTTCTTCATCCTCAAAGGCATTCAAAAGGGAAGAAAGAGACACAGGGAAAATTCCCAACTCCAGAAAATTATGCAGAATCTATTCCAGACGCATTCAATGCGAATTCATGTCAAAGAGGATCTCCAAGAGATGAAAAGGCCTCATTATTTGCCCAGGAAGACACTAAAGTCATCCAGTCTACAGTTATTCTATGGAGCAAGATGACACATGCTCATGATTCCTCTTCCAGAATGTACCATGAGACTGGATCAGCCCAGACCTGCTAGAGGTGTACAAGAGTGTTCTTCTGGCCAACTGCACATCTAATGCATGAGGAAATTAATCATCATATATGCCTACAGTCCAAATTGGGAAAGGGAAGACATTTTAAATTAACGGCCCATCTTATTGTTGAATATGGACTTTAAAACTTTGGCCAAGGTCATTGCTAATTGGATTGTCTGATCTGGGGAAAATATTTCATCCTGACTCAACTTGTGTTTTACCCAGTAGAAAAATCTCTGACAGCTTTGTGCTGTTCAGAGATACAATCACCTTTGTGAAAGGTGTACACCTGCATCATCAATCTAGATCAGGAAAATATAGCAAAGGTTTATGATGGATATGCTTTCCAAAATGGGGTTACAGGAGGAAATCCCCAATTGGATCTAACTGCTCTACACAAAAGTATAGCATGATTTCTCTCAACAGGTGACAATCAAAAAGATTTGCATTCATGTTTAAAACTAGGGAAGATTGCTTAAAAATTAGGGGCCATCCATTAGAGGCAGAGATGAGGAAAAATATTTTCTCTCGGAGGTTTGTGAGTCTTTGGAATTCCCTGTCTCAAAAGACAATGGCTGCAGAATCTTTAAATATTTTTATGGCAGAGGATGAAAACTTATTAAGGGTATGCAGAAATGGAGAGTTGAGGCTACAATCAGATTGGCCATGATACTATTGATTCACAGAGCAGGCTCGAAGGGCTGAGTGGCTTACTCTTGTCCCTTGTTCATATATTCAAATTTGGAGACAGCAAGGTTGCACTCTCTCCCATGCTCTGTTTTTAAGCTATGTAAAAATTTTTGCTGAATCTATTAGAAAGAATGTAGGCATAAGAAGGGTGATGATCCCATGCAACAGAGGCAATCAGATCAAAGCTTTCCTTTACATGGGTGATGTCCCCATCTTCTGTTTGGATGCATTGTTGGAGCAGATTGATGACTATCAATAGCCATTTCAAACTGACTACAGACACCAAAGTAAATTATGGCAAAAGAGGTAGGTTATGTTCTTTGGGAACTGAGCTGACTTATCCTTGTTCCTTTCGCCATTAGGTCACATTACCTAAAGGTGGTGGATACATGATTTGGAGAGACCAGACATGCATCAAAACCTGGAAAGAGTGAGTAACATTGGCGAAATAAAAAAGGGGTGTGGGATGTGGTGCTCCTTCCCCATTGTAGATAGACATCTATCCATCAGGTTCAAGCTGCTCTCAGGGCTGTATTTACTGCAGACCTGGTCTTTCCTTCATTGCTGTACCATGATGATCACCCAAATATCTTTCATTTTATCCAGAGGTTAAAGGTGGAATATGCTCATGCAGACATAATACATAAATTTTGAGGTATAAGGAAGAACTAGACATTCCAATATGACGCTCATCCTGATGGCCACCTTCATATGTGCTTGCATCAAGCTTTGTGTCAATGCAAGTACGCCCAGGTTCTATATGTTGCCAGCATTCAAAGAATTGCTCTGGGCACATTACTCGAAGTAGTTGGACTGTGCTGCACCATGTGTCTTGGAAAGGTTCATGCAGAAAAACACAGTTGACTGCAAGTCCACCAGGCAGTGGTCAGCACATAATATCCGAAGACACCCTAGATGAAATAGGGAGGGTATATCCTGTTGATTTGTTCAATAAGCAGACAGTCAAAGTCATCTTGCATAATGCCTCATTACCAGAACTTCCAACTAAGCATCAAGATATAGCTGGACTGATGTTAAGAAAGGCCTTCCTCATTAGATACTTCTTGCTTGCTCAGATTCCCACCCTTTCCATACACTGTCGTCAATGTGCCTGTGGTGGAGAGGAGACCATTGCCTGCCTCCTTTTGTAACATGCCTTTGCAAAATAAAAAGGTCTGGAGAGAGATGCAGAAGCTTTTTGCTAAGGTTTGTGCCATGTAGCTTCATGACACAGGCTTCTCTGCTTTATGGGCCGTTCCCAGGGATACTCACCAGGATAAAAATCAGTCAGCCTGAAGGATCATCAACTTGGTGAAAAATGCTCTTTACCTGCTTAAAAGCTGCTAGTCAACCAATACAAGGAATTGCCCTCAACAGAAATATTCTCAGGTTGAGGACCATGGGCTGAGGGATACACTAAAACTTGGGACAACTATCACAGAGATGCAATGGGACAAGATGACTACTTAAACTCTTTCAGTTGTAACATACCAAGGGACTAAAAACTGTAGAAAGCCTTGGACCCTAAGCTTGACAAGCAGTGTATATTGTGAATATCAAGACATTGAAATTACATTGAGACACCTTAGAGTGCAACATTGTGCAAAGAGAAAAGTTCATTTCTATTGTACTTTCTAAAATTTTTAATTAAGATGTTTTACCCTCACATTCTACCCCTGACATGAAATAAACATTGTAAATATCAGGATGTGTACAGTTGTATTACAACATCTAAGAGTGGAACATGATGTACATGGACAAGATGAATTTTGCTGTAAATTCTGTATTTTTAAGTGGAAATAACTTGTAATATATTTTACAAATGTTGTGAATAAAGTCTATTTTTAGAGGAAACAAGTTATTTTGACACATATTTGACACAAAAGCTCTTGATTGAATTCAAACTTCTGGATTCGGAATAAATTTCACATATGGGTAAGAAACTGCCTGAAGAGTAGGAAATAATCAGTACTTAATTGAGGAGTTAAGTTGGAATGGCAGAAGTATTAAACGGTCTCTGTGAGTTCAGTATTGAAACAACTGATGCTTCAAGTTTACATAACTGATTTGAATTGGATTCTACGGCTAAGTTGGCAGAGATATGAACTTAAAGGTGTTAACTGCATCACAGAAAGTGGTTCAGCAATTACATAGTGAGTTGGAGAACAAGGAAATAACGGTTAATGAAATGTAATTCAAACAGCTGCGTAGTACTTTTGCATAGGAAGGAAAAATGCAACATAGATCATATCCTTGCCAGACTAACACCTTGAATATTGTGCCTGCCTCTGATTGTAGAGAATACTGAATTCAGCTCTGATGGACAAGATACAAGAAAGACCTCAAACACTGGGGTTAGTGCTGAGAAAACTCTAAGGATGGTACCAAGTTGCTTTGTCTCATTAAAATGTAAGACTGCATAGACTTGAGTCTCCTCATTTCGAAAGCGTGTACCTGAAAAGTGTATAAGGTGAAGTTAAATCAGAATATTAACTGAAATTAATCTGTGAAAGTAATAAAAGAACATAGTGAAAGGTAATTTTTAGAATGGACTTCAGGAAAGAGTAAACCATGTGAAAAATAAGCTTCCAAGCAGAAATAGCAAAAACCTGGAAGGATTCAAGAAAAAAATGGTTACTGCAATTGGAGGGCATTAGATTCTCCCTGGATGGATGAGTTAAGATGGCACTACTCATCTATAATTATCTTGTGATAAAAATCTGTTCCAGCATGTCTCTAATCCGCAGTTCGAAAGCAAAAAAATACAATTAAGAAAGACAACTGAGAGACATTACTAAGTGTACAGGCATCTTCCTTTCAAACAGTTAATGTAATAGGGGTAATTTTCTGATCATCCTGCTGCAGGCAATTTTGTCTGCAAGTTAGAATATATCGTAAATTCAGGAATGAGCTGTGCACTATTTTCTGTGCCTGGTAATCCCTGACATGTTCAAAATTATTATACCGGAGCAGGGAGAGTGTTTAAAATTTAAATACTAAAAAGCTTGTGAATCAATCACAAGACAAGACATTGCATCGGTTTTGCAGTAATTTTCAAATATATTATTTCGGTTTTGTTTAGCTGGCAGTGCAGCTATTACCTGTGAATTATTGTAGCAAATATTGAGGATTACATTGACACAACACCCCCTTATTCCTCAAATCCTAGTAGACTTATTATTGGATGTCACTAAAATTATGTAAATTATGTTGAACCTGAAATATTGGCCAAGGTGAGAGGTGTACCTTTGTGTTGGACAGAAGTGCTGCCAGGCAATGGTAGGTCTCAAGCCCACAACAGTGGAAAATATAATGCATCAAAGAATAATGCATGTTTCCTCCTGTGCGAATACTTTGCTTTTTCTCAAAGTTAATTATTGACGTTATACTAAATAAGTACCTACCGTAACATTTTGGATTAGAATTGAAACCTACTGTTCATCAGCCGGCCTGTGGAAAGCTACTATCCAGTTTAATTAATTCTGAAAACAAAGCAGGCTTTTTATTTAGAAGAAGAAGAATTAGAATAAGATCCATTACTGTTACACGTACTCAAGTGCAGGAGTACAGTGGAATGATTACCATGTTGCCTCTCATAGTGCCATCTTAGGTACAAAGTACTTAGATAAAAATCTTAGATACAAAAAGAGGAACAAAATGAAAAGAAGTTGCATTATCATACAGTGATTCATGGTAGAAGCTAGATATAAGACACAGTTTAACAAGAGTTTTGCGTTGTTGTTGTAAAGCTAATTCAGTGAGTTCAAGGAAGTATTATTGAGACTAGTGACGAGTCTGCTTTATTTCTGCTGTGTCTCTGTATTACCCAAGAAGATCATAAAAGTTGGATGCAGATGTCGGCCATTTGGTCACCTGACCTACTCTCTTATTTAATAAGATCCTGGGTGAACTCGTTGTGGCCTCAACTCCATTTTCCTGTCCAAACCCTAAAACCCTTGATTCCCTTCTCAATCAAAAGCCTATCTAAATTCACCTTGAATATATTGAATGACTGAGCCTCTACTGCTTTCTGGGATAATGAGTTCCACGACAATATGATGCAGAGCAACCCGCTGAGAGAAAATATTTCAAGATCTTATCTGATTCAATAAAATCAAATGTAATTCTTCCAAACTTCAATGAGACCCAATCTATCTAAACTTTTCCTTCAAGATTACCCCTTCATCCCAGGAATCAGGCAAATGAACTTTCTCTGAGCAGTTTCTAATACGATGTCATGCATTCTTAAGTAGAGAGACCAAAACTATATGCCGTGGTCTAAACATGGTCCAACTAAGGCCTTCTCTGGCTGCAGAAACATGTCCTTTCTTGTGTATTTACCTCCCCTTGCAACAAACATGAATATTCCATTTGTTTTCCTAATCACTTTGGTATGCCCGTGCTTTCTAACTGTCTGAGATTCAAGTACTAGGACACCCAGAACCTATTGTGGCGTTAGATTTTGCAGTCTCTCTCCATTCAAATAACATGCCACTCTTTTAGCTTTTCTGCTAAAGTGGACAAGATCACGTGTTCCCACAATTCGACTCTCTGCCAATTTATTGTCAACTTACTTGTCCTATATAGTCCCTTTGTAAATTCTTAACAATTTAGTTCCTAATTATCTTTGTGTCATTAACAAAGTTAGCTATAATGTATTTGGCTCCTTTGTCCAATTCATTTCTATAAATTATAAATAGTTGAGGCCCTCACATTGATCCCTGTGGCACTCTAATGATAACAGCATGCCAGCAGCACGTAAGTACTTGTAACCACTCTTTGCTTCTTGTTAGGTAACCAATCCACTACTTTTGTTGATATGTTACCCCTTATACCATGAGTTCTTCTTTTGCACAAGTAGCATCTTATTAAATGACTCTTATAAATCAAGATATATCATCTCTAAAACCACCCACCCTCCACACACTACCTCTACTTTATACACCTTGCTTTCCACTTCCTTAAATAATGATAATAAATTGATCTGATTTTATTCTCTCTTCACAGAAGCATGCTGATTCTGTCTAATTGCATTATGGTTTTCTAAATATTACCACCTATTCCCTCGTTCAGAATGGATTCTAGAATTTTCCTCATGACAGATATGATGCTCACTGATCTATAGGTTTCTGCTTTCTGTCTCTGTTCTCAATTAAATAGAAGGGTTACAGTAGCAATTTTACAATCTTTTGGAGCATTTACAGAATTTATGGAAATCTTAAAAATCATTACCATTCAGTATATCCATAATATTTGCAGCAACTTCTTTTAAGATTCTCAGAGAAAAAAAACCATTAGATCCAGGGGACTTGTCAAATGTACTTTTTTTTTCCCAGCACCATTTTCCTAGTGATTGTGATTGTTTTAAGTTTCTCCATGTCTTTTGCCCCTGATTTTCAAGCATCCTTTTTTTGTCTTTTACAGTGAAAATAGATGCAAAATACCAGTTCAATGCTCACAACATTTCTTCATTATTAGTTGCACTGTTTCATACTTTAAGTTGCCAACAATCACTTTAGTTACTCTTTTTTTAAAATGCTTGTCAAAACAATTACTATCTGTTTTTTAATGTCTATCTGGCTTTCATAATTTAATTTCTATCTATTTTAGACATTCTTCACTAATTTCTGAAATCTGTTTAATTCTCGTATGTATCGTAGCTCATCTTTGCTTAATTATGCTTACGATCACAGTTTATTGCTATCGTAACTTCTTTAGCTAACTGGGATAGCACGTCCATTTTAGAATCTTTATTTCTCAAGAGGATATATCTTGCTGAGAGTTATGAACTATGTGTGCAGTTCTGGAATCTACATTATAGAAGAGATATGATTGCATAAGAGAGCATGCCGAGGAGATTTATCAGAGTATTGCCTAAGGTGTTGAGTTTCAGTTATGAAGAGAGATTGGACAGACTGGGGATGTTTTCTTTGCAGCAAAGGAGATTGAGAGGAGACATGATTGGGACATATAAAATTATAAAGAGCATTGATGGAGGGGACAGGAAGGAAGTTTTCCCTGTTGGAGGAGTCATAGATTTAGGGTAAGGGGCTGGAGATTCAGAGAGTATATGAGGAAAATAGTTTTCATCCAAAGGGTGGTAGGAAAGTGGAATTCACTGCCTGTAAGGGTGGTAGAGGCAGAAACGCTCATAATATATAAGAAGTATTTATTTTCACACTTACAATGCCAAGGAACATAAGGCAATCGGTCAACGGCTGGAAAATTGGAATTAGAATAGTTAAGTGGTTATTTTTGACTGGCGCAGACTTGATGGGCCAAAGGGTATTTTCTATGCTGAAGGCCTCTATGACGAAGAGACCTTGACTATCTCCTTAAATGTTTGCCATTTTAACTTATTTTCCCAGTTCACTTTAGCTAACTCTGCCCTGACACCCTCGTAATTATCTTTATTTAAGTTTAAGACATGAGTCTCATACTTCTCAGACTCAAAATGAATGTGAAATTCTATTTTGTTATGTTCACTGATGTCTAGAGGCCCTTTGCTGTGAGGTCATTTATTTATCCTGTTTCATTTAACATGGCTAAAATACCTAATTTCCTGCTTTGCACTAGAATATATTCCTCTTGAAAATTGCCTCAAGTACAGCCTTTGAATCCATGCTCCTGGTTAGTTTTGCCCATTGATTTGTCCAATCTATATAAAGATTAAAATCACCAATGATTATTGCTGTTACAGTTTACAAAGAATTTAATGCAACAATTTAAATTCTAGAAATACCTTAGTCATTTGAAATTACTTTTAAAAGAACAATTAATAATCAAGTAAGAGCTATAATGTTCATTTTAATATATGAATGAGGTCAATAGATAATTAAATAAATATTCAGAATCACAAATAGTTCTTTTATAGCTAGTTCATACACTCATGAGCATAGAACTTGAAAACATAGTACAAAGGGGCCAACATTTCTATGTGCAGATTAGATGAGAAAATACATCAAAAACAAGTGATCAAGTTCAATTTTTCAATCACCTATGCAGTATGTCCCTTCTTCTGTGTAGGGTTTAAGAGATGTGGATGTTGTTGGTAAGGCTGGCATTTGTCGCACATCCCTGGTCGCCCTTGAACTGAATCATTCTCTTGACCATTTCGAAGAGTACATGTGGGACAGACCGGGTAAGGAATGCAGAGTTCCTTTTCTCGAGGATATTAGTGAACCAAATTGATATTTACAACAATCAGCAATGGCTTCCTGCTCATCATTAGACTTTGAATTTCAGATTTCTTTTGTGGTCACCATTAGATTAGCTTTTAATTCCAAATTGTTTTATTGAATTGAAATTTCACAATCTGTCATGTTGTGCTTTGAATTCATGTCCCAGAACATTATTCTGTGCCTTTAGATTATTAGTCCTGTAAATTCTGTAATAACTGTGTTAATCTGTTAGATTACATGTAATTTAACAGTAAACACAATAAGACTTTTCTAATATTTTTGAACTCCCTAATGTCATGATGAAATTATAATACACATGTTTAACTATTTACTGATTCACTGAATTAAGCCATTTATAATGGCATAAAGTAATTCAATTTGCTAAACAGGTAAGTTATATCATTCAGAATATTAACACACGTGTTTTCTTGTGTGTTGCATCTTATCATCACTCAAGTCATTTGTAGAAATGCTCTTCTCCACAGAATCCTTCAGACCAGACACAAACGTTTATGGTTGACTGGTAGGGTAGCATTGGTTCTAGACACAAATTACAGACACTTCCTCCATTTTTTCTACCAAGCAAAGATGCACAAGACACACCACAAACCACATAACAGACAGTAAATTTGGCATGTTGAAGATGCAGCACTGATAGGCAAACAAAACATCTGGAGAGGCAGCTGAAACAAGGTTGAGGTCAGACATAAGTGAAGTTGATGAGATTTAAGGAGGAACATTTACTCTGATTGCCAGCTTACAAAGTGAATGGCAGAGAGGGAGAATCGATGCGTCTGTAGAAAGCTCGTCAGCTATGCTAGAGTTACCCGATAGTTTAGCAGTGACTCTCTTTATTTACTCCCGAAGATGGTGTCAGCATTGCTATTTCCTGCAAGCAGCAGGAGGTGCCTAGCCAGCCAAACCAAACAATGTGAGGAAATGAATAAGAGTTTATGGATTCAGTGTCTCAAAAGCTTCAACAACCATCCATGGATGTGAATCCTGTGCTGCGTCCAGATTAAGACCTCCACATTTGTAGCCGCATATACACAAATGTTGAACATTCTGAAGGGACATAGTCCTCCAAAGTTAACAAATCTGTACCAAGAACAACATTGTGATGTGCGCAAAGCTAAATTCCTTATCAGAAATGGAGCAGACAAAAATATGACCAGTGTCATCACATATATTGGTGTAGTTGAATATAATGAGGAAGTGTGCAGTGGCCTTAACTCTTATCCTCCTGGCCTTGCTGGAAAGGAGGGCATAAAACACTAGCTTTGGCTGTGGAGTGAAAAACCTGACCAAACCAATACCAATAGAGGAGAACAGACATTGATGTTGCCAGGGCAACAGCATGTGAAGAAGTGCATGGTGCTGAAAATGGAGTCTGTCTAAGACAGGGTGAAAATATTTGAATAAAGATCAAAAGAACTGCGGACACTGTAAATCAGGAGCAAAAACAGAAGTTGCTGGAAAAGCTCAACAGGTCTGGCAGCATCTGTGAAGAAAAATCAGAGTTAATGTTTCGGGTCTGGTGACCCTTCCTCAGAACTGATGGTGGGTGGGAAAACATCAGTTAATATGCAGAAAATAAGCAGGGAGTGGGGTAGGATGTAAATGATAGGGTAGAACCTAAAGAGAGAGAACAGTTGGACAGACAAAGGAGTTGATAACGATCCAGCTGGGAGAATGAATAGTTGTTGACTAACAACAGGTAGTGTGCAATGGCAGGCTATGTGATAACAAGGCCTGGTGTATGGGGTCAGGGGCTGGGACATGGGAGAGCTTAGGCCTTAAACTTATTGAACTTGATATTAAGTCCGGAGGGCTTCAGGGTCCCCAAGTGGAAAATGAGGCGTTGTTCTTCCCGCTTACATTGAGGTTCGCTGGAACACTGCAGCAAGCCAGAGACAGAGATGTTGGCCAAAGAATCGGGTGGCCCTCTTTCTTGTCTGTGATTCTAAGTACCTTCCACAGCAGAATCAGATAATGCCAGAGGTTATGGACCATTATCACCTTGTTATGCCTCTAATAAACTAGAACAGGGTGTCACACATGTGACAATTGTTGCTGCAAATCCTCCAGTCCTTCCCTTAAATCTTGCAAATATAGAGAGGGAGGTAACACAACCCTGATCAATAAGTTCAGTATTGTTTGAAAAGGAGGAAGATATGGAAGATATGCACTCCTGGTACATTATAGTATTTTCCACAACTACCAGTTTGTGGCAGTACACAGCGAACATACAGGTGCAGCAGGTCATCAGGAAGGCTAAATGTTGGCCCTTATTTCAAGGTCAGGCGGGTTGGAGTGTAACAGTAGGGAAAGTATTACTGCAACTGTACAAGGTGCTGGTGAGACCACATCTGGAGTACTGTGAGCAGTTTTAGTCCCCTTATTTGAGAAAAGATGTTAGTTCATTTGAGGCAATTCAGAGAAGATTCGCTTGGATGATCCCTGGTACGAAGTGATTGTCTTATGGGCAAAGATTAAACAGCTGGGACTCTACTCACGGGAGTTGAGAAGAACGAGAGGTGGTTTCATTGAAACATATTGGATTCTTAAGGAGTTTCACACAGTGAATGCTGACAGGAGGTTTCCCTCTCATGAAAGATGCTTGGACTAGAGATCACAATGTCAGAATTAATGGACACCAATGTAATACTGAGATGATGAGGAATTTCTTCTGTTAGACAGTTATAAGTTTTTGGAACTCTAGCCATGGAGAGCTGTGGAGAAATAATCCTTTGTATATTTAAAGCTGAGAGAGATAGATTCTTGGATAACAAAGTGTAGAGCTGGATGAACACAGCAGGCCAAGCAGCATCAGAGGAGCAGGAAGGCTGACATTTCAGGCCTAGACCCTTCTTTGAAGAAGGGTCATTTTTCATCATTTTCTTGGCCTGCTGTGTTCATCCAGCTCTGCACCTTGTTATCTCAGATTCTCCAGCATCTGCAGTTCCTACTATCTCAGAGACAGATTGTTGATTAGTAGGCAATAAAGGGTTATGAGGAAAGGGCAAGAAAATGGACATGAAGAATGTCAGATCAGCCATGATCCCATTGAATGGTGAGCAAGCTCAAGGGACCTAATGACTTTCTCCTGTTCATATTTTTTGTAGTCCCATGGTGGTACTAGTTAAGATTGTTTGAGGTAGTCTGCTGTCACCTATTCCCCTTTATCTTAGCTCTGACTTGGGGCTTATCAGTGATTGGTGTTAGAAAATATATCCCTATGAAGTATCTTCGAAGGATACCCTATTAAACGATAACAAGAAAAACATTTATGTTTATGTTACGCTAGCAATAATACAACTACATGAGTCAGGCATAACTACAGTTACCTTAGGAAGATGATACTGTTACAACTGCACGCCACGGAAAGTTAAAGCAGAACATCTTTAGGACTGAATGAGAGCAGCAGCGGAAGAGAAGCAGATGGCACTCAGCTGGAGCGGGAGAAGAGAGGATCAAGGTCAGTCAGAGCAAGAGAGGAGTGGATTGAGCTCAGTTGGAGTGGGAGAGGAGAGGATCAAGTTCAGTCAGAAAGGGAAAAGACAGGATTGAGCTCAATTAGAGCGGGGGAGGAGTAAATCGAGCTCAATTGGAGCAGCAGGGAGTATGTTGCCTCTCTGGTGCCAGGGTCCGTGGATGTTTCAGAGCGGCTGTCGGGTGTTGTGAAGAGGAAGGGTTGTGAAGAGGGAGGATGAACAGCTGACAGTCATGGTACATGACTGTACCAATGGCAGGGGTTAAAAAAAATAGTGAGGTTCTGCAGTTGGAACTTAGAGAGTTAGGAAGTAGATTAAAGACGAAGATTACTAAAATTGTAATCTCTGGATTACTTGCAGTGTCACGTGCTACTGAGTATAGGAATAAGAAGATGGGTTAGACGAACACATGGCTAACGAGATGGTGTAGTGTGGAGTGTTTTAGATTTTTGTATCATTGGGACAATTCCTGATGTTGGTGGGACCTGCACAAGTTGGATGGGTTACAACTGAACTGGAAAGGATCCAATATCCTTACTGAGAGGTTTGCTCCTGCTGCTGGGGAGGATTTAAACTGAATTAGCAGAGTATGGGGCACAGAATGGATGTAAAGGCAGGAGCAAGGTCCAATCAGATATAAAAGGAGTGCTGCCAGGACAGTCCAACAGGCGGAGACAACTTGGGCAAGATAAGGCACATGAGTGTTCTAGAAAGCTAAATTGCATCCATTTTAATGCAAGGAGATTAACTGGTAAGGCTGGTACATTTAGTGCAGTGATCAACACGTTGGTAATTCGCTATTGTTACAATCACTGACACTTGGTTGAAGGGAGGACAGGACTGGCAGCTCAACTTTCCAGGGTATGAAAGTTTCAATTGCTCTGGGAGTGGGGGGAGTAAGAGAGGTGGGGGTATTGCATCACTGCAGTCATGAGAGAAGATGCTCATCCGTGAGTTTTGTTCAAAGCTCAGCCATTGTGAGAGTGAATAGCCTCTTAGAGAACTAATGCACTATCAAGCAAAGTGGGTGTGGAAGTAATACACTAAATGCAGGACAATGGATGCTACTTTATGTAACGTATCAGTCAGTGACACTGATGGCACAATAATTTATAGTGTATGCCAATTACAGCCCAGTTTATTTTTTCACCTTAATATTCAGATATGCCTTAAAAGGGCCGAAACAAGCAGGTAACTAAATGTTTGTGGTGATATTGGTAGGTGAACCTACTCTCTAACACTCTATTTTCAGAGTTTGATCTGAATACATCCAGGAAGGGTAATACGGTCAAGTCTCGCATCTTAGTGTTCATTTAACTGTTTATTGAAGCATGGGTAACATGCAATTGCCAGCACACTGTTCCTTTAAATTTCAATCATTACTCAACAACACTTTAACTTTGGCAAAATGTGTTTGCCATTTTGTTTTCAGTGCTTAGGTCAATGCTAGGTTCCCATCCGGTTTCTTCCCTTTCTTTAGATTTTGTCATGGTTTTTATAAACTGAATGTCTTGCCAGGCAATTTGCAAATCACTCCAATGGTCACTTAGGAAGTCTTTTCCATCTGTGCGAGTGATCATTCCTGGGTATGATTGTACAATAAGTTGCTCCCTCTATCCCAAAGTGTATGCTATGTATATCATATGGTACAAAATCACACCACGGTAGTAATTAATATAAATCCCCCACATCCTTCATTAAACTTGTATGAAATTCACACCCTGTGAACGGGCCTATCAGTGTCATTAAGTTGTCAATGAGTTCTCCTTCTGGAAGAATTTGAGTTTAAACTTTGGAATGGTTACAGAGGCTGTGGAGGGACATTAGTCATTTTCTAAACATAATTAACACCGTGGTCACAGAGATTCAATGGTCAAGGCTGTTAAACCTGGACAAATACATATCATTGTGTGATCTGACTACTGTGACAATACTATGGCTTTAAGAGGTGTATTTTGTCCTTTTTTTATGAAGAGAGTTTGAGACAAAGGTAGCGAGCGGTCTGTTCCAATCTAATAAACAGCTTGTGATGCCTTGTGATTTTTGAAAGTTTGGAACAGTAGAAGCAGCCTGAATGTGTAGGGTCAAGCTCCTGCAGAATCAGGATTTTTAGTTTTCGATTTCTACAGTTGCTGGGGTTCATAGAATCATAGAACCCCTACATTGTGGAAACAGGCCATTCAGCCCAGCAAGCCCACTCCACCCCTCCGAAGAGCATCCCACCCAGACCCATTCCCCTAGTCTAAACCACCTAACCTAAACATCCCTGGGCACTATGGGCAATTTAGCGTGGCCAGTTCACCTAACCTGCACATCTTTGGGCTGTGGGAGGAAATCCACACAGACTCGGGCAGAATGTGCAAACTCCACACAGACAGTCGCCTGAGGGTGGAATCGAACCCAGGTCCCTGGCGCTGTGAGGCAGCAGTGCTAACCACTGAAACACCATGCCGTATGTAATATATATATAATTTTATCAAGCATTCCAATAGAGGTACAGTTGAGTCAATTCTTTTATTTTTATTTTGTCTGTATTTTAACTGTAGTATAAAAATGAAGCGTGTTTGCTTAAAGTTGAGCAGTTTGACTGGTTGAATTGCATGTGGAAGGCATCACCTTACACTTAGCTTTAAAATAAGAAAAAGTTAAGTTCTAAGTTATCTTACTAATATATTTTGAGGGAGTTTGGCCTGATCCATAACAAACTGGGCGTTCTTGTTGAGATCAAAATCTCTAATTCTAGATTGGGTTTAGGATTATTGGACTCAAAAGCAGTGAGTGATGAGTGTTGGGTTTTTTTGTTTCAAGTGTTGCATTCATCTGGTTTAAATGGGGGTGTGCCTTGTGTAATAATGGCTGTTTCAGTCGCTAAGAGTTTACGGGGGTGGAAGAAGTCATTTTCAGAATTTTATAGAAAGTGAGCAAGGCAAAGCTTTGGGAATTGGCAGACAAGCTAGAGTTGCGGTTCCTTTTGTCCGTGCCAAAATGGAATGTAATTGCAGGAGGAAATTGACATTTATGATCGCCGGAAATGCTATTGGCATCAATGGGCATGGCTAAAATTCAATTGCAAATGAAGCAGCTTGAACATGAAAAGGAAATGAAATAATTTGAATTAAAATTGAAAGCAGAAGAAAAGCCATAAGAGAGAATAGCTCTAGCAGGTGGGGATAAAGGGAAAGAATAGCCCTGGCAGAACAAAAATAAAAGGAAAGGAAGGCCCTTGCAGAAGAAAGAGACTAAGAGGGAGTTTTTGAACTTCAGAGGTTTGAACTGAAAACTCAAAGTCGAGGTGAAAGATTGGAGCAGTGATGAGGAAACTGATGGACAGCAATTCCATCATAGCTAAATGCCTGGTGGGGTTCTATTTAAATATGTCCAAGCATTGCCAAAGTTTGAGGAGAAGGGCATGAAAGTCTGTTTCATTTCATTTGAACAAGTGGCTAAACAAATGGCATGGCCAGTAACCATTTAGGTATTGATGATCCAAAAAAGTTGGCAGGTAGAGCTGGTGAGGTATTTTTATCACTACTAGAAGAGGTATTTGGGAAGAATGATGAGGCAAAACAAAACAGTTTGAATGGATATGAAGTAGTACCCAAAGACGACAGACACCATTTTAGGAATCTAAGGTGGGAACCTGGTCAAACGCACATAGAGTTTGAAAGAAGCAACCAAAGTAATTTTGATAGGTGGATAAGGGCATTGAATATAGATCAAGCATATGATGCTCTTAGAGAGATGATTATTTTGGAGGAGTTCAAAATTTACTTCCTGAAGCAGTGAGAACTCACGTGGAAGGCAGAGAATTAATACTGCAATATTCACAGCTGAAAAGGCACATGATTATGAGTTGGGTCATAAATCAAAGTTTGGCTTCCAATATCAATTTCAATCTGTGAGGGATAGAAATTGGAGAAAAGAGACATCTTCAGGTGGTAAGGAAAAAGGAGAAGCTAGTAAAGATAGTTACCATAAGTTAAAAAGAAAACCAATGAGGTGGAAAGAGAAGAATGAAAGCTTAGGTGTTTTAACTGTAATAAAGTGGAAATTATTTCACACATGTTGTACTGTGTGGTACTTCATTTATTGCAGCAATAGTACATTTAGTTTTGTGTTTATATAACTTATAGTGTTAAGTTTATTATCTTTCAAAACATTTTTGCTTTTTTTAAACTTAAGGATACTTTGGATATCTTTTTAAAAAGTTTCTTAGTCCTTATTTTTTAATTCATGGAAGTGGATGTCTATGGCTGGGCCAGTATTTATTGCCCATCCTTTTTTGGCAGTTAGTTCCAACACGTGCACGATTAAACCCTGGCTACTGATATTCCTGTCAGATCTCAAAGGGCAGCAATTAGAGCTACATTGAGGAGGCTGACTACGCAAGAGTGATCTAGACTGAGCCTGAGTTAGCAGATGCATTAGGAAAGTGACAGACTGATTCAAATATCAAAAGAACTGTGGATGCTGTAAATCAGAAACAAAGACAGAAGTTGCTGGAAAAGCTCAGCAGGTCTGGCAGCATCTGTGAAAAAAAATCAGAGTTAATGTTTCAGGTCTGGTGAACTTTACCAGCAACTTCTGTTTTTGTGACAAACTGATTCAATTCTGCTAATTTGCTCTTGAAATCACCAAGCTATTTTGGATGAAGCATGTCACTCGTTAAAATTGCCTACAACTACGTACATTGTAAAAATGTAAGTAATCATAGAGGAACAAAAGGCCATTAATCTTACACATCCATGCTATATTCCCCAGCTGTCATTTTAATGGAAAAGCCTGAATTTACCGTATCACTTAAGAGATGCTAATAACCACAGATAAAAAATTACAATTCCAGGAAGATTTAACTGCAAAACATTCTGAATTCTGAATGTAATTGAGCAAATATTCTTGATTTTACCCTCTATTACCATATATTCAACCATAACCAGCTGCACTCTGTTAATAAAGATGTCATTGTGCTGTCTAGATGGTTTGTTTTTCAACTCTACTTGTACCTATCCCTATCATCCTCATTCCCATTAACACATATTCACTTGTTCCACTCTAACTAAACAAAAACTTATTTTAAACCACTTTATTTAGTTGTAATTCATCATGTGGTATAGGTTGAAAGGGCCAAATAGCCTACTCCTGCAACAGTTTTCTATGTTTCTGTTCTATCAGGTAGACTGGAATCTTGTTTGCCTAAAAATTAGTGCAAATTGTAATAATCAACTTGTTAGAGGCACTTTAGATTAGTTTATCATTTAATGCAGGGGTTGATTTGCAAGTCTGTTATACCTGTAAAGCAGATGCAGAAATGTAACAGTCTCTATAACAGGATCAAATTAAGTATCACATGAATTCCTCCTATTTCCAATGGAATCTGGTAGAACATAAAGATTGAAAATTACAACCAAATCTGACACAAGCTTCATGAGATCTTCCCACGAGGTACTTCCTTTATGACCTTACAACACTAGCTTCTTTATAAGTCAAACCTTCAGCTTTGAAAGAATTTAGATTTAAAGGTGGCATTGTTAAAGAACCCAGTAGCTGATAGTATATGAGATAGTAGGAACTGCAGATGCTAGAGAATCTGAGAGAACAAGGTGTAGAGCTGGATGAATACAGCAGGCCAAGCAGCATCAGAGGAGCAGGAAGGCTGATATTTTGGGCCTAGACCCTTCTTCATTTTCTGAAGAAGGATCGAGGCCCGAAACATCAGCCTTCCTGCTCCTCTGATGCTGCTTGGCCTG
>JAHRHZ010000012.1:39185813-39198841 GCA_024137785.1 Ginglymostoma cirratum | reverse complement strand
GAAACGTCAAGCTTTCCTGCTCCTATGATGCTGCTTGGCCTGCTGTGTTCATCCAGCCCCACACCTTGTTATCTTGGATTCTCCAGCATCTGCAGTACCTTTTATCTCTACATCGCATTTTCTGTTTGGGGACTCTGCAGCTTCTAGCAGTCAACACTGAGTTCAATACCTTTAGAGCCTGATACCACCAACCAACAACACCCCCACCCAGCCCCCTCCCCTCCCTCTCCCAACCCCCAATGGTCATGTTATGACATCAGAGATAAAAGGTACTGCAGATGCTGGAGAATCCGAGATAACAAGCATGGGGCTGGATGAACACAGCAGGTCAAGCAGCATCATAGGAGCAGGAAAACTTGACGTTTCGGGCCTAAACCCTTCATCAGAAAATGACATCAGTTGCTTTTAAACTGTCATCCATTCGCATGTATTCCTAAGCCCATTATCACATTATACGAGTTGCATTCAGCTCAACTAATCCTTTTTTTTTACTCTTTGCTCCTGTTAGCACTTATTCAGCTTTAATTTCCTGCCCTGGTCTGCTATAAATAATCTTGTTTACCTATCTCTTTTTCTTAGTTGCTAACAGTTCTGATGAAGAATCAAAATCATCAACTCTACTTCCTTCAGTTCTTGTTTTAGAATTCCTACTAGTTCTGTCTCTGATTCTCAAAGTTGTAGTGGTCCAGTACTGTCACCTAGCAGAAGGAACACTCAGAAACATTGGAAAGGGCATTTTTCTTACAACAAACGTTCAGAAATTTAACCATCTTTTTTAGGGTACCAGATTCCTGTAAATAAAAGACCAAGCATTTTGATCCAACAGTTCATTATGGATCCTGCCAGTTCTTCTCCACGTTGGATTGCCTCCAATGTCAGTTTCTTCTCCATCCAGGCTAATGCCCTGTTCTTGAAAGCATTTTACATTTTTCTAGAAATAACTTGAGTTTGGGACTTCTGGAGCCAGTCGACAGGTTATGCTATTCGTCAGTTATGACAGCTGAGCAGGACCTTATTCTAATGCTCAGGGTTTCATTTAAGAGTTTGACTAGCCAATGTCAACAGGCACTGGTAGACTTTGTTCTGTCTTCCTGAAAAAAAATCTGTCAGCACAACAAAATAGCGCTACAATAATTCTTCTGCATTTGTCCCAAGAATTTTAATTTATATTTTTAGTCTGATGTTTTGTACATTTCAACTGGCATATCGAGATGTGCATGACATGGCAGTAAAAGGGAAATTATATAATGTTATGACAAAGTATGCATAAAAATTCTATTGCAAACACTAGGTAAACTGAAAATACATTAAAAACACTGTGTATTTTTAATGTGATACTACACAGGGGAAATTTTACAATTGGCATAAGCTAGACTTATTGCTGGCAGGAAATGTCTATCTATTTTCTGGTCTCAGTGATACAAGTCCCACATGAATATCTAAATTTGTCACTGATGGTATTGCAGTATTGTAACCATATCAGCTTTTCATCTCAAGTATTAAGAACAGCCAGTAATTACTGGTGCCCTACTCATATGAATGCTGAATGTAAAATGGCAGGGATCTGTGGATGTGATTAGAAAGCTAGACTGTGCCAACACCATCACTCTAAACATAGGAATCACAAGGGTAAATTTTCCTTTAGTGCAGACTGTGGGCAGCTGGCCAACTTCAGATACTGCATCATTTAGAACAAATCAACATAAGAAATAAGATCAAGAATAGGCAATTTCCCCTTTGATCCTGTTCTGACTTTCAATAAGATCATGGTTAATCTTCTACATTGCTTCCATCTTCTTACTTTGTTTTCATACCACTTTATTTCCTTAGAATCCAAGAAACCTCTTGACCTCTGATTTCAGTACATTCAATAAGCAAGCAGCCAAGGCTTTTTGGCTAGAAGATCCCAAAGATCCACAGTGTCTTAAGAGCAGTAATTTCATTCCGATGAGGACCCCTTTTGTTTTGAGACTGTGGTACCCAGGTTTTAGACTCAGGGGAAGCATTTTCGCCATATTGACGTTTTGAAGCACCATATGGATTTAATATATTTTAATTTGATTTTACCATATTCTTCTAAATGTCGGGCAATATAGACTTAGTTGATACAATGCCTCCTTATTAGACAATCCCATCATCCAAGCAAGAAATCTTATAAATATTCATTATAATATCCCTTAGTCCTTTCTTGGATAATGAGATCAAAACTGCACTTCAAACTAAGACAGAATGTTGCATGCATAAATGTAAAATATCTTACATGCTACCCCCTTTGTAACAAAAGCAAACATACCTTTTGTCTTCTTAATTGCTTGCCGTGCCAAAATGTTCAATTTCCATGATTCTTAGACAAGGACATATATGTCTTTTTGAAAGCAAACAGTTTCTTATATTGTGATCCATTTGTTCACACATCACACCATTCAAACAGTATCCAGCTTTTAATTTTTCCACCAAAGTGGATAACCACCAACTTCACCACATGGTATCCCATCTTCCATAGTCTTGTCCAATCATTCACCTTGTCTATATGTCTCTGCAGCCCATGGCTGTTCGTTGCTTAGTTTTGCATTTGACTTTGTTCAACAGACTTAGAAATGTTACATTGATCCCATATCTAAGACATTAATACAGATTGTAAATATTCAAGGCTCAAACACAGATCCACATGGTACCTCATTAGTTTTGCCTTACCAACCTGAAAAGGCCCAAATTTCAATCCAGCTAATATGATACCCCAATCCCAAAATTCCTAATTTTATGCAATGTCTATCGGTGTAGCACCCTATTGAATATTTTTTGAAAATTCAAATACATGACATTTGTCAACACAGCCAGGCTGAAAAGCAAAGCCCAAAATTAGGAGTACCATAGGAGCAGGAAAGCTTGACGTTTCAGGCCTAGACCCTTCTAGGCCGAAACGTCAGGCTTTCCTGCTCCTATGATGCTGCTTGGCCTGCTGTTTTCATCCAGCTCCACACCTTGTTATCTCAGATTCTCCAGCATCTGCAGTACCTATTATCTCTCTATCCCCAAAATTAGGAGTGATGGAGTTCCAGCTGATTTTATGGAGCTTGTAAGTTCATGTATGTTCCCTTCGCTGCACAGAAGTACGTTTCAACTTACATAAAAATAAAAACCAAAAGAACTGCAGATGCCATAAATCAGAAACAAAAACAGAAGTTGCTGGACAACCTCAGCAGCTCTGGCAGCATCAGTGAAGAGAAAACAGAGTTAATGTTTCAGTTCGGTGACCCTTCTTCAGTTCTGAGGAATGGTCACAGGAGAAAAATTCTGCGTTTATTTTTTGCCATTATTGTAAGGGGATCAGAGTACAAAAATAAAGAAGTTTTGCTACAATTGTACAGATGTTATGGGACCAAACCTGTATGCAATTTTAGCCTCCGTATTAAAGGAAAGAATAGAGGCAATAAAACAAAAGTTCACTAGATTGGTCCCTGAGATGAAAGGTTTGTCTCATGAGATGAAGTTGACTGTGTTGTGTTTGTATTCTTACAGGTTTGTAAGAATGAAAAGTGGTCACACTGAATTGTTCAAGACTATAGAGGTGAGATGTTGTTTTCCCCTGCTGGAAAATTTAGATCAAGGGGGCCACAATTTCAGGATAAAGTCAGTTAAGATAGATGTGAAGTAATTTCATCACACATGAAGTTGTGAGCCTTTTGAATTCTTTATCCTAGAGACTTATGTATGCATCACCACTGAATAGATTTAAGACTAGGCAATACATTCCTATTGCAGGGAATCAAGGAACATATTGGGCAGGTGAATAGCAGAGTTGATGGTCAAGATCAGCCATGATCATATTGAATGGTGGAGCAGGCTCAATGAAACATACAGCATAGAACAATTGCATTCATTTCAATAGGGAATGTTGCCTAACTCAGGCAAGTATTTTGGACATGTTGTGATAATTGCAAGGAAAGGCTGTTGTGGTCACAGCAATGATGTGAATGGTACATTCAGCTTTTCTTTACATGTGTAGGCCCACAATCATGAACCTTTTATTGCTTGAGGAGACATCAAAATCTGGCTCACAATATCTCATCAACTTAAATGGGAACTATTTACTTATACATGTGTAATGGAAGGACAGTCTGACACTGATCTGGTTTGGTGAGATATAGGGACTCTGGTCTAAATCAACTTGAATGAAAATTGGAATATTTTCACTCTTATGGAAAGCTTTTTTTTTCATGTCACCAATGTTCTTGTATCTCTGAACCAAACTTTTGCTGAGTCAGAAGGGCTCAAAATGACAGTGGAAACCCCATTCTGGAATGGGAAGTCCCACCCTGAAACTAGCACTCACTATTTTCATTGGATGTGAAAGTTCTTAAAATATCCAAAGCTCACAAAGGCTGCAACTTATTTAAAATAGCAGCGGTATTGGCTCCGAAGTAATTTTTATCACTGGGGCTTCCGAAATGCAATTTGTGGATTTTATACAGTTGTGGAAAATGTCTAAACCTACCAGTACCCAATTGGGAGAGGTCATATAGCTTTTGGGATTAACAGTTGATGTTAATGTGTGTGAACTGTGGATAAGCTTTGCGGAAATGTCAAGCTGTTAACTCATTTAAACACCTTACCCTTTAATGTTTGAAAATAATTAAACATCCCCTGTGATTCTCAGCTGAAAAAAAAAATTGCTGCTTGCAATTTCAATGAGTGTTCATTCACTTAGGCCTGAGACCTGTCGTGAAAGGATTAGTCCTGCTTGATTGTTTCCACCCACTATCACTATTACATTGGAATGCTTGCACATTCACAGTTTGATCAACAGTACAAAGTCGTTCTAAAGACATTACCCATCTTTGATGTGGGGCTATGAGTATAAATATCTGTTTTTATGAAGGATTGAGTACTCAAAATAAATTTTTCGATGTTATAAGGGATTATGTGCTTGAATTGATTTAAATATAAAGAATGATATTTACTAACAAGAACCTTTACAGTCATAGAGTCATAGAGACAAACAGCACGGAAGCAAACCCTTTGGTTCAACTTGTCCATGCCGGTCAGATATCCTACATAAATCCAATCCCATTTGCCAACATTTAGCCCATATCCCTGTAAACTCTTCCTATTCATGTACACATCCAGTGCCTTTTGAATGTCATAATTGTAGCAGCCTCCACCACTTCCTCTGGCAGCTCATTCCATACACACACCATCTCTGCATGAAAAAGTTGCCCTTTAGGTCGATTTTAAATCTTTCCCTTCTTAACTTAAACCTATGCTCTCTAGTTTTGAACTTCTCCCACTTTGGGGGAAAGACCTTGGCTATTTATCCTATCCATGCCCCTCATGATTTTATAAATCTCTACAAGGTCACCTCTCAGCTGTTCTGAAAAAAAAATTGAAATCTGGAATCAATACAAATAGTTTTATTTTATTTAAACATGATTCTTGATTTCAGCGTACGGCAGATATTTATTGAGTTGAAATGGAGGATGTAAGGGCAAAGGGTAGTAGACGTGGGGCTCTGATTTGGTATTATGTTGGCATAGAGGGTAAGGATGGATGTGGGAGTGAATGGGGAGAATGTGCCAGCATGAGTTGGCATGTATGACACATGGATAATATGAGAATGAGAGGTTATGAGAGGTGAGGGATGGGAGATATTTTGTTTTGTTCTTTTGTTTTTTATTGACATTTGCATAGGAACTGGCCTTTTCTAAGTAACCCACTTCAGCATTCACTAGCCCTCAAGCTGCATAACACTGTTTCTGGCAATTAGCACCCACTAGTCCAAAAATCCAACCATTTGGGACACTTTCTCTTAAGTCAGTGAATTGCTTGACTGTGCATTCAACTCAGAAGCAAAAGCCGTGTGACTGATTTCAGTCTACTCTTGTACTCTTACTGCAAGGTCAGCATAAAGCCTAAATACTTCATACCAATGCTCATGTCACAATGTAAATGTAACCTAAATTTTGATCCACAAAACTGAGTGCAAGGAATGTCATAGGTGAATGCATCATTCATCATTCTCTGCACACAATTCATCTGTGTTAGGTTTTAGAACAAGTCTTGATCTCCATTGTGTTCCTATGTGCATAGACATCATAAAAGGGCAAAATTTGTAATGCTACAGTGTAAGTATACTTGAACGTGTCATAGTGATGTTAGAATCAGTATTTATTTGACAAATATCTCAATTGATACAGTACTTGCACAAATGGGGAATCTCTCCAACGTACATCGATGCATTTCTTCTGCATGTGTAAGGCTCCAGACAAAATGCAAGTCATATCAGTCTTACACTTCACAATGTGTAGATGGTAATTAGACTGAACTCATTCCTTTCATCAAAGGGGGATAGTAAGTCCAGTTACTGCAGTTAGACAAAGTAACTAAGTGGGTGGAATTATAAATTGAAAGACTAACTTTAAAACTTTATTAGTGAAAGGCTGATTGTTAGTTGTTCTGGGAACAGCACATGGTAAGGTGAGAAAGAAACTGGATGAGCGAGAATCTATGGGGGCTTGATAGGTAATTAATCAGGTGAGTTTGTAAGATACGGTGAGAGAACATGCTACACTTTGTGACGATAAACCCTCCAAAAATCTTGATGCAATTCAACATTAGCCCAAAATAGCATAAGATTCAGCTGTAATTGTGGTCATTCACCTGAACTTTGTCCACTTTGTAAAGGAAGAGAGACCCATTTTGAATAAGGACCTGGGACTGTAAACTATATAGGAACATGCTAAGCATTCAAGTTCTATTTTTTACACAGTGTTGTTTCTAGTCATTCAAGTTCAAATTATCTTTTTATATAACCTTTCATCACAAATTTCCTTTAAGTAGTGTACTAAAAGGTTAACCTATGTGCCTTTATATACAAGGCAATAATAATTCATTGATTAAAAACATAATCTGTAAAACAAGGACAATATTTTTTTCTGACACTCCACATTACTGACAGTGCTAGCCATGCAACAAATAGGTTAGTGGAAAACTAATTTTCTCAGTAAATGGCATCAACATTGGAATCCTATTGATGGTGCAGAGTATCAGGAGAAATTACCCTTTCTCTGCAAAAAATTATCAAATGTTTTAACAGTGAAAGCGATGCCATTGTGATAATGGCGGAGTGGGGCGCCCCTCCACATTATAAATAAATGAGTTTTTCAAATAACTGCCTTATATTCTTTCGGCAGCCTCCAATCAGGGTGTAGGTACTGGGGTCCAAAAAAAAAGAAAAATGTCACAGAATATTTATGAAATGAACTAATTGAGATCTGAACCTATGGAACATGGCAACAAATTTTCTTGAAACTATTTTGAACTGCACATGAAAAAATTCTTGAGATTAATTGACTGTCAGACAAAGAAAGAAGAACCTTGAAGGATAGCAAATGTCCAATATTAAGAGAAAAAAAAACTATCAGTGGTAATACAAGGTATTGTCGTGAAGTGCTCCAAGATGGCACTGATACTGCCAGTCGTCCAGAGTGGATTAAGTAAGATTATTGTGGAGTCAAATCAAGTTCAAGAGGCATTAACGGTGTTAGAGATTTTGTGCACTGAAATGAAACAATGAGAAAACATTACAAAAATATTCTATGCATATATGTCAATGAATACATAGCACAATATAAGCCCATATACACCAATGTACTAATTGCCTTATTATACAACACACTTCTCCATTATCTAGAATTGAAAGTAAAAAAAAACATTTTCATGCTTAATGAATTAAAATTATGTTTTCATCTCCATTTCAGAAATAAAAGCACTTGCTGCTGCTTTGTATCTTTTGAAGTATTTTATCTGTTTATACACTGGGATGAATAAGATGAACCTGTTGCTATGGCAATCCATCTTTCCTTTCTTTACTACCACTAATGGCAGTATCATTGCTATCTTGGCTTCCACTCTTTTGAATGTTTAATGGCCATCAAGGAAATACGCACTTGTTTCATTTATTTCAGTTCTGGCTTGCTTGTAGTCTTGAACTAATTTAAAGTTGGAGTGCCATAATGCAACCGTTTAAGCAGAGCATTTAATTAGAATAGTTTTCTAGAAAATCAGTAGATGCAGTCTTGTCTAGCCACCAGTTCAGCCAAAAATACATTAAAGCGGGTGAAAATCCATAGTATTCGTCTCACATATTGAGTGCAAATCTGGCAGAAAAAAGCGATGATATCAGGACTCAGCATTGCTGGGTCACAACCTTCTCTGCCTGTGTCACTGTTTTTTTTTGAGACAAAACTTTCATCCAACCCAAAATAAAACAGCCTTCATCAGAAAGGAAATTCCCACTCTGGTTCCTACATCGCCCTTGGTGAAACATTAGTGGCTCATTAAAAGAAAGTACATCAGGTATCGTAAGTTTAAGCCCAGGCTGTGGCGTTGACCCTCAAAGATTTTGAGCTATCTGAACTTGATTTTTACAGCACCCTTATTTGCAGGAAAAATGGGCACCATTGCACAATGCTTCTAATTGGAAAATCAACAATCCCCACTCTGCCAGCCCGAGTAGCCTGAGCTACATTTTACATTCTCCCTTAGGCCCCCAAGACCAAACATCTGCCAAGGGTAGGGTGGCACTGTGTCTTAGTGGTTAGCACTGTGGCCTCACAGAGCCAGGGACCTGGGCTCAATTCCACCCTTGGCTGACTGTGTGGCTTTTGGGCATTCTTCCATCATTTGCATAGGTTTCCTCCAGGTGCTCCGGTTTCCTCCCACAGTCCAACAATGTGCGGATTAGGTGAATTTGCCATGCTAAATTGCCCATAGTATCAACAGATGTACAGGCTTGGTGGATTAGCCAATGGAAATGCAGGGTTATGGGGATAGGGTGCCGGCAGGGGTCTGGATGGGATCTCTTCAGGGAATCTGTGTGGACTTGATGGGCTGAAGGGCCTGCTTCCACACTGTAGGGATTCCATGATTCTCTGAGGATGATCAAAATGAAGAAGTCTTTTCCTGTATTCAGTAAGATTTTCAATGTCAAGGGCTTAAATTAGCAATACATAAAAAGTCTTTTCTGTCCCAGTATATTCCTTCCAACAGTCAGCACATTGGTCTCAATAAAGTAAATTAACTTAAATACATTTAAAAGTTACATTTTTTTGAGGAAGACATTCTTTAGTGAGTGAGAAATTAAGGTTTGAATACATAAGAGCATTATCAAACCAACATGTGTATTAGTTGATGGGGAAGAAATTATTTCCCTCGAAGAGATTGACTGGATAAAATCCACATCTAACATATTTGAATGTAAAACACAGTCTGAAGTAACATGTTCATGTAGAAGATGTCTTCACTCAGCATTGATAAACTACTTTTTCATTTAGCGTAGGAACTTTTTTTTCTCTTTTAAATATTCGCATTATTACTGTAACGTCCTAAAAAAGTATATTTTATGCATCAGGGAAACTTGGCTTTATATTTATTTCAAAAAAATTACAACGCTTTGTTATTTTTGGAGAAAGGCACTTTAGAGATGGTAATGAAATGAATTGTATTGACAGTTTCCTTTTTAATAGCTTACCAATAAAGGGCAAATTGACATCATGCCAACATTTCCCCAATAGTATTCATGCCTGTGATGACTTGGCCTATGCCCAAATGACACACAGAAAACAAACATAGTCAATATACCATTTAGATCATGCAGCTGTTTCCTTACAAATTATAGGATAACACAGATAAGTGGTACGAGCACAATGCAGATAGAATGCAAAAATTACCCTTGCTCAAAGAAATGATGCCACTTGAAATTTCTGGATCACAGAAACTAATTATTTATTAGTGTATGATTCAATAAAGAAACATATGTGGATGAAAGTGATTACTAGTTTAGATGATAACCCCTGTGTCTCTCATTTTTGTACTCTGTCGAGCAGGTTCCAATGTTAAAAATTAAATTTGATAATGTTCTGATTTTATTTCTAAAATTCCTTCATGCATTGACTCCACGAGAGAGGAGTTCAATCACAAAGTGTATAGACATGGCCAACTGCTGCCTTCACAGACAGAAACGCATCTGATCTAACTTTAACTGGTGATTTTCACTTTGAGAACGGGCTGTAACCTGACAATCATGGTTTGGCTATACAATATACAACTTACCCAACGTTCCTTTGCTTTGAAGTTAATGGACGATTAACAACCAGCCGTTTCAACTTCTGCCAAAAATGAAAATTACCCCATGTCCATTCTTTTTATTGCAAGTCACCTCAAATATTGAATGGAAGTATGGAGAGAGGAGGGTGCGATCATTCTAAGCATTTTTAAAAATATCATTATTCCAATATTAATGTATTTCTTAAGTTTACTAAGTGGTTTATGATATCATCGGAACTACTGTGTAAAATTATTGCCATGAGATTGCTCTCATCTATTAGCTGTGAAAAAAATGGATGGGCGTGACCAGTGTATCAGTAATGTTATATAGTTTATAGAAGTGGGTGTTGATTTAATGAAATTAATCTCATTTCAGGTTGAAATGACAATGTGTTGTCACAGTTTTGTTCATGTGGTTTACAAACCTGATGTGAGATAATGCTGCAGTAATTGCTCCTCTCCGCCCATTATTCTCAGTATGACTGTGCCAGACTTTTGACAAGAATTGTACCCACTTTGCCAAAAAATAATGGAAGCCAATTTCTAGAATTCTTTTAACATTTACTGAACAGGGATGAGTGATCATGTTTCATTTTCACAGTAAGTGCCCAATTGTCATAAAACAAAGAATAAATGTGAGCAGAAATAATACTATTCCATCAAAAATCACACATAAACACCACAACTTTAATTGAAGAATGATTTTGATGTTTGTTGCACAATTAATTTTTTAAATTTCTTTCTTACGTACAAAACAAAATATGAGCAGAACTAAATTCCTATAGTTTCCAAAATCCAACATAGGTTGTGATGGGTAATTAACTCATGTCTATCAAAGTGACACAGGAAATATGCAAACTTGCCTTGCTATTTATTATGATTTTTGTGTTCAGCTGAGTGCTGAAGGCCTGCACACATCAGCAGTGGGTCCAATTTCTTTGGAAGGCCAGAGTGTCTCAAAGCTGGACTACACGATTTGATGCGATTCTGAATTTCTTCATGTTGAGATGTAGTTTTGATGTACTGGGGCTGGAAGTGATGAAAGAGGAGAGTGATCCTAAGACAACAGTGAAAGGCTGTGGGTGTGGGGTCAGGATGGGTGATGGTGATATTTGTAGATGTGCTCACTCTCATGAAGGAGATGGTATTGTAAATCATGGCAGCAGCCATCTCGGAGGCCAAGGGTACTGGCTGGCCTGACAGCGCAGAAGATGATTGTGTGCCCTAGTCTAATTTGCATTGTCTTGCTCCACTTCACCTTCATTCAGAAATCCATAGATGATGAATAACAATTCACAGTTGGCGTGCCCTTGCATCTTTTTCCTTCCTTCTCAACTGGCCTCCCTCATGTCAATACTGCCCTTGGCCCTTTAGGTTCCCAGATACACTAGAACTGTTACCTGGTCAAGACACTGATGAAAAGAAACCTGTCACTCCATCTGGCCGTGCACTGCACTGTGTGCATTTTAAACAGAAGTACAGAGACATGATCTGCATATGATGTCTAGGGTTCGACATACCCTGTACCTCAACCTCAGGAGAGAACTGGCAGCAAGGCATAATGTGGAGTAGGATAACAGGCAGCACTCTGCTTGTCACCTATCTGTCTTTACTGGAATTTTATTAGTAGGTGTCAGATGGCCTGTCTGTTTTTGATGCAGTTGAGACCCATTTAAACTTAGTGAGTTAAAGGGCTCTTCCCTTTGCTACTTGCATTTAGCAGATTTCAGAGTGTCCCACCCACCTGCCTCAAAATACCAATTGACCCAGATGTGGCAGAGTCTGCAGCTTGCAGTGTTGGACTGTTCAGCCAGGGCAAAATGACCTTGCACACCCCACACCCCCAGCGTGGAAACAATTCATTCTCAACAGAGTTTCAGTGGTGGGATCTCCCAATGCCACAGACAGACTACAGGTTTTAGGGTGTCCCTCCTGCTCCGGCATCCTGTACTCAAAGATCTGAAAGGGCAGCCCTTCTTTAGCTCCCACCCTGGTCTCTCAATCACCCCCAGTACCCGTCACAGGGGCCTGCCTGATTGGCTCCAGCCAAACAGCCACATTTCCCTGCCATTGCTATTCCTGGCAGATTGGTTGCAGTACCAACAGAGGCCATTTCTCCCAGTAGCGGCACTGCGGAGGATGAAAAACCATCATCCTCAAGGTCTGGCAGCTCTTCGAGTGGGCCATCATAGTTCAAGGGTCTGAAAGACAGAAACTCAGACAAACAATTGCTTGAACCATACAAAATAACATTGCAATTTCCAGGTCTTTACAGCTAGCAGGTGGAGACAATGCCTCCATGTGAAAACTTTGCTGGTGAGTCATTAGGCATGAGTAGCCAGCTGTCAACGAAAGGGAAACTATAGCATAAGGGGAAGTTCCCAGGAGGTGAGGTCATGCACAATTTCTACTGAAGACTCACACAAAGACTTTGAAGTTGTACTGAAAAAGACTTCTGTGCATTCATTTACATACTGCTGACCAAAGTCTCAGCTTCTCATGCAGCAGAAATTGAAGCCACCCAATGTCTCAGTACTGCAGCAGACACTCCACTGAGGTCATGCGATCTCACCTTGTTGCTATGTGGACTCACACTCTGTCACTAAGGCAGTGGATCTTCATGCTCAAAGCTAGTTTTAGAATCTCTCACCAGTCTGACAACCAATGCTTCAACAGACGACTAGAACAGATAAAGCATCATGCCAAGTGCAATGGAAGTACCTCCAGGGAACATGCACTTACCCTCATACCAGGTGATGGCATTCATTCACCCACCACTGATGCTCAGTCAGTATCTTTTCTGTTGCTTATTAGCCATCAAGCTGCAATGACCCTGACCCTGACCCTGACCCTGACCCTGACCCTGACCCTGACCCTGACCCTGACCCTGACCCTGACCCTGACCCTGACCCTGACCCTGACCC
>JAHRHZ010000012.1:39166064-39185803 GCA_024137785.1 Ginglymostoma cirratum | reverse complement strand
GACCCTGACCCTGACCCTGACCCTGACCCTGACCCTGACCCTGACCCAAATAACTGCAGAGGCACGAGGCACACAGACCAGCCAGCTCAGATCAGTCCTTGAAATCAGAAGGATCTCAGAGTCCCCTGTTTATATGTGTCAGCCAAGATTCCCCGATTGGCCCAGGTTAACAACCCCAATCAAGGATCACATTGTCAATAAGATCCACCTGGATCCAATCACTGCATTAACCAAAATCCATTAAGCCCTAGGGTCACTCGTGGACATTCTCTGAGGCCATTTTCACATTTATTCCCACAAAACATTAGTTGCCTTCCACCAACCATTTTACAGCCATTGGGATTGTACTGTTTAGAAGCACTACACCAAGCAAAGGGATCCATAAGGCAGACAATAAAGAGGCATCACAAGGGTCATTTATGGATTATTGATTGTTTAGTTGGAAAATAACACAGTGCCATTGTTTTACGGTGATTTTTATTTTAGCATTTTGACCAAGCAGTGATGGTCTGTAAATGAGGAATAATACGATATGGGACTGTTGGGAAATGTGAATTTGTATTGTATTCATGGCCACAGGCATTGAGATAAGCATTTGCAGCTTGTCTGGAGTAAGGATGGCCATTTGTCATTTTGTTTCGTCCTCTTCTTCCTCATGTTTCTCCTCTTCTTCCTCCCTCCCTCCTTTCCTCGTGAGAATGGACATTCCAAAGTTTCTGTCATCATTATGGCCAAACTGTGGAACTTTCAGCAGACCATCATGAATCGGTACGTCCACTCAGGTAAGTGAGGGATTAACGGAAGATTGCTGTATTAGTGGGTTTGTACAGTATAAATCGATCATGACTGCTTCCAGGGTAGTAAGCATTCATTGGCATCATGTGTTGAGTGTGGTCATGTGCCAATTTTAGTGGGCGGCATCCTTTAACATTATGATATATCTGAGCAATGAGATTTGACAAATGAAAAGCTACATGTGTGTCCAATGGGAAAATTCGCTAAATCTGCATTTACTACCTGCTTCTTACTGTGTGAGGAGAGCAATTAAGTTCTCTCTCCCAGTGTGAAAGGTCTCTGTTACCTCTTTGATGCAACAATTGATGGTAAACTGGGAAATGTTTGTATGTGACCGATTCCAACCTAATAGGATCCCAGACAAAGCAATTCAAAACGCAGTCACCTTCAAATCATTGGTTTTGGTGGCTTTTCCATGTTCTGAGGTGGCAGGGCTAGTTTCTAAGGGTGACAATTCCTGTTAAACTCCTCTTTTGTCACTCATGACAACAAACAGAAGGCTCCTAGCCTACATGAAGATAAAATAACTGCTCCCAGGTGACATGGTGTTGGAGGCCTCCTGCTAGGAGCCTTTCCCCCCTCTCGTCCTCCTCCTTATTGAGCTGCTTGACTTTTTTTTTCATAGAATCCCTACAGTATGGAAACAGGCCGTTTGGCCCAATAAGTCCATACCGACCCTTGGAGCATCCCACCCAGTCCCATCCCCCTAAAACCCCCTAATCTACACATCCCTGAACACTGCAGGCAATTTAGCGTGGCTAATCCACCTAGCCTGCAGATCTTTGGAATGTGGGAGGAAAGTGGAGCACCTGGAAGAAACCCACACTGACAGTCACCTGTGGCTGGAATCGAACCCGGGTCCCTGGTGCTGTGAGGCAACAGTGCTAATCACTCAGCCATCATGCTGCCCCTTCTTATTTGTTATGATGCTCTATCTCCTTCTTACGCTGCACCCCAAGGGGAATTGTTGCTATCACATCTATGACCAGGAGGGAGTTGTAAGACCAGGTTTCTTTTGTTGAGAACCAAAACCTTCCAAGTCTGCAGCACCGCCTCCCATCAATTCACCCAACTCTTGAAAATAACCAGCAAACCCCCAAACGCAAGCATGGAAAAAGAAAGCAATTTGGGGAAAGATATAAAAGGGACCGAGGGGGTAACATTTTCATGCAGAGGTCAGTGCTTGTGCAGAATGAATTGCCAGAGGAGGTTCACAAAATCATGAGGGGCATAGATAGGGTGAATAGCCAAGGTCTTTTGCAGGGTAGGGTACTCCAAAACTAGAGGGTATAGGTTTCAGGTGAGAGGGGACTTTAAAAGAGATCTGAGGGGCAACATTTTCATGCAGAGGGTGGTGCATGTATGGAATGAGCTACGAGAAGAAGTGGTGGAGGCTGGTACAATTACAACATTTAAAAAGCATCTGGATGGGTGTATGAATAGAAGGGATTTAGAAGGATGTGGGCCAGATGCTGGAAAATGAGACTAGAGTAATTTAGGATATCTGGTTGGCTTGGGTGAGTTGGACCAAAGGGTCTGTTTCCATGTTGTACATCTCTATGACTCTATGACTTTACATGTTGTTGAATTCCCTTTAAAAGTTATGATTGGAGTGACGTGTCAAACAGCACAGAGAGGTCTTTCTGCCTATCATGTCTGTGCCTGTCATTGAGCACCTACTCTGGTCCCATTTTTCACCATTTGGCCTATAGCTTTATATGGTATGGCATTTTAAGTGATCATCTAAGTATCTCTTTAATGTTGTGAAGGTTCTTATTTCTACCACACTTTCAGGCAGTGAGTACCAGATACCCACTGTGGAAAATAAACTCTTCCTTACCCTCCCTCTAAATTTCCTGACCTTACCTTAAATCCATGCCCACTAGTTATTGACTCGTCTATTAAGGGGAAAACTTTTTTCCTATCTACCCTTTCTATGCCACTCATAGTTCTGTGCCCCTCAACCAGATACTCCTTATAACCTTCTCAGATCTAAGGAAAACAACCCCAGCTTATTTAGTGTCTCCATATCTGAAATACATCCCTACTTTTGTATTCTCAAAACCCTTCTCGACCACTTTATCTACTGACCTTTGCTATCAAGCATCTGTGGATGTTCATACCAGTGTCTGATCCTTTGTATTTCCTCGGGTCCTACCATGTAATGCCTTCTCCCTGGGCCCCTGTTAATCCTCCCAAAATGCATCACCTCACACTTTTCAGATTAAGTTCCATTTGCCATTGTACTGACCAGTCTGTCTATATCACTTGCAGTTTAAAGCTTTCCTGCTCATGATTTACCACATCACCACTTTTCATATCATCTACGAACTTAATGATCAAACTGTGTACATTCATGTCCAGATCATTAAACTAGATCACAAACAGTAAGAGACCCAATACAAAACATTATGCTATGCCACTGTACACAAGCTTCCAGTCATAAAAGCAACATTTGACTATTTCCCTTTGCCTCCAGCCACTAAGCTAATTTTCCAAATTGCTATGGATCCCAAAGAGTTTTACCTAATTGACCAGTGTCCCATGAGAAATTGTCAAAGGCCTTTCTGAAATCCATGTAGATTACATCCACTGCATTTCCTTCATTCACACATCTAGTTACCTCCTTGCAAAACTCAATCAAATCTGTCAGAAATGAGTCAATAAATGTGGAGCTAGAAAAGCACAGCAGGTCAGACAGTATTCGAGGAATAGGTAGTCAATGTTTCAGGCCGAAACCCTTTGTCAGGACTGGGGAGGTTGAGGGGAAGGCCAGAAATAAATAGAAGGAGGAGGGTGGGACTGGGGAGAGGGTTGGTGGGATGGAAATAGGTAGGTGCGGGTAGAGGGGGTTATTGTGGTTGGTCAGTGGGAAGGGGGAGTAGATAGGTGAGTCAGAAGGTGGACAGGTTGGGGAGGAACGATTTTGAAGCTGGTGAAGTCAGTATTCAGGCCATTGGGCTGCAAGCTCCCAAGACGAAATGTGAGATGTTGGTCCTCCAGTTTATACTTGGCCTCACTCTGACAGTGGAGGAGGACAAGGATGGACATGTTAGCAGAGGAGTGGGAGGGTGAATTAAAGTAGATGGCACCCAGAACTTCAGGTTGGCTGGTGTGAGCAGAGTGCACATGCTCCGCAAACTGGTCCATGACACTGCATTTAGTCTCCCTAATATACAGGAGACCACATCGGGAGCAACGGATGCAGTAGACGAGGTTAGACAAAGTGCCTGATTTGGAAGAATTGTTTGGGGCCTTGGATGGAGGCGAGAAGGGAGATATAAGGGTAGGTGTAGCGTCTTCTGCAGTTGCATAGAAAGATACTGCGTCTGGTGGAGGGGTTAGTGGGGAGTGTGAAGCTGATGAGGGATTTGTGGAGTGAACAATACCTGCAAAAAATGGACAGGGTTGAGGAGGGAAATATCTTTTTGGTGGTGGGGTCTGATTGTAGGTGATGGAAATGTTGGAGGATTATGCGTTGTATTCGAAGGTTGGTGGGATGGTATGTGAGGAGTCTATCCTTATTGTTGTTGGGAGGAGAGGGTTTGAGGGCAGAAGCACAGGAAATGGGGAAGATGCAGTTGAACGCATCCCAAAGCAGGAAATGAACTGTCAGAAATGATCCCTCCCTGACAATGCCATGCTGACTATCCTTCATTAAGCCTAGTCTCTCGAAATGGAGATTAATTCCACCCCTCAGAACTTTTTCCAACTGTTGCCTTACCACTGATGTTGCCTGTTTAATCTCTAAACCTTCCTTAAATAATAGTACCACATGAGCTGTCCTACAGTTGTCCGGCATCTCTCCTGTATCCAGAGAGGATTTGAAAATTACTGTCAGGGTCCTTGTAGTCGCAGAGGAACCATAACTCTCACCATTTTCTAAAACAGAAAAAAACTGTTCTTGAGTGACAAACACTTTGCTGCTTTCCTGACTACCTGCTGCCTCCATTCTAATCACTGATGACCACCCCTTCTCTCAATGAATGTATTTTTTAAAGCTGCGGGGTGACCACATCTGAAAATGTGCTATCCACGTAACTTCCAGCCTTGTAGATGCAGTGCCTCCAGCTAGTGCTTAAACTCCAAAAATCAGAGCTTAAACTGATCAAACCAGTGGCACTTCCTGAAAGGATGCTCATTCAGACTGCCAGGTGCATCTAAGATTTTTCACATGCTGCAGACCATGTGACACACAGGTTTGAGGTTCCCTACAAAACCTTTAGTTAAGAAAAGCTCTTGCCCCCCCAAAAAATTCTAAACTTTTTAATCACGTTTCATAAGAAAAAGGTTTAGAACTCTTGCCTTTCCTTAATACAGCTTTAAAATGGACAAAAAAAAATCTTGCCCATGACTTATCAAGCAACTCACCATGACTAACCCACCTAGCCTGCACATTCCTGAACACTACAGGACAATGTAGCATGGCCAATCCAACAAACTGCACAACTTTGGGCTTTGGGAAGAAACCTGAGCACCCAGAGGAAACCCACACAGACACGGAGAGAATGCGTAAACCACTTCGAACTTTACAAGAATGAGAAGGAAAAGTCACTGAACGTTTGTAACTGAGCTTTAGATTAGCCAATTGTAGTTGTCATTTGTCAGTGCCACATGATTTTAAAGACATTTAAAATGGGGCATTGCTTCCTCTCCAACATAGTGAATATTTCACTTTCCATAAATTAATTTGATTATACAAACAAGAGAAAATCATCACTTTCCTGGGTCACAGGGTCAAAGCTGTCACTCCAACACCTGCTAATCAATACCAAGTGACATAAGATGAAAAACAGACAAGGATAGATGGTTCCTCTTCAAATAATCGTCAAATAAGTCTTTTCTTTCTCACATCAGAGGTACCGCATTTGCATTATTACAATAAATTAAATAGGAATTATGTTATCCAAATTCACATTTACGTATATAAGTTCACTCATAGTTGATATCTCACATTTCAGAGCAATCATACAGTGTATGTGAATGTTACATTGTATGAAATTGAGTGACTTTGATATGATAAAGATCATGGGTATCTGCAGCAATGTTTTAGAAAAGACCTTTCCTGAATCTGGCCGATGCAGTGTCTAAGTTCACCTGACATCATGAATGCTGACTCTATTGTTGGGCTCATTTTAATGACATAGGCGAGCATAGTTTAGCAATACGTGCCTTCTCATCTGTTTGGAGTTTGTAATGGTATGCTCCTACAGGCCTGAGCAACTTTAACAGCCAAACATCCCCACAGTCTGTTTGAATCCACAAATATAATAATCCTGCAGTAAGAATGTCTAAAAGATCTAATGCAGGGCAAAAACATTCCAGTCAGTTTTGTATAGGCTCTAATGTCCAAATTTTCCAGCAGAAGTTGAGGCTGTTGTGAGGGAATCAGAGAACTAAAGATTACAGCAGTGAAGAAGGATATTCAACCATCACTCTGTCCATCAACTCTTTACTAAAATAATTCAAAGTTAATATCTAAGCGGTTTCGATTCCCATTCACCTGCCTCACCTCCCCATCCCATACTAGTTCTTGGGCTTCTGGATTTTATAAAGGAAAACATTGCATAGACACAACATTTGGCTCAACCATGAACTTGTTTGTTGAAATAAACCTCCTAATGCCCTGATAGAAAGCACACAAACTAATCTAATTCATGTAACACATTGATTAGTTTGCTTGATTTGATAGTCTCTACAATTTAACCTCAGCTCCCACACAAAATACACAAAGTCCCACAATTCATTAGGAAGTAAACCTTTGTCACAAAACTTTATATTTCTGACCAAACCTTACATACTTCAGACTCAAACTCTTTGGATTTGTTTCGTAGCCTTAGGTTATCTTAACCTGTTAGTCCCAATACCCATTGAATTTGGCTGATGTTCAATCCACCATGTGGTTGACCTTCTGTTGAGAATCGCAGGTCTGTGAGCCAGGTTGACTGTTTCCGACCCTCCTAGGCTATAGATTCCTCCAGTCAAGATCACCATGATTTGGCTGGAACGGTTACAATCTCCAATAAGACTAGTCAATTGGCATTGATTGTAGGCCTGTTTCCAACAGACCAGTCCTCACCCTGCTTAATTTCACCATTTCTTATAGTGATTTATATGAAGTATATCACAATCATATCAAATATTTCCCTGTTGATCTGCATGGCTGATTCTAACCCTCCTTTGTATATTTCACACATGGTTCAGCTAGCCATGGTCAGTTAAATGCAATCCTTTCCTTGAAAAAAAATGCCTAGACAATATGAACAGAACACAATAATTCTAAATATCTCTCCTGTTTGGGGTCTTGGAGTTGTAGAGGCATACAGCACTGAAACAGGCCCTTCGGCTTAACTCGCCCATGGTGACTTGGTTTTACTAAACCGAAAATGTCCTATTTTCCTGCACTGGGCCCAGATCCCTCTAAACCTTTCCTATCTGTATACCTGTCTAAATGTCTTTTAAGTGCTGTAATTACACCCACCTCTACCACTTCCTCTGGCAGCTTGTTCCATGTACGCACTACCCTCTGTGTGAAAAAGTTGCCCCTCTTTTAAATTTTTCCCTTCTTACCTTAAATTTATGCCCACCAGTTTTGGACCCCCCTTCCCCAGGGAAACAACTTTGGCTATTCACCTTATCTATGCCTCCCTGGACTTTATAAACTTCTATAATGTTACCCCTCAGCCTCCGATGCTCCAAGGAGAAAAGCCTCATCCTATTTAGCCTCTCCTTATAGCTCAAACCTTCCAGCCTCAGTAACATCCCTGTAAATCTATCCTGCATCATTTCCAGTTTAATAACGTCCTTGCTATAGCAGGGCAATGGCATGGCAACAACATCTAATCCATAAATGGACAAAGGTTTGAATGATCCATTTCCCTCCTCAGTGGGAACTCGTCATAATAACAATAGCCAGGTTCTAGCACTATTGTATTCAGTGATCAATCTCTTACATTGCATCAGGCAATGGCAGGTAATAGCATTTCCCTGCACCAACATCCCACAACAGCAGTCAGATAATGTTGAGTCCCTTATGCTAAATCAGTCTGAATTTAACTTCATATCATAATGTGGCAAAGTGCTTGCATTGCCTGAACTGCCAACAATCATTGTCAATGAGGTAATACTGTGCCCTTTAAAATGAATGGAACGTAGGCAATTGCTGAGCTGAGAAAAGAGTGGATAGATAATAGTGTTTTCAAAGCAAATTGCACAAGTGTAAATTATTAGTGCACTCTCCAGAAGTCAGAAGAGAAAGCTTACTCCAAGACAGCAGCATGAATATTGATAATGGATTGTGCTCCATGTACTCTTTGCATCTCTGTTGCTCCTTATACTGATCTCCTCTTTTCCTAGAGACTATTGCTCTTCTGGTGTTTCTATAATAGGGCATCTTTCAAAAGCTATTTGTACAGTTGGCTACACACAGTCATGGACTTTATAGCCAGATTAGAATTGCAGTGAACTAGCAGCCTAGTCCAGGCACCTAAAGCGTAGTATTTTGCCTAAAATATAGTTTGTGTCATTGTTCTCAGGAAATCTTCTATGCTTGGAATGGCACACAGGTATCACCAGTTCAGGTGGTAAAAATCTCCCCTGACGCCTTCTTCCAACTGGAAAGGCACTAGCAACATAGGTTTCTCTTAACTGAAGCATCATTGTTGCAACCAAGGAAGTGAGTGCTTACTTGTATAATGCTGGCCATAAATACATAAACACATTGGACATTGAGAAATTTCCCATTGATATCAACCAAGGAAATATCTATGGCCATATATAGACAAATTGCTAAACTTCTTTGATCTTTAGGAATCCTGTCACATGTTACACCACCATTGTTTGTTCACATGAAAGTCGCTTGTTCTGACAAACAGAATAATCTGTTAGCACAAGGGTTTAGTATTTGTAACATTTACAGAAGAAAATGGGGAAAATAAAGTAATGGTGAAGTCTTGCAGTTTAGACACTAGGCTTCATTAATATTCCACCATCTTTTCTGTAGTTTGCATCATCAGGTATACCCATCTTACTCGTGTTCAACTCAAACAATAATGCTAGAGAGCAGTATGCATGATGTCAAAATACCATCACCACAACATTTTTGATGTCTGTCTGCAATGATGACATTAAGGGCCTCGTTGATCCATATCCCACTTATACTTGTCCTTGTTCAAATAATACTTTGGAATTTAATGGTAAGCTGAAGAAAATCCAGACTTAATTCTTAGCTTAATTCCAGCACTGAGTATTGTTTTAGTCCTTATAGTTGTCCCTTACTGATCATACCAATCTACTATGGGTACCCGACCTCACTGAATCTTCCTTGTTTAAAGGGCCCTTCATTGCCACAATGATGTAACCAATAAAGTTTTGATCTTTGGAAAATTCTGGGTTACAAGGAGTTCAAAGATGGGAACTAAATATTCAGGGGTATGTGACTTTTTGAAATGATAGGCAGGAAAGAATGTGTAGTGTGGTAAGATTTTGGACAGGATGGAGTGAGTGCAACAGCGAAAATCATCTTGAATCCAAAGGCATAGAACTCATATGGGTGGAGGTGAGAAATAAAAAGGGAAAGAAGTAGGAGTGCTCTATAGGCCCCCTAATCGTAGATATATGGTGGCACAGAGAACAAATCAGGAGATAATGGCAGCATGTAACAAAGGCAGTACAGTAACAATGGGTGTCTCTAATCTTCATGTAGCTTTAGCTATAGAGATGGGCAGAGGAAGCCATGAGGAAGAATTCATAGTGTGTAATTGGGACAGTTTCTGAGAACAATATTTTGTGGATCCGAGCAGAGTTCAGGCAGTTTTGGATTTGATAATATATGACGATGTCCGAGTAAAAGATCCCCTCAGAAACAGTGGCCACAACATGGCAGAATTTAGAATTCAATTTGAGATCAAGGAATTTGGGATATAGAAAAAAAAACGCTGTTAAACCTAAATAAGTTTAATTAGAAAGGAATGGGAGAAGAAAAATTCTTAACACCCAAACGCTAGGCAATGACCATCTCCAAAAAGAGACAATCTAACAAATACTCCTTGACATTTAATGGTGTTACCATCACAGAATACCCCACTATCAACATCATGGAGATTACCATTGACCAGAAACTCAACTGGACTTGCCACATAAACACTATGGCTACAAGAACAGGCCAGAGGCTAGGAATACCACAGCAACTCATCTCCTGACTCCACAAAGTTTGCCCACCATCTACAAAACATAAGTCATGAATGTGATGGAATACTCCCCACTTGCCTGGATGAGGGCAACTCCAACAACACTCATGAAGCTTTATACCATCCACGACAAAGCAACCTGCTTGATTGGTACTACATCCAATTCTTCCATCACCAATACTCAACGGCAGCAGTGTGTACTATCTAGAAGATGTACTACAAGATACTTGCCAATGATCCTTACACAACACCTTTCAAGCCAACAACCATACCCAAGGACAAGGGTAGCTAATGAATGGGAACACCATCACCTGCAAGTTCTCCTCCAAGATACTCATCATCCTAACTTGGAAGTATACTGCCGTTTCTTCAGTATTGCTGGATCAAAATCCTGGAATTCCCTCCCTAATAGCATTATGAATCTATCTACAGCACATGGAGTGCAACATTTCAAGAAGGCAACTCACTACCACTTTCTCAAGGGCAACTAGGTGGGTGAGCAATAAATACTGGCACAGCCAGTGATGTCCATGTCCCATGAGCGAATTTTTTTTAAAAAGGTGCTGTCTGGATTGGACTGGGGAAAGAGTTTAGCTGAAAAGATGGTTGAGAAACAACAGCAGACATTTAAGAAAATACTTTATGGCTCACAGCAAAGATATGTTTAAGTGAGGAAGAAGGATTCTAGGAAGGGGATAAGCCAGCAATGTTTAACCAGGAAAGTTAAGGACAGCATCAGATTTAAAGATGTGACAAAGCTTAGTTGAATTGGGGAAAATTTTAAAAACCAACAAAGAAGAACCAAAAAACAAGAACAGAAAGTAAACTTTGTGGATAAACTTGCAAGTGATGTAAATATGGATAGCAAGAGCTTCTTTAATTATATGAAAAGGAAAGGAGAAGCCAAAGCGAACATAGGCCCCTCAGAGAATGAGGCTAGGGAAATAATAACCAGGAAAAGGCAGATGAGTTGGATAAACACTTTGCATCAGTCTTTAGCATAAAATTAGAATATCCTTTATTGTCATATGTACTCAAGTATGGAAGCACAGGAGTACAGTGAAAAGTTTACAATGTCACCCCACATAGTGCCATCTTAGATACAAAATAGAGAAATACAGGAAAAAAATGGAAAAAGTTATAGTACTTACAGTTATTCATAGCATGAGTTAGAAAACTAAGAAATAAAGTTAAAAAGATAAGCATTGCAATCTTTCCGTAAGGGGCTTGCAGCAGATCAGAGCAGGGGCCTTCCACAATGTGGTCTGACTGGGCTCACAAGCTGCTGACCACTCTCACTGGTCCCCAGTCCAGCAACTGTCCTGCTCTGCTCAGGCCTCCAGCCCACTGACCGTCCCTGCATCGCTCAGGCCTCCAGCCGGCTGGCCATCCCCGCTCTGATCCATGCCTTTGGCCTGCTCAACATCAGGGGAAAACACCAAAAAGGGGGAAAAGAGGAAGAAAAGAGAATGAAAATGGGAAACAAACAGAAGAAGTGGAGGAGCTCCGGTTGGAGCGTCCTACTTTGCCGCCATCTTGATTGGAGCATAAAAGACATTAATAACTTATCAAAATTACTGAATATTCTAGGGGCAAAAGGATGACAGGGAACAAATACAATGACTATCACTGGAGAAAAGGTGCTAAGAAAACTAATGGGGCTAAAGACTTACAAGCCCTTTAGACCTGATGAGATATGTCCAAGGATAATAAAGGATTTAACTGCACAGATCGTAGATGCACTGATAGTAATCCTGCAGGAATCCTTAGATTCTGGAAAAATCCCAGCGGATTGGGAAGTGCCAATGTGACATCTTTATTTATAAAGGGAAGGAGACAAAAAGAAAACAGCTAAATAGAGGCCAGTTTGCTTAACATCTGTTATTGGGAAAATGTTAGTGTCTATTATAAAGGATATAATAGCAGAGCATTTAGAAATGCATAACATGATCAAACAGAGTCAGCATGGCTTCATTTTCCATCTCATTCATGACCTTTGACTCATATATTGTGAACAGTTACTCACTGCAGAAATTCTATACTCTGGCCTGGTTTTACAGTCACATTAACTGGATAGTCCAGTTCAGTTTATGGTCAATTGTAAACCCAAGACGATGATAGTGAGGGATACAGTGATGATAATACTATTGAATTTCAAGACACAATGATTAGATTTTCTCTTGTTGAATTGTCATTTTGTGTGGCATGAATGTTACTTCCCAGTTTTAAGCTGGATATTGTCCAGATCTGGCTGCATTTGGATACAGACTGTTCATTGTCTGAGGAAAGACAAATGGTACTGAACATTTTGCAATTATCAGCAAACATCCCCAATTCTGACCTTATGATGGAGGGAAGGACATTGATAAAGCAGCTGAGGATGGTTCAGCCTAGGACAATACCCTGAGGAACTCCAGCAGAGATGTCCTGGAGCTGACCTCCAACAACCACAACCATCTTCCTTTGAACCAATGGGACTCCAACCAGAGAGATTTCCCCATGATCCCCGTTGACTCTGGTTTAGCTAGGGCTCCTTGATGCCACAATCGGTTAAATGTGCCCTTGATGTCAAAGACATCACCATCACCTCACTTCTGGAACACAACTCATTTGTACATGTTTGAACCAAGATTGTAATAAGGTCAGGAAACTGAGTGGCCCTGGTGTAATCCAAACTAGGTGCTGCTTGATGGTACTGTTGATGACACCTTCCGTTACTTTACTGATGATCAAGAGTAGACTAACGGGCCAGTAATTAGCCAGGTTGGATTCTCTGGGCAATATTCCACATTGTCAGGTAGATGCCAGTGTTGTACCTATACTAGAACAGCTTGGTGGGGATGCAACAAGTTCTAGACAACAAATCTTTTGTATTATTGCTGGCACATTGTCAGAGCTCTGTCTGCCTTCAGCTTCCCAAATCTTATGAATGCCTATTTTATCTTTGTGACTGAGCTCTCAACTTCTCGTCATCCATGCTTCCCAAATCTTGTCATCCTTATCCTTTATTTTCACAAGAATATGTGGGTCCTAAACTTTAATCAACTGGCCTGAACATTCCAGAATATTTAGCTGTCTGTCAGTCTTGTCTCACTCTCTCAACCAAATCTCTGTAACAGCTACAACATCATAGTTGCATGGATTATTTCCAAACACCTAATCTAAATCTAAACGTACTTTATTGTACTATTTTCCTATTCCTAGCCCCACTGGCATGTTGTACAGGAAGTAATCACCAGATTACATCTCGAGAGGTCCTGCTTTTCAACTTCTCACCTAACTCCCTGAACTCCCTTTGCATGACCTCATCTGTCTTTCTGCTTATGTCATTTGTACCAATATGGATGATAACTTTTGGCTGCTCACCTTTCCCCTTCAGAATATCCTTTGCCCACTCAGAGAAATCCGTGACCCTGGCACCAAGGGGGCAACAAACCATCCTGGAGTCTTACTCATGGCCACTGAAATGCCTATTTGCACCCCAGACTATGGAGTCCCTTTTCACTACCAGTCACCTACACTTTGTCCCTGCTGTACACAGTGCCAGTTGTGGTGCCACTGACCTGGCTGCTGCTGTTTTCCCCTGAGAGGCCATTCCACCCAAGAATATCCAAAACAGTGTAGCTGGTTGGGAGAGGAATGGCCACAGGATACTTACGCTCTTCCTTGGGATTATTCTCGGGAACCTCCTCTGGACGCCTCTAAGGCCAACAGATCTTTTCTTAGGTATGGGGTCCAAAACTGTGTGCAATATTCCAAATGAGATCTGAACTGAGCCTTTATAGAGTTATAGAGTTATACAGTAGTAAAACACACAAACAGACCCTTTGGTCCAACTCATCCATGCTGACCAAGTTACCCAAACTAAACTAGTTCCATTTACCTGCACCCATATCCTTCTAAACCTTTCTTTTCCTGTACGTACCCAAATGTCTTTTAAATATTGTAGCTGTACCTGCATCTACCACTTCCTCTGGCAGTTCATTCTATATACAAATTATCCTCTGTGTGAAAAAGTTGCTCCTGCAGCCACTTTTAAATTTCTCTTCTCTCACCTTAAAAATATGCCCTCTAATTTTGAAGTCCCCTACCCTCTTAGACAGCCTCAGAAGTACATTCCTGTTCTTGTATTCTAGACGTCTCAACATGAATGCTATTAATGTATGGAGTGAATTGCTGTGGTCCTAACACTGACCCCTGCAGATCTACACTAGTCACTAGCTACCACCCTGAAAAAGATTCTTTTAGCACCACTTTCTGCCTTCTGCCAGTCAGCCAATCCTCTATCCATGCCAGTACCTCGTCCCTCAGACCACTGGGCTCTTATCTGATTTTGTGGTGCGCGGCATCTTGTCAAAGGCCTTCTGGAAATCTAAACAGATTACTTCCACAGCTGTACTTTGTCTATCTTGCTTGTTACCTCCTCAAACGTTGCCCCTGCAGTCACTTTTAAATTTTTCTTCTCTCACCTTAAAAATATGCCCTCTAGTTTTGAAGTCCCCTACCCTCTTAGACAGCCTCAGAGGTACATTCCCGTTCTTGTATTCTAGCCCTCTCAAAATTAATACTATTATTGCATTTGCCTTCTTAACTGCCAACTGAACCTGCATGTTAACCTTAAGAGAATCCTGAACTAGAACTCCTAAGCCCTTTTGTGCTTCAGATTTCCAAAGTTTTTCCTCACTTAGAAATCAGCCTACTTTTCTATTCTTCCTGCCAAAGTGTACAACTTCAGACTTCCCATCTGCCATTTGTATTCCATCTACCACTTCTTTACCAAGTCCTGCTGCACCCTTCCCATTTTCTCAACACTACCTGTCCCTCCACCTATCCTTGTGTCACCTCCAAACTTATCTGCAAACATAACAACAAAGCCCTCAGCTCCTTTGTCCAGATCATTAATGTATGGAGTGAATTGTTGCGGTCCTAACACTGACCCTGCAGATTTACACTAGTCCCCAGCTACCACCCTGAAAAAGATTCTTCTTTCATCACTTTCTGCCTTCTGCCAGTCAGCCAATCCTTTATCCATTCCAGTACCTCGTCCCGAACACCATGGCGTTCTTATCTAATTTACTGGCGCGTGGCATCTTGTTAAAGGCCCTCTGGAAATCTAAACAGATCACTTCCACAGCTGTCCTTTATCTAACTTTCTTGTTACCTCGTCAAAGAATTCTAACAGGCTGACACAGCCCTATTTTACCACACACTTCCAAGTACTCCGCACTCTCATCCTTAATAATGGACGCTAAAATTTAACAATGACTGTGGTCAGACAAACCATTCTATAAATTCCCATCTTCTGCCTCCCTCCCTTCTTAAACGGGGGTGTTACATTAGCCATTTTCCTCTGAGTCCCTACCTATTCCCAGTGATTCTTGAAAGATCATCACCAATGCCTCCACAATCTCCTCAACTACCTCCTTCAGAGCCCTGGGGCATAGTCCTTCAAGTCCGGGTGGTTTATCCACCTTCAGATCTTTCAGCTTCCCCAGCACCTTTTCCTCAATGATGGCCACTGCACTCACCTCTGTGGTCCTGACTCTCTTGAAGTCTGTCCCATTTAGCATGGCGTTTAACATGTGTCAAACAACATGTTGTGAGGTATTATCAATGTGAATGTGGGATTTTGTTTCCACAAGAACTATGCAGTGGTCACTCTTAACTGATACTGTCATGGACAGATGCTTCTGGGACAGGCAGATTGGTAATGATGAGTTTAATGTGTTTTTACCTCTTGTTGTTTCCCTTAACACCTGCCACAGACCCAGTCTAGCAGAAAATGTCCCTTAGCCACTCCTGGTGGTGGACTTTGAAATCCCACACTGAGCTCACAGTCAATATCCTTGTCACTCTCAGTGCTTTCTCCAAGTGAAGTTCACCATTAAGGAGTAGGAACAAATTACTGCAGATGCTAGAATCTGTACCGCAAACAGCAAATGCTGGAAATCACAGCGGGTCAGACAGCATCCATGGATGTGGAGGTGCTGGTGTTATGATTGTCCACACCAATCATAAACCAGTCTGACTCCAAACCAAAACACAAACAGCTTCTAAACAAGGCCTCACACCTAATATGCATTGTCTAGCCAAAAATATCACCACTTATTTACACTGATAAAACCTTCAGTTCTTTCAGGGCAGTGATTGGAAAGAAATTTGGATATTTACAAATACAAATTAATCAACTAAAACCTTCCAACTGATTAAAGATTTAACAGCATCTTAGGTTTGTTTAATACATCCTCATCAGTGGTGTGACCCTTTGATCATTTACTTATAAATTCTGTGTGCTTCTTTCTCACTTCACCTGATAAAGCTTGTGTTTTCAAATTAACCTGTTGGACTGTAACCTGGTGTTGTGTGATTTCTGGAGAGAGAGCAAGCTGAAGTCAAGTGTGGAGGTATAGCATTTATACTGTAGTTTGGAGGTTATGCTGTGAGGTTAGTTTCTGTAGGGTGCTGGTGGAGAAAAGATGCGGATAGTTCAGATTAAGTGATTGTAATGTGACAATGGCAGAACAATGGTATGTCTAACTGCCAGTCTGGAAAAGATAGTAACTGGGATGGGGGAGGGGAGGATGTGAAAACAAGCTGAAACAAAGGGAAGAAATGGTTCACATTTTGAAGGTGTTGAACTCAATATTAATTCCAGGAGGTTTTAAAGTAAATAATCTGAAAATGAGATGTTGTTGCTCCAGTTTGTGCTGTAATTTACTGCAGCATACTGAGGACACACATCTGGGCATGCGAACAGTATGCTGCGTTAAAATGACTGGCTACAGGAAGGTCAGGGCCCTGTTTGAACACAGACCAGAGGTGTTCTGCAAAGTGGTCACCCAGTCTGCATTTGGTTTCTCCAGTGTAGAGTAGGCCACACTGGGTGCAGCGAATACAATACACAAGATTGGAGGAGGTACAAGTGAAATGCTGCTTCACCTGGAAAGACTATTTAGGCCTTTGGATGGTGAGCAGGGAGGAGGTGAAGGGTCAGGTGTTGTGCCTTCTGCAGTTACATGGGAAGGTGCTGTGGAGGGGAGGTAGTTTTGGTGGTTGTGGAATGGACTAGGGTGTCCCGGAGGGAACGATCCCGGCAAAATGCAGATGGGGGGAATGAGAGGAAGATGTGTTTGGTGCTGGTGTTCTTCTGGAGCTATCTGAAATTGTAGAGAATGGTCCTTTGAATGTGGAGGCTGATGGGATGAAAAGTGAGGACAAGGGGTCACTGTGTTGTGAGTGATGGGAAGGAGCAATTGTGGAAGCATTTGTGGAAGCATAGGTCGGATGTGGTTGAGGGCCCTATCAACCACAGAGTGTGGGAAAGCAGAGTCTTGGGCGAAGCAAGCCACGGCAGCAGCGCTGTTATGGAAGGTGGCATCATCCAAACAGGTGCGACATTGCAAATAAGGAGCACTGATTCATTAGCCACTGGAAAAGAAGAGAGAGGGCAGTTCATGGTAAGGAGCAGGAGGTTTCCTTTGCCATGTTTGATTTGGTGACATGAGATTCCATAGGGACTGGAATCAATATTGAGGAATCTGAAGGTAACTCCCTCCTAACTCTGTATCATTGTGCCATCACCTCTGTTGGGCCTGTCCTGCTGGTCAGACAGGGCATACCCAGGGATACTACTGGTGGTGTCCGAGCCATTGACTTTGTAACCTTGTAACAACTCAGGAAATAGGCCAGTCAGGACCTCCAGCCTGTTCTGCAATTCAATAAGATGTGGTTGATTGTTTTTAGTTTGAATTTCACATTTTCGTCAACCCCCTACAATGTTTGATCCCCTTGCCTAACAAGAATCTACCTGGACCTTAAAATTGTTTAATAACCCCACTCCTACCACTTTTGAGGCAGAATTCCGAAGTCTTCCTTTCTAAGAATAAAAACTCTCCTCATTTCTGCCCTAAAAGGATGACGCTTAATTTTTAAACAGTTCCCCTGAGTTCTCAACTCAGCCACATTGTGCACATATTCACATGCAGCTATGTTGGTCAAGAAGGCAAGTGGGCTAATTTTCTTTACTGGCCAAGGCATTGACTATAACAGCAGGGATGTTATGCTAGAAAGCTACCAAATACTAGTCATAGACTACTAGGCATAATTAGAATATCGCATACAGTTTGTACAACAGCACTAAAGGTAGAATATGGTCATACTGCAGAGGTTACAGAGGAGTTTAGGAACACAGAATTTTGTTTGAGGAACAATTGGATTTGCTTGGGTCTTTGGAACAGAGGTTACTGAGAGGAGATTTAACAGAGGCATTTATAATTCTGCATGGCCTACATAAACTGATGGAAAAGACATGTTTCCCTTAGCAGAAAGGTCCAGAATCAGGGGCAGGCACGTAAAGTAATTGGTAGAGGGATTGGAAGGGAGTTGAGAAATCTTTTCACCCAGAGACTACTGGAATACTGGAAACTGCATTCTGAAATAATGATGGAAACAGATACCCACATTACATTTAAAAATAGTCATAAATACACCTGAAGTGTGATTCCCACAGAGCTATGGACTATGAGTTAGAAAATGAGATTAAATTGGAGAGCTTTCTCGGCCAGCAGGGCTATGACATTTCAAATGGTCTCCTCCTGTGCCGTAAAGTTGTATGGTTCTGTGAGAAGCAGAATCAGTAAATGAATCAGCTTCTCAAACTACAGGTAAACATGCATTTTGAAATCGCTTCCAGGTACTTTTAACAGTACTTTAAATGTAAATAGCTAATTACTGAGCTAGTCTCATTTAAAAAAAGGCCACTTTTTTAAGAGAGGTAAAACATTGTTGCACCCACTGCAGAGCTAATTGGTGTAATGAGAAAACTAATCTTTAGTGAGTGAGTGGGTGGATAGTTGATTGGATGGTGTAGCAAGAATTGAAAACTGGAATATATAAAGTAACAATTTGGCTACTGAAAAGACTTAAAAGGGGACATGCACACCATGAGGTGTTCTTTTTTCCCCTTTAAATTAGTTGAAATTGCAAAAATCCAGAGATAGGCATGCATTTATACTGCAGTATAATATAGGGTGATTCACAGACCATTTGTTTTGTTTGATGCAAGCATTGCCGTTGTCAGTCTCTCCAAATAAGGATGACATTTTTCAGGCATGATTTTTCTGTCCTTTAGTGACACATAGGATAAACCTGAAGGTATGAGTTTTTGGACACAGAAGACAAGAGTTGCCCTGACGAAAAGATATTTTTGAGTGAGGGTTTTGCCCTCTTTTCTGTTTTTGTATCTTCTCTGCAGCAGAGAAACACTGTACTGTTGTGGACAAATATCAGCAAGTATGTTAAGATGGGTTTTATTGTCAGGTATCTACAGGAGGAGGTGTAATCATTTTTCAATCTATTGGTATCCTTTCTATTGTATTAATCATTAGACATTTTTATCAATAGTTTTGATTCAAATATTTCTGGCTACCTTTTGTAATGTTACCTGGGCACTATGACATCTCTATCCTATGATCGTGGTAAAAATGAACCATCGATTTTAACTTCTGTCATCTGACAATGACGTCTGAGACTTTTCATGGGTTAAAATGTTTCTTTTAATGGAAGAAACATTGACCTAAATGGCTGGCATTTTCACCTGAGTATAAATAGAGGCAAATTCTTTGAGATCTGTGTAATGTAAACAAAACCCTCTACACTGAAATTATCACTAAATTTTTATCTAAAGCAACAAAGGAAAAGTGAAATTTCGACACACACACACACACACACACACACACACACACACACACACACACA
>JAHRHZ010000012.1:39115613-39164591 GCA_024137785.1 Ginglymostoma cirratum | reverse complement strand
AGATCAAAACCAGAAATGACACTATTCACCACAACGGACCAAACAGTATAAATTCCAAGCAGAGTAGAATAACATCGCTTCACCGCACACTCCACTGTTAATGTCACCTTGCATGGTGACGAAACGTCTGAACGAGAACAAGCCAGCTCGGCGAGCAAGTCAACAACCTCAGAATGTTATATACCCCCAGAGGTGGGTTGCCAGACAAGTTAGGATGTAATTTAATGGATACCTTTCCTAGTGCCTAGTTGCCTGAGCCTGAGCTGTCTACAAATTTATAGGTGGAGGGAGAGGCATTGGGCAGCTAAGCCACCATTGGGTCAATTGAGGACATTTGGTGAGCACAGGATAGAGATATGCTTGAAATCTGCCTGTCCCACTCTTCCAGATTGGCCATACCGCTAAATTTCTCCTCCTTCCCTCAAATATCTTCGCAGGTTCTCCTAGCTTGACTCCACTGAGAACAGCATCAATCTACCTCTTCATCAGACTCCAGTGATTAATGCTGAAGTCTATGCAGTCTCAACGATGATTACTAATCCTGTGGAATTGCTGTGATTACAGAGTTACCAGTTATTTGATTAACTCAAGGTTCTCAGAGGCAGAAATGCCTCCCCAGAAAAGGGTCAGAAATCTTGCTCTGAGCCAATTAATTCTTATTGAATAGTGTCATATATGAATTTCATTGAATTAAAGAAGAACTCTGCAGTTTCTCAATCAGGCAACACCCAATAAAAAGCAATGGAGACGAATGTAAACTCACATGCATTACTTTTGATACACAATGGGTAATTCTATTTGCAGCAACACTACCCTACATCACAACATTTGCTCCACATAAAGATAATTTATTACAAAAGAAATACTTTATTTCACAATTAAATTTACTTGATTTAATATCTATTTCTGATTTTCTAACATTAAACACAGCAGATCAGTCTCACATTGGTAATGATATGGATGTCATATTCATCTATGACAAGAACAAAAAAGAGCTGCTGCAAGAAGATGTCTCATTCAAAATGTGCATAATTACTGATTGGTTTTATGTTAGTTACATTGAACATCTTTTTTACACTATTGAAAATACAGTCAGTTTTTTCATCAGCTCTCTATTTTTTTTATTTCAATGCAGCAACACGACTAACTTCTCAATGTTCAGCATTCAAACAAAAGCAACATTTGCTGCTATAGAAAATAGAGATTTCCCTCTTAATTTCATCAGCTCTTTTGCTCTTTCCATATGTACGAACATTGGAAAATAAATGGGGCATGAGATTCTTTTCAAGGGTAGGAAGATACAACAAAAATTGTCAGCATTTGGTCAGGAAAGATAAGCAAGAAAACAAAAGCGTTAATTGAAACTTATAGACCAGTAAAGGAAAGTCAAATAAGCACTATATTTGAAGTGTGGGCGACTGTACATTTACCAGCCAAGCACTTATCTGTGATACATGTCAAACCTTTAGTAGATATCATTTTCAATTGCTCGGGGAGGTGCACTAACCACTCAGCAATTGACTGAATTGTATCTAGGCAGATAACATTGACTGACTGCTGAGTCTTTACAGTGCACCACTGGTTAGTCCCATTAAAACAGCATGCTCTTAAAATTTACCTTTGGAAAAAGAATAAATGTTTTCCTGACTTGAAAGGCATTGTCAATGACAGATTTCTTACTTCAGTTTTCACACCATTATCCTCTTCTGTCCTGAGAACAATAAGACATGTTCAAGTATGACATGGCCGATACCTGGCTACTCACTAGGCTTGGCTAACCAGTCATGGGGGTCACCATGATTGAGACTAATTCATTGTACACACAAACAATCATTAGATCAGTCCTCTTATCTTAATTGATATTTGTTCCAAAGTGATATGCCACTCTATTGACTTTATAAAGAGCTGTGGGATCAAACTGTAGAATGCAAGGTTGCTGCCTTTTGTAACTGTCATGATTGTCACTCAAGGATTTTCAGAGGCCATGTCTGAATTCAAATCCTTCCATTTATGCTTCCCCTACTCTTTTGACAACTGTTATGATGCTTCAGAATTGTTCTCCTTTAAGTGTAACCATTCCTCTATTGTTCTTGTTTTTGCCTTCTTTGTCTAAAATATACACAGTGACACAAAAAGAAAAGGAAATTAATCACCTCAGTCATTTAGTACATACAGGGTTGATAACTTAGAATGTTAAGTTTAATTTGTTGCACTAGACTTTGGATAATATTGTCATTTTTCTCTCTTAAGAAACTTTTGGCATTGTGATCATTTCATTCAATGATCTATCTCTGGGAGCAGGAAGAGAAGACACTTTAAAGGACATGGTGGAATATTTATCTTCCAAAAAGGCACAGTACAGCCTACTTGCAATTCAATGAAGCATAGTGCATCAATTTTCCGGAGAGACAGTGACAAAGTTCACTCAATCTTGCGTTCAAAATTTAATTACTGCTACTTAACCAAAATGAATCACCTCATTTTTAACAGTAGTGAAAGCTAGTTCTTAAACCCATTCCCCCACTTTAACATTCTCCCTTCACAGCTTCCTTTAGTTTTCTAAAGAATGGATTTGGTATGGTCTGGAAAACTTGACGCCAATCCCACTAGGTTTATATTGAAATCCTTGATATACACAACGCACAGATGTGAACTCTAACTAAACACTTACCTACTTCCATTCAGTGTGAAAAGCGGCCTGTAATTCCTATACCCTGATTCCTCTGCACAAACTATCCATAATCCAATTGTTATTAGGCCTCGAATTTTATATCCCCTATAATAACCTCCCATGTTATCATGTTAAAGGTTTCTCAAGAGTAGTAAGGATGTTCAATAAACCATATTCCATTAATAAATAAAATTGGTTTAAAGAACGTTCATGTATATACTTCAATCATATCTGTGAATTCTTCAAAAAAACCTATGAAGTTTGTCAAGCACAATTGTCCCTTATGAAACCAGCGCTGGTTACATGTAACTATTATCTCTTTACCTAAATAAGTGGTAATTTTACCCTTAATTAAAGAGTCTGAAATGCTTGCTACTACAGACATTAACTAGCTTGTAATTACGTGGATAAACTCTGACTTCATTTTGAAAAATGGGCACTGCAATCAACCATTCTCCAGCACATGTCAACATATGCCCTGAATTTTACCAATAGTCAGAATGCACAACATTGGAGCAAAGTGTGTGTTGCTGGCATTCATGAGTGGAGTTGAAGGTGAATGAGTGGACAGGGGGGCAAGACTTTGGCCTAAATTTTTTGGCCAACAATTACTTGACTGCCCTTGAGTTGCAAGCCTATGAAGGAAAGCATCCAATTCTGAAGAGCTTTTGATTCGAATCAGAGGACAGTTCAGCAACCTCAGCAAAAGGCAGTGATCACTACTAAGGCAGGCTAAGATCAGGGACCTAGAGAAGTACTGCGCTGAGTGCCGGAGGGGAAACCCTTTGCGGAAATCATTAAAACAGCAGCTTTCTTCCCGACCCATAGTTTGCGACTTTGCTTTCTAAACCAATTGCTCCTGGGTGTCAGCTGGGAATTGACCTCAATTATTTATCAGTGTTGTTCAGACAGTGCTGGCAGCATTATAAAATGGTCCTTAATTGGCCTTATACACAAGGCTACGTATGTTTGAGGCCTACACCCAGTTTGCTGGAATCCCACTATCTGTGTCATGATGATTGGACAGGGTAGGGGACCCAATCTGACACAGCTCCCTGTGATTTGATCTTGCCCCTCACCTTCAATCCTGCCTCATCTGAGGACTGGTAAAATTTAGTCCATAATCTTTTGGGCCTTGGCCTCAGACATATCCTTCAAACTCCCAACAGACAATGTCATCTTTTCCTTTAACTTTACTATCTTAACATAAAGTTTCCATTCATCCATTTAATGGCCCAACTATTGCCGCTAAGACAATGCTGTTGGTACAACACATACTGCTATTAATGCACAAACTGGTCAGAAACTACGGCAAGAAATCAATACCCCATGAATTGCATATTGTCCCAAGTTGCTTACTGATTTGTGATATCTCACCACCATTATGAAATAGCACCTTGAAATAAATTTTCCCAGTATTTTCATGTAAGTGCTTCATTTTTACATTAATTAAACACTAAAGTTGGGACTACAAGCTCAGTCTAGTAATTAATAGACTAAATACACTTATAAAGATAACTCGTTATTTGCAACTGCCTATCAACCTCATTTGCACAGAAAATGAACAATTATACATGTGGAGTCTCATTTCTTTCTTCTGAAAATTTTTAAAATATCATGTTTTAAATTCACTATTTTTCTTCCTTAGATTACATTTCATGATATTTTGCCTCTGCCTTAGTTCATTTTCTCCTTTGGTCTCTTTATTTCTCTTTCTGTACCAACACTGAATTCAGTCACTTTAATTAACCCTCTTTCTCAGCATTTCCTCTTATGGCTCAATCCCTTAATTGCATTGATCAAGGTTTTTCTGACATGGTGACTTCGCTGTGTCATTATCAACTCATACTTCCAGCAACTTTATGTGGAAACGTTCTAAAAATAACCTAAATATTCACAAACAAGTTTAACTAACAAGACATATACAATGAGATATCCACCCCCAACAATATTTATGCCAATATCGTTCATATTGCTCTCAACCCTTTTGTTGATATCCTTTTAATGTTGTCAGTATTTATACATCTGTTTAAAATTTTCAGCATGTACAGTACTTAACTTTTATTCATACTGAAATTGAAATTTTTTTTAACTAATATTACACAATGATGAGACCAGACCACTCAATAATCTCAAACAACATTCTGAATTTATTGGCGCTTTACACTATTTTTCATCCTAATGTGAGTCACTTTATCTACTCAGATACTTCACTGCCAGCTTTAAGATGAGATAAGGAAGAGTTTTTCAGGTTGAAACTTGTGGTTGGTGATTGCCAACAACTCGGACCTTAGAAAAGGCAGTTACAGATTGCAAGAACTCAGCAAATGACAGGCCAGTTGAGATCTATTTGTTTTCTGGCTGCTGGGCTAGCAGTGCTATAGGTGTTCAGCAAACCTGTCATCATGACAGATGACATTATGTTGAATACCTTGCACTAATATTCCTACAATCAATTTGTATCTGCAGCTGTACATGTCCGGGTAAGGCTCCTATCCATTTGCCTTTCCCAGTCAGAAGTAGTTATTGATCCCAGACACTGTATTGCCCCATTATAAACATTCTTGAGACAGTCTTAGCTGGTCAGAAATTCTATAGGCCAAGGAACAAACGATTTGTTGAAGTAATTTACAGGCTACATGGCATTGGTCAACAAGATTTCAACCAATTCAAAATCTATCAAGTCAGGGCTAAAAATAGGGCCAATGACTGAGGATCAAGCTGGTAATGAACTATGTTTTTACTTTGTTTGGAAACCCTCAAAACAACACATTCAGCAATTACTGGTATACAAAAATCTTCGCTCCTTCAAATAATTCAAACACTGAACTCTGAATGTCTGTTTTCTTCCATCAGCTGGAACATGGATTGGGTCTGGTTAGTTCTTCCATTGGCCCTTCTTTTCCAAATCCACCTCTCCTCCGCAGTTTGTTTGATGATATGTACAATGCAATCCCTTAGATGAAACTCAATATGTAAGTCATACAGAAATTCCAATTACAGGTATTTTTGGATCAGCCTGTTCGTGGATGTTATGACACCATCTGGAGCAAGCAGGCGTTGAACCTGGGCCTACTGGTTCAGAGGTAAGAACATCACCACAGTGTGATAGGGTATGGCGTATACTTCTCAAGGCGTATCAAGGCGTACTTTTTAGGCTTATACTTATCAAGGTTTCAGATTGTTAGCCTTGGCTCAGTGATACCATACTTGCCTCTATATCGGAACATCATGGAATCAACATTGAGTTCTGTAGGCTTGAGCAAATAATCTAGACTGACAGTTCAATGCATTGATAAGATTGTGAAAACTGTTGGGTTCTGGATAAGGTGTTAAAATTCTTCTCAGGCAGAGGCAAAAGATCACAACATACCATTTGCAAAAAAGCAGAGGAGATAATCCGGCCAACATTCATTTCTTACTGAGTATAATGAAATTAACTTGGCCTAGATTTTTTGATTGCTAGATATTGCCAGTTATTTCTGAAGGGTAGGTAAAGTTGCACATGGGAACCTGCAGAATCCTCGATGTAGTAAACTCCAAGGTAACTGCCTGGCAACTATTTACTGATCCCCCAACATACTGCATCCTTGCCCCAGACCCGTTACATTCCCCAGACCCTGAGAAGCCATCCCCCTCCCAACCGTAGGGCCTGACACATCACATCCAATTGGAACACATCATTGAATTCAACAAATCTCTCTAACCCTGGTACCTAACACACCCTGCCACCTGATCTGATTCTGCCCTCCACCCATCCCTAACATTATCTTACACTAAACCTAACATACCTTGCTTCTGACCTGACTCCACCCTCAATCTCACCACACTCCCCACCATTCCCCCACCCCATCCCCTGGGAGTGAAACCACATTCCCCGCCGCTACCATTGCCAGACCTGGCCACCCCACCTCTTTGAGATCTAACCTCCCCCTGCCCTGCCATCAGACCTGACATCCATCCTGCACCTCCAGGAACCAACCTGCGAGCTCCACCACTTGGCAATGAGACCTGATTTGCCCACTGGCTCTTTGCTAGGCCCAATATCTCCAACTCACTCCAACTCAATCTGCATGTGATTGCCACTTTTTGGAAAGTTCAGACCATTATATTGTTACCCCCAACTCATTACTATTTTGTAAAATTTTACAATTGCACAAATATGCTGTTGTATTTCCCTACATTGCAAACCTTCCCTGCCAAAAATACTTAATTGGCTATGGAGTAATTTGAGATGTCTTGAGGTCATGAAGTTCAATGAGTGCAAATCCGATCTTTCTTTCAATCTGTTTGACATTGGAAGCCAATTTGTTTTTTTTTGCCGAACCTAAGAAAAACTTATAGACCAGAGCTAAAATGTTGTATGAGATAAACACTAACAGATAATGGATTGCACACATCTTTCTTCAGGTTCTAGTATGTGAGCATGTGACTGAAATTGTTAAATAGAAAGAGAAATAGAAGGGAAGACAGTAACCTTGCTGTGTTCGGCTACCCAGTGAAGTACTAGAAAGTTTTTCCACATTTAAGTCTTCCATTTTGTATGCTTATTCAATGGCTTTCCATTTCGGTGAGCAACTTCAAAGTTATAATGCTCTAAACAGCATTTGATCATCATCTCTATTTGTACTATTCCTTCTGAACCCCAACCCTATTGCAAAATATGTGCCAATGCTTTTCTAAATGGCATGAATTAAAGCAACTAACTATTTTACTTATAACAGATCTGGATTGACATGACTTACTAGGTAATGTGTGATTTCCAGACTCTATTTAGTTATACATGTTAGAATTACTTTCAGATGTTTGGATGCTTTAAATTATAGTGTTTTTTGTATAGGCAATACCATATCTGACATTACTATCATAAAGACATTGTGTTGAGATAGTATAGGAAACACGATGACTGAATTGGCCATTCCTGCAGTGTGTGCTTCTGTGACATGCTGTGAATTAAATCTAGGTTTGCTGTTTACCATAATTTGAAGTGTTGCAATACGAATGAACACAGCAAAAAAAAAAGATCGAGTTTGCAGGAAGTCTAACTATGGGGAAGTAGTTTCAGTACCAGGAGAAAGCTCACAAAAGAAACACTCTTGTCATAAAAATAATGCTGTGTATTGGCCCATTTTTAGATTAGACCCAGCTGGAGAAAGCAAAAAGTAATTTCATTTTTAAAAATAATCTAATTGACCGAACCATCATGACATTCCAATCAAGTGACTTATTCATACTGGTAGTAGAAACTAGATTTGATATTTGGGCCTTTGTATAGAAACTTGTGGCTTGCTGATGACATAACACCACTGGAAGAATCAGAAGTGGCTTATGAAATATTATAGAATGGGTCCATTTGAAAATTTTCACATATGGATTGAGTATGAACACCAAAAAGACAAAAATAATTATCATTAGAATGACTACATACGAGAAACCAGACTGAAGATTGAACCACCTGACTGGAACAAGTAGAGACATTTATTTATTTAGTGCAATCAGAACAGAAGATGGCAGATGTGATGCAGAAGCTAGGAGGATAGAAAATAGCCTGAAGTAATTTTGTGATGTTGAAGGATGTGTTAACAACAAGAAAACTCAAGCCCATAACAAGCAAAAACCTCACGAAATGATATATTCTAGCCTATGCTGAAGAAATCTGATAATAAGCGAAGATTTATGTAACGAAATAAAGACCTCTGTAATGTGATGCATGGTACTACATACACAGAACATAAGACAAACAGGTACAGCAGGAGCAAATACAACTCAAAAGTGACATTCTGAAAACAAGTTAACAGTGGAGCAGGCAAGGGGGAGGTCAGCAAAGAAAAACTATTGACCTAGGTGTAGTTGGATGTCACATGATTGTACATGAGCTAGAGTGGATATGCAAGGATAGCGCAAGGCAGATGAGTGTGACATATCGTTAAGTGCTAATCTGCTGCAACAGCAATATAGAGACTTCCAAAACAGATTTTAGCCATTGGGATTTTCATAGGAATGTCACTTGCTTACCCCAGCCCATCACTAGCTTTTTAACTTCAATTTACAAATAAGAAACAAAGGATTGAATCTTATACTTATGCCCCGTTCCCAGCTAATCCCAATTTTAAGCATAAAAGTCAAGGGTGAGCCCACTTCCACCTGGTAAGCTCATTCTGCAGCCAGTTAACAACTGACATGCCATTAACTAGTCTAAAGAGGCTCTTTCACCACACCATCAGGAAGTCAGTCCCACCAATCAATTGGCCCATGGCTTTCTAGCACCTGCAACACCAACAGTGTCTCTCAAGGCCTGCTGCTCATGGAGGCATGTTGCATTGGAGATTGGACAAAGGCCATGCTGGGTTCTCATCACAATCAGCTTGGTACAACACAGGGAGGGGGATGGATGTGTTTGCATGCAACAGGCTGGAGAGGAAGGCAAATAGAGCATTTTTCTGGAGGGGAGTGGGTGAGATATCTGAGGAAGGAGTGGATCTGATTGGCATGGACCCCCAGAAAGAAGGTTTAACCCTTTGCCAGTTCACCTAGTTTAGCCAGACAGGCTAGCCACTTGATGATGGCTGCCTCTGCCATGGATAAGATCCTTGTTCAGTGGAAAGGGGCATTTAAGTCACCACTGCTTGGCTGCATAAAGTTTTCAATTATTCCATGGCAAGGGCACCATCCAAAACCTCCAACATTAGTGGAAGCTTGCAGCAGAGAAGAGTAGGGGCCAGGAACAGTGCTACCAACATGTTGCACAATTTTAAAGCACCTAATTTGCTCCTACTTGCTGTTCCGCCCTTAACGGGCATAAAATTCTGCCAAGAAAACTTTGAAATCATACAAAATGTTGATTTATCCAATGCACTACTCCCAGTAGTGAAGGTAATTATATAACTGTATCTTTCAGGGGTCAGTATCAGAGCTTTCTAATTAATGGTCTGGAGTCAGTTAAACAGGGCACAAACTCAAAGTTTGCAAAGGACACTAAATTTTGAGATTTAGTAAACAGTACAGAAGATAATGTGATAATTCGGGGGTATATAAAACAGTGAAATAGGCAGATAAAATCTATTAAAGGGAAGTGATGCATTTTGGGAGGAAGAACAAAGACAGTCTTTATAAATTACTTGGTACAATTTTAAAAGCGTCCAAAAATATTGAGACCTAGTGCTTCATATATTCAAGTGTGTGAAAATGGCAGAACAACTTGATAAATTTGGCAAAAAGCATGCAAGACTCTTGGTTTTATAAATATAGGACTACAGTACAAAAATTAAGAAATGTGGCTAAATCTTTATATATCACTGATTAGGATAATGCTTTAGGAAACGTTAAGATTTTAAAGAGGGCACAGAGAAGGATCTTCATTCAATTCCACAGTCCTATTATGTGCAAGAGACTCAAAGTTCATATTGTCCACTTTGGAACAAGGTTATGGATTGATTTTGTTAGTATATTCAAATTATGAAGGGTTTTTGCAAAGTAAATAAAGTTCTAATAAAAGGCCATTGATTTTAAAAGTTAACTCTGTTTCTCTCTCCTCAAATTTTACCAGAGCTTCTGACATATTCCCAACATTTTTGCTTGAAATATTAGGTAAGATGAGCAACTGTCTCCACTGCTAGAAGAATTAGTAGCCATAGCACATAGATTTAAGATAACTGCTAAAAGAATCAGAGGAGAAATGAAAAGTTCATTTATGCAAATTATCATTATGATCCAGAATGCTGCTGTCTGAAAGAATGATAGAAGTAGATTCGGAAATAACTCCACAGAGGCTGGTATCCCATCGCCAAGTCACCTTTTATTTACACATGATGGTCCTTGACACTGATGCAGTTTCCTCAGAGCCAGCTCTTGTAACTAATAGCATAGGCCTTTCATAGAGCTAGAAAACGGAAGATGGACTGAATGATCTCCTACTGCACGTATGCAGTTTCTAATTCTGCCACCCACCAGACAGAAACTAAACAATGACAGTTCTCTACCTGAAAGTCCAAACAGTGGCCTGGCAACTCCAACTCTGTTTACTCCTCTGGTTCTCCATCAGTTAACAACATTTCAGAGCATACTTCATGCGGAGAAACCAAACGATCCATGAAGGCCTTCAGATCCCTGTCAGCAAAGCAGAATACAAAATATCTGATATGTCTGGGACAGTTTACAGGAATCATGCAGGGCAGTTACAGATTGCCAGTGCTTGACTGGATGCATTGTTGTCCCTTCAAAGATGGCACTAACATCCGGAACAACAACTGAGATCCCAGCTGTGGCTAATGTTTCCAACTGCGTCAAGTGGGAGAATGCAACAAGCGGGGCACCATGGAGGGGGGGGCGAGAAAATAGAAAATAGAGTGAGAAAATTCAGAGGCTCATGGAGAGAAAGCCTCCAAGAAATTTACCAAAATTGACATTTAGCTAATTTCTGGTGAAATTTAGTTCTGTGATTCTATGAAACTTTCCTTTGTGCTGCTAAGTCCTCATCATCAGCACTTGGTTTGTTTTACAAATTTTACATTATAGAATAATTTTGCTGTCATATTTCCAATATCGCCTTTAAAATACAAATGTCCATAGTCTGATTTGATCGTTTATGCTTCACCATAGAATTAGAAATGCCTTGAAAATGCAAGGTGTGAGAGTTTAGTAAACTAAATCATTGAGATTGGTGTTAATTGAATGCATTGGCATATTTAAGCTGACACGAAACCTGTCCTCCCTCGAGCTGACTTCCACTATGGTAAAGATAGATACCCAGTCAAGATCTTCAAACTCTAGAGGATGTTCAATACCTTCAACAAGAAAAGCAGAATGCCAGAAGTACTCAATCATGAGATAGTTAAAGAGGAGGAATGTCAAATTTCTGTGTAAAATGTAATAAACATCACAGATTAGGTAAATCTGGAGATAAGATATGAAAACAGGGGATGTAGCTTAAACCTTCATAATTTTGTACACTTCCATAAAGTTCCTTCTCTGTCACCGCTGTTTTAAAGAGCACCAATTTCAATAGTCTTTACTGGAAACTCAGTTCTTAGCTGCTGAAGGTTGAACATGTGGCTGTGTCCGTGGTTTGAATTCTTGCATATTGTCTTGTGTTTAAAACTAAACATAAAGCAGTCTGTAGTCTGGTTAGGATGGCATTTTGTTATGGCATTTTCTGAAGTTTAGATACCCTGCTCATGTTTGTTGTTGCTGACCACAATGAGTTAATATATTGGACGAGAATGTTTTTCACAATTGTACCTGAAAACAAATAAGAAAACAGTGCAGAATGTCAGAAAAATCTGACAATTAGGCCTACAACAGCTTTCCCACCATTTGACCTGGATTTATCTCTCTCTCCAGACTTCCACTGCTCACTACTTTCCCATTCACAGCAGGCAAATAGTGGAATGAGAGAAATTGTTAATTGTTAACTCTTTTTCAGAACTGACAAACATCTTCAGTGTTGGGGAAGAAGCGGTTGATTCCCTGATAGATTTTCTTCATACTTGTGCCTGTTTCCGAGGATTCCACTGGAAAGATTTCAACGTCAGGGAATAGATGGACAGCATAATGTAAAGGCTTTCTCTCCTTTCAGAGGGAAATTTCACGTAACCTTCCCCTTAAATTTGAGCTTGGCACTCAATTACTTTAGGCCTTGCTCTTGTCTGAGACCTCAAGTAAAAGTTTTTGATTATCCTTTTTCTCTCCCCTTTTAAGAGCTGTTCCTGCTTCTTCTTTAACAGCAGGAATTTCACCAGGATCCCATTAAACATATAAATGGTTGCCAACATAGGGAAATGAATTGAGGTACAAAGCAGATTTAGAGAATGACACAGAAATTACACCCCAAAGAGATCGATTTAGCCACAATCATGTGCTGTATCTATCAGTTATCTGTTCAGTTTCACTAGTTAATAGTTTTGCCATTTCCGATTGTTATTTAACACTTTCTGTATATCTCCTCCAGTGCTTTCTCTAGTTCAGCTGTCCTTTCTCCAAGTATCAGCAGTTCATTGTCCTCTGAAAATCTGACCAATTTGTATTAGGTATTTAAATCCAAATCATTCAAGGTGGACTGTTATTGTTTTCAGTGGTCCATTATGATTTATGTTGTTAAATTCAAACATGAGAAATGATTCAGCAATCCTGGTTAATCCCATGGAACAGCACCATACGACTCAAGGTACATGCCAGCGAAGCAATGAGTTGGCCGTTGTGTGTTGCACAATGGGTAACACATGTTTAGCTGCAGGAAGTTAATATTGAACTTTATTTATACCTCCCCAACAGAGAGGGCAGCAGAGGCCTCTACATCACTGTCCATTCCCACCCTAAAAAATTAACTTGTGCATTAAAGTGTAAAATGAGACCTGTACATGATTTCTGAGAATACAGTCTGATAAAAACAATGTCAACAGAATTGAAAAGGTAACAAATTGGGTTGTTTATTTGTTTTTACTTTAATAACAGCCAGAACATACTGACTGGAATTACCAGACTAATTTAAATATTAAAAAAATGTATTTTTTCAATACCGGTGTGTGTTTGACAAATATATCTGCATTTGACAAGAAAAAAGTGAAAATAACAACTTTTTCTTTCTTCCCAGAAACTTTCAGTTACCCTAATTGGCTTTTTCCCTTTTTATCTGGATATATTAGTTTGACTCTGCTCTCTTAACAAATCTGATTCCTTTTTAATCTGAACTTTGATGAACAAGTTCAAGGACTGTACTCTGATAACCGTCCCTTGAGGCTGATATTATAGCACAGCTGGGAAAGGGAAGCTCAACTACAGCAGTTGCCTTTCAGAAAGAAGACACGTTTGATCAACTTCACTGATTCCCTCAAAGGAGTTAAGATTACACAACAATAACATTGGGACAGAATATTGTAGGCATCTATTTGCAAATTTGCTGAGGGAAGGGGGAAATAAAATTCCCCAAATGGCCATCTCACCACGCTCCCATCTACCCCGAATCTGTGCACAACTTAATGGAAAGGGCAAATGTAGCCTATAATGGCCTTCCCAACCTACCTTAATTGAAATCCTGAAGTAACTCTGCTTCACATCCCAGCCTCAATTTTTAAGGCAGGCAGGTGGGATTCAGGAATGGGAAGAATCCCAGTTGGTAACCTTTTGTCGCATCACAAGGGAGAAACAGTCACAATTCATGGGGAAAATTATGCATTATTTTTGTAATTTTGAGTTCTGAAAAACACTCACTGGACTCAAAATGCTAACTCGGCTTTCTATTCACAGATGCTGCCAGACCGGCTGAGTTTCTTCAGCAATTTCTGTTTTTCAGGACAAACAAGTCTTTTTGTTGGTTTCTGATGCTAAAGTTGTTGGTCCAAGGTCTTTATATGTTGCCAGCAATTGTTACAGACAGCTCACCCATGTAGATGAAGCTAATTTATCCTGGCCAGCACAGGGTCCTCAAGCAAATGTTGGTGGAAAGAGAATGAAAAAAGGCCATCACAAAATCACTATTGACCCCAGGAGTGCCTTGAGGCATTCTTACTTCTTAAGGCTTGAGATAAAGTTATATTTTTTATAATAAAATGCTGCCATTGCTGACACAAAGGAGCTTGTGCATTAGCAACAATATCTCTTAAAAATATAGATATAAATATTTACAAATGCGAATGAATACTATTTTAATGAAGTAGTATATCAAAAAAAACTGTGAAACAAGTACAACTTTTACTTTAAATTTCAAAAATCAGCTTAATATTGTGCGCATGTGTGGGTACATGCAGAATTGGCAATAATTAGCAGTGCATGCATCAAAGAAACCAATTGATTTGGGTATTTTAACAAACCAGTATCTTGTGGTAATACTGTGTTTCAGTAGTCAAATAAAGTATACAATAAACTACAACTTTTAGTGTTCACTACTTGTCTTAATATTGTGTAATGAATGTGGTGTGTCGGTGTCAACAAGCAGATCCCTTAAAAAATCTTTGACAGTTTCTTGTGAGGGCATGCATCTTTATTCCTGGGATAGCTGAGCAGGCTTTGTTCCTGCTATGCCTAGGGTTGCCCAATTTCAGGAAGATTTCCCAGAGCAGCTTTCATTAGCGTAGACAACATGTCTAACACATGTTTAAGGCAGTCACTAAGTGCTACTGAAAAATCAACAATGTGTATTTGTAGTAGATCAATTGGTAGCATCTTTGCTACTGAATCATAAGGTGTGGATTTGGTTCATACTCTAGAGATACAAATACAAATGTTTAAGCTAATGGGCTATGACACCATAGTCCCATAGTGCTGCTTTCTCATTAGTTCACTTTTGGAATACTGCGATCAGTCTGGTCTCCTACCTACAGAAAAGATATTGTTACACTTGAAAGCGTTCAGAAAAAAATTACAAAAATGTTTCCAGGATTGGAGGGTTTGAGCTATAGCGTGATGGTTAAATAGGCTGGACCTATTTTCCCTAGAGTGTCAGAGGTTGAGGTTATAGAGTTTTATAAAATCATGAGGGGCATAGATAGGGTGAATAGTTAACGTCTTTTCCCAGGGTAGGGGAATCCTAAACTAGAGGGCATTATCTTAAGGTGAGAGGCGAAAGATTTAAAAGGGACCTGACAGGCTACTTTTTTATGCAGGGGATGGTATGTGTATGGAATGAATTGCCAGACGAAGTGGTGGAGGCTGGTACAGTTACAACATTTAAAAGGCATCTGGATGGGTATATGAATAGGAACTGCTTAGAGGAATATGGGTCAAATGCTGGCAAATGGGTCTAGATTAATTTAGGATATCTGGTCAGCATGGACAAGTTAGACCGAAGGGTCTGTTTCCATGCTGTACATCTCTATCACTCTATGACTGATGATGTATTAACCTGAGGGTCAACACATCTCACATGAGGGGTAAGGTTATGAAGGTGGGACCCTCATGTTGACGTCAGCTGGCACGAGAAATGAACCTGCACTGTTGCTGCCACTGTGTGGCTCAAACCAGCTGTCCAACCAACTGAGTTAATCAATTCTCAATTAAGCAAATATTTCAGTGCTGAAGGAGACTAGCACTGTTACAGGTGCTGTCTTTCAGGTGAGACGTTAATTGGGGCTCTATCTGTTCTCTCAGCTTGCTGCAAAATATTGAGTAGTACTACTTCAATCAAGAGGAGGTGAGTTTTCCCTTCCGTTACTATTGCTATGACCAATAACACCAGATTATCTGATCATTAGCACATTGATGTTTGTGATAGCTAGCTGTGCTTTTTAAAGATAATACTGACTAATTTTCAAAAATACTTTGTAGGCTGTAAAGTCTTACATAGTTTGAAAGGAGCTGTATACATGTAAGCCTTTCCTTTTCACAATACAATGCTGTACAAATTTTAGGCTTCCTTTGGTCGTTAGACATAGCACAATGTAGAAACATAGGAATCGGAGTAGGCCATTTGTCACTTTGAGTCTACCATGCAATAAAATCATGGCTAATTGGTTTGTGGTCTCAACTCCACTGTCTGCACCTTGTAGTCCTTGACTGATTTGTCGATCCGAAATTTACCTAACTCAGTCTTGAATAAATGTAAAGAGCCAATCTCCATTTGTTTCTCGGGAAGAGAATTCCATACTCAGAGAGAGAGAGAAAGAGAATGATTCTCTGAGAGAATACATTTTTCTTCATCTGCCTTAAGTGCGAGGTTTCTTATTCTTAAACCATGTCCCCTAATTTTAATCCCCCCACAACAGGAAACATTCTCCAGTATCCACCCTATCCAAACCCTTCAAGCTCTAGGATAATACATTAATAAGATCACTTCTCTTTGTTCTAAACTCCAATGAGTATAAGCCCAGCCTCTTCAACTTTTCTTCATAAAATAAGCCCTTCATCCAAGCAATAAGTAAAATGAACCTTCTCTGAACTGTTTCAGCAACAATTATATCTTTTCATTTAAGTAAGGAGACCCAAGCTGTACACAGTGATCCAGATGTAGCCTCACCAACATCATGTAAAACTTCCCACTCTTGTGTTCCACTGACAACATTCTATTTGCCTTCCTAATCATTTATTGTACCGAGATACTAACGTTCTGTGATTCATGTAGCAGGACAGATCCCTCTCTACCACTGAGTCCTGCAATCTTTCGCCTTTTAAATAAATTGTTTTTCAACTGTCTCTGTAAAAAATGATTTCTTATTTGCCCACATTATACTCCACCCATTTTTTGCCCACTCACTCAACCTGCCAATGTACTATTGCAGACTCCCTATCTCTATCTCCTCTTGACAACTTACTTCCCTATCTGTTTTGTTGTGATCAGCAAATTTAGCTCAATTCATTTGGTCTCCGCATCCAAATCACTGTTCTGTTGAATAGCTTGCTAGATCAAAACAGACGGAACTACCAAATGGGTAATTTTGCATTGGGTACCTGCTTTACATGCCATCCATTTCAGAATTTACATGCCAGCTGGTTTGCTCGCTCCTGATCTGATTTAGATGCTGTCTCAATTACATTCCACCCCTCCCACCCTATTTTGTTTCCCATGAGAAATGCATGAGAGAAGTTTTTTTTCTAATACATTGAATGTCAAGAAGATAGTTGTTTCATTAAGTTCATTTTGTTCTCTCCAAGAATAAAATTTTGTATTCCACAGTAGGAGTCCTGGTTACCTTTTCCACTTCTTTACAGCAACTAATTGTTTATTCTTTTGATACGCACTGCATATATAGTAATTCAACATCATCTAGCGAATGAAACAGGAGTCTAGATTCTTGGCCTAAAGGAAGTTCATTAAGCAATTCTTAAAAATAATATATTTCATATCTTTTACAAAGATAATTCAAAGATGATTTAGTTACAAATAATGCTGTAAGAATTGTATCTGTTGTATGAAAGGTCCTTGCAATTGATCATTTGACAGGAAACCTGCTATCAGATTGAAGGCTTACAGGTATCATTCTTACATCCTTCCAGGAAATGCTTCCTAGTGATTATTCAGATATGGAAAGAATCTCTTGAGCCTCTTATCAGCTGTCTTTTGGTGCAATTAAAGTTTAGTTCATCTGAAATGTGTAAGTCTCCAGCCAATAGATCTTTTTCAGTCATTTGACACCCTGTGCTTTGTGCTAAAGTACCAACACTGGCCGAAGTCACTTACTCTGATTTGACTTGGTTCCTGAATGAAATTTTGATTACTTTCTCCATTTTCATTTACTGAGAGTTGTGACTCATGCTAGATATAATTTCATTGGCACCAAGTCCTCTAATACTTTATGCAAGTAGCCATTTTCTTGGTGCATTTTTGACATTGACAGTAAGTTCAAAAGATAGCTTTTCGGACTTTTGCTCGCATCAAAACTCCATCCTACAGATTTAGGATGAAAAATAATTCCACTCCCTATCTCAACTTCTGGAATGCGACAGTTGCAACTATCTCCAAAAAGGAAGATAAATCACTCTGTGGAAAGTTTACAGTTATTTCACTTTTGTCACACATTCTCTTGAATCGCCTCCTTACTTTAACGAAGAAATCTTTCCAGAGACACTGAAATATTAGGCCGACCAGAGGCACTTCCAAATTTGATCCAAATCCAAGACAAAATGTGAACAACAACAGGAACTCTTCACTGCATACATCAACCTGACCAAAAACATTTGACTCATGAAATCAAGAGGCTCTATGGATTGTACTGCAAAGAATTTGATATAAATCATTAAAATCTGCAATTGTTTCAGGCTGTAATTATCTTTAGTTAGAGATATGAATCAAATGCCTTCAAAATCCTAATTGGTATCAAGAAAGGATGTGGGATAGCGCTCATACTATTTACAATCAATCTGACAGTGACTATTCACTTCATTAAAAATCACTTTCCCTCTGGTGTCAATAATTAAACTATCTAGATGGAAAACTCTTTATCCTCAGTCTTCTCTATGTCAAACCTAAACTGACTACCATACATGATCTATGATTTGGAGATGATTACTGTGCAAATGATTTGCAAATTACTTTTGATCCCTTTACATAAAAGAAACTGATCCTGTCCTTGAATATTGTTTTTAAAAAAGTAGACGTAACAACCCACACCTGGTCAACCGCATATTCCATTTCCCATACATATTGAAGAAAACTCTGGAATACGTTGAGCACTCCCCCTACCTTGACAGCCACCTCTCTTAAGAATTCAGCATTGACAAGGAGATCCAGCACTGTATCCACTGCACAAGCTCAGTTTTCTACAAATTGTGGCAGTGAGCATTGGAAAACAAAGACTTTTATAAGTCAACAAAACTCCTAGTGTACAGTTCTGCCATCGCCATCATATTCCTATACTGTGGTGAGGCCTTGACTGTATATCAGTGACTTATAGGCCATTAGACAAATTCCACCTGGCGCCTTTGCCACAACATCTGGATTCATTGGGAGGACAGTTGAACAAACACTCCTCCAAGCCAGTTCCACAAATATTCAAGAAAATCACCTGTAAAATCAAATGCTGTGGGACAATGCGTCACGACTGGCAAAAATTGTCTTCCCTGCTCGGTTCTGTAGTCTCAACTTTCACATGGTCAACGTTCCAAAGGAGGACAAAGGAAACACTTCAAAGGCACTGTGAATCTTCTTGAAGCATAGCAGTATTGACACTAATGATAGGGATGAGCTTGCTACCAATCTTTTAGAATGACGACATCTTGTCCATCAAGCTGTGTCATGGCTTTGACTCAAAATGCCCTAATGAGGTAGAGCAGTGAAGGAAAAGGAACACATCCTGCTCTCCAGATCCCATACCCCATGGGATGTCCAAAGATCGGTGTGAAGAAAATTAGCCTTTTTAGTCTAATAAAGACCCATGACAGAAACTCACAATCCTGTGTCGACGTCATTGTGATATTAAGAGACAGCTGATGACAAAACACAGTGAATACAAATAGCTAATAAGTTGAACATCATCACTGATTCCTGTCATAAACATATCTGATCTAGTAACATTGAACAGCAGAATCATAGAAACAGAAATAGCTCCCTCATTACTTAGAAACAGTGAAAACAATTGTCACTCACCACTTGCACATTTTTTGTAATCAACCTGTTCAGAAATGTTAGGACACACCTCTGGAGGAGGTTGGGCTTGAACCTCCTTCTGCTAGCTCAGAGGTGGGGATACTATCACCACATCACAAAAGCCCAATCAAAACTGCACTTATATATGGACTGAAATCAGCTGACTAAGCACAAAACAATGATCAGTGTCTGACCTGTATGTGTGTTCCTGTGCAGGCTTCACTATCATCTTGAATAGTGCATATAACCAGAGCAATGTTGAGAAACTCCTTAATATTACATGATTCTGAATCTTAACTGAAGCTTTTTTGATTTATTGCTGCATAGAATACGCTCCATAATAGCTGGTGAGGCAAGTATGCCACATGACTAACAAAGTTACAACTGTAGAGTGCCTAGTTAAATCTGCAGTAACAACTCACAGTTGCAGAATATAAACAAGTAATTATATGTACAAATATTTTAATTAATTTACACCCAGCTTCAACCCATCCATTTTCTCTGGCTACCATCTGATTTCCAGTCTCTGTTTGATCTGATGGCTCATCACTCTTCATCTGTTTTATCCTAATCTTCTAGTTCATTTTCTGCTCTATATATAGCACCAAACTGCTTTAACCAAAGTGATAAATGTTACCATCTGCAACTTTGTGCCATATCCCATCAACTGATCTGTTTATGGATACTCCTTGTATGACTGTCCATCAAGGAGATGTCATAGAGGGTAGCATTCAGAACTATCCAAAAATTCTTTATGTGGGCAACACTGGCTGAGCCAGAATTTATTACCCATCCATAGATGCCCTCGAGAAGGTGGTGGTGAGTTGCCTTCTTGAACCTCTGCCGTCCATTTGGCTTAGGTACACCCACAATGTTGTTAGGAAGGGAATACCAAGATTTTGACCTCGTGATGCTGAAAGAATATTTCCAAGTCTGGACAGTGACTATTTTAGATGGGAGCTTAAAGGTGATGGTGTTCCCATACAGCTGCTGCATAGTCTTTGCCCTTGTCCTCCCAGTAGACATGGGTTTGAATGTTGCTGTCTAAGGAGCCTTGATGAATTTCTGCAATGAATCTTGTAGATTGTACACATTGCTGCTACTGTGCATTGATGTTGGAAGAAGTGAATATTAGGGATGTCGTGCCAATCAAGTGCTCTGCCCTGCCTTGCATGTTGTTAAATATCTGAGCGTTGTTGGGGTAGCACTTATCTAAGCAAGGGGAGATTATACCATCCTATTCCTGACTTAAGCCTTCCAGAAAATGGACAGGTTTTGGGGAATCAAGATGCGACTTCCTCATTGTAGGATTCCTTGTCTCTGAACTCTTTCGTAACCGCAGTATTCATAGAGTTCAGTTAGTTACTTTCTTGTCAATAGTAATCCCCCGAATGTTGATAGTGGGGTTTCAGCAATTAAATATCAGGGGATAGTGGTTAGATTCTCTCCTAGTGGAGTGGTTATTGTTTGGCATGTTTGTGGAGTGAATATTATTTGCACCTAGTCAGCTGAAGCCTGGATACTGTCCAGGTCTTGCTGCATTTGGATAAGGACTGCTATATATCTAAGAATTTGCAAATGGTGTTGAATATTATGCAGTCATCAACAAACATCCCATTTATGACCTTATAATGGAGGAAAGGTAATTGACGAAGCAGGTGAAAAGGTTGGGCATGGGACAAAATTCTGAGGAGCTCCTGCACAGATGTCCTGGAGCTAAGATAGCTGATGTTCAGTGAAATGTGGCCTTGATATCAAGGTCAGTCACTCGCACCTCACCTCTGGAATTCAACATTGTTCTTCCTAGTTTGAACAAAGGTCTTAAAGAGTTAAGGTGCTGAATGTTCCCAGTGGAAACAAAACAACATTGATGAGCAGTTTATTGCTCTATAAGTGTTGTTTGATATCTCTCTTAATGATGCCTTCCATCACTTTACTGATGTTTGGGAGTAGAGTGATTGGGCACTAATTGGCTTGGTTGGATTCGTCCTTTTTGTGTCCAGGATATAACTGGAAATTTTCCATTTTGTTGGGTAGATGCCAGAATTATTGGGCCATGTTGGCTAGGACTGCAGCAAGTTCTGGAACATAGGTCTTTGGTATGATTGCTGGGATGTTGTTACAGTCCATAGCCTTTGCAGTATCTAGTTCCAGCAACTGTTTAAGCTATCACATGGAGTGAGTCAAATTTGCTGTTGACTGGCATTTTTTTTTTGCTGGGGACCTTTGGAGAATGACAACTTGGATCATCCAGTTGGGACTTTTGAGTGAATATAGTTGTATGTGGTTCAGCCCTATATTTTGTGGTGATCTGCTAGGCTCCCCCATCATTAAGGAAAATGATGTTTGTGGAGCTACCTCCTGCAGTGAAATGATTAATTGTTCTCAATAGTTCATCACTGGATGTGACAAAACTGCACAATTTAGATCTGATCGTTGGTTGTGGAATCGCTGAGCTCTGCCTGTGGTTAGACCACAGCTATAGTAATGTATACGGTTCTGAAAACTACATTATAGGAGTGATGTGATTGCACAGGAGAGGGTACAAAGGAATTTTACCAGAATGTTGCTCAAGGATTTGATTGTTAGTTATGAAAACAGATTGAATAGACTTGGATAACAAGGTGTAGAGCTGGATGAACACAGCAGGCCAAGCAGCATCAGAGGAGTAGGAAAGCTGACGTTTCGGGCCTAGACCCTTCTGAGATTCTCCAGCATCTGCAGTTCCTACTATCTCTTGAATAGACTTGGGCTACTTTCCTTGGAGAAGAGGAGATAGAAAGGGGTCATGATTGAGATGTACCAAATTATGAGGGACATTGGTGGGGTAGACTGAAAGGAAATTTTCCCCTTGGTGGAGAGGGCATAGATTTAAGATAATGGCAGGAGGTTTTGAAGGGATGAGAAAAATATCTTTCATCCAAAAGGGTTATGGGAACCTGGAACTCACTGCCCTTAAGGGTGGTGGAGGCAGAAACTCCATGAAGGTGTATCTATATGTGCTCTTGTGATACCAAGGCATTCAAAGTTATGGACCAAGTGTTGGAAATTGAGATTAGAAAAGTTGGGGGACTGTTTTTGAACAGCATGGAAGTGATGAGCTGAAGGGCCTTTTTCTGTGGTGTGGATCTCCAAGCTGCTTAAGCTCTCCAGCATGAAAGTAGTCCAGTTTTGTCACTTCATTATGTTGACACATCATTTTTAAGATATGTGCAATGCTGCTGTTGGCATGACCTTCTGCATACTTCATTGTACCATTATTGATCCCTTTGCTTAATGGTAATGTTAGAGTAGGGGATTTGCCAGGTCATGAGGTTGCAAATTATGTTGGAATCCAATTCTGCTGCTGCTGAAGGCCTACAACACCTCATGGATGACCAGTTTTGAGTTGCAAGATCTGTTTGAAGTCAATTTCATTTAGCAAACACAATATAGTAGAGGGTACTCCCAATGTGAATTTAGTACTTTGTCCCCACAGTGTGCAGTGCTCACTCTTATCAATACCATCACGGACAGATGTGGCAGGCACATTGGTGAGGATGAAGTCAAGTACGTTGCTCTCTATCATTGGAGTCTTCACCACCTGCCACAGGCCCAGTCTAATATCTTTGTTCTTTTGGACTCAACCAGCTCAGTTAGTAGTGATGCTTCGGGCCACTTTTGGACATTGAAACAGCCCACCCAGAGAACGTTTTGTGACTTTGCCACTGTAGGTGCTCTCTCTATGAGGCGTTTAATATCAAGGTAGTACCCATTCATCAGCTGAAGGTTCAGTATATGGTAATCAGCAGTATTCCTTGCCCTTGCTTGACTAGATGCCATGGGACTTCATGGAGTCCTAAGTCATTGTTGAGACTCCAAGGCAACTCCTTTTAGCTACACATCATGTGCCATCACCTCTGCTGGATCAGTCGTACTGGTGGGACAAGACTTATCCAGGGCTGATGATGCCATTGCTTAGCGTATTATCTGTAAGGTATCCTTACGCAAGTATGACTATGTCAGGCTGTTGCTTGACTAGTCTGTGAAACAGTGCTCCTAATTTGGTACCAGATCTCAGATGTTAGTAAAGAGAACTTTGCAGGGTTTACAGGGTTATGTTACTATTGTCTTTTTCAATGTCTTAGTTGGTAGAGGTTCTCCATTGATGGTATAACTTGCTTCCTTCATGGGTCTATTCTCTGCGTCCACATCATCTGTATCTTTGGGTGGAATTTTTCAACTGCTGGACAATGTATGGAGAACATTGGGAAAATTGGCTAAGATATCCTTCTGCAGCGAGTGCACCACTCACGTCCATGGATTTTGGCATCTGACATATACCAACCTCACTCTATCAGGGCTCATCTCCAATCCACTGGAATACTGCTATAAGGGCACTTTTGTGCAAAGGGCGAGGCACCCATTTCATGGATTGGACCGGGTATCCTTATCTGCTGTCCTACTGTTCTCGCATTGAGCCTATCTAGATGCTTAAAGCATCTCTGTTTTGTCTTGGAGATAGTAAGAACTGCCGATGCTGGAGTCAGAGATAACACAATGTGGAGCTACAGGAAGACAGCAGGCCAGGCAGCATCAGAAGAGCAGGAAAGCTTGACATTTCAGGCCTAGACCCTTCATCAGAAATGGGGGAGGGGAAGAGGGTTCTGAAATAAATAGGGAGAGGGGGGAGGCGGACAGAAGATGGATAGAGGAGAGGATAGGTGGAGAGGAGACAGACAAGTCAAAGAGGCGGGGATGGAGCCGACAAAGGTGAGTGTAGGTGGGGAGGTAGGTCGGAGATAGGTCAGTACAGGGAGGACGGACAGGTCAAGGGGGCGGGATGAGGTTAGTAGATAGGAGATGGGGGTGCGGCTTGAGGTGGGAGGAGGAGATAGGTGAGAGGAAGAACAGGTTAGGGAGGCAGGGACGAGCTGAGCTGGTTTTGGGATGTGGTAGTGGGAGGGGAGATTTTGAAGCTTGTGAAATCCACATTGATACCATTGGGCTGCAGGGTTCCCAGGCTGAACATGATTTGCTGTTCCTGCAGCCTTCGGGTGGCATCATTGTGGCATTTTTAGGAGGCCCAGGATGGACATGTTGTCTGAGGAATGGGAGGGGGAGTTGAAATGGTTCGCGACTGGGAGGTGCAGTTGTTTGTTGCGAACTGAGCGCAGGTGTCCTGCAAAGCGGTCCCCAAGCCTCCGCTTGGTTTCCCCGATGTAGAGGAGGCCACAACAGGTACAGCAGATGCAGTATACCACATTGGCAGATGTGCAGGTGAACATTTGCATGATGTGGAAAGTCTTCTTGGGGCCTGGGATTGGGGTGAGGGAGGAGGTGTGGGGGCAGGTGTAGCACTTCCTGCGGTTGCAGGGAAAAGTGCCGGGTGTGGTGGGGCTGGAGGGGAGTGTGGAGCGGACAAGGGAGTCACGGAGAGAGTGGTCCCTCCAGAAAGCAGACAAGGGTGGGGAGGGAAAAATGTCTTTGGTGGTGGGGTCGGATTGCAGATGGCGGAAGTGTCGAAGGATGATGCATTGGATCCGGAGGTTGGCGGGGTGGTACGTGGGGATTCTTTTTTGGTTGTTATTGCGGGGACGGGGTGTGAGGGATGAGTTGCGGGAAATGCGGGAGACACGGTCGAGGGCGTTCTGGACCACTGCCGGGGGGGATGCTGCGGTCCTTGAAGAATGAGGTTAGCTGAGATGTACGGGAGTGGAATGCCTCATCCTGGGATGAGGCCCATTTCTGAAGAAGGGTCCTGACCAGAAACGTCAGCTTTCCTGCTTCTTTGATGCTGCCTGGTCTGCTATCTTCCTCTAGCTCCACACTCTGTTTTGCCTTATTCCCTCCTTACTTTTCCCCTTCAACCAGAAGTAACAGGCTCACAGTCCTCTGTCTAACCTTGCTGTTCTGTGTGGACACAGAGCTGGGTTGCTTGTTCTGATTGTCAGCAATAATCAGTCAAGGGAATGGACATGTTCCAGTACAGCACTGTGCTTTGTTAGTGTCACGCCTGCATGATGTGCCAGCAGTGCATGTGGCAAGTGCACTGCATGTGCTTCAATCAAATGGTCTTGTCTTAATGTCTCAGGGAAGTGGTCCTCAGTCAAGAGAAGGAAGGCAACTTTCAGTTGGGGATATTCCAGCAAAGTAAATCAATGACAGTGTGTGATATCATCCCCGGGGCTTTGGCATAATCCGTCAGCTGTTTGGGGCAGTCATGGTCAGGATCCTCATCTTATAGAGAGTAGTACAGCTGTTCGTCCTCGTTCAGATGGGGGAAGGTGGAGAGTTTTTCCAAGTGAGTGTGTCGATAGCACAGAGGCCATGCAGTGTTGGTAGCCCCAGAGGCGGGGGCTAGGGGTGACAGCAAGATAAGGCTTGCAATAGTGAGACAGGTAGAACTTGGTAGGAGGTAAGTGCAGTAGCAGAGATAGTGTGAGGGTGAGGCAATAGAGAGAAGGTGGTAGTAATTACTCTCGTGGAGAGGAAAACATCATTGACCTTCTTATTACATTTATTATAGGATGGTTGAAGCTACACTGTCACAGATGGCAACATCGGTCTGCTATTGTGATCTTTTCTGCCAATCCTGGGGTAACAGGACATCACTCTTCTGCACCACTCCATTTACCAGGACATGCAGGTACCTACCCACCAATTTCCTATTATCTGCCATATCTGGGCAAATGTCACAAATAATACGGGGCAGTTCTGTACAGCCAAAGTTTACCCAGGTACACAATGACCTTTTCAATGTGATGCTGGTACCAGGAATCCATTGATGTCCTGGCTGTGATGAATATTTTTAACTACAGCAAATGGGAGAGTTGGCTATCATCAGATGATTGGGCACCATAGCAACATGGTGTATAGTTAATGAGGTGACTTGGGCAGTAAACACTAGCAGTAAAGCCCAGCTACAGTGCAGTGTGACTAATCCTGTCAATCAGAAAGCTTTTCAGAAAGGCATAACCAAAGAAAAGAGGAAATCAGACAATTAACTATGGAGAATAGAAGCACCTATAAAAGCTAAAAAGAATGCAAGAAAGAAAAGAAGTACTTTAGTCACCATGGTCCACATAGCAAATTCACTGCGGATGGTAAAATAACTGTCTCTACCAGGTCCTTTTGATTTAGGCTATTAACTGGATTCAGTTGTATTGATAGTTTAGCAAATACTTTATTGCTTCAGGCCTCTGTACAAAGCCAGGCAAAGAACAATTCAGAGCATATTTATACATAAACAGAAAAATCAAGGCAGAAGAAACTTCAACATTCAACAATGTAATCACAGACTTCAACACATAAGATCCCTACAGTGTGCAAGCAGGTCATTTGGCCCATCAGTCCAGACCAACCCTGCAAAGACCATCCCACCCAGAACTAACCCTTCCCCTATATTTCCCATGACTAATCCAATTAACTTGCACATCTTTGGACCTTGGGAGGAAACCCACTCAGATATACAAACTCAACGCTGTCAGTCACCCATGGGTAGAATTGAATCCAGGTCCCCGACACTCTGAGACAGCTGTGTTAGCCACTGTGCCATCCAAGTTCAGTTTGAAACAAAACCTCATTTTTGATCTGATAAGGTATAATTGGTAAAACCAGGGGTTCATTGACTACTTTAGGAATGATTTATGCCAACTCACAGATAATTGTCAATATGGAAATTTGAAAGAGGAGTTCTTGGGTGATGTAGTAGCTTCATGGTAATGTCACTGGCCTAGTAATCAAGAACAGAAAATGTTGAACAAAATCAGCTGGTCTCATAGCTGAGCTACCAGATAGTAATGTCCTGGGGACCTAGTCACAAATTTCACCAAGGCAGATGGTGGCCTAGTCTAGCCTATAGATGACTCCCGATCCACAGCAATGTCATTGACCCTCAGCTATCTTTGCGAATGGCCTGGCGAGACATTCAGTTTATAAAAGCCATGACAAAATCCAAAGAAAGAGAAGAAACCGGATGGGAACCTGGCATTGGCCTCAGCACCGGAAACAAAAATGGCAAACACAGCCCTGTAAACACTGATGTCTTCCTTACAGACATCTAGGGACTAGTGGCAAAATTGGGAGACTTGTCCACAGACTAGTCAAACAACAGTCTGTCATAATTATATTCATGAAATCATACCTTACAAACAATGTCCTGGATATCACCATTACCATCCCTGGATATGTCCTTTCCCACTGGAAGCACAGACCCAGCAGACGCGGCAGCACGGTGATGTACAGTTGGAAAAGAGTTGACCTAGGATTCTTCAGTATTTCCTCTGGGCACCATGAAGTCAAGGCCTCAGAGCATCAAGCCAAACATAAGCAAGGAAACCTCATATTTAATACCATATAATGTTCTTGTCTCCCTCTCCACCATTCCCCACCCCACCAAACCAGAGTGAATCTGTATTTATTTCCTCCATGGTAAACATTACTTGGAAGGATCACTGAGAGTGACAAGGGCACTGAACATACTCTGAGAGGGGCCTTCAAAGTCCATCAGCAAGAATGCCTCAGATGCGCCATTACTGATTGAGCTGGTTGAGTTCGAAAGAACGTAGCTACTAGACTGGGTCTGCAGCAGATGATAAGGGAACCAAAACTTTGGAAAAATTGTCTTAACCTGACCCTCACCAACTACCTGTTGCGGAAGCATCCACCCAGGACAGTATCATTAGGAACGACCTCTGCCCAGTACTCGTGAAGATGAAGTCTCATCTTCACATTATCCTCCATCACATTGTGTGGCACTGCAACCTGCAAAGGGGACAGACTTTGAACAGATTTAGCAGGTCAAAATTGAGCAACCGTGAGGCACTGTGGGCAATTGATGGAAACCTCGTATGTGACAAATCCCCCACCCCACCATTACTATTAAGCCAGGAGCTCCACCCTGGGTTTCAATAAAGAATGCAGAAGGGAATGCCAGGAGCAGCACCAGGACATGTCTAAAATGAGGTGTTGACCTCGTGGAGCTACAAAGATGCCAAACAGCTGAAGCATCTTATCAGGGATAATGAATCCCACAATGGACAGATCAGATTTCTGCATTTCTGCCACATTTAGTCACCACCATAATGGTGGTGAATAATTCAACAATTAACAGTAGGCGAAAGTACCAGAAATATCCCTAACCTCATTGTTAAGGGAGTCCAGCACATCAGAGCTAAAGACAAGGCTGAAGTACTTGAAGCCAATCCCAGGCCCCAAGAAGACTTTCCACATCAGGCAGATGTTCACCTGCACATCTGCCAATGTGGTATACTGCATCCGCTGTACCCGTTGTGGCTTCCTCTACATCGGGGAAACCAAGCGGAGGCTTGGGGACCGCTTTGCAGAACACCTGCGCTCAGTTCGCAACAAACAACTGCACCTCCCAGTCGCGAACCATTTCAACTCCCCCTCCCATTCCTCAGATGACATGTCAATCCTGGGCCTCCTGCAATGCCACAGTGATGCCACCCGAAGGCTGCAGGAACAGCAAATCATATTCAGCCTGGGAACCCTGCAGCCCAATGGTATCAATGTGGATTTCACAAGCTTCAAAATCTCCCCTCCCCCAACCGCATCCCAAAACCAGCCCAGCTCATCTCCACCTCCCTAACCTGTTTTTTCTCTCACCTCAAGCCACACCCCCATCTCCTATCTACTAACATCATCCCGCCCCCTTGACCTGACCGTCCTCCCTGGACTGACCTATCTCCTCCCTACCCCCCTACCTACACTCACCTTTACTGGCTCCATCCCCGCCTCTTCGACTTGTCTGCCTCCTCTCCACCTATCTTCTCCTCTATCCATCCTCTATCCGCCTCCCCCTCTCTCCCTATTTATTTCAGAACCCTCTTCCCCTCCCCCATTTCTGATGAAGGGTCTAGGCCTGAAACGTCAAGTTTTCCTGCTCCTATGATGCTGCTTGACCTGCTGTGTTCATCCAGCCCCATGGCTTGTTATCTCGGATTCTCCAGCATCTGCAGTACCTTTTATCTCTGAAGTACTTGAATCCATCTTTAACCAGAAGTGCCGAATAGAAGATCCATCTTGGCCTCCTGCAGACACCCCAGGATTATTCAATGGAAGTCCATGTGATATCAAGAAATGGCTGAAGGCATCGGATCCTGCAAATCCTATAGGCTCTGACAACATTCAAGCAATAGCACCAAAGACTTGAGCTCCCAGGACTAGGTGCACCCCTAGTCAAACTGCTCCAGTACAGCTATAATACTGGCATCTGCTCAAAAACCAGAACGTCTTCAAGCCTGCCTATTTTTTTCCCGTCAGTCTACTCTCAATCATTTGTAAAGTGGTGGAAGTTGTCATCAACAGTACTATCAAGCAGTACTTGCTTCACGATAACCTGATCACTGACACCCAGTTCGAGTTCTGCTGGGGCCATTCAGTTCCTGACTTCAGTATAAGACCATAACACATAGGGACAGAAGTTCAGCCCATTGAGATCACTAATATCAGTGTATCTTCCTTTCGATAAGGAGTCGAAAACTGTTCACAGTATTCCAAGTGGAGTCTGACTATGCCTTGTGTAGTTTTGGCCGAATATCCCTTCGTTCAAACATGGGCAAAAGAGCAGACTTCCATAGGTGAGATGACAATTAATGCCCCTAACATCAGAGCAACATTTCAAGGAGTGTGGCATCAAGAGCCCTAGCAGAATTAGAATCAATGACAATCGGGGAAAAAATATCTCTGCTGATTGAAGTCCTACCTAGCACAAAGGTTATCGTGTTGCAGATCAATCATCCCAGCCCCAAGATATCACTACAGGATTTCCTCAGGGTATTATCCTAGGCTCAACCAAGCTCAGCTGTTTCATTATTGAATTTCAGAAGTGGGGATGTTCAGTCATGATTGCACAGTTTTCAACTCAGTTTGCAAGTCCTCAGATACTGAAGTAGTCTGTGCCCATATGCAGCAAGACCTGGACAGCATCCAGACTTATCCTGATATATGACATGGAGCATTTTCACCATCCAAGTGCCAGGCAATGACTATCCTCAATAAGAGAGAATCTACCATTGTCCCTTGACAGTCAATGGCAATAGTGTAATTGAAATACCTACTATCAACACCCTGGGCGTTACCATTGACCAGAAACTGAACTGCACCAGTCATACAGTTACAACTGTGGTTACAGGAGAAGGCCAAGGTCTTGGAATTCTGTATTGACCAAATGCACGCCAAAGCCTATTCCTCATAATCAAAGCATCACCAGGAGTGTGATATAAAACTCCCCACTTGCTTGGTGAGTTCAACTCCAAAAAGCACTCATGAAGCTAAATATCATCCAAACACACCTTATGATTCCTACTGGAAAGGTGGGTATGCTTGCAACACCAAGGGTTCAAGGAGGCAACACACGACAACATTCTCAGGGTAATTAGTGATAGACAATAAATGCCGGTCTAAAAAGCAATAACAATATCATGTGAATGAAAAAGAAACAAAAATACAGGATAGATATCTGTGATTGATTCACCTGTAGTAGCAATTATTTCCTATGCTTCGCTGTGCTGTAGCAGGAGAATGAGTTTCATAATTGTATTCTCAAAGCTGCTGAAATGCATCTTACATCCATTGCAACCTTATATAATTCACGGAATAGCCTCACTCATTTTCATTTAGGTTAGATCATGATCTCTTAGTATTTCAAAGCTTTAAATGTCATTTGTTGACATTTGGCTCTGGGTTTCTGAATGATACTCACATTTTGACACACGGACAATTATGTCATCGTCTGCCTCTTTGAATTTTTAAAGGTTCATGTCCTCTGACTCATTCTCATCCAGCAATATGTTTATAAAACGTTTTACTAACATTGTCTGGATCTTTTAAACCAATTGAAACACACACAACACATTTTCTCCCCCAAAGGAAGGTAAGGTTTAACTTGAATTGATTTGTTTTTTTTAAAAACGCCTGTATAATGATCAAATGAAAGTTACATAAGAAGATTGAAATATTGGAACATTAGATCCTCAAGTCTGTTGAACCATTCAATGAGCAGATCTAACTTGACATATCCACCTTTGTCCCATATTTCTTTTTACCTTTGGTTCACAAAAATAAGCTAGCTTGAATTCTATTTGCATTTTTCCAAATATATATGACCAATTGCGTAAAGAAGTGTTTGCTAATTTCACGCTGGAAATGTATGGCTTAAATTTTTAAAGCAGGCCACCTTGTCCTCCACTTGGCATCTAGCAGGAATGGTTTCTCTTTATTTAACCTATTTACTGTTCTTATTTATTTTCTCCTTTGAGGGGTGATGGGCTAGTGACATTATCACTTGTCTGTTAATCTCGAGACCCATGTAATGAACTTGGGGATCAGGGTTTGAATCTAATCCTGGCAGATGGTGGAATTTGAATTCACTAAAACTCTGGTATTAAGTATCTACTGGAATTAAGAATCCACTGTTGATTGTCCAGAAAATAAAACCATCTGGTTCACAAGGGAAGCAAATATCCTTTCCATATCTGATCTGGCTTACATGGGACTATAGACCCACAGCAATGGATTGGCTCTTAATTGTCCTTTGAAGTAGCATAGTAACCCACTCAGTTATCCCAATTTGTGCAATGTCTGAAAGAAGTCATGAAACTGAGAGGGAACCTGAGATGCTGGAAATAACAATGTCAAAAACAGCCATGTTGACATTGCAAAGTCCTCCTTACAAACATCTGGGAACTAACGTAAAATTTGGCACTACTGAGTGGGAGCCTGACAGAGCCACACTCTCAGAATCGTAATTTACAATGTCCCAGACACCACCACCACTATCCCTAGATATGTCCTGTGCCACCACAGATAGGCCCAGCATAGATAGCAACACTGATATTGTCCTGGGAGTCCTCAATATTGACGCAGGCCACTATGAAGTTTTATGGTATCTAGTCAAACCTGGGCAAGGAAACAGGGAAAACTTCTGCCGATTAGCACATGCCATCCTCCCTTGACTGAAGGAACAGTACTCCTTCATGTTGAACAGTGAGGGTTGCAAGGGTGCAGAATGGATTCTAACTGGAGCATTTCAATGTCAACCACCAAAAGTGGCTCAGCAGCTGCGCTACTGACTAAGCTGGTTGAGACCAAGAACATTACTGCTAAACTGGGTGTGCGTGGTGGTGAGGGAAACAACAAGAGGGAAAACCATATTTGACCTCGTCCTCAACAATCTGCCTTGCACGGATTCATCCGGTCTTTGACAGTATCGGTAAGCATGACCATCACACCATCCTTGGGGAGATGACTTCGTATCTTCACATTGAGAAGACACAATATTGTGTATTGCATTACATTACTTTGTTTTTACTCAACGGGTTAAGACCATAAGACCATAAGACCACAAGACATGGGAGTGGAAGTGAGGCCATTCGGCCCATTAAGTCCACTCTGCCATTTAATCATGGCTGATGGGCATTTCAACTCCACTTACCCGCACTCTCCCCATAGCCCTTGATTCCTTGCGAGATCAAGAATTTATCAATCTCTGCCTTGAAGGCATTTAACGTCCCGGCCTCCACTGCACTCCGTGGCAATGAATTCCATAGGCCCACCACTCTCTGGCTGAAGAAATGTCTCCTCATTTCCGTTCTAAATTGATCCCCTCTATTCTAAGGCGGTGCCCACGGGTCCTAGTCTCCTCACCTAATGGAAACAACTTCCCAGCGTCCACCCTTTCTAAGCCATGCATTATCTTGTAAGTTTCTATTAGATCTCCCCTCAACCTTCTAAACTCTAATGAATACAATCCCAGGATCCTCAGCCGTTCATCGTATGTTAGGTTGCAAACGTTTGGAATTCTTTACCACGCAGGGTTGTGGAAGCTGAGTCTTTAACTACATTTATAATAGTGATTGCCACTATTGCCATACTAAATGGGACAACTTTGAACAGATCCAACATCTTGACATCTGTAAGGTGCTGTGAGCCATCAGAGCAGCAGAATTTGTCTCCTACACAAACCTGAAATCTCATGGCCTGGCATTTCTCCCAATCTACCAGAATCACCTAATCATCCACGAAGTATAACAAGCTGTAATTGAATAATAACTGACAAGCTTGGAAAACCTTTGAGAGGTTTTGTCTAATGACTTTCAGGACCAATCAGTTTTCTATGTTAAACTTTCCATCAGGAGATAAGAGTTCGTGGATATTTGTTAGGATTAGATTACGCATTGTCATTAAATTTTCCCAGTTTAATGCCAGGAACCACTTCTCTTTATTCAGTAATAAAAACTGAAAGAACTGTGGATGCTGTAAAACAGGAACAAAAACAGAAGTCGCTGGTAAACTTCACCAGGACTGGTTAGCATCTGTGAAAAATAATCAGATTTAACGTTTCGGGTCCAGTGACCCTTCCTCAGTTCTGGGGTGGCACAGTGGCTCAGTGGTTAGTACTGCTCCCTCACGGCGACAGGGACCCAGGTTTGATTCCAGCTTCAGCCGACTGTCAGTGTGGAGTGTGCACATTCTCCCCGCGTCTGCGTGGGTTTCCTCCAGGTACTCCCACTGTCAAAGATGTGCAGATGAGGTGGATTGGCTATGCTAAATTGCATATAGTTTCTAGGGTGGGAGATATAGAGATGGTGTATGGGGTGGGTCTAGGTGAAATACTCCTCGGAGGGTTGGTGTGGACTCGATGGGCCGAATGGCCTGCTTCCCTCCTGTAGGGATTCTATGTGAACCTTTGGAACTGTCTACCGCAGAGGGTAATGGAAACTCAGTCTTTGAGTATGTTTAAAATAGAGATTTCTGATTACTCATAGTGGAGATGGGATGAGTAAAAGACCTTGAGGTTCAGCCAGCCAAGATGGCATTGAATGATGGGGCAGGCTTGAGGGCTAAATGGCCTATTCCTATGTTTGCATGTTCCTATGATAGGGAAAGTATTTCACTGTAGTGTAACACTTATAAACTTAGAAAGCTTGTTATGAAAACATGAAATAAAGAAAATATTTGCTACAATGGATTGTTGTAAAGTTTCACTGGGTAAATGCATCCTATGGTGTAATGCTAAATTAAGTGAAACAGGAAACTTTCAGCTTTGATCTTTAATATGTTTGAGCTGGAGAATCACTGCTGGCTATGGTGAGGATGTCAGATGACCTCAGCATCCCTAGGCTGGAATGTGAATAATCAATCAAATTTTCTGCTCCTGTGCATTATCCTGTATTCCTCACAAGAGATTTCAGCATCGGTCGATTTCATGAGGGATAATTACTCAGTGTGGTAAAAAAAGGAAACTGAAATGCTACTACTTATGGAGAGACTTCACTATTAAGTCATTCAGAGTACAGACGGAAAGTCATAAGTTCCCATAATTTGGCAGGATCATGTTTGATTGTCATACCCATATTCAGAAAGCCTACTAACATTCATTCTCTAGGCCTGCTCATGAAGAATGGTTGTTCCATTATGTGTCAATAACTTCAGCTGAGAAGCATTACTCCACCTGTTAATGCTCAGAAAAGTCAGTGTCAGCCTAAATTGGTTAAAAAAATGTATCCCTTGAGAGGATGGGAGAGAATGAGTGAATAATGAATTAAAATGGTCCCAGCAAGAGGCCATTCTAAATTGTTCATATCTGATACTTATTCAAATGTTTTTCTCCTGCTTCCACAAAATAAAAACAGCTTCAGGAGAATAGAAACAACATAAATTTTGAATTAATGATCCAGCGGGAAAGATCACAAAACTTCTCAGTCTCATGTACAGGTCTCAATTGCTGCTCTCACTTAAATTGCACATCGAAATGAATCATTGTCCAGATAATGACAAGTAAAACTAATCACATTAAAATTAGATTAAAACTTTGATATTAACAACAGAATTCAGAGATACAGTTGTGTGAGCAGGTTACATGCTTGTAATGCAGTGATAGATTTCATTGTTGATGTCATTCTGTTGGAATAATATAGCTCTTCTGATGTCTCATTACTCATTCATTTCAATGGAATGCAAAGAAGCCATGCTTTATTTATATGTTGCTCATGATTTCACTTGTTATTTCTGTGTGACTCTCTGGAGTACACACACCAAGCCAAGGGTCGAAAACATTTGTGAGGGATTTCTGAAGGGATTCTGCTTCTAGTTGAAATGAAGTGATATCAATTTATCCTTAGTTATTTTGCGTTCATAAAATCACCAGTGTCACTTTAGAGGGACAGATCTGTTGACTTATTACAGGTGTAATTTATTTTAAAAAGGTTATTCTCACACTGGAACCCCATTCCTCACTTATTTTATAGTTATCTACCTGCTTGATGACCAATTCCTTGCCTTTTTTTTGTTCTATTTTAAGCGTTCACACATGAGCATTCTGTCCTTCTGCTGTCTTCTGTTCAACACTCGTGTTATAAATTGTCTTCCACCTTCATCAGCCCCCACATTAAATCTTGATCTTTCATCCAAAATTTTTACTATTATTCCTCATTGAGTTTCACATTTGATTGGTTTATTCCTGTTTCTATTTATTTTTATCACCTTGTTTATCCTTTTAAATGCTAATCATATTTATTGTTCCCCGTCACTCTCAATTTTATTCCTTCATCACTCACCAATTTTGTTTCATCTGTTCTTGGAACTATCAGTCTCTCATGTCAGTAATCAATTTTTTCCCTTCTATTTTCTGTTCTATTCTAACTTGTCATGAAGGAGTCTTGCCTGATCTAATCTGCTTAATGTCCTTTCCTCTCAGGCTCTGTTTTACCCACACTTGATCTTGTTGCATCCTGTGTCTCCCTTTCTTAGTCTCACTGCCATTTTGCTGTTTTGCCAATCCACTTTCCTTTACCATTTGTAGAACTTGCTTGTCCTATTTCTTTCTATCTCTCTTTCTCTCTTATTACATGCACTGGTCTCTTTATTCATATCTTTCCTTTACATTTTCTTTGCACCAGTGTTGAGTGTACTTGGGATTTTTTCTATATTCAACCCATTCTTTCCATATTCAACCCATTCTTTCCATCACTGAAGAACAAAATCAAAGCAAAACCGAAGCGAATAATCTGGAACTGACAGCTGAAACAACTGTTTTTGCAGTGCACCAGACATGAACAGTCAAGGTAGCAGACACAGAGTGGGGCCCAGCATTCCACTCAACTGGCATGGACTCCTTCAGAGAATTCCACCAGAGTATTAAAGCATCAGCCATACTGTTAGCTGTGCTAAAAATAAACTATATTTTTACTTTTAAAAGGCATCAATCTAATCTTAAATATATATAATAACAGTTATGTGTAGTATAAATATGATACAGAACTGGGAGCAGTCACTGACCTAAAAATAAGTTACTTTTTGATATTGGGCTACGTAATCCACTTGTTGCTTGGGTTTATGGTTTATGTGGCCTGATGTCACTCAGGTTATTTTTAGAGAAACAGCCTCACCCCTGTCTGTATCCTTGCCTCCTTGACAGGACATGCCCAGGCTGAAAATGCCAGACCAAATGGTGAAACAAAAGATTAGAGGGGTATGGTTCAGTTCTTTATCGAATATCCTTTATTGCCACATGCTTTCAATATGAAATGCAGTCAAAAGTGTGTACCGTCGCTCGTATATAAGCGCCATTCACAGAATAAAATAAAGAAACTTAAAGAGAGTCCAGCTTTTCCTTCTCCACTACTACAGCAGACCACCACCGAGTTTTGCACTGGCCTTCCCAGCCCATGACATGCCACTGAAAGTGTCCCGCTCTAGGCTACACTAGCCCATGCCATACCACAGAGTGTGTCCCACACCGGGCTTCCGAGCCCACGCAATGCTACCGAAAGTGTCCCGCTCCAGGCTTCCCAGCCCATGCCATGCTGCCGAGAATGTGTCCAGCTCCAGGCTTCCCAGCCCATGCCATGCTGCCAAGAGTGTGTCCCGTTCTGGGCTACACTAGCCTATGCCATGCTGCCGAGAGTGTGTCCCACTCTGGGTTACACTAGCCTATGCCGCGCAGCCGAGAGTGTGTCCCACTCTGGGCTACACTAGCCTATGCCATGCTGCCGAGAGTGTGTCCCACTCTGGGTTACACTAGCCTATGCTGCGCAGCCAAGAGTGTGTCCCACTCTGGGCTACACTAGCCTATGCCACCATACCACCGAGAAAGTGTTCCGCTCTGACAAGAATGTCCTTTTCTCATAGTCACATTGTCAAATGTACTATAATGAACCAAAGTATTGGATCTATGTTCACTTTTCAATACATAGGTAGAATTTGAAGGCATAGGGCATACTTATTAGACTGCAACCGTTTTCCCTGTTTTGCTTTTAATTTGGTTTTATTAATTGAAGTAAAACACTTTTTCTTATATTTTTCTTGCTCACCAACCCCCACCCCATCAATCCATTTACTTCTTTACACTTTCTGCTTCACTTAATTTCCATAGCCAAGAGGACAGATGGAAGACTTGCTGCCAGGCCTCCTCACTGTTATATGTCTGAACATAATAAGGTGTGGAAGAGCTGTCTGAAGTGACTACTCCGGTTTCTCTTCCTGCTGATCAGGATGTGCCAGGCCTTTGCCTAAAATTTCCCCATGGGGAAAAGGTTCAGATCAGTAGCCCAAAATGGTAGAAACATTTCCTCTTCTTATTTACGATCAAATCAGAAGCAGGATATAAGAATTGCATTTAATACTTTGATGCGAACAGAAAACAGAAGTCTTTCCCTATGTACAGAATTAGACTATGAGCAGTAGGAACAGCCGAGTGAAACATCACATTGTTTCTGATTGGTGTGCTGAATATGCAGCTTAGAAGCAACCCATTTGGCCAAGTAGTCTACACTGATATCTAAGATCTTTTTGAACCTTCTCCCATCTTTTCTTAACTAACCTTATCAACATACCTCTTTTTCTCTGCTCCCTAATTAGGTATCCTCCTTCTAAATAATGCTGTACTATTTACCTCAAATACTCCCTATTATATCAAGTTATACTTTCATATATCTCTTGTGGTAAATAGGTTTCTCCTAAAGTTATTATTTAGTTTGCTGGTGATTATCTTACATTGATGACTTCTAGTTTTGTTCTCCTCACAAAGGGAAACATTCATTTTGAGTTGTATTTTTCAACAAAAGAGACAGCTCTTTTAATATTAATAATTATAAAGCAGAATACTGTAGTAATTTGCTCTCATGAGTGAACATTAACAGCTTAATTAAACAGAACTACTTACATTGCATAAGAGGGGTAATCCAACAGAAACCATACAAGTTCAGGCTCCAGTTCCATCTGATCTGATAGGACATATAAAATGTCACATTTTGTATATACTCAGTAGCTATTCTTACTGTAAAGGTATAATTAACCATTGATTCTTCATCTCCTCACAATCTGTGTTGCAGTAACACATTACATTTAACCATGAACATTTAACTTTTTGCTCCCAAACTCCACCTCCACTATCCCCTCCCCACCTCAGCGCCCTCAGCGCCCATTACCATGAGTGCCTTTGCTTGAGACACTATTTTCCAACAGTTTTCTCCACTCTCTTGCAGGATGCATTGAATACAGAGACTCCCTTATGATTATCTGAGAGTTTGAGATCATGGTGAAGTGAAGTACATTTCTGGAACGCTGACAGGAGATAGAAGTAAATCAGCATCAATGAGAAAACAAACTCTGGAGCAAGATTTCTGAGAATTTCTCATATAACCCTGTGGTCTACCGGCTAGATGGTAATTTGTACTCCATATGCTTCAAAGCCTTTTTCATAAGATCTATTTAGTCTACAACTGATCTCCATCCTTAATAAAGATTTGCTTCTCCCTAATAGCCTTTTGCAAATTCCAAAGTAAACTTTTGTTCTTTCTTTCAAGAGCCTCTTTTCTAGGCGTAAGATCATCACTTTTCAATTGTCGATTTAAGTTTGCTTCAGATAACAGTTGACGGCGATCTTGAAGATCTGAATATTTCTGTAAAGGAAGACCTTTTTCATCCAGTGGTGTGTACATTTGTTATGTTAGTTGCCTGAAAACATCGGTTGTCTTTGCAGAGGATTTCTGGAAATCTGCTAAATAAAAACCAAAAGAACTGTGGATGCTGTAAATCAGGAACAAAAACAAAGTTGCTGGAAAAGCTCAGCAGGTCTGGCAGCATCTGTGGAGGAGAAAACAGAGTTAACGTTTCAGGTCCAGTGACCCTTCCTCAGAACTGGAAGAACTCAAACTGGGTATCAATGAGACATTTATTGCTGAGTGAGTACTGCTTGATAGCACTGTTTATGACATCCTCTGATATTTTTTCTAATTATTGAAAGTCATCTCATGAGACAGTAATTGGCTTGGTTGGGTTTGGCTTCCTGAGGTGTACAGAGCAATTTTCCACATTGCTAGGTAGATACTGTGTCCTAATTGTGTTGGAACAGCTTAGGTAGGGTCATGGCAAATTCTAAAGCATGTCTTCACTCCTGTTGCCGGAATTCTTTCATGACCCTTGACTTTGCAATATCCAGTAACTTCAGTAATTTCTTGGAGTAAATTGAATTGGCTAAGGACTGACATCTGTGATCCCAGGAATCTCTGGAGGAGGCCAAGAAAGATCATCTACTTGGCAGTTCTGACTGAGGTTTTTTGCAAATGCTTCAGCCTTTACTTTTGCGCTGATGGACTGGGCTCCCCCATTTTTGAGAATGGGGTATTTATGGAGCCTCCTTCTCCAATTATTTAATTGTCCACCACACACGCTAATTACAGCACTTGACATGCAAGTAGTCCTGTGAAATTTCTTCACCAGGTTGATACCTCACTTTGAAATACGCCTGGTTGTGCTCCTGACATATCCTTTGGCACTCTTCATTGAAACTAGGTTTAATCCCCTGACTTGTTAGTAATAGTAATGTGGGGAATATTCAGGGCATGAAGTTACAGGGTGTGGTTGAAACCAATTCAGCTTCTGCTGATGTGCTCACAGCGTTTCAAGGATGCCCCGTCTTGAGTTGGTACATCTGCTTGAAATCTACCCCATTCAGTAGAGTTGCCGTGACAATGGAATGTGCCTTCAATATGAAGGTGAGACTTCTTCCCCACAAAGGCTGTGTGGTGCAAGCTCCTGCTAATACTCGTAATAGATGGGTTCACCTACAACTGGTAAATTGATGAGGATGAGATCAAGCGTATTTCCTGCTGTTTCGGTTCCTACCTTGTGCAGGCCCTGCCTAGTAGCTATACTCTTTAGAACTTGCTCAACTTAGTCAGTAATGGTGCTTCAGAAGTTTTTTTTTAGAAAAATCAAGCCCCCAAGCAAAGTGCCTTTTGTGCCCTTGTTTTCGGAGTTTTTCATCCATGTAATGTTCAGCTTGGAGGAGTACTGATTCATCAGCTGAGAGGGGACATAGCTGGGAGTTAGCAGCATGTTTCATTGTCCGTGATCGACCTTATGCCATGAGATTTCACAGGGTCCTGAGTCATTGTTGGGACCTCCAGGGAAATTCCCTCTTGGCTGTGCCAAGTTGCCTTTCTTCTTGTCCATTTGGTGAGACAGGGCATACCCGGCGATGGTAATGGTGATGTTTGCAACATTGTCTGTAAAGTATGATTGCATGCAAATCAAATGTCAGGCTGTGACTTGGCTAGTTTGTGAGACAGCTCTCCCAGCTTTGGCGCAAACCCCCAGGATGTTAGCTAGGAAGACTTTACATGGTTGACAAGTCTATGTGGACCATTTTCATTTCCAGTTCCCTGTTCAGTGCTGGGTGATCCTTCCAGTTTCTTTCCTTTTATCAATCTTTTTATTAACAATCAAAAATAGCATCTTGGTCATCTTTACACTTGCTTCTAATTCCAGATTTATTAATTGAATTCAAATTTTATCATCGGCTGTGATGGAATTCAAACCTATATCTGCAGAAATTTAGTTCTGGATTTCTTGTCTAGTGATAATATTCTTTATGAATTAATTACTAGACAAAAGATTCTGCACCTCCTTATCTTGAGTTTACTGGTATTGTTTGAGTCTTTGTGTGCATTTAAATCATTTGCAGGATTCCCTTACCTACTACACATTACAATCGGATCGGCTCTTGTTCATTCATAGACTTAAAAGCTATAACATCCTTATGAACTTTGGATTTAGATGCTACAGGACCCCCATGTTTGGCCTTTATTGACAATTAACTGCTTATTATCATTATGTTAGATGACAAGCTGTCACAATACATCAGAAAGTTCCACTGTTCCACAACTAGCAATCCACATTTATAGAAGCAAAGGTTCTGTTCAGTTGAGTTCTGTTTCTTCATTAAGATCACCCTCAGGTTTGGCAAAGACTTCATACTATTGTATAATATTACGCGGACCTCATGCAATTAGTGGTTACCAGAGATAACAATACTATCTTCATTATTCACATCAAGTGTAAACAATGGTTTAACTTCTGACCTTATGATGGAAGGGAAATCATTGGTAATGCAGCTGAAGTTGAATTTCCTTGGCTCAATTTTCTTCAGCTGCTTCATCAATGACCTTCCCCCCATCGTAAGGTCAGAAATGAGGATATTGGCTGATGATTACGCATTGTTCAGCTCTGTTCATGACTTCTCAGATACTCGTGCAGATCTTGTCTAAATGCAACAAGACTATCAATAGGCTTGGGCTGACAAGTGGCAAGTAACATTCACGGCACACAAGTGCCAGGCAATGACAATGTTTAATAAGAGAGAATCAATGACATCATCATCACTGAATCTACCACTATCAATATCCTGGGTGTTACCATTCACCAGAACCTGAAATAAACTAGTCATACAAATACTGTAGCTACAAGAATTGGTCAGAGGTTAGGAATCCTATCATGAGGAACTCATCTTTGGCTCCCAGAGTCTTTCCACTATCTACGAGGCACAAATGAGGAGAGTGATGACTTGTCTGAAAGAGAGCAGCTCTTACAACACTCAGATGTTTAACGATGTGCAAGACAAAGCAATCTGTGTGATTGGTACCAAGACCACAAACGCCCACTCCCTCCACCACCAACTCTCAGCAGCAACAGACGCACTGCAAAAGTTCACCAAGAATCCTGAGATAGCAACTTCCAAATCCATGACCACTACCTCCAGAAGGACAAGGGCAGCAGATACTCGGGAATAACATCATCTGCAAATTCCTCCCCACGTCCCTCACCATCCAGACATGGAAATATATAGCCATTTCTCAATGTCATTGGGTCAAAATCTTGGAACTCCCTCTTTAATGGCATTATGGGTGTACCTACAGCAATTGGATTACAGTGGTTCAAGGAAGCGACTCACGACCACCTTCTCAAGGTCAATTAGGAATGTGCAATAAATGCGGACCCAGCCAGCAACACCCAAAGCCCGTAACTGAATAAAAAATATTTTGCTCCTCTTCTGAAGAACTGAACTGAATTCGTTCCCTTTGATTTGAACAGTTCCAAGGACAAATGACCAATGACCAGAGAACAGGAGACAAATGAGGAATACAAAGATGTGCATTTGTACAAATGTTGGGGTGCATCACTTCTTTCTGTAAAGTTTCAGTGTAGCAGGAACATAAGTATTCAAGAACAAATGTTTTCAATCAGTAAGTCCTGTCCATAGTTAAACTCAACAATGACCTTTGAAAACTGTTTGATGTTCAGTTTAAATGTATTAAGCTTGAGAGTAAAGTGCCAATGTACCATCAGTCAACTTCTAACAATGCAAAAGAGATGAAGACATTAAGGATATGAGTGGATGTTAAGGATGTTGAAGTATATAATGCAGGAAATGGCCTTGAAGTAGCATCAGCTGTGATCAGGTTGAATAGTAAAACAGGTTTGTGGGGCTGAATAGCCTAGAACTGCTCCTGTTTCCTATTTCTCTGTATTTCTGTAAATGTCCTACTTTTTGTTCTCAATCACTAGGATAATACCCAAAAAATTTTCTGCTCCTTTCCTCCAAATGCTGCCTGGCCTGCTGTGTTCTTCCAGCCTCCTGTTTGTCTACCTCGGAATCCAGCATCTGCAGTTTTTTTGGCTCTGGTTGTCAAAGGATTGTGCAACTACCTCTCTATTCACTATACTGCTCACATGGTAGCAGCATCATGCTAACAAGGGAATTCCATTGGGCAACATCAGAAAGGTTTAAATGGTACCTTATATTAATTGCAAAAGACGTTTACATTATTCTAACAGGACCATTCCAATGCAGTCAGTTTCAACATGGAATAAATCCATATGACCAGAAAGGACCAGAAATTTCTGGTTGAGTCCCAATGCAATTTCATGATTCCAGAACATTTGTAGAATGTTTGGTGACTGCACTTTTACTAACAAATTCCTATTCTAAAAATCCATTGTTACTTTGGAGAGTTCCAGGCTCTAGTTGTGCCCTTGGAGATGTGCGTATCCACCCCAAACCGTAAGTAGATGTCAACCGTTCAAGTTTGGGCAGGCAGAATTTTTTTTTGCATTTCTAAATGCAGTCTACCTCCACTGGTTTATCAGCCCCAATTTATATTGAGTCAGGGAAATGTATGGCGTTGATTTCTGACTGGTTTCTGTTCCATTTCTCCAGGCAATTTTCCCAACCTTATGATCTTGTTGGAAATGGGTTCAAAGCACCAGCAGGCAATGAACCTAGCAATGACTACCCAATAATCAAGCCATTGTTTGAAGTAATTAGTAATTATTTGTCGACGAGTCGAGATTTTGCTAAGGATACACAAAAGCAATTCTTACAACCCCTTCGGTGGTCAACAATGCTCTCAACTGCATCTCTTGCGTTTCCCACACCTCTGCCTCACATCCCCTCCCCACAACAAAAACAAAGTCAGAATTCCCCCTTGACCTCACATATCACCCCACTAACCTCCAGATTCAACGTACCATTCTCCGCCACGTCCGCCACCTACAATCTGACCCCACAAGCAAAGATATAGTTCCCTTCCTACCCCAATCTGCCTTTTATAGAGACAGCTCTCTCCATGCCTCCCTCATCTGCTCCACACTCCCCACTAGCCCCACCACCCCGGCACCTTTTTCTGCAACCACAGGAACTGCAACACCTGCCCCTACAGCTCCCCCTTCACCTCCATTCAAGGCACCAAACAAACCTTCCACATCAGACAGAGGTTCACCTGCACATCCATCAATGTGGTCTATTGCGTCCGCTGCTCCTGATGTGGCCTCCTCTACATCAGTGAGACCAAGCGGAGGCTCAGAGACTGTTTTGTAGTGCACTTGCGCTCTGTACATGACAAATGACACCTTTTGGTCGCAAACCATTTCAACTCCCCCTCACACTTCCTGGACGACATGTCCATCCTGGGCCTCCTCCAGCGTCACAATGACGCCACCCAAAAACTGGAGGAGCAGCACCACATATTCTATCTCGGAAGCCTCCAGCCCAATGGCCTAAATGTGGATTTTACCGGTTTCAAAATCTCCCCAACCCAGTCCTCATCCCATGACCAACCCTCCCTCTCATTCCTGCCTCCTTGACCTAAAACAACCTGTCCTTCTTCTGTCCCACCTATCCGCCCCCCCACCTCACTGACCAATCCCCACCACCGCCTACATGCACTCACCTATCAACATCCCACCCACCTACCTTCCCCTGCCCCACCCCTCCTCTCTCTATTTATTTCTGAACTCCCTTCCCCCTCCCCTATTTCTGAAGAAGGGTCCCGACCCGAAGCATTAGCTTTCCTGCTCCTCTGAATCTGCCTGGCCTGCTGTGTTCCTCCAGCACCACACTGTGTTATCTCTTGTATTCAGATAATCTTCTCACATGAGGCAATGACAGAGTGGAGGTCAGGACATTGAGAGATCAGCATGAAATTTTAAATTTGAGGATAGAGACTGTGATCCTCAGGTTTTCAGCCATTAAAGGCTTGTAAGTGGATTCAGTCACCTGCAGAGTGACCAACAAGAAAGGGCTGAGATGGAAGGACAAACTGCCTGTCATGTGATGAGAATCATGCCTCTATCTTGTTCTGCCCTCTCCTGCAACATGCAGATCACCAGCATGCAGCATTCAAGCTGGAGTTCACAATCACCATTCAACTTAGATGTTCTGACTGACTCTGTTGCCTGTATAGCCCTGATGCCCCTAATTGGACTGGTGAATGTGAAAGTGATCCATTGATTGTTCACATCCAGGAATATTGCGCAACAGTGATCTCCATAGATACCACTGGAGCCAGGAGCTGGAAATAGTCCTGGCATCAAAAAACTTTTAAAGGGCAGAAGATTCCACCCATTAATTGTTTCTCATCCCACACCTAGCTCATATTTCCAGCATTATCTGTGCTTAATGCACTTTAAATGTAACTTCACAGTATTTTTGGATATAGCAGCAGAGTCCCATCCATAATTGTGTGTTTAGGCCTTAATTTATACATATTAGTTAGAGTTCAGGATTAATGTTTGAGATCCTACTGGCCTTCAGAGGTCCCCAATTTCCACAAGCTTATGAAGGACGGTTCTATGTTTAGATAGTACTTGCAATGAGCATTTCAAGTCCTCAAGCAAAATGGCAGAGACTAGCATGTCAATGGGAACAGGGCAGTAACTACTGTACTGATATTGCAATCATACGACCATCCTATTCCCACCAAAAAGAAGAGTTGTAAGCCAGCCACATGGTCTGAATCAACGAATGGGCCAAGTATGACAGTGATGACTGAATTGGTAGTGCTGTACGCAGATAAGAAATAAATAGCTGAAGTTTATGTACAATTGATGGTGAATTACAAGAGTTCTATAACCAGCAGAGAGCCTATGAGTCACAAACGTGAAGATTGGTGGGAAAGTTTATGATATAGCCTGCAGAGCTGAAAGATCGTCAGTAACAAACTGATGCAATACGTTACAAAAATCATTTCAATGACCAGATAATTGGATCATTAACTGAAAATTCACTGCAGTGAGTAATCCTTATTTAATGTCATCATGTATACAAGAATTGGCTTGCAATGCTATATTTCAAAGGCATGATATAATAGAATATATTAGGCTAAACTGAAGTACTGTCTGCATTATCTTTTATTTGTACTAATGTATCACTCCTGTGGTCATAGTGCCACTGAATTACAGGAACAGAAATTGACAATGCAATGTTTTAAATTCAGTATTTTAAAGAAGACAAGATGCTGATGGGAATGAGTCATACAGTGTTAATTTAACACCAGTGTTTTCCTGACATTCACAGCTGATCAAAAATTCTCCTCAAGTTTTTTGACACAATGAAAGATGTCTGGTTGGATGAGGACTTGTAAATGACTTCCAAGTTTCTCCATTCTATATATAATTTCGGTTCACTGAACAATCAGTTCTCATCTTGGAGCAGCTGATTGTCAAATTGCTGCACAGAGAAGTTATTTTAAGATATTCTCTTCATTCATCAGTTTCCTCCAATATTATAGCCAAACAGGTTGATTATCAATCTGCAAACCTTTCTGATAGATCTATTGCACAGGAGAACCTCTCCGGTCAGCCAGAACCTTGTGGTAGCTGCATGACAATGGCTTCCCCACATTCCCAGCAAAACTGGAGGCTCCAAAAATGGAGATGTACTTGCATTCACATTGGTTCCTTATTAGTTGTTGTTCCTCTCACTGGCACTGGCAAAATGTTAAAGCTCCCAGCCCTCTGATTTGGGAGATCTGTCTGCCATCCTTAATTGGCCATGACCAAGCAGCTCTTAAATGCTTATTCCGGCAATATTGCAGAAGTTGTCTCACATGAGCATGTTAGTCACCTGAAAATGACCCAGGCAACACCACCTCCAATGCTTTGACGAAACCTTACGTTTCATTTCAAAGCACAAATCGAGGCTTTCTGATTTCAATTGGACTGCAGTTCAATTTCCAAGCTTCACTAGGGAAGTATGAACTGTGACCTATCAAGTGATCGATCTAGGGAGGAACTGAGAGAGGCTCAGGTGGCTTGAAGGAATTGCTGGAAAGAATTTAGTTCTTTCCTGAGGTTTGTAGGACTGGTGAACTATCCATATTCAAGCTGCCTGATTCTCTCTCACCTCCTCCCTGGATTCTCTCATTCATTCCTTAACATGATATTAACTCAGTCTAATTGAATGTTTTTAATCAGCTTAGTTCTGCAAAAAGACTGTCAGATGCTTGGAACGCATGTACAGCTCACTGTGATTATAGTAATGAAGCCTGTCCACCAAAATCAGTCCATGATCAGACTCCAGCACTGGGTAATTTGATGTAGCTTTTTGTTTTAACCTTGAGTCCAATGTGTTTCAGAATTCTGTTTGCTTTGTAAATATTTCTTCTGAAGTTTTTAGATGTGTTTAGCATTGAAAATATTAAGATTTTAAAGTCTCTCCCCATTTCGTTCTTAACCACAGAACAGAAACCCGTTGAGTAAAAGAGATAACAAGCATGGGGCTGGATGAACACAGCAGGTCAAGCAGCATCATAGGAGCAGGAAAACTTGACGTTTCGGGCTTAAACCCTTCATCAGAAATGGGGGAGGGGAAGAGGGTTCTGAAATAAATAGGGAGAGAGGGGGAGGCGGATAGAGGATGGATAGAGGAGAGGATAGGTGGAGAGGAGGCAGACAAGTCGAAGAGGCGGGGATGGAGCCAGTAAAGGTGAGTGTAGGTAGGGGGGTAAGGAGGAGATAGGTCAGTCCAGGGAGGACGGACAGGTCAAGGGGGCGGGATGACGTTAGTAGATAGGAGATGGGGGTGTGGCTTGAGGTGAGAGGGAAAACAGGTTAGGGAGGTGGAGATGAGCTGGGCTGGTTTTCGATGCGGTTGGGGGAGGGGAGATTTTGAAGCTTGTGAAATCCACATTAATGCCATTGGGCTGCAGGGTTCCCAGGCTGAATATGATTTGCTGTTCCTGCAGCCTTCGGGTGGCATCACTGTGGCATTGCAGGAGGCCCAGGATGGACATGTCATCTGAGGAATGGGAGGGGGAGTTGAAATGGTTTGCGACTGGGAGGTGCAGTTGTTTGTTACGAACTGAGCGCAGGTGTTCTGCAAAGCGGTCCCCAAGCCTCCGCTTGGTTTCCCTGATGTAGAGGAAGCCACAACTGGTACAGCGGATGCAGTATACCACATTGGCAGATGTGCAGATGAACATCTGCCTGATGTGGAAAGTCTTCTTGGGGCCTGGGATTGGGGTGAGGGAGGAGGTGTGGGGGCAGGTGTCGCATTTCCTGCGGTTACAAGGAAAAGTGCCGGGTGTGGTGGGGCTGGAGGGGAGTGTGGAGCGGACAAGGGAGTCGCGGAGGGAGTGGTCCCTCCGGAAGGCAGATAAGGGTGGGGAGGGAAAAATGTCTTTGGTGGTGGGGTCTGATTGCAGATGGCGGAAGTGTCGGAGGATGATAC
>JAHRHZ010000012.1:39026078-39115213 GCA_024137785.1 Ginglymostoma cirratum | reverse complement strand
CACACTCCCCTCCAGCCCCACCACACCCGGCACTTTTCCTTGTAACCGCAGGAAGTGCTACACCTGCCCCCACACCTCCTCCCTCACCCCAATCCCAGGCCCCAAGAAGACTTTCCACATCAGGCAGATGTTCATCTGCACATCTGCCAATGTGGTATACTGCATCCGCTGTACCCGTTATGGCTTCCTCTACATCGGGGAAACCAAGCGGAGGCTTGGGGACCGCTTTGCAGGACACCTGCGCTCAGTTCGCAACAAACAACTGCACCTCCCAGTCGCGAACCATTTCAACTCCCCCTCCCATTCCTCAGATGACATGTCCATCCTGGGCCTCCTGCAATGCCACAGTGTTGCCACCCGAAGGCTGCAGGAACAGCAAATCATATTCAGCCTGGGAAATCTGCAGCCCAATGGCATCAATGTGGATTTCACAAGCTTCAAAATCTCCCCTCCCCCAACCGCATCCCAAAACCAGCCCAGCTCATCTCCACCTCCCTAACCTGTTTTCCCTCTCACCTCAAGCCACACCCCCATCTCCTACCTACTAACATCATCCCGCCCCCTTGACCTGTCCGTCCTCCCTGGACTGACCTATCTCCTCCCTACCCCCCTACCTACGCTCACCTTTACTGGCTCCATCCCCGCCTCTTCGACTTGTCTGCCTCCTCTCCACCTATCCTCTCCTCTATTCATCCTCTATCTGCCTCCCCCTCTCTCCCTATTTATTTCAGAACTCTCTTCCCCTCCCCCATTTCTGATGAAGGGTTTAGGCCCGAAACGTCAAGTTTTCCTGCTCCTATGATGCTGCTTGACCTGCTGTGTTCATCCAGCCCCATGCTTGTTATCTCGGATTCTCCAGCATCTGCAGTACCTTTTATCTCTGATACAATTTTAACCCCATTGAGTAAAACACCACTTATTCCACTTCTAAATGCAGAACTTCAAACTTGTCTGTATTTTAGCTTTTGTTTTTGGTGGGGATATCATGACAAGACTGCATGGATTGTTCATCTCCAATTAACCTAAGAATGTGGTAGATAGCCTTCTGCAATTGTTGCAGTCTTGTGCTGATCCTGGATTCAGAATTATACACATTAGGGAATTCCAGGATATGACGATGGACAACTGAAATAACAAGTTAGCATGAATGTGACTTGGAGGGATCTCAATGTCGATGGAGTTCCCATGACATAGCTCCTTTTGTTTGATATGAGTTTTAAATTCAACAATTTGTATTGAGTTCCTGAATCTAGCTAATAATACAAATTAGAAATAGGCTTGCATTATTTCTGATCCATAATAGCAGGGCCATTAATAAACTTCGACCACAAGATGACAGAATAGAAATGGGTCATTGAGCCCGTTGAGTCTGCTCCACTATTCAGTGGGATTATGACTGATCTAATAGTTCAAATCTTAACTCTCCTGTCTTTTCCCCGTAAGTATTGGTCATCTTACTGATTAAAATTCAGTGTATCTCAGAGTCAAATATACTTATCGATCTAACATTTATGGCCCTCTGTCATAAAGGATTCCAGAGATTCAGTATCTTCTGAGAGAAGAAATTCTTCCTTATCTCTGTTTCAAATGTGCAAATCCTTATTTTAAGATTATGCCCTCAGCTGCTACACTCTCCCCCAAAGGGAAACAACTTTGCCCTCTCGACCCTGTCAAGTCCCCTTTAGATTTTATATAATTCATTAAGATTGCCTCCCATTCGTTTAAATTCCGATGAGTAAAGACCTGGCCTACTCAACATCTCCTCATAGTTCAATCCTTACATAGTTAGTATAAAGCAAAGAACTATGGATGCTGGAGATCTGAAACAAATTGCTGGAGAAACTCAACTGGCCTGGCAGCATTGGTAGGGAGAAAACAGAGTTAACGTTTTGAGTCTAATGACTTTTCATCCGAACTCAGGATTAAAAATCTGCTCAGTTTCTCCAGGAATTTCTGTTTTCCTCCATAGCTGATATCAGCCTAGTGAACCTTCTCTGGAATGCCTCCAATGCCAATATATAAGGGGAACCAAAACTGTTCACAGCATTCTAGATGTGGTCTGATTAGTGTCTTATATAATTTTATCAAGACTTCCTTATTTTTGTACGCCATTACCTTTGAAATAAAGGCCAACTTTCCATTTGCTTTCCCTATAATCTGCTAAACTAGACTTTTGTGATTTGTGCAAGAGGAATACCAACTCTGTCTCTGCAGCAACTTTCTGTAGTCTTTCAACATTTAAATAATATTCATCTCCTCTATTCTTCATGCCAAAGCTCACAACCTATATTCCAAATGTCAGATTTTTGCCCATTTACATAAAATGTCCATATCCTTCAGCAGAATCTCTTGTCTCATCCTCTGCATTTGCCTTCCCACCTATTTTTGTGTCACCCACAAAATTATCCATAGTAAATTCACTTTCCTCATCCAAGACACTAATATATATTGTAAATAAATGTGGCCCCAGCACTGATTCCTGTGGTACTTCACTAGTTACAGCTATGTCCTTTATTCCAACTCTCTGTCTTTCATTAGTAGGGACAACGCTTATCTTAACCTGATAAAACTTCTCTAACTAGATTTTATTTGGTACAAGTAATAGTGTTTTAACGGATTTAGATCATGTGATTAAGCTCAAATGAATACAGGTAATTCTCCTCTGACACAATAGTTGCTTTCTTGTGTGACCTCGCTCTATAGAAAATTGCACCATAGAAAATCATGTTATAAGGAAATTGCTATAGAAAATCATTATACCTGTACAGCAGAAAGCTTGCATTATCCAAACAGTGTCCACTATTCATCAATCACGTTACAGCCAATTCACATTAACAAAACACATGTTATAGCAGAACTACCTGTATATGAACCCATAATCTAGATGGACATTTCCGTACAACACTGAAGAGTGCTACATTTTCGAGATGTTATTTATCAGATGTGATATTAAATTGAAGACCTGTATAGCAGCTCAGATGTATGCAAAGGATCCCATGACACAATTTGGTCTGATGATCAATATCCCTCCATCAAACAACACCATTGAAACAGATCATCCAGTCACTGATTTATTTGAGACCCTGGGCCCTGGTAAATTGGCTGATACATTTGTCAGCATAGAAATGGCTACTATACTTCAAATGAAATCCAGTGACTTTGAAACACTTCGGATTTCCCTAAGGATATGCTGTGATGTGCATAAATAGAATATTTTCTTTTCCCTTCTACTCTATTTTCAATATCCTCCAGTCACGCATTACTGTGATTTAAAGTGAATCTCTATAGTTTTGGTGACATGAAGGAGGCACAAATGTTATTGTTTGAAAAAAAAGTTTCAAGTTGGAATTGTGCAATATGATTAATGGCTGGCGAGTGTTATGGACCAGTTACTGTTGCCTCAGTTATGAGCAGTTTTCTTGGAAATCATAAAGAATGTTAAAGTAATGAACATGGGTCAACAAAAACAATCAGTACAAATTTACAAACGTGTGTGCCTTTAATTTAGTTGAAATTTTCAAGACAATCATGAACTGCATATCTAAAGAGGATGATGTTGATAGGTAAAAGGAATTCACCTATTTGATCATGTGGCATGTTTGAGAATCGAGATGAAAATGGGTCCACATGTGTATTCTGCTGTGTAGCTCGGAAGGTAGAGGAATGGCTTTGGGAGATTGGGGACCAATGACAGTTTTTAGGATTGATGATGTGTGAGTATTGGTGTGTCCAGGGACCAGTGCTGAGATTTCTTTTGTTTTCCATTTATATAAAAGATTTGAACAAAGGCACAAGAAAAATGAAATCCGTGTTTGCTGATAAAACAATTTTCTTTATATATTTTCTCTAGGGAAGTAGGTAACAGCGACAAGGCAGTATTTATTGCTAATTCCCAGTTGCCCTCAGTGCATTAAGAGACAACCACATAATATGGGACTGGAGACGCATATAAACCAGGGAGGCATAATAGATCCACCCCAGATGGAGGACAGTAATGAAACAGTTGGATTTTCACAATGATCCGACACCTGTCACTGCTATTTTCTTTTCCTCTGGTACCAGCTCACAAAAGACCAGAGTTAATTAATTCAATGTCAATACTATTAGTTGTGGTCATTTAAATGTCAGGATCTGGTTCCTTGCAGACTTTCCTTTCACCCCTAGCCATGTCATATCCAACGGTATTCCTAGACTAATTGAGCAGATTATTCACAATATATGTCCTGGTAGACCAAAAACTATCTAAGCCTACTCAGAGAGATATGAGTTTTATGATGGGCCTGCTGAAGGCCTCAGCTGATGTTAATATAATAAAACTCATACAGATTGATTAATTGGTTCTTCATGGACAAAGATTTTTTTTCTCAGCCTGGAATGGCTTTGGAGCCTCTTAGGTTGAGTGTTTCTGGGTTGCTCTACCTTTTCACTGGCATATCCAAACTGTTGCTGATGATGCAAAGTGGAGCTGCAAGAAACATTGTCTAATTATACAAGTAACCTCAGTCACAGGAATGGGTTCCTAGGAATTTCAGGGTTATGGTGCGCAAAGCTCAATTAAGGGGATGATCCTTGGACAAATGGACAGTCAAATGGAGGCCCCGCTATTACTTCAAATGGCAGATAAGAATTTTGTAGTCTCCTCCCTTCTGTCAAGTTCATTTATATGTCTATGCCTGTTCCAGAAGCAGCACTTGAGGTGACTAAAGAGGAAGGTCGATAAATAGGTAAAGGAAAAAAAAGGAAAGAAGAACTTGCAGATGGGATTAGTTGAGGTCATCTGAGAGGAAATTTGTTTAGAGCTAAACTACTACCATAGACCTAATGGGCTCAATGGCCCATTTCTGTCATGTAAATGCTGTATGTATTATCTATACCAAGTAAATTTCCTTCCTTCTTCACCCTGTCCCAGCTTGAAGATTTAGCACTGATATCCACAACTGCAGTGGCATCCAGATTCACCACCACAAGATTTCCCAGACTGCTTTACAAACATCAAAGTACCTCTAAAAGGTAGTTGTTTTTTGTAATCTAGAAGATCAGGCAGCTAGCTCACATACTTCTGAATTAGAATGCTACCAACTACTGAGCCAAGGCTGATACAATACATCTAGGATAGTTTTAAGAGCTGCAGTTGACTAATACCATGGTCTCTGCGTCCAGTGCCCCTAAGCATTAAGGAACGTTTAAAATGAAAGGACACAGGAAATCATGGTCTTAAAAAGGAAGATAGACTTCTCAATTTTGCAATGAGCACCAATGCATACAAAATTAAGGATCTGGTGGTGAGTTTTGGAATTTTCATGGTAGAGTTGGAGGAAGTGTGTTGGGTGATGTCAAGGCAAAATGATCCTTTGACCATGAACAGTGATTGTGTGAAATATGATGACAAAGAGATCATAACATGGCATCATGGTTTAGGGATGGATGAAGAGAAAGTTATTAAAGCAGAAACATAAGAAATGTGATGCACATGGTCAAGGATCTGCTAACCACTGTGATCAGAAATCATTGGTTGAGGACAAAGGAAGATATACTGGAATCACTAAAAGAGATGAAGGCATCTTCAGAACAGATGCAATGAAGAAGTAGAATTTGGGAGAATGCAATAGAGCACTAGAAGAAACAAAGTAGGAAGAAGGGTAATCAAAATAATTATGAGAGTCAGGAAAGAAATTGGTAAAGGGACTATCTAAAGAAGTGAAATTACACAAGCTGAGGAAGGGAAAGAAAAGATCAAAAGATATATTGTAAAAAGATGTGGGAGAAAAAGAAATTGGAAGTAAATTGATTAAATTTTCTAGTTCAGGTTGAAAGCAGAAAACAGCGCCAATAAAATTACCCATGTACTAGAAAAGAAATAAGGGAGGTGACCAGATTAGAGCAGTAACAAAGAACATTCCACATAACCAATGAAAACACAGATCTTAAGACCATACAGGTTTCCTCATGACACCTTTGATTTAGAGCAAGTGAGTGCAGTCTCTGGAGAAGTTGTACGATATTAGTTCAGACATCTGTAGGAGGATTGTAGTAGATGAGCCTTGGTTTAACCCCTATCCTAGGTAAACATAAAAGTGGAAGGGGCATGGGATGAATGGAGAACACAGGTGGGAAGTGATTGGATGTGGGGAGACAGGTAGAACTGAAATGGGAAGCAATCAGACAAATGGGCCAAGAACATAATGAAATCATGACTCTACCAGAACATACCTATTTAGGAATCTTAACAGTAATGTGGAAACATGAGGTTGGAGTCTGTGGATGGAAAATTTCCAGAAGAAATAAGAACAGTGGCAGTCGAAGAAATCATTATTTGATTTTCAGTGATGTGGTCATAGTCAAGGGAATGGTAGAGGGAGGTCAAAACAGTTGGCATTTGGTCTCCAGAAGTAGTGACTGGTTTACCAAACAACAATAGCGCCACTTTTGTCAACGGATATGATGAAAATATTCAGTTGTAACTGAGATAACAAAATGCTTCAAGTTTAGAGGCAGGTGGTTTAGAGTCAGTAAATGGAGTAGAAAAATGGAAATAGTTGATGTCAATTCAGTGCTTCTCAATGAAAAGATCTATACAGAGTATGAGGCCAGAGGATCAGGAGAATTTTGAAAACCATGTTGGGAATACTCCTGGTCAAAGAAATATATGTGAAGGGGAAGATGACAAAAAGATGAGAGTTCATTAATATAGCATATTCTGTGACTGATGAATGTCCAAAGTTTTTACAGCAAATAATGTATTTCTTTTAAATGTATCCATTGCTGTAAAAAGGAAAAGATACAGCCAATTTGCAAGCAGCAAGTTCCCACAGATAGCAATTATGAGCAGTCAGTGACATAGTTGTAATGGCACTGAACTAACAACAGAGAGAATAGGCTCATAATTTACAGAACATGAGTTTAAATGTCACCACTCAAGCTGGCAGAATTTAAATTCAATTAATGAAGATCTGGAATTTAAAAAAAAGCCAGTTTTGGTAAAGGTGAACATGAAATTATCAATTGTTTCAAAACCCATCTGATGGACTAATGCCCATTAAGAAAGAAAATTGGCCATCTCTACCTGGTCAGACCAAAAAGTGATTGTAGACCCACAGCAATGTGATTGATCCTAATTGCCTTCTGAAATGACGTTGCAAGCCACTCAGTTCAACGGCAATTAGGCATAGGCAAAAGCTGTTGGCCTTGCCAATGATGTCCACTCCCCATTCCAATAAAGAGAAAAATACAGATATTTGTTCCTTCCTATGATGATAATTGCAGGATAAGTATTTGCTAGGACAAACAACTAAGATTTAAGGATACAGATACAATCCTGAGCAGACTTGATATGGTGGAAACTGGAAAGCTGTTTATTCTTCCAGAGGACACTAGAATAGGAGTCACAGTTTAAGAATAAGCTGTCGTTTTTTTTAAACAAAAATAGAATGAGGACATTTTTTTCTCTCAGAGGGTCATTAGTCTGTAAGAGAGTCTTCCCAGAATGCCGTGGAGGCTGTATCATTGAATTTATTGAAGGCCAGGTTAGATAGATTTCTGATAGACAAAAGGAGTTAAGGGTTATGGGCAGTGACGGATAGGAAAGTCGAGTTGAGACTACAACTGGATTAATCATGACATGACTGAATGTTGGAGCAGGTTCAAAAGGCCTGATTGCCTACTCTTGCTTCTATATCCTACCTTCCTACCTTTCTTCCAGTCTTCTTCAAAAATATTTCAATGGATTTTTATGTCCTCTTGGAAGAATGGGCAGGGAGTCAGTTTGGCATTTCATCTGAAAGACAATACCTGACATTCTATCAATACTACACTGAAGTATTAAATAGAAAAGTTCATCATTTTATCATATAAACAAATGAATACAGAACAGCAGTAAATCATTCAGTTCCTCGAGGCTCCTCTGCCGTTTGCAAAGACCAGGACTTATTTGATTCAATAAATTCAAATACATACTCCCCAGATAACCTTTTCACCCTCTTGTTTGCTAAGAATCTATCCCCTTCTGCCTTAAAAATAATCAAAGACTTTCCTTCCATGATCTTTTCAGGAAAACAGCTCCAAAGACTCACAACTCTCTATGACTCCATCTCTGTTTTAAATGGCAACGTCTTATTTGTAAACTATGTCTCCTAATTCTAGATTGTCCCATAAAAGGAAACATCCTGTCCACACAGAGCATATTAAGACCTCTCAGGATTTTATATGTTTTGGTCAAGTTGCCATTTTCTGTTCTAACCTTCAGCTTAGCCTGTCTAACCCTTCCTCATAAGACTATGCACATATTCCTAGTCATTGTCATCATTGGCAGTCCCTCACTGATGAGGACTACTCCCTTCCACTCTCAAGTATTCCAAGTGTTAATCTGGTAAACCTACCCTGATCTTCTTCTAAAGTATTTACATCCGTCCTTAAATAAGGTCATCAACACAGCACACAGTTTTCTTACCGTTGGTCCAGATAACTGAAGCATAACCTCACTACTTTTGTATTCAATTCTCCTTGCAATAAATAATGGCATTCCTCACTTTCTAATCACTTGCTGGACATGCATACCAGCATTTTGGATTCAATCATTGGACACCTGCAATCTTTCACCATTGAGATAATAAACTTATTTTTCATTCTTCCAGCCACAAAGACAGCTTTCTGTAATTCACAGATAAGGACTCCCAAATCCCTCTTTTCTGTAAGGTTATGCAGTCTTTCTCAATTTAAATAATATTCAGCTCCTCTATTCTTCCTGCCATAGTGCAAAACATTACAATTTACCACATTATATTCTATCTGCTAATTTTTTACTCATTTGCTTAATCTGTCTATATCTTTCTGCAGATTCTTTGCTTCATCCTCACCACCACTTTACCCAACACCTATTTTTGTGTCATCTGCAAACTTGTCTATAGTTCGTACACTTTCCTTATCCAAGTTATTTATGTATGTTGTAAATAATTGTAGGTTCCATCCCTGATCTCTGTGACACTCTACTAGTTACAGGTTGCCTTCCTGAAAATGCCCCCTTATCCCAACTGTCCATGTTCTATGAGTCACCCAATCCTCTATCAGTGCTAATATACTACTTCCAACACTGTTCATTCTATCTTATTCAGTATCCTAATGTGTAGCACACTATCAAATACTTTCAAAAAATTCACTGCTTCCCCTTTATCTATTCTGCTTGTTACCTCCTCAAAGAATTCTAGTAAATTTGTCAGATATACCTTACCCTTCATGAAGCCATGCTGACTCTGCGTGATCATATTAGCTATTTCTAAATGCTCAACTAATGTATCCTTTACAATATATTCTAATGCTGATTCTAATAACACACGTTTGAAATAGGCCCTAAAACCGAAGTTGCTAAGGAAAGGTCACCAGACCCAAAACTCTGATCTTTTCTTCACAAATGCTGCCAGACCTGCTGAGCTTTTCTAGCAAATTCTGTTTTTGCTCCTGATTTACAGCATCCACAGTTCTTGAGGTTTTTAGTTTGAAATAAGCCCGTTGTTTTATGAGGAATGGTTGGACAGGATAGGCTTTTATTTATTATATTATATGTAAACCCTCCCTTTAAGAGAGTTCACCTTTAAAGGTGCAGTCTACTGCTGACATTACACCCACCTCAGGTTTCAGATCAAGGAGAGACCAAGGCATAAGATGGTCACAGCATGGGGATTTTTTGGGGGGGTGGATCCTGTATTGGAAAGAAGGTGGGTTTCAGCTTTCCATCTCACCCCTTTTAATGCAAAGTCCCTCCATCAGATATTGAGTGTAAATATACAAACATTTAAAGAAAAAGAGGAGCAAAGACAATGTAAAGAAGTTATTTGATAATTTTCACTGTGTCATTTCGAGGTACTTGCTGGATTGTGAATAGCAGCTTTGAAAAAACGATTGAGGATTTGATTACTTAGTTTTCGGCTCATTAATCATTCTCTGATGGTACTTTATACAACGTTAAATTATTCACATTTATTTGATCCAATGTTTGTGCTTATTCAAGGCATTCGTATAACTTTTTTTTTGCCAAATGTCAAATGACACTTTGGAAGTGTGATGCCTTAAGGTGTGATGCATTGAGACTTTGAGGTGTCATGCCCTAGGTATGACACTTTGAAGTGTTGTGTTTCTGAAGCTCCACTTTCTCAGATGTAATGCTTTTGATAAGCGTGATGTTATACTGAATGCGAAATGCAATGCCTTTAATTATATGGATGTACTGGTGTAAACAGAAACATACTGTTAAAAGTATAACATGTACTTACTTAATAGGTCTCATGAATACAGTTTGTAGTATAGTAATTTTTTTGACTTGTTGTAACCCAAATGAATGGATGAAATAAAACATTTTAACATTCCTGCTTTCGTTCGCAGACTTTGTCTTTAATCATTAGAATGATCTAGATCAATTTCTGAAAAGATTTACTGGCATATCATAAACAGAATAATTGTGGGCAGCACAGTGGCACAATGATTAGCACTACTGCCTCACAGCGCCAGGGACCCGGGCTTGATTCCAGCCTCAGGTGACTGTCTGTGTGGAGTTTGCACATTCTCCCCGTTGGTGCTTCGGTTTCCTCCCGCAGTCCAAAGATGTGCATGTTAGGTGGATTGGCCATACTCAATTGCCCGGATTATTCAGAGATGTGTAGATTAGGTGGGTTATGGTGGGATGGGTCTGGTGGGATGCTCTGAGATTCGGTGTGGATTTGTTGGGCCGAAGGGCCTATTTCCACACTGTAGGGATTCTATGATAAGGGCTTCTTAATTTTTCTATTTTTAATTGTTGAATTGATTATTAATTGATTGCAACTTGCATGTTGCTATGAGATTGTGACATTGTTGACAAACATTTATTTTGCAGTAAAATTATGGTTATTATCTGAAGATAAACAGTAACTTCTTGTTTTAAAATATTTTCCTCACAATTTTGTGTGTCTGCATATCATGGGCCAAACATTCCATTTAGATTCAGAACCTCTGCATCTGGCTCTGATCAGAGACAAAAATCACCACTTACCTGCCTAGAATTTTTCCATCCACATCTCCAAAGAAAGATTCTCCCTCAATGCATGAGTCTTAGGAGACAAGAGAGAAAAGAATCCATGCAGAAATCAAGGCACCTTCTTACAGTGTGAACTGCCCTATTCTGGTAAGTGTTTAAATGTCCCAATGTTTTTCAGTGTACTGGTGAATGTGTGAATGGGTGAGAGATTGCATGGTTGGAGGTGGATGAGGTAAATAGGTAAGTGGGTAGGTTCGTAGCTAGTTAGGGAGTTGGGTTGGAACAGTGGCAGCTGGGTAGGGTAGAATGTGGATAGGATTGCAGCTGGGTAGAATAGCAATTGGGTGCTATGGTGCATGAGTGAGTGGATAGGTGAATTGGCAGAAGTCCAATTGTTAAAATGTATGCAAAGCTCACTATGATTATTGTAATGAAGCCTGTCCACCAAAATCAGCCCATGCTCAGGGTTGAGCACTGGGTAATTTCACATGGCATTTTTTAACCTGGTATCCAACTGTTTGCCAGTGTGTTTCAGAATTCTTTTAGCCTTATAAAACATTGTTCTGAAGTTTTTAGATATTACCATATTGAAATATTACAATTTTAAAGTCTCTCCCCATTTCGTTCTTAGCCATAGAATAGAAACTCACTGTGCAAATATGCCACTTAGTCAATAAATGCAGAACTTTACAATTGTCTGCATTTTATTTTTGCTTATAGATGGGGATAGCATGACAAGTCTGCATGGATTGTTCATCCCTAATTAACTTAAAAAGGTAGCAGACGACCTTTTTCAATTGCTGCAGTCTTGTGCAGATTCTGGATTCAGAATTGTAATCAGTACAGAATTCCAGGATACGACCAATGACAACTGAAATGATAAGTCAGCATGAATTTGACTTTGAGGGGTCCCAGTGTTGATGGAGTTTCCATAATGTTTTTGTTTGATTTTTAAATTGATTTTTGATTGAGTTTTAAATTTAACAATTTGCATTGTGTTTCTGAATCCAAGCCAAAAATATAAATTAGAAATAGCAAAGGCTATTTCTGATCCATAACAATAGAGCCAATAATAAACTTAGACCACAAGAGGGGGAAACAGAAATGGGTCATTCGGCCCATTGAGTCTGCTCCACTATTCAATGGGATTATGATTGACCTAATAATTCAAATCTCAATTCTCCTGTCTTTTCCCTATAACCAAAAGTGGGTAGAGTAGCAACTAGTTCGGGTGGTAGGTTGGGAAAATGGCAGCTGGGTAGGGTAGAATGTGGATAGGGTGACAGCTGGATAGAATGGCAGTTGGATGTTGTGGTACATGAGCGAGTCAGTAGGTGAGTTAGCAAAGTCAGACTGGGTCAGGAAGTTAGGTGTAGTTAGGTCAGATTGGAGGGGAGTTGGGATATCAAGGATGAATCAGATGGTGGGAACTAGTCAGGTTGACCCAGTCGTTATGTGAAGAAGAGCAGAGGTCAGTGGGACAACCGAGGGGCAGATTTTAGTTAAGAGGTCAGAGGGGGAACCAAATTGGAGGGTCAGTTGTATAGTTTCCCCAGAGTTATAACAAGATATTTCTGTCTAACATTTCCTTGATAACTATAAACTGGAATTTTCTGAAGTCTCTGACTCCAGCTCATAGCCAGAGGCCTTTTTGGAGGGTTCCAGGGAACAGGGTAATTGTCTAACTACCGTTCAAACATCCCAGGTGATTCAATGGATTCAGCACAATATGATGTCTGTGGGATTCTCAATGTGAATCGTAGATCATCCATCCATTGACCAAATATCCATTGACTGGAAGATCTGCATCCATTTTTTCAGCAGTAGTTTAGAATCCAAAGATCAAAATTAACCTTACTAAGTTTGCTGAGAAATACCTGTGATTGGCATTACTTGTCACAGATCACTATAAGTTTAATTAGTGCTGACAAAGCAGGTATTTATGTCAAGAATTAAACTGTTCTAGCTTTGATTACAACATTGCAGTTTTGAGCAAGGAAGCAATTTGAATAACAAAGCCTTTGATTCTTCTTCAACATTAAATGATGTCATTCAGGATTATGCACTATTTTCTGATGTGTGTTCAATGACAGAAGGGACCAGTTCTAACAATAATCACAATGCCATTTAATTAGCCATGCACTAAAGCTAGCACTTGCATCATTATATGTTAAAAGATAGTATTTTTTAGATTTGGTACTAATTGACCAAATATTACATTTTTCCGAATAAAAACCAAAAGAACTGTAGATGCTGTAATTCAGAAACAAAAACAGAAGTTGCTGGAATCTCACCAGTCTGGCAGCATCTGTTAAGAAAAAAATCAAAGTTAATATTTCGGGTCTGGTGACCCTTCCTCAGAACCAGCCAATCTTGAACCAGTTCCAAGGAAGGGTCAGCAGGCCTGAAAGGTTAACTCTGATTTTTTTTCTTCACAGATGCTGCTGGACCTGCTGAGCTTTTCTAGCAACGTCTGTTTTCATTATATTTTTCCTATTTGTCTCATCCAGTTAATGTTCAGTTCAATGTACAAACCATGTAGTAATATTTATTTACTTATTAAGGACAAGTGAGCGTCTACATTTTTCAACATTTACTTCATACCTACATGGTTTAATTTTTTTCCTATAAAATATTAAATACAATATAAAATTAACATCTGATTGTTGGAGAGTAGGAGATATTCCTAAAATGGAAATCTTGCACTAACCTCCAGAGACTTTGTGTAAATGCTTGCTATTTTAGAGTAAAACAAATAAAATTATCTGCAAGGTCAAAACAATAAGTCCATAAAAAATAGGAATGGGAACAGACCAATCAGGCCCTTGAGCCTGTTCTGCTATTCAATAGAATCATGTCTGATCCAACATTCTCAAGTCTACTCGCCTGCCCTTTTACATGCAACATTTAATTTGCTTACTGATCGAGAATCTATCTATCTTAGTCTTAAATGTACACAAGTACTCTGCCTCCACAGCTCTCTATGACAAAGAGTTCCAAAGACTCACAACCTTCTGAGGGAATTTCCTCCTTATTTCAGCCTTAAATTGGCACGCCTTTATTCCAAGTCTATTCAAGGTCAAGATCACAGGACTCATTTTAATTCAATGCAGCATGAGTTCCACTGACATATCAACTACTTTTTGCCACCGTTAATATGTAAGACATACAGAGAATTGACATCAGAAGTGTCAGATCTATGGTAATAGTGTTCTCAGTGGAAGTGAGAGTGGGCATCACTGTTGGCACCAAGCTGAAATAACCATGGAACCACGGGTCACTTTGTATGTGGCTCACTAATTGATAACAACAATAATAGATTTTCTCTTCTACCTACACAATGGTCTTCAACAGTATGCATCCCCTCGAGGAGAAACAGATCCAATTTTGCAAGTCCGCTGCATTTTGCAAGGCTATGACATCATTGATTACAGTTGCAAAATAAATTACCCGCAAAAGTCCAATGCAATGGCCAGTGATCAACAATTTTTCCGTTTAGGCCTTAATGTGCCGATTTCTAAAAAATAGAACTGAATGCCTATACATTGTTACTGTAAAGTCTTTTGACATACCCGCAATATGATATTATTGATGGTAGGCTTGATGGTTTGCCATGGCATTTCAAATTGGGCAATAACTTCTTTGTATCTTCCCAAGTGATAGCATTATCAACATCCTGGTGGATACCATTGTGATGATATTATCACTTTATAAAGGTTATTTTGTCCTTTTTTTTGAAGAGAGGTTGCAAAGGCAGAGGTACGAAACAGTCGAGGGAGTAACAGTTTAACAATGGAAGGGAAGTAGCCACTTCTCCCACTTCAGGTTTCTTCAAGTTTTTTTTAGACGTAACAATCAGAAGATGTTTTGAGTACCAGGGGTTTGCAAGTTTCAGTAAAGTATTCCTCTGACTTTCTCTGAAATCTCTCTCTGGGTTTTGTTCCCTCCTGCCTGTAAGAATGTGTGTTTGAATTTACCTTTTTGCCAAGGGATGTGTTTATGGAATGTTATTATATTCGAACAGTTAATTAGTTAATTTGCTGTATCGGGTCAGTTATGTTTTCCAATAGTTGGATTACTCTGAATTCTGTTTTCTTTTGTTCATGTCTCAACTGTAATATTTAAATATGTTTTGTCTTGCTTAAAGCTGAGTGGTTTGACCAGTTGCATCACACCTAGAACACCCACTTCACATCTGCCTTTAAAATAAGAAAAAGTTAGGGACTAGGCTACTTTCTTAAAATATTTTGAGGGGGTCTGGCCTGGTCAATAAAACCAGTGACCAGAAACTGAACTGGATGAGCCATGTAAATACTGTAGCTACAAGAATAGTTCAGAGGTTAGGAACTCTCCAGCAATCTATTCACCTCCTGAGTCTCCAAAGCCTTGCCATCATCGACAAGGCACAAATTAGGAGTATAATGGAATACTTCCCACCTGCCTGAATGGGTGCATCTCCAAGAACACTGCAGAAGCTTGACATCATCACATAACGCAGCTGGCTGTTTAGGCACCCATCTATCTTCTTAAACTTTCACTCTCTGCACCACCAATGCACATTAAAGGCAATGTGTACCAGATACACTGCAGAAATTCACCAACAGTCCTTAGACAGCACCTTCCAAGCCAGGACCACTTCCATCGAGAAGGATAGGGCAGCAAATACATGAGAACACCATCATCTGCAAATCTCCCCCCAAACCACTCATCATCCACACTTAGAACTGTATCACTATCCCTTCAGTGTTGTTGGGTCAAGATCATGGAACTGCCTTTTAAATGGCATTGTAGATTTACTTACAGCACATGGACTGAAATGGCTCACAAGGCAATTCACCAGTACATTCTCAAGAGTAATGAGTAATAAATGCTGACCCAACTAATAAAACCGACTCCCCATCAATTTCACATTTATTGAGCCCTTTATTTAACAATGCCCTTTCAGCAGATAAGAGACATCTTTATCTTCTTACATCCTACATTACATAAGAATTCATTCTATCCTGAAGATTGTGTAATAAATTAGGGTTTTTTAATGCTTTATATTCTTGATAACCTGTCGAGATTTTGTAATACACATTTGAGACGTACATTATTTATTGTGCTTGCCTGTGTGTTAAAGGAGTTATCACGTCACTATTACACATTCTTTTCTTCCTTCTAAGAATGGTTGAGGTTAAATCTATGCAAGTTTAAACAAGAAAACCATGAAATAGTGATTATTGTTTGGTATATGATGATGTACAAAGAGCACAATTAACTTTATTGAGATAAGCTTTATGGGTAGCATCAACTGATATTGTGTAAATGCAATGTATCTAAGTAGCTTTGTCATTTAATTTAAAGTTGACATGAAATCAGGAATCAAAATTATTAGATGCTGTGAAACTCATGCAGCAATTATTTCATTAGTCATTGTCGTCCTGCTGCATGTTAGTTAATGGGTATTCAGATCTGTCAGCTTTTACTGCTAATTCTTTTACTGACAGCCTCTAAATGAACACTTCACTCAAGAATAAGCCTCTAAGTCAGGGGTGAGAAACGTTCAGCCCACAAGTCAAATATAGCCAGCTCTCCAGTTTATTCCGGAATGTGCTGCTGTAAGAAACTATTTGGTTAGTATTCCATGAACTCCTCATCCAGGTTACCCTCCTCCCTCCGGAAAGCCTCTTCTAAGAATGTCTACCCTGAAGCAGTTACCCTCCTCCCTCCAGACAAACCTTAGGGGATCTCTCTCCCACTGCAACTCTCTCATAATTTCCACCTATCTTCTCCTCTATCCATCTTCTATCCACCTCCCCCTCTCTTCCTATTTATTTCAGAACCCCCTTCCCCTTCCCCCATTTCTGATGAAGGGTCTAGGCCCAAAACGTCGAGCTTTCCTGCTCCTATGATGCTGCTTGGCTTCTGTGTTCATCCAGCTCTACACCTTGTTATCTATGATTCACAATCTGATTTTTTCACTTCATATGTCAAATTAAAATCACCCATGACTATTGCCATCCCTTAATCAGAAGCACCCATTTTTTATTGTTGCATGCTTTATCTCACATTACAGTTATTATACAACCCTCCTATGAGTGACTACTTTCCCCCACTATTCCTCACCTCCACCCAAACTGATTCTGCATCCTGAACTGCAGAAACAAAGTCATCTCTAAATATTGCACAAAAGCCACACAATTCCACGCCTCTACCTTCATCTCTTTTGTTATTCTTCTTGAATGTCATATACCCCTTAGTTTTGAGAACTTAACTCATGTCATCCTGCAGCCACATCTCCATAATGGCTTTTAGATCATATTTATTCACTTCAATGCACACTATCAATTTGTTTACTTCGTAATGAATGTTATGCAGATTCAGACGCAAAGCTTTTAGTTTTGTCTTTGTTAGCTTTGTAACATCTTCCTCTCTAATTGTACAATTGGGACAAATGTTAGACCTGGAATGATACAGACGCAGACCCTCAACAGTACAGCTCCCCCTTTCTTCGGGATACCTAATGAATACCTAATGAACTAGAAGCATTTTCTTTCACACCAGTCTTTGAGCTAGGCATTCACTTCACTCACCTCATATGCCCTCTGCCAACCAGCATCTGGTTCAGAAAATAATCTAGCAATTACTAGCCTAATGATAAAAATGGAAATTGTTGGAAAAGCTCAGCAGGTCTGGCAGCATCTGTGGAGAGAAATCAGAGTCAACATTTCAGGTCGAGTGACCCTTCCTCAGCTTTACAGCCTCTGCAGTTGTTTCAGTTTTTAATTAACCTTGAGTACATGCTCTTCAATTTGATACCAAGCTCCTCATACTTTCTAAGCAGAATCTCTTTTCTCATCCAATTCGATCAATGTAGTTTTCGACATTTCGTTAAGAATGTGTTTCTCCTGGCTTTCAGAATCTGGGAGCTGCCATATGAACAAGCTGTGACACAATTCCTGTCTCCCAATTGATGTTAACTAATTGGCTAAATGTAATTTCTATACTTAATCAACCATACAAAATCATTTGTTATTCTTTCCCTGTTGGTTAGCTCAGTTGGTGATGGCTGGTTTTTGATGCAGAAAGACACCAATAGGATGGGTTCGATTCCAACACGGGCTGAGGTCACCATGAAGATCGTACCTTCTCTCGCCCCTTGCCTGAGGTGTGGTGGCCCTCAGATTAAACTCACCACCAGTCATTTCACTTTAATTAGAGGGCAGCACTCTGGGACTATGGTGACTTTACTTTTGAAATGCTCTTGCCACATACAACTGCATGTTGTGAATGAGAACTTATTGGTATATTCAACTCCTATTGTCGCCGCTGGTTCCGCTATATCCCTTGATCACTGTGACCATTGCTCTGTTGAGCCTTAGGCTTTATCTTTTAACTGCATCCTTTGTTGCAATGAAAGACTCATTTAAATTTTAAGTCTAAAATGACTCATAATATGGATCTACTTTGATAACCTATTCCTCAAGTAAAACCACTGAAACAGGGGCCAGGATTTTGAAAGTGTTCAGGGTCCAGATGTGAGGTGGTTGGACAGACAGTTTTGCCTTCATGGTCATTTGCAGCTACAGTCCTGAATTTCCAGTTGGCAATCTATTTGGCTAGGACTATGACTGTCCCTTCTTGGACCATAGTCAGGCAGCAGTGTCTATTTTAAAAATGCAAAATACTCTTGCAGTGTCCACCTTCAGGTCATCAGCTCACGCTTCAACTGGGGTTGCTGATGTTTATTTTCTTTAACATGGTGTATTTGGTGACCCCTTTTGTGCCTTCCGAGACATTACGTTTTGCCATTTTCCCTTGACAGCATGAAGCGAATGGCAGTCTGGATGTCCTCGGCTGAGATGGTCTGCCATTTGTTGGAATGGATCAGGTGCAAAGCCTCAGACACAATGTGCTGAAAGATGTCAACTACAAGGGGGTACATGACATCCATGGTCTTGGACAAAATCCTGATGGAAAGAACGACCTGGGTCGGCAGGTGGTATAAGTAAGTCAAGTAGTTATGTTTCTGAGCCTTCCTCTACTTCTTGGACATTTCTGGATGACTTTGTGAAGTGACTGTTTCAACGCTTTTAGGGGTACAATGTCCTTTACCGCAGCTGCCAACTCAGGCATGGCATCCTATCTCAGTGAATTTGCTGAGTTTGGCTCTCCAGCATTGGGAATCTGTCGACCATACCTGATCAGATGGTGAACCCACGTGTTAATAAGCTTTCAACTGGTGGAGGATTTGTAAACCCACAAGCATGCCTTAAGGATGCGTTGTGGGTCAAGATTTGGAGCTGGTATTTATTGCTGGTTCCTGGTTCCTAATTGATAACCTAGCATAAGGTAATACTAGCAGTGCCTTCTCCTACTGAAGATCACACTGCTCAACAGACTGTCACTGTTCAGTAATTATGTATTGAGGACAAAGACTGAAAAGTAATATTGGCAAAAGGCTAAAGCTTAATACATTTGTTTGTCACATTGTTTGGTAGAGGTGTTAACAGATTTAAGATAAATGCATAATTGACTATAAAAATAGTGGCATGTGGTTTAAACTGGAGCTAATCAACATATTTGTGCTATGAATTTCAACAACATACATAATTTTTTGCATTAAAATGTATATGCAAAAAAACACAATAAGTGTTCATCCTTTAATGCTGCCACCAGCAAGTTCTAGGTTCCAAAAGTATCGTGGTATACCAAGGAACAACTTCAACTGAGAGAAAAGAGAACACATTTCCCCAGATTTTCCAGTCAGTGGCAATAACACTACAGTCAGCACTGACCATGATTAAAAATACGGTTTGACCGTTTCTCAACCTTCCAGCCAGGACTTCCTTTCCAGAGGCAAGAAATGAGGCCTAGTTGCAGTGATCCACATGGACTGGTGAGGAGGAGAACTGAAAGGCCAGGTCTCCTACTCAAGTGACACCTGCTTGACCAGCATGTGTTGTGGTAAGTTTTTTTTTAAACAAACATTGTTAAAGTTTAGGATTTTTAATTGTTGTTAGGAGTTTGTGATGGGGGCCTGATGCAAATGGGAGATGAGCTTTGGAGGAGTTGGGGAAGAGTATTGTCAGGAGAGGTTTGTCGGGAAAAGGCATTATCAGAGCAGCAGAAGGATGAGCATTGTTGGATGAGGGGTTGAAGATGATGGGCATTGTAAGGGCAAGTATTGTTGAGAGGGCGTTAAAAAGCACAGACGTTGTTGGGAGTGTGAGACTTGTTTAGGCTGTTTGGTATTTCAGTTAATCACCACTACTAATGATCATCTTATTCCTTAGATTAACAGTAAGAGAAAGATGGAGTAAATTTTTTTCAAACATATGAAATCAAGCTCAGTTTTTGATACAAATTTCAGAATCAGAGAGATTCTTGGAGGGCCAATGTTTATCTCAATGTTTATCACTGTGATGATTGGAAGAACAAGACCAATACATGGTTACCATATACATAATTTATTGTTATGGTAAGTTCCTATCCTTCTGTTCAGCATTTTCTCTGACATAAAGTACATGTCAAAAGGTACAAGCATATGTAAGTCCAGGAAATTATGAAAAATCGAAGTGTTTTGGGTGAGCAGGTTTCTCAACAAATAATTTGCACACTTAATGTACAGTTTACCCATTTAAGAAATTCCACTATCCCATCTGAGGCATGATGTTTGTAGAACTGTTTATTTTCTGTCTGTCAGCAAAAATGAATTCTGCACAATTTACATAAACAGTACAGAAAATTGTAAACTACACTTCAAATGTTCCTTAGCAACCACAATGCCAGGAATGAACAGAAGACCTAAGCCAGCAAGCTAAACTCCAGCTCTCATCGCCACAACAACAGAATCGGAGTCCACTTACGCATCACAGGCTAGCATGCTTAGTATGGATACAAACTGAAACAGCACTTAGATATGTTTATTTTTAGTAATCATGACACATTGCAATGTGAGAAAGTGATTTTGAGATGATGGCTAGTCGCAGCTGACAAGTCCAGATGCCAATACCACACCGGGTCTCAGAGATGATCTGCTTTTAAAGTGCTTCCATGCATCCAGGATGAAATAAGAGATGTTCTGTGTACATCTGCTCCTTTAAGAAAATAATAGACACTATCGAAGGACAAGGACAGCAGGTGCTCGGGAACATTATCACTGACAATTTCTCCTCCAAGCCATATACCATCTTGCTTTCAAAATACATCACTGTCCTTTCATTGTTACTGATTCAAATTCTGGAACTCAAAGCTAATACCATTGTGGACGCACCAATGACAAGTGGACTGCGTAAATCCAAGAAGGTGCTGGAGTGAAACCTTCTCATTGGCAATCAAAGTTGATCAATAAATGTTGACCTTACTGGCCACATCACAAGCTTGCAAACAAGAATATTCCAAAGTCACTTCAGGTGCAAATGAAAGTGTACCCTATGCCAGATACATTGAATAAGTCAAGAGCGTAAAAATGGCAAAAAAAATAGGAGGAGGAGTAGGCTACAGGGCCAGTAAAACTCTTTCTGCTGTTCAATATGATTATGGCTGATCTTCTGCCACAAATCCACTCTCTCAAATACTCCCATATTCTTTGATTCCTCAGAGACCAAAAGTCTGTCTATCTAAGATTTAAATATAATCAATGATGAAGGATCTGCAACACACTAATGTGGAAAATTTCAGAAATTTCACAGCCCTTTGAATGTAAAGATTTCTCCTTGTCTCAGTTCTCAATGATCATCTCTTGATCCTGAGACTCAGGCCTGGTGCTGTAGTTCCCCAGTCAAGGGAAACATCTTCCTCGTGTCCTCCATGTCAAATAATGTATGTTTCAAAGAGATCACCTCTCATTCTTTTAAACTCCAGACGATAGAGGATTAATGTATACACCGTTCGTTATTAGATAGCCTTGGAACAAATCTAGTGACTCTTCACCCTACTGTCTTCTTTGATAGTTTATCCTTCCTTAATGGAGAGTTCCTGGTGTTTTTCTTGCTACTTTTCTTGGATTTGGTGGACAACGAACATTATGTCAGAGGTTCCTCTGGAAGTTCAAAAACCAAGGAACAAGAATGAGCAGGTATGGGTTTAAAGTGATATGCAAAACAATCAAGGGAATGGAAAAAAAGATAATATTTCATACAGCTATTATTTAGGGTATGGAATGCACTTCCTGGAAATGTGGTGATGGAAGATTCGATTGAGGCATTCAAGAGGGCATTGGATGATTATTAGGTTAGAAATACTGTGTAACAAAATGAGTTAAAAAACTGGAGATTGGCACAAGATAATGTTACCCATTTGATGAGCCAGTGTAGGCAGGATTGGCAGAATGGCCTTCTTCTGTGTCTGGAGCCTCACTTAGGCCAGATCCAGTAAGAGTGACAGATTTCCTTCCCTAAAGGTGGACATCAATGACAGATAGAAACTCTATTGCTGCTGCAGAAATAATACCTGGGTATCAATTAAATTTTGCCAGACAGTTAAAAGTTGGCTTCCCATCTAGATCAGCTATGTAGCAGAATTAGCTGCCAATCCAGAGGAGTCTCATATTTGGAAAGTGGAAGAGACACAGCAAGGGAAGCCAAAGTTTCCTTGTGAGGTGCTTAGGAGCACTCTAAAGTTCTGTTCTTGGACTTGACAGATTAATATGCTCATCACCCTACCCTGTGATTTCCTGCAGGGTCATTGACACATATCACAGGTGGTCACAACCACTGCCCCTCTGCCGTCTGCCCAGTCCGCAAAGATATTTGGGGCTATTAACTCCACTTTCATCTTTGAACTGACTCTTTAACAGCATAGATTATTTAGCTGAGAATGTTGTAATCTCAAGAAACCTCATTGCCTCATTTCCTAAATCTGCCCTCTGGAATCAATGGGTGTAGCTATCCTTGGCTATCTAAATTTTGAATTCTGCAGATGTACAGTATTGGCCTAAATTACGTATACTTACTAAGGATCTCTAATTATGGCAATATTTTTTGATGTTACTCACAAGCAAATGGCCCAGCTTTGTATTATTAGACCTATGGTTCCTTTCTGATAATCTTTTAGTGAGGGAGTGGGATTTGAGTTTTCCATATACAGAGTAAGTGATTGTAAATAATAAATAAATATTCCCTGAGCAACTGAGAAGATAACACTTCTGTCTAGATTTTGAGCTGAATCCAGCTAGAGACTGAAAAAAAATTACCATGCTTTAAGAAAAATATTGATATTCTATTCAGAATATTTTCTAAGGCAGTTGCAGAAAAAGTGATTCAGTTGTAATGAAATTTCTGGCAGCAAGAAAGTCAATAGATTTGAAGGTTAAAATAAAATGAAACAAACCAAAACAGCTGACAAGTTAAAACTTGTACCCACCCAATGAATAATGAAAAAGAAATTGATACAATTTACGTTTTGTATTGAACTGGCCTTTAATGTTTTTTCTTGCCTGATGTTTTAAATTCTGGTGGATTGAATTATTGTGCAATATTCTGTCACAGTAATCTCATGGAATTTGGTTCTACTTGGAGTTGCTCCATAATAAAGTGATAATGTAGTATCAATATTACATTCAGGATGATCTCCAGGCATTATCACTTTAAATTGCAGTGTACTAAACTTAAAATCCTATTTGGGTCTTAGGGCCAATCAGATAAAACCAACTATGTTGAATTGGCTACATTTTTCAGTTGCTAAACTAGATGGCATAGAAATTATACCCATGTTTACACCTGTAATTTCCAAATGCTGGACACCATGCTAAGTGACAAGATTGTTGTGCCTTGTGGATGTACCAAAAGGAGATGGGCACCTTCCAACGGACACACAAGTGAAGAGAAAACAAGTAAATGGTTATTTTTGAACAATGATGTTTTTCTTAGAAACTGGTTCAGAATGATTTTACTAATTTGTCCGGCCACCCTTTCAAAATGGATCGTTCTAATGTAGAAGATAAGCTTGGCAAAGAATTTACAGGGGAGATCAAAAAACAAAAATTGAACTTTGTTGAAATAATCTGGAACAATATGAACATAATTGTAAATCTGAGCCAAGGTACAATGAATAGAATGCAGATCAAAGGGTGATGTCGCAAGAGTACTAACTTAATGAAGGTCTTATTTGTTGTTAAGACCTGGAGCTGATGAGTCTCCAGACTGGATTAATTATTCCTTCAACTAATGCAATATAGTTGTAATTGACATATCCCAAACATTTTCTTTTCATCACTTCTTCAGAGGTGAGCTAGAGAAAGGACCAACAAGTGCAAGAGAGCCATGAAAAGCAAGTTTCCCAAAAACTAATTTCAGATACAGTAGTTGGAATGCTACAAAAACATGTTTATAATCTTAATTTGCTTTACATGCTTTTACAATACACTTTTAAGATTTTTAAAATGAACTATAATTGTTTAATAGTACAGTTCTGAAATGTTTAATCTTGTTTTGTTTTTACGAATTACAAAGCATAAGCATTAGAAGCTTAAATGAACTTCATGATGGAGAAATAATATAATTCATTGCCTGTAGAGACACACAGACTTACTTTGATTCCCTCAGGACAAGCAGTATTATGCATTGCTACCTTGTCCCATTCTCCGTTAAATTTTTCACCCATTACATCACTGTTCTTTCCAGTTCAAGACTGTTGATTCTTGTGCTGCGTTCTAATGGAGGTAAACTAGCAACATGGCTATACTGTTGGTGCAGCAATCCTAAAGTTTGCACAAATGATCCAGAGGCAAATACCATCATAGAACATAGAACATAGAACATAGAACAGTACAGCACAGTACAGGCCCACGATGTTGTGCCGAACTCTTACCCTAAACCTAAGGTCTATCTAACCTCCATCTCTACCTTACACTATCATCCATAAACCTATCTAATAGCCACTTAAATGCTCCTAATGAGGCCAACTCCACTACCCTCTCTGGTAATGCATTCCACACCCCTACCACTCTCTCAGTAAAGAACCTACCTCTGACGTCTTCCCTATATCTACCTCCACTCACTTTAAAACTATGGCCCCTCGTAATAGCTACCTTGACCCTAGGAAAAGGTCTCTGGCTGTCCACTCTATCTATACCGCTGATCATTTTGTACACCTTTATCAAGTCACCTCTCATCCTTCGTTGTTTTAAAGAGAAAAGCCCTAGCTCTCTCAACCTTTCCTCGTAAGACCTTCCCTCCATTCCAGGCAACATCCTGGTAAATCTCCTCTGCACCTTTTCCAACACTTCCACATCTTTCCTGTAATGAGGTGACCAGAACTGGATGCAATACTCCAGATGTAGCCAAACCAGGGTTTTGTATAGCTGGAGCATAACTTCATGGCTCTTGAACTCAATCCCTCTATTAATGAAAGCTAACACACTATACACCTTCTTAACAACTCCATCCACCTGGGTGGCAGCTTTCAGGGAACTATGGACATGAACCCCAAGATCTCTCTTGCTCCTCCACACTGCCAAGAATCTTTCTGTTAACCCTGAATTCCGCTTTCAAGTTTGTCCTTCCAAAATAAATCATCTCACACTTTTCAGGGTTAAACTCCATTTGCCAATTTTCAGCCCAGCTTTGCATCCTATCAATGTCCCTTTGTAACCTAGAACAGCCCTCCGCACTGTCCACAACTTGACCCACCTTTATATAGTCCGCGAAGTTACTAATCCACCCTTCCACTCCCACATCCAAATTATTTACAAAAATCACAAATAGAAGAGGACCCAGAACAGATCCTTGTGGTACACCACTCATAACTGAGCACCATGTTGAATATTTTCCATCCACTACCATGGACGTCTTCTAAGGATCAGCCAATTCTGAATCCAATCTGCCACATTTCCCCCTATCCCATGCCTCCTTACCTTCTGCATGAGCCGACCATGGGGAACTTTATCAAATGCCTTACTTAAATCCATATATACCACATCCACTGCTCTACTTTCATCCATGTGTTTGGTCACCTCTTCAAAGAATTCAATAAGGCTTGTGAGGCATGATCTACCCCTCACAAATCCATGCTGACTATCGCAAATCAAACCGTGCCTATCCAAGTGATCATAAATCCTATCTCTCAGAGCCCTTTCCAATAATTTGCCCACCACTGAAGTAAGACTAACTGGCCTATAATTTCCGGGGTTATCCCTATTCCCTTTTTTGAACAAGGGAATGATGTTTGCCACTCTCCAATCTTCCGGCACTATACCCGTGGACAGTGAGGATGAAAAAAATCATCGCCAGAGGCCCTATGATCTCTTCCCTCGCTTCCCATAGAATCCATGGATAAATCCCATCAGGCCAAGGGGACTTATCTATCTTAAAGTTCCTCAAAATTCCGAGTACATCTTCCTCACTAACATCCAACTCCTCTAGCTTACCAGCCTGTTTCACACTGTCCTCCCCTATAACTAGGTCCCTCTCAGTTGTGAAGACTGACGAAAAGTATTCATTAAGGACTTCTTCTATCTCTTTAGGCTCCGTGCACAAGTTCCCTTTACAATCCATGATTGGCCCTACCCTTTCTCTGGTCATTCTCTTATTCCTCACGTACGTGTAAAAAAGCCTTGGGGTTTTCCTTGATCCTATCTGCCAAGGTTTTCTCATGCCCCCTTATCGCTCTCCTCAGGCCTTTCTTCAGCTCCTTCCTGGCTAACTTGTGTCGCTCCAGAGCCTTTTCCGGTCCTTGTTTCCTAAACCTTATATAAGCATCCTTCTCCCTCTTAACTAGTCGTTCGACCTCTCTTGAGAACCACGGCTCCCTCATTTGACTGCATCTTCCCTGCCTGCTAGGGACAAACATATCGAGCACACACAGTATGCATTCTTTAAACAATCTCCACATCTTTATAGTGCTCTTCCCTGACAGCATCCGTTCCCATTTTATGTTACTCAGTTCTTGCTTAACAGAATTATAATTACCCTTCCCCCAATTATAAACCTTACCCTGCAGTATGTACTTGTCCAATTCCATGACTATTGTAAAAGTGACAGAGTTATGATTGCTACCACCAAAAAGCTGTCCGACCAACAGGTCTAACACTTGGCCCGGTTCATTGCCAAGCACCAAATCCGAAGTGCCCTCTCGTCATGTTGGTCTATCTACATACTGTGTCAGGAATCCTTCCTGAATGTACTGGACAAAATCAGCTCCATATAAACTGTTACAACTAAAAAGTTTCCAATCAATATTTGGAAAGTTGAAGTCACCCATGTACAACCCTCTGACTTCTACACCTTTCCAGTGTCTGCCTCCCATTCCACTCCTCCACTTCTCTGCAACTGTTAGGGGGTCTGTAAATAACCCCCAAAAAAGTGACTGCTCCTTTCTTGTTTCTGACCTCAACCCAAACTGACTCTGTCGACATATCATTCTCGAACTGCCGTTCAGTAGCTGCTATACTAGTCCTGACTAGCAATGCCACTCCCCTGCCTCTTTTACCACCCTCCCTATTTCTTTTAAAGCATCTAAATCCCAGAACTTCCAACAACCATTCCTGTCCCTGAGTTACCCAAGTTTCTGTAATGGCCACAACATCGTAGTTCCAAGTACTGACCCATGCTCTAAGTTCATCTGCCTTATTTCTGATACTTCTAGCATTGAAGTATACACACTTCAAACCATGCCTGTGTCCACAATTATGCTCCATCGGCCGCATTTCTTTATTAACAACCTCACTCCCTGTTGTGTCTGTTGGAAGACTAAATACCTCATCCTCGGAATTACAAATCCGGTTCCCCACCCCCTGCCAATCTAGTTTAAACCATCCCGAATTGCTCCTCCCAGGATATTTGTGCCCTTCCAGATCAGGTGCAACCCGTCTTTCCTGTACAGGTCCCACCTTCCCCAGAATGTGCTCCAATTATCCACACGATGGAAGCCCTCCCTCCTACACCAGCCCTGTAGCCACGTGTTTAGCTGCACTCTCTCCCTATTTCTTACCTCGTTATCATGTGGCACTGGTAGTAATCCAGAGATAACTACCCTGTTTGTCCTGGACTTCAGTTTCCAACCTAACTCCCTGTACTCGTTTTTCACATTCTCAGTTCTTTTTCTACCTATGTCATTGGTACCGATGTGTACCATTACAGCTGGTTGCTCACCCTCCACCTTAAGGATCTTGAAGACACAATCTGAGACGTCATGGACCCTGGCACCCAGGAGGCAACATACCATCTGTTCATCTCGTTCATGTTCACAGAACCGCCTGTCTGTGCCTCTAACTATTGAATCCCCCATTACAATTGCTCTCCTATTCTCCCCCTTTCCATTCTGAACCACGGAGCCAGACCCTGTGCCAGAGACCTGGTCCCTGTGGCTTACCCCTGGTAGGTCGTCCCCCGCAACAGTATCCAAAACAGTATACTTATTGTTCAGGGGACTCTTACCTCCCACATCCTGCAGGAGGAACATTGCACTGCCCTGACTTCCATTCCCTCAAAATTTAAACTTCCCCGAAAGATTTGTAAAAAATAGAGAATAACTTACTGATCCTTTTATTCTTAGGTTAGAGGAGATAGAAGGGTGGGAGAATATATGATTTTACCTTCCCAGCGGTCGCCTCGCGCTCTCTCCCGACTCCCACTGCTGAACAAATGGGAAATAATAACAATCATAGGGAATACAAAAATAATAAATTGGGATATCTTTACAGGAGGCTGGTGACTGTAATGGCAATCAAGAAATTATTGCATTGTAGTGAAAAAAAAACACCCATTCACAAATGGCCTTTCATAAAGAAAATGTCAAAATCACTCCTATTTGTGAGTCCAGTCCCACAGCAATATGTTTCAAATTTAGCTGCCTTCTTGAAAACAATTGAGTTTATCAGACCGTTGTTATTTAGATCAACTAAAGATAAAACTAGAGGGATCACCTAGTATTGACACTATAAAGCCCAATGCAGACCACTTTTCAGAGTTCTGCCCAGGAACACCTAGAGACTTGCACCAAGTTCAAGAGAGCTACCAGATGAGTCAAACAACAGTTTAACATAGTCAAACTCACTGAATCATACCTTTCATTCTCGACTTCAGACTCTGCCTATGATCAAAAGGAGCATGATCTAGTCAGGAGGATGTGACCCTGGAAGATCCAATATGGGTTCCATGATGTTTCATAACATCTTGTCAAATATGGGAAAGGAAGAGCCCTGCTCAATGCCATCTATCACCCATCCTCAGCTGATGAATTGGTACTCCTTTATGCTGAGCAACGCATGGAAGAAGAACTGATGGTAGTAAGGGAACAGAATGTACCCTGGATATTGGACTTCTGTGTCAGCAGTGTAACTGGTGATTGAGCTGTGCAGAATTTAAGAATGCGGCTGATAGATCTTGCATGCAGCAGGTAGGGAGAGAACGTACATGCAAACAATATTTGCTTGACTACACCCTTACCAAACTGTAGATGCATCTGCCCATGATACTATGGGTTGTAGTGACCACCAGAAAGTAACTGAGGAAAGTAACTCTTCACACTGAGGACACCTTCCATCATGTTGTGTGACACTGCCTCTATGTCAACTGAATTAGATTCAAAACAGATTTCAGCAGCTCAGAAGTAGGTAACCTCAAGGCTGTCAGTAGCAACAGAATTCTATTCAAAAACTATCTGTAGCCTTCCAACTCTGTATCCCTTTTGTATACCATTATCATCACACAAGGGAACAACATTGATACAATAAGAAATGGAGGATAGCATATGAAGGGCAGTATCAGTTATACAGGTAATCCTCACTTAAAGTTGTGACTGCATTCCTGAAGATCGTGACTTTAAATGAAGTAATTTTAAGTGAATCATACATTTCCAAAAGAGTCAATGTTAAAGCCAGAGTTAGGTTCCCTTGGACATTTCTTTGCTCAGAAACATCAATGTAGAAGTTGAAATACCATACCATAGAAGCACTATGCATTCCTAGCTTAAGTCACTTGTAAAATAAAATAAATCACTGAATATAACAGAAATAACATATAAGTTCAGATTTTTTGAAAAAGTTATGCCTCAAAACATTATGATTGCAAGCTTTGAATAGTACACATTTCAATGGCTTCTGTGTCTCACCCACACACAGTTTTCTGGGAACTCAGCAATGTGTCTCACTCTCTTTGACTCTCTCACTTACCTCATTTTTTCACTGTCAATCACTTTCTCTCTCTCTTCTTTTCCAATCTGTGTGTCGCCTTCTTTTCCCTTCCCATTTCATCTCTTCTTTTTTTCTTTCCCCACGGCATATTTCTTCCCCTGAGTTTGCACTACATTATGTCGATTGGGTCGCAAAATCAGATGACTAATGTGTGATGTTGTGTAGCACACTGAAATAATGTGAACCCAGAAATGAATATAATTCGAAGAATTAAGCCTCCAAAATCAATTGATCCAGTTAGTAATAAATTTGATTCACTCCATTTGATATCAAGAAAAAGCTGAGCGCATTGGATACAACCGTTTACAGTACAAATAAGGTGAGAGTGACTGTCCTTGACACGAAGGCAATATTTGGACAAGCATGGACTCAATCAGCCTTAGCAAAACTGCAAACCTTAGGTATCAAGGGAAAGTCTCCACTCCTAGGCCATATCCAACACAAATTATTAGAAGCGCATTTAGGTTATTAGAAGCACACCTTCTCAGTTTCAGGACATCGCTGTGGGAAATCTAAAGATAATTTCTTAGACCCAACATTTTCAGTGGCCTCCTGCCATTGTAAAGTCAGAAGTGAGAATTTTCACTAGTGATTGCTCACTGCTCAGTAGCGTTTCAACAGGCTAGATACTAAAACAAAATCAGAGAATGCTGGACAAACTCAGCAGATCTGGCAGCATGTGGGAAGACAGAAACAGAATTAACAGCCGGAAATTAATGAATTTTAGACCGGATCAGCACAGTGCCTCCCATTTTGGTGTTTGGCCACTTTCATGCTCTTTGAAGCTGTTGGCCCTTTGATGTGCTGCTTCATCTCATGCAACACAGCAGCAAGCCCCATCATGGCTGATGTCTGATTTTACTGCTTGTGCTATGCAAGCAATCTACATTAGTTGGGCACCAAGCTCACCTTCAGTCCCTATCGGCTGTTTATGTTTGATGATAGCATTGTGTACAGGTTCGGGGTCAGAAAACTGTACAGGTATTGGTTTTCCAATCTTGGATTGAAAGTCAAGCCCAGTGTTTCAACTACATTCCTGACACATTGGAATATTAAAGTATAAAATGTTAAAGGAAATGTTACAACTTCAACACAAATTAAAGATAGTCAGTCGGCTTGCCTTTTTATCTTTGCTGGGGTCAAGCAGTTCTTACGCAGTACCTTTCAATACATTAGCAGTCTTTACCTCCTGGGCATATGCAAGGGTTATTCTCCAAATAGATTGCAGTTGATTTGAAAAGAGTTACATATCAACATCTGTTTTCCCATATGTATAATAGGCTCATTTGGCCCTTTTTTCACAAGCAATAAGATGGATCTAGCAGTGAGTGAAAAAGTGGCATGTTTTCAATCAGGAAAAAATTTGGAAGTGAAGCCTTAATACGCAGAGTCTAAAATGTTGATGCCAGCCTCTGCCCATTTAAAGAATGGAAAATGCTTTTTTATTCCAATTTGGAAGACAATGCTTGTTCATAGGAATCCCTCAGCAAAGTTTGGTGGTAGTTTCATGAGCAGAAAATTTAGCACTATGGAAATGATATATGTTTAGCTTGCATGCACATTGATAAAGTATAGCAATTACACTGAAATGAAATGTAATGTTAATATAATTAATGGTAATCAAACATTCCATTTATACTAATAACACTGTGTAAACCTGAATATCTATGGCTTTATAGTCAAAGATTACTTATGATAATCTTCAAGACTGAAACGTTAATTGCATTTTCTGATTCATTATCAGCAACTAGCAAGTCATTAACAGAGGTGGAGAAAAAGACCATGGTACCAATTATGGAAAGATCCTCAGCAGAGGTAGAGTTGAACACAAACATAAGAACATAAAATTAGGACCAGAAATAAGCCACCTAGAACCTCAAGAGTTCTTTTGCCATTTAGTCCAAACATAGATGAGTTTCAGCATCAATTCCACTTTTCCATCCAATCCCCATATTTTTTGATTCCCTTACAATCTAAATGTCTTAGCCTTTAATGTATCATGAAGGGTGTTGATAGGATTAATGATAAGTGTCTTTTCACGAGGGTAGGGGATTTCAAGATTAGGGGTATATTTTTAAGGTGAAGAGGAGAGATTTCAAAAAGACATGAGGGGCAATTTTTTTTTACACAGAGGGTGGTTTGCACATGGAATGAACTCCCAGAGGAAGTGGTGGATATGGGCACAGTTACAATGTTTAAAAGACACTTAGATAAGTACATGACCAGGAAAGGTTTGGAGGGATACAGACTAGGAGAAGGCAGGTGGGACTAATGTCACTTGGGATTATGTTCGGGATGGACTGGTTCTTCGGAAGGGTCTGTTTTCTTGCTGTATGACATTATGATTCTCTGACTTAACGACTGACTATATTGGCAAGCTCTGGGGAAAAGCATATTCATAATGCATTAATGAAGAATCTTTTACATATCTTAGTTCTAGGTGGCTAAAGGTTAAGAGCACTAGTTCCAGACTTTTCAATCAGGGGTAAAAAACAGCGTCTCTGCATCAATCCTGTTAACCCTTCTCTGAATCGTAAATGTTTCAATGAGATCACCTTTCATTCATCCAAAGTACTGACAATATTGGTAAATTCTATTAAATATCTCTTTATAGGTACAATCCTGTCAACCTAAGCATTAATCCACTGAAGATTTGTTGTATTGTTCTAAGGAGAGAAAACTTTCCTTACGTTTGGAGTTTGAAACGGTAAAATACTTGAAGAGTGACCTCACTAATATCCTGTGCAACAGTAGCAAGTTTTGACCATCATTATCCTTCAAAACCCCTTGCAGTTAATGCCAGCCTACCATTTGCTTTCATAATTTCTTACTGCACCCACATGTTAATTCTCACTAATCCAAGGATTCTGGGTAATTCAAGATGGAGGATGAAAAACATTGTGGTTGTAAGAGCTGCTCCTTTTTTGAGGTATTTTTGATGTAAGAGCTGATTTCCTCATATTCTAGGGGTAGTAATTATCATTTTATAAGCTGTTGCATTGTTTTGGAACTTTGGGAAACAAAGGTCAAAGCAACAGCACTTTTAAAAGAGGAGGAAGGGAGACAAAGGCAGTGACTACATGGTAGGAAGTGAATCAACGGAGAAAGAAACCTACACTGCCATCTGACCCAGCAGTGAACCTTCAAAGCTCCCTGGAGCTTCAGAGGTTGCGGGGTGATCTTATAGAAGTTTGTAAAATCATTAGGGACATAGATGTGGCAATTAGGCAAGGTCTTTCCCCCAGGGTGGGGTAGTCCAAAACTAGAAGGCATAGGGTTAAGGTGGCAAGGGAAAGATATAAAAGAGATGTAAAGGGCAACTTTTCACACAGAAAGTGATGCTTATGTGGGATGAGCTGCCAGAGGAAGTGGTGGAGGCTGGTAAGATTACAACATTTAAAATGCATCTGGATGGGTATATGAATAAGAAGGGTTTGGAAGGATATGGGCCAAATACTAGCAAATGGGACTAAATTTATATAGGATATCTGATTGGCATGGATGAGTTGGACCAAAGGATCTGTTTCTCTGCTATATATCTCTATGACTCTAAGACTATACGTACAAGGGCACACAAATCTCTCTGTGTGATGACATTTAATAGTTTACCTATGTTTAAAGAAAAAAAACTCTGTTTTAACAGGGAAGTACAGCCAAAGGAGGGTGCTATGCAGGTCAGGTGAAGTGCTTCAACATTTAGCAATCACATTTCATTGAGTACTGGCACTCTCTTGACAGAAGTAATACTTTGAACAGCAGCATCTCACTTGGCCATGGCTGGAGTTCTTCAGTTGAGAAGCGTTCCCAGCTTGGTATACTTTCCCTGGAGAGGCATCCCCCATTTTAAATGCACATTCTTCAACCGTTCTATTGTTGGGATCCAAATTGTGACCAATCTGCTGTTGAGATAGAAGAAAACCATGTATAAAATCCTTCTAAGGTTGCCTTTTCAAAGTCTTCAGTTGACATTCCACCTCAGCTGTGACTGAATTTACAAACAGCATGTCCCAGAAAACACTTAATGAAAAGGGAATATAGATTAGAAATTGACTCAGGAACATTTTATCCAATTCCTAGGCTGCTACTCCCCAGGCCTAAACCTGTCTTCAGCCACCTGGGAAAATTCAACATCTTGTAACCCTGACATAACTTCCTCTCCCAGCTATGTTTGCATTGCCAATGAACTTGGATACATTTCACTTGGTTTCTTTACCTACCTGAATTGTGAATGTAAATAATTGAGATCCAAACATTCGTCCTTGTAGCAGGTCACAGCAAATGATCTGCTGACCTGAAAATGATAAATTTATTGCTACTCATAGTTTTCTATCCTTTAGCAAAACTATTATCTAATATATTATCACCATAATGAAATCTTATCTTCCACAATGGCTTTTTGCTTGACACTGCATTGAATAGGAGGGCTTTTTAAAAATCCAAAAACATTGCATCCACTGTTTTGCCGTCCTTTACCCTGCTATTTATATCCTCAAAAATTCTTTATAGATCTGTCAAATGCAATTTTTCTTTCATAAAATCATGTTAATCATGTTGAAAACTGTTTTCATTTTCTGAGTGTGGTGTCACCATTTGTCTAATCATGGATTCTACCACTTTTGACCATTTTCCTGAAGACTAATATCAAGCTAAATGGTCTGGCGTTCATTCTTTTCCGAATTGTAATTTTCTTGAATAATGGGATATATTTGCTAAATTACTGTATACTATGAACATTCCAAAATCCTGGGAATTTTGCCAGAGTATAAGCAGTCCATTCACTATCTCTGTAGCCACCTCTTTTAGAATCCTAGAGTTGAATCCAGGAATATTGTTCAATTTTAGCCATGTTAATTTGTCTAGCACTTTTATTTTTAATAATATCAATAAGGTTCATATGACATAGGAGCAAGGTGTAGTCTACTCAGACTCATCAACCTGCTCCATTACTAAATAAGATCATTGCTGATCTGATTACTCACATTCCTGTCTATTGCCACAATGACTTTTCAATACCCACTTTGCTTCTTTAACAAAAATCTATCGACCTCTGGCCTAAAAATATTCAAAGACACTGCTTCCACCATCTATTGCAGAAGACAGTTCCAAAGACTCATAGCCTTCCTTAAGAAAAGAAATTCTCTTCATTTCAATTCCAGGTCAAATCTTGGGGTTGGTTAGCTTAGTTGGCTGGATGGCTGGTTTGTGATGCAGACTGATACAAACATCAAAGGCTCAGTTCCCACACAGCTGAAATTACCATGAATGACTTTCCTTCTCAACTTCTCCCCTTGCCAGAGGTTAAACCACCGCCATTTGTTTACCTCAAATGAAAGAGCAGTCCTCTGGTACGATGATGCCTTCACTTATTTTACATCGCTGCAAGAGTTCCTCAGGGTAGCGTCTTTGGCTAAACCATCTCCAACTGCTTCATCAATGACCTTCTGTCTGTCATAAGGTCAGAAGTGGGGATGTTCGCTGATTAGACAAAGTTCAATCCCCCTGAAACTCCCTCCCAGTCATCATTGTGGACCTACTTATAGTAAATGGACTGCAGGAATTCAAGAAGGCCGCTCACCATCAAGGACAACCAGGAATGGCCAATAAACGTTGTCCTAGCCAGTGATGGCCATATCCTGTGAATGATTTTAAAAAAAAACAACAAAATTTCTATCTTAAATGGGCAACTTCTATTTTTTAAAAATGACCCAAATTCTAGATTCTCCCAGAAAAGGAAACATCCTTTCCACATCTACCCTGTCAATACCCCTCAGGACTTTTAAAAATGTTTTTATTTTCTTACGGGATGTGGCCATTATTGCTGGCCAGCATTTATTCCTAGCTGTCCTTGACAACACGGCGGTGAGCTGCCTTCTTGAACAGCTGCTGTCTATGTACTCTAGGTAGACCGTCAAGGACTTTAGGGAGGGAATTCCAGGATTTTGACCCATTGACATTGAAGTCATGGTGATATGCTTCCAAGCTAGGATGGTGAATGGCTTGGAGAGGAACATGTGCAGATGATGATATGTATCTGCTGTCCTTGTCCCTTTAGTTGGAACTTGTTGTGGGGTTGGAAGGTGTTGTCCAAGGGTCTTTAGTGAATTTCTGTAGTCTGACTTGTAGATGGTACATACTGCTACTTTTGTGCATTAATGGTGGAGCGGGCGAATGTTTGTGGATGTGGTGCCAATTAAGTCGGCTGCTTTGTCCTGATTGATATCTTTGAATAAACTCTTTTTTCTGTCATTTAAATTCCAACAGATACAATCCTAGCCTGACAACATTTCGTCCTGGTCAACCTGCCCATTCCAGGTGTTAGTTTATTAATTCTTCTCTGAACTGTTTCCAACAAATTTTAATTATACTTTAAATAAGGAGATCAATAATGTGCACAATATTCCAGATGTGATCTCACCAACAGCCTGTATAACAGAAGTATAACCTCCCTAATTTAATATTCAATTACCCTTGCAATAAATTATAAAACAGACTATTAATTTTCCTAATGACTTGATAGTGACCTCAAATTTACAATGCCCAGATAACTTTTCACACGTTGCTAAACAGGAATCTGCTCATTTCTGCCTTAAAAGTATTAAAAGATATTTTGTTCACAGCTTTTTGTTTTACGAAGAGAGAACTAAAGCCTCTTGGCCTTTGGGAAAAGGAAGGTTGCCTCAATGCTGCTTTAAAACCTCACTTTTAAACCGTGACTCCTAATTCTAGATTCTCACTAGAAAGAAATATCTGCTCCACACAAGCTCTATCAAAAACCCACAGGATCTTATATGTTTCAATCAAGTTGCCTCTAATTCTCCTAAACTCCATTGTATACAAACCCAGCCTATCCAATTACCCCCATGAGGTAACCCACACAGTTCACAAATTAATCAGGTAGAAAATTTTAAATCAAATTGTTCGGATATATTATGTCGCGCCTATGAAGTAGGTGGGACTTAAGCCAAGGCCTTCTAGCTTAGAGCAAAGAACACTGCCACTGTGCCACAAAAGCCTTAATGGTATTAGTGTAGAGAAAATTCTCTGAACAGCTTCCAAAGCATTTACTTCTTCCCTTAAATAAGGTGAACAATATGGTACACAGTACTCCAGATGTAGTCTCACAAGTGCCTAGCATAACTGAAGCATAACCTATTTTTGTATTCAATTCTCCTTGCACTAAATTATAGCATTTTATTAGTTTTCCCAATTACTTGTGGGACCTCCATATTAACCTTTTATGATTCATACATTAGGGCACTCAGATCTCTTTGCATCTCAGAGCTCTACAATCTCTCACCAGATAATATGCTGATTTTTAAAAATTCATAGATCCATAGAACCCCAGTGTATAGAAACAAGCCATTCGGCCCAACAAGTCCACACCTGGACAAGGGCATCCTGCTCAGACCCATCCCCCTAAACCTGCATTTCCCATGGCTAGTGCATCTGACTCATTCATCCCTGGGAACTATGGGTAATTTAGTACGGCCAATCCACCTAACATACATATCTTGGACTGTGGGAGGAAACCCATACAGACAAGGGGAGAATGTGCAAACTCCATACAGACAGTTGACCAAGGCCAGAATCAAACCCAGATTCCTGGTACTGTGAGGCAACACTGCTAACCACTGAGCCACTGTGCCGCTGAAATTCTTCCAGCTAAAGTGGATAAATTCACAATTTTCCACATTATATTCTATTTGCTCAAATGTTGCCAATTGCTCAATCTAACTATAACTTCTTGTAATCTTCTTATGTCCGTTTCATTGCTTACTTTCCATGTACATTTGTGTCATCAGCAAATTTGGCAACCATGCCTTCAGTCCCTTCATCTAAATTATTCATAGAAATTGTAAACCATTGAGATTCCATATCTGGTCCCTGTGTCACACCATTCATTACATTCCGAAAGAGACCCGATAATTCTTAATCTCTGCTTCCTGTTAGGTAGTTAATCTTCTATCCATTTGTTAGCACCTACAGAATCAACCTTTTTTTTAATCAATAACTCTTGATGTGGCACCTTTGCAAATGTGTTCTGGAAGGCCAAGTGCTGTACATCCAAAAGTCCTGTCTGATTTTCTGAGCTGCCACCTGTCTTTGTACATTGTATGATTTTTCTTTTAATTTATTATAATGTTAGCTTGTCTAGTTGACCATGAATGGTGGGTTCATCCCTTGGAATTTTTCTTACTTCCAGTTTTTGAAACACAAATTCATCTCTGCAATTTCAGGAAGATACCGTGACCTATGAGGTTCTGCTTCTGAATTTGGCCCCTGGCTCCACATGCTGGCTTGTGGAACCTCCTTCTTCGTCTTGGTCACTTCATGAAACATGACAACTTCATCTTTCCCCACCTGTTCAAAGTTTGTCACCATCCTGTGAGCAGCTCTGAGCCTATACTTTGGGCAGACAACACAGATGCCAAGACTGATGCTCCTTGCAGCAGAGATGTTGTCAATCTCCTTACTATACAGTCCCTATTACATTCCTTTTACTTTATCCTATAGAATAGCTTCCTGTCCTTTATGGTGCCATAGTTCATGAGCTTATCTACACTGTAGCCTTCAGCCTCATCCAGGCAAGCTCATAAATTTTGGACAATTGTAGAGCTTGAGGCTCTGCACTCCTGCCCTTTACATTTCTTACCTGTCTCACTCTCAGTTACACTCCCCTGTCCCAGAATACAGACCAAATCAGTTGACCCAAAACAAAGAGATTTGAGTGCCTGCTGGTCCAAAGAATCTAAGTAATTTTCCCTTTTCCTAATGCATTATGATGCCTGTAGTTCAGCCTTCAGCTCATAACATCTGAGTCAAAGCTGTTCGAACTTCAAACATTTGCTAGAGATGCGTTTGCTCTGGCATCCAAGAATTCCCTCATGCCGCAACTGTGATACATCAGCTGTTCCATGACTTTAGAATATAATAAGGCTCCCCTTCCTAATGCCCAGCAATATCTGTTCTTCAATCTCCAGCTGAACCATTCAGGTTCAAGTTCAACCAAATGCAGACACTTACTGCATGTGCAATTGTTCTGGAATGCATTATCTCCATAAACCATGACATGATGTGTTGGTAGCACACCTCCAGCACTGCAATCTGTATTAAACCTGATTATGTTTAATTAATTAACATATATAATCTGGTGCTCTGTGTCTAAAATAGCCACGTTTAACATTTTTGTCATTTTAACAATGTTTTACTTTTAATTCCTCTTTCTTGTCTAAAAATCTTCAGTTTCTGGCTTAAAGTTTAAAGAGCTTTTGAAGCACTTCTGGGTATATGCAATGAGGTTTTGGTTTCTTGCACACTTCAGATGCACTCCAATCCCTTTGACCAGCGCCTTGTTGCTGCAATCTCTGGTAGGAACATCGTGCTTTTTCCCAGAAGTAGAGTTTTATTGGATCCTGAGTTTCACTGCAGTCTTGCTCGACACACCTTGGATAACTTCGGCCATCCTTTCCCTAAAAACTGACTCGGCAGTAATAAGGACCAATATTAGACTGGCCACTGCCGCTACTGTGTTACCCACTCTAAAGAGATTAAAACAAAGACTTCTACCTCTCCCTTATCCAACGCAGGAAGAGCAAACTGATTTGCCTCCATTCATAAATCTGAGTCAACCATGTCTTCTGAGGTCACAGTTGCATTCCTACTTCTCAGCTCAAGCTATCTTAGTTCTAATATCCTTTCCTGCCATTTTATTTGGAATTCACTCTCTTCTTTACTGCTTGTTCTCTATTTTCTATTTCTTACCATCTCTCTCCATTTCCTCTTTCTCTCCCTCCATCTTTGACTTTTCTTCTTTTTTTCTTAAAATTCTTATTTCTGTTGTTCCAATTATATTCTCTTTCCTGCTACTCTATGCATTTCAGCATTCTCAAATCCCATGTGTAAAATATTGGCCACCCCTTTTGAAATTTTGACTTTCCTTGTTCTTAGGTGAAGTGCTAATCATATTTTCCTCATTAAGTCTTTTGACAGTTTGAGAAATAGAACTTTTGAATCCTCAAAAGTAACTTCTCATGAATCTACTAGGAACACACTGGCACCAATTGCAGACATTTCTACACGGTAGTAACGCAAATTCAAGAAAGTCTTTTGCAGTTTTTTTTAAAATCGGTTTAAAATAACAGTTTATCCACTTCTGTTCTTTAATTTTGTCTGTGGTTTCAGATCCTAAACAAGCCCCCAGTTTGTTCCTGTTGCAGATGGAATACCCCAAATTGTTAAACTCCCACGTAAGGAGAGACGCATTGGGCATCTCTTCTTTATTAAGCCACGACATTCAGTTTGTCATAACAGTGTTAATTTAGAAAAGGATCTGGATGTGTCTTCATTTAAATGATTTTTTTTTCTAAAGTGAGTCCATTTAACCAAGCTTTCCTGAGTAAATAAGTAAGTGAATTTGTTAATCACAAAAGGCATGAAGAAATAATAATGCAACACACATATGACAGCTTAGGACGAGGAATTGAGTCCAAAAAATGTTTTAAAAAGATATGTATCAGTCTCTGAGTTTTTCATGAAGAGTAGATAGTAGAATGTTGCAGCCATTTGGATTGTAACAGTAGCTTTCACGTTGGTGACTGCAGTCATTTTTGAGATTCTGAGCTTTGCAGATTGATCGAAATTCTTTTGTCTGATTGCTTTCAGCAGTGAGTGTTTGGCTGTCAGCATTCAGAGTGAGGCAACTACCTTTTTCATTACTTTACCTGCGTTGCAGGGCTGCTTAGTGGCTGTTTGCAAGCTGTGACCTTCAGAACACACTAGTCCATACATTAAAACATCAAACAACCAACGCACACAGACCAGGGTTACCAGGAAGGGTGAAACACCCACAGATCTGCAGGACATTATTTCCTCCTTAAAGTTGGGGGAGGGGTAGCAATGTGATAGAGCCAGCCTCTGTTAAAAAAGCACATGTTGGAATTAAAAGTTTAATATGTCCATGAATACTTTGGGATTATGGTCCGCCATGATGACAGCAAGAATTAAGTTCCTGTACAGCTGAATTTTGTTTTATTTTATTTTGTTCTTACCTAGGTGGCCCATCCATTTGTCTGAGGTGAATGGGGATAGCTAAATATCTGTATTACCTGACAGTTATTGCGAGTAATAAGGCAAGTTTATTGGTTTTCCAGCAGGTTACAACTCCTTACTGCCATGGAATGGGAGAACCCAAGATAATGAAATGTACTTTCTTAAAATTCTAACAAAAAGTTTAGAAAAAATATTGATTATTTGTGAAATTGTTAATATTTTTATTTTAAATTAAACCTTGTTTTAAGGTAGAAGGAAGTTACTCTATTTGCTCATGCCTGCCTATTTTCTAAAACCAGTGATTAGAGGTAATTTTAATCCTGTAATGCATTTGTGCATATACATATGTGAAAGTCATTCACCATCTTCCTAATTTGCATTCTATGATACATGTACACTAAAATCTTGAGGCTGAATTGTTTGGTAAGTTGCTAGTCATGTTGAATTTTGTGGACTGATTCTTTCTGCGAGGCCAATCAAGTTTTCTGGTCCAATATTAGCAAAGTCATCACTTTAATTGGCGTTTGAGAAATAGGTTGTATTAAAGGAAGAAAGTGAATAGGTGAATGATCTTGTCCACTCTGCCAGGGTAAGTGCAATGCTCTGCTGTTTGCTCCCTCACACTTAGCTGTGCCGCCACACCTTCCGCCAATGCTTATGCTCTGACATCCCTCTTTGTTGCATGAAAACCTTCCCTCACTTGCTTTCATTACCTCCCCATTCTCTCAGACCACTCACCCTGTGTCCTCTCCGTGCTGCCTCCTCATTGCTTTGGAACATTTCAATGCCTTTCCCCCACGTGCACCATCCCTAAAACTTATGCTTCCTGTTTGTATCATTATCTCTTACACCCTTCACATCATTACAGGAGAAAATGTCCCAAAACAGAGAGGAGCAATGTCAGAAGGTGGGACAGTGCTGGATATCCATGTCCTCAGCCTCTCCAAGGAAAATATTCTTGCCCTGGCAGAAAAAGATCAGGATTGCTCCTGAAAAGATACAGAGACATCCATGAGCCGACGCTCAAGTAAGTAACACTTTTCATTCCAGTGCAAATCTCACACTAATCAAGCATTGAACACCATTACTATCCAATGGCTGCAATGCCTTCTGCCTCTTATGTCTTATAGATAGACTCATCCATCAAAAGAACAGCCAAGGAGGAGATGGCCACATTCTCTCTGAACAAGAGTGCTGAGACATTGGAGTGACCATCATCAAGACTACCTTCTGAACCTTCCAGTAGAATGGATAATAATGTCTTGGTGGGTTCCATAAAGTGCACATATTGATTTCCAGAAACTGATGTCCTCACATTGGTAAGGGAGACATGTCCAGATTACTGGCAGTTAGACTGACAGTGACCAGAAATCTGTTCAGCCCTCAGCAGGAGAGGACGCTGGAATCTTGGTGATCAGGGATTTCATCCATCCGCACAGGAAAGAGCAGCAACAGGCAGGTGTAAAGGAGGCACCGGCCCTCTTTGCTGAGAATACAGCCAGTTCATCAATGCCTGTCATTGCTCAGATACTGCCACACTGTAGTTCATCCATTGACCCTCTCTTTGACTCCAAAGGCATTATAGCTGCAGCTACGGAAAGACCGGTCCAGCACGCTCAGTGGCTGCTGGTGAGTCACAACATCTGTATTCCATCACCCGACACATGAGCCCTCAGGATTGAAAGGTGGGCAAGAGCAAGACTAGGGTCCCTTGCCCCAAGTCTAGGTACCCCTCCTCACCCTCATACAGGCCCTTTGACACTCTCCATTCAGGAGACTGCAGAGGTGGCAGGGCCTTCCACCTCTACCCTGCCTGCAAACCCCAACCACATGACTGTTCCCTGGAGCACAGAGCAATGATTCCCCATATGCAATGTCACCCTGACTGAACATCTAACTATAGCTGAAGCTGAAGACTGATACGGGAGGTTCCCTTTGACCAACTTTACTGATTCCCCTAACTGAGAAGTGCCCACGTGGTCTTCACTGCAAATTACTCCCCTCAGACATTCAGACGTGTTGCATTGCTTACTGCAAATGCTGTGGACTTGATGGAAATGCTGAGACCATGTGGTGCACATGCTAGAGGGACAGGGCACATTGAAATTTGACAACTGGCACGTGCCCTTGACTACAGTGCGCTGCACCTGCCAACTGGTTGTGTGACTGTGCAAATTGCTAATGTAAGGCAGGGCAGGGCAAGGAAGGGTATGCTTGCTGCGGACATGTTGGTAGGCACCAATTGAATGCACACCGAGAGAGCAAGGGAACCGTCCTGGGAGGCAGCTTGACCTACACATGGACTGGATTCCTGTCCCTGTCAGTACCTGGACCTAATACAGCCAAGTACTGTTGGTTCTGTAGCTCTGCTACACAATTCTGCCAGTGCCTTGGAGGATGCCAGAATGGTGGCAATAAATTCCTGGAAGTTGAGTACCAATACCCTTGGTAGAAGGATATAAGCAGCTGGTGCTGGTGGATCATGCTTTAGTCTGAAGTTTGGCTGTGGGCAGAATGGAGGCCTTTTGGAGGAAATGACAAGTTGGACACATCAAAAACTCACTCTGGTTTCCATGTTGAGTTTTCTCAATGGCCACTTTGTAAGGTGAGTTGGGTAAGTTCACAACCCATGGTCAGTTGGGCTGCTAACAAGATACTTAACAAGGAATAATGAGGGGCCCTCTTATGGTTTCAGAGATAGTAGGAACTGCAGATGCTGGAGAATCTGAGGATAACAAGGTGTAGAGCTGGATGAATACAGCAGGCCAAGCAGCATCAGAGGAGCAGGAAAGCTGACATTTCGGGCCAAGACCGCCTCCAAAACTTCCAATTCCCTGGTTCCCAACACCTCATCTTTACCATCAACGTCCAGTCCCGATACACCTGCATTCCCCATGCAGATGGCCTAAAGGCCCTCCACTTATTCCTGTCCCGCACGCCTGACCAGTCCCCCTCCACTGACCCTCATCTGCTTAGCCAAACTCGTCCTCATCCTCAACAACTTCTCTTTCAATTCCTCCCACTTCCTATAGACAAAGGGGGTGGCCGTGGGTACCCGCATGGGCCCAAGCTATGCCCGACTCTTTGTAGGTTACGTGGAACAATCCCTCTTCTGTAGGTACACTGGCCCTAAACCCCACCTCTTCCCCCGTTACATTGATGATTGTATTGGTGCCGCCTCGTGCTCCCACGAGGAGTTCAAACAGTTCATCGACTTCACCAACACCTTCCACCCCAACCTTAAGTTCACCTGGACCATCTCTGATATCTCTCTCTCCTTCCTGAACCTCGCTGTTTCCATCTCTGGCAACCACCTGGAAACCGATATCCATTTCAAGTCCAACGACTCCCACGGCTACCTAGAATACACCTCCTCCCAACCACCTTCCTGCAAAAATGCCATCCCCTATTCCCAATTCCTTTCACCTCTGCCGCATCTGCTCCTAGGATGAAGCATTCCACTCCCGTACATCTCAGATGTCCTTGTTTTTCAAGGACCGCAATGTCCCCCCATCAGTGGTCGAGAACACTCTCGACCGTGTCTCCCGCATTTCCCGCAACTCATCCCTTACGCCCCCTCCCTGCAATAACAACCAAAACAGAATCCCCCTCATCCTCACATACCACCCCACGAACCTCCGGATCCAACGCATCATCCTCCGACACTTCCGCCATCTACAATCCGACCCCACACCAAAGACATTTTTCCCTCCCCACCTTTATCTGCTGTCTGGAGGGACCACTCTCTCCGGGACTCCCTTGTCCGCTCCACACTCCCCTCCAGCCCCACCACACCTGGCACTTTTCCCTGCAACCGCAGGAAGTGCTACACCTGCCCCTACATCTCCCACCCCACCCTCATCCCATGCCCCAAGAAGACTTTCCACATCAAGCAGACGTTCACTGCTTGTGTTATAACGCTAATATGTTATAACGTATCCGTTGTTCCCGTTGTGGCCTCGTCTACATGGGGAAACTAAATGGAGGCTTGGGGACTGCTTTGGGGAACACCTACGCTCGGTTCGCACTAAACAACTGCACCTCGCAGTCGCAAACCATTTCAACTCCCCCTCTTACTCCTCAAACGACATGTCCATCCTGGGCCTCCTGCAGTGCCACAATGATGCCACCCGAAGGTTGCAGGAACAGCAACTCATATTCCGCTTGGGAACCCTGCAGCCCAATGGTATCAATGTGGACTTCAGAAGCTTCAAAATCTCCCCTCCCACTACCGCATCCCAAAACCAGCCCAGCTCGTCCCTGACTCCCTAACCTGTCCTTCCTCCCACCTATCCCCTCCTCCCACCTCAAGCCCCACCCCCATTTCCTACCTACTAACCTCATCCCGCCCCCTTGACCTGTCCATCCTCCCTGGACTGACCTATCCCCTCCCTAACTCCCCACCTACACTCAGCTTTACTGGCTCCATCCCCGCCTCTTTGACCTATCTGTCTCCTCTCCACCTATCTTCTCCTCTATCCGCCTCCCCTCTCTCCCTATTTATTTCAGAACCTGCTTCCCCTCCCCCATTTCTGAAGAAGGGTCTAGGCCCGAAACGTCAGCCTTCCTGCTCCTCTGATGCTGCTTGGCCTGCTGTGTTCATCCAGCTCTACATCTTGTTATCTCAGGCCCTCTTATGGTGCAGTGGTAATGTCCCTATCCCTGAACCAGGAGGCCTGGGTTCAAATCCCATCTGCTCCCAAGGTGAGGAATAATATCCCAGAACAGGTTGATTAGAAAAATTGGTTAAACAAAATAAAAACAAGCAAATTATCAATTTGCTGCTGCCCAATGAGTTTCTCGCTACACAACTTGAGGAAAAACTAACATGGTAAGGCAAGATGGTCTCAACCTTACTGAAAACCTTGCCCAATTCTACCTCTCATCTCACCATGACCCACATTGCTCAGAGCCTTGTAAGTTTCCGCCCGTGATGAAGTTGCCACTTTGTAAGTAAGGCTCCCATTTTTGCTGGACAGAGTAGGTTGCAAATCTTTATCTGGACAAAAGGGACATCGTAGTTAACAGTAGATAGTGGTGCTTCATTTTCTTTTTACCTATGTCATCCATTCATTTGTCTAAGTTACTTACCAGTTTAATTCGACAGAGAGCTAAATATCTGTATTAATTGACTGCTTCTGTGTGTGGTGGGGGAAGGTGAGAGCATTTCCCAGCTGTGGTCTAGTTTATATCTCATTACTGCAGTGGCATGGACAAACCCAAGATATAAATATTTATAGAAGTCTAACAAAAAGATTAGAAAGGTTATGTATTAGTTGTGAAATTGGTAAAACTTTTATGAAAAGGAAGGAAAGAAAAGCTTTTAAATATATTGAAAGAATCTCTATGCAAAGAAATGAATCACTGCAATGCTACAATATATTATCGATCAATTATCTAATTACTGGCAGAGAACTTTGACCACCAAGTGCCCACAGAGTGGAATCTTGGGCCTGCTTCCCAGTATGCAAGTCAGGGCGATCGAAGATTACTGGTAACATTCATTTGGAAAATCAGTTCTTAACTTGATCCATGTCACTGATTTGCAGAGGACTCATTTTGATTTTGGATAATATTGTGAGGCAGACAAATATTAGATTGGCCGGATATTGTATATCTCTGCTAAATTTTACTGTTATTGACTATCGCACATGATCAAAATGACCTCCCATTCATTTCAAGGTAACAGGTATATTACATAAGCTCCAGAAACAAGCAAAACAGATTTTATTATTCAACTCTTATGGACTTTATTTGGACCGTACTTTCACTGTAATCAGCACATAGTTTCATATGGTATAGTTGATAATCACGTGTTTCTTGCCATGGCATGTTTATTGACATAAGTCATTGTCTATTGCTAAAACCTTTTGAACTTCTTCCGATATAGGTGCATTAAAGCCAGTTCAGTTTTCATCTGGGCATATATTTGCCCATAACATCTAATTCAGCTCACTGGTTAAATTATTTTGACTCATTTCAATATTTATTTATAGGAAACTAATAGCAGTTATGAAAGAAGTGTTTTCCAGTATCTGTTAAGTGTCAACAAAAAAACTCGTCGAGGTGGAATAGGAAGTGTCACATGTCAAGTTACTTCAGAGGTTATGTTTGTCCTCTTGTCGGAGGTGCAAGCCTGAACACTTTAAGATTTCTTTACAACCTGCTAAAATAGTGAGTACATACAACTCTTAAGCAGGTGATGGTGTGCTGCAGTTTCAGTGAGGCAACCAGTGAGATCATAATGCCTGTAACACTGATGCTTTAACGCTGCTTGAGTAACCATCAAATCATTTAATCAGAACTGACAATGGAAAGTTTATGAATCAAGCTGCAGTCTGTACAACTTTTTTGCAAAGTGGCAGACTGGAATTGAAGAAAGCCCAGTCTACCCAAAAGTGCTATATGTAGACAGAACTACTTGAATTCTTAAAACATATTTCTTAACGAAGGACTGACTTGTCTCTAACCTTTGACCTTTCAAAGTATTTAAACTGATAACTTCAATTTGACAATTTCTAAGCTGGTGAAAAGAGAACAAACTGATTTTTACTAAAGGCATTTTACAGTATCCGAACAGTTAACATTATAGAGATAATAGTACACTTTTTAATCTCTGCCTTGAATGCATCTACACTTACGTGTTCTGAGAGAGCTATTTTGAAATAAATTAACATGATATATTCTCTTATGAAGAAACAACAATTTCAGAAGCTGTCCATTGTTCAGATTTTGCCTGCAACAATCTTTTAGAGGTATGACACACCCCCAGCTGTTTCTTTCCCAAATCAACTAATACTGGTAAAAAGTACAAGCAAACTATTACAGAAGTCCCTTAATTCAGAGAATGCCAATTTTATTTCATTGCACTGAGTTATATGTAAACAAGGTTTAAAAGCCTTCCTATTAACTGTGTGCTGCACTCATGTATGTGCAATTGAGAAGCTACTGTGTTCCGTCCAAATAAACCTCCTGTCTTCCCAGCTGTCACACATAGTTATGGCCATCAATCAGAGACTGGAAGTGGCCAACAACTGTGTGGCCCTATGGAAGTGTGAAGAAGATAATGCTAACATGCTTTGTCTCACTCTGCTGCCACAGGCTGTCATTAATGGACTAACAGCAGGCTGCATCAGCATGGGGCAAATTTCAAGGAGACTGGGCGTGACAGCGGTACAGATAAAAAGCAGTTATACCAGTGCCTGTTCCAAGTCGCAGTAGTGACAGAAGAAACAAGAGAACTGCCTCCTTGTCTTGAAGGATATGTGTTTGTTTTGTTTCAGAGGAATCTGTCCAAAATATCCTGTCCTAAGGATAGAAGAGCAAAAGAGTAAAAATTAGCATGGTATTTGACCTGGGCCTGCTTTATCCTATTAACCCAAGTCAATAAATATCTCAACCATATGATACTAATAAAAGTTCTTGTATTTACATACAATATATAAATTCCGGTAAAGGTGAACTTTTGGCACATGTGAATTTGATCTGATGCTTCACATAGCCTACACACAGAACAAATCAAGACACATGAGCAGAGGTGGGCCATTCAGCCTAGAATTTAAATAAAGCTTGTGCATGCTTTGCTGAGAGGTTCTTTAAAGCAGCTTTTTGTAACAAACTCTAAACGTCTGCATTTTGCTACACAATCATGGGTGACACAGTGGCACTGCAGCCTCCCAGCGCTAGGGACCCGGGTTCAATTCCAGCCTTGGGTGACTACGTATGTGGGCTCTGCACATTCTCCCTGTATCTGCATGGGTATTCTCCAGGTACTCTGGTTTCCTACCACATTCCAAAAATGTGCAGGGTAGGTGGATTGGCCATGCTAAATTGTTCCATAGTGTGCATGCTAGATGTGTTAACTGTAGTAAATGTGAGTTTATGAGGTTAGATTGGGATGTTCTTCAGATGATTGGTGTAGACCCGATGGGCTGAATGACCTCTATCTGCATTGTAGGGATTCTATGATTCTAATGTTGCAGGAGTATAATCATTAGGTCCAATGGTAAAGTTGAGACTGAACCCAGTGGTGCAGATAAATATCTGAACCAAGTCAATGGCAAGCCAAATTTTAGCAAAAGTTCCAACTGTTTCTTGTTGCTGCATAACTACAGATGTGTACTTTGCTGCAACCTGTATAGACACATAATTCTGGCTCCTGCCAATGAAACAACACATTCAAATTCTATCAATAGCAAGGATAAGCCCTCTAACGTTATACACAAAGTGGACAGGCATCTTTTGCTGTCACCAGACCCTGTTAGCTAAATCCGTGACAACTTCTCATTGCTGTACTTTCAATGTGAAAGAGGTCTCAAAAGTGGCAGAGGCCTAATCTCCGGAAAAGGGCAGGCCATTGATTAGCCAGGTCTTCTAAAGGTTCTACTCAAGAACATAGGGATACAAAGGAGATCGTATTCATGGAGGATTACAGAAGGAGGCTATCTCCTAAGATTAACTAGGATAGGGATAACTGATGCAGTTAACGGACTGGTCGGTGCACAGAAACTAGGTTCAGTGTAAGAAGTGGATCAAAGCCCTGATTCACTTTGGTCAGGTAATTGCAGTGTTGATTCTTCAGGCGAAGGCCATTGTGTACACCTCCAGAAGTACCAGCTGAGGACACCTGCCCTTCCTAAACATAAAAGAAATGTATGTTCAGGACACTTACTGACCCTTCAGAATATCTCAAAGAGATCACGCTGCTGAGGACTTGTCAGCACAGAAACATGCAGCTTCCAATAAATAGCAAATAACAAATAGTATTGGCAATGGTGACCATTGTGGAGTCTTATCTCGTTCTTTTTTTGTCCTGCCTGGAGAAGTGATCCCTTAATGAATGGGGGGGGGTCTCAGCCATAAGGAAGGGTTCCCTTCTTTAGTACAACCACAGAGGAGAGAGCCATAGACATTGCTAGAGTAATGTGCTACTAGGAAATCAATCCTAGCAAAATAGGTATCAATGTTGAAAAGGTGATTAAGGGGGTGTGGTGCACTCTACCCTGTCTGACAGAATGTATACTCCATTCTTGTTCTCTGCTGATTCAGTCCCCATGAATTTGCATACTCATGAGGCCAGCCCTAGACCTCATCTTCTCTTTCCCCATTGTCTTGTGTGGTTTGCCTTGGTAAACAAATTGTGGTCCTTTGCGGGTCATAGGAGAGGTACACAGGACTGATAATCTTGTTCTTTGTTACCCACAGGAAGTCTGTGCCCTATCTCAGTGAGCACACTGATACATAGGGTAGATGACAGCAGCATCAACATGCAGGAGGAGATGCCAGGAAAAGAGGAGGCTGCGGTCATTTCCTCCAGTGGATGGAGGACAGACACAATAAAAATTGAAAGAACTGTAGATGTTGTAAATCAGGAACAAAAACAGAAGTTGCTGGAAAAGCTCAGCAGGTCTGGCAGCATCTATGAAGAAAAAGATCAGAGTTAACGTTTTGGGTCTGGTGACCCTTCCTCTGAGGAGGAATGTGTGTTTCTATGAGGACAGACACAACCCTGCTGAGCAGGACATGGATGCTGAGCCTTAGGAAAGGACTGGAAAGGAAGCTCATGAGACCAGCAGCAAAACCTCTCAGTGACATTTAAACCTTTAATAGATATACTTCTTTCAAGAGTGGTAAGCTGCATCTTCATTAAAGATGTCAGCACAGTAATGTCAGACTGAGTACCAAGTTGCACCATTTCTCCTTGGCTAGAGGAGCTTAGCGAAAATGAGCCAGAATCACATGATCTTGACATTAAGGGGCCTCCTGAGGAGACTGTTGACGATTCCAGGGCCATGTACCTCCTTGAGAATGAGACACTTGCAGCAATGTACTACAGGGAACAATCTAATTGTTCTAGGTGCTAGAACTACATCTTCAAAAGCTTGATGGCCTGATCAATTGCTGTCCCAGTGTTACTTCCTTTGTCTCAGCCTCTCAGAGGTTTGAGTTTTTTTTAATGCTTTCATGCAATGTGAATATTGCTGACCAGGCCAGTGTTTATTTCCCATCCTTAACTGTTCTGAAGAATATGAGAACTTAAATCGCCTTCTTGAACAATGCACTCCCTGTGGTTGTTTGTACATTTTGGAGACATTACCATCACTTCACAGAATATCCCTTGTTCCTTTGAATGTGTCCACAGAAGTCTGAGAAGGAATGAAGAGCTGCAGCAGCCTGGACTGGTAACTGATGAGGGAGACAGGAATGTGAATGACACATGAAGGAATGGCATGATGTGGCCCAGCACTGCCTCAGTTTTGAGTGAATGGAAGCCCATCTTGTTAATGAATATAATGGTGCTGTAACTTGATACCATTATGGAGACATCAGCTCACCTGGTAATGCCTTGCATCTGGGAGTATCCAGCAGCAGAGGCAAATCACCGTACTCTCAGCCATTGTGAGGATTCGTCCCTCTGGAATTGACTGCACTGTCTAGCTATGGCAAATATGCATCAGAGACCTGTGGTTAGCAATAGTGCACTACTGTTTACAAGATGACACCAAAATCCACAAATGATGCTTGGAAGTAACCAAAAATAATGCCTCAGTCTGTGAGGTGTGAGATCTTTGACGATGAGGGCAATGATCTCTGTACTCATCAACCTGGTGATTCGAGGTCATTTCAAGGTAACTCTTTCCTCACTAAGAGTATGTTCTCCATGACCTTTCTGCCCCTCATCTCCCTTCTGATACCCTGATGCTGACCTCTCTGATGCCCTAAGATACTAGGAAGGTGAGGACCCCCGTATTATCCAAGTACTGGCTGCCCACTCTCCCTACAACCTGGCACTTGTTTTCCAAAGGCCAGTCTACCCTCTCCTATGTTGTTGCATTCACTGGCCCCAACTTCTTCCTTGGAGTAGCCATGATCAAACATTTCCAATCATTTGGTGTCCCCGATACAGTATGAACAGCTAATATATCACTGTCAAAATCAGAGCATGATCCTAAATAACCTCTCCATTCACTCTTTAAACAAATTAGTTGGATATTACTGAGAGACAAAAATGTTATTGAAGCTTTTCATCTTCCACTTATCAGGACAGAATCATATGAATACCAAATCTCAAAGGGAACAACAATTTATATTGCACAAAAAGAGGGAGCTGATGGCTCTATAGCTATGCCTCTCCATATCAGACTCCACTTACCAGAATGTTATTATGGCCTGCCACTTGAAATGAACTGTTCCTAGACAGATGGCCCTTATGCACAGTCTGAGTGTCAAAATCATAGACTCTCTACAGTGTAGAAGCAGGCCATTAGACCCATCAAATCCATACTGACCCTCCAAAGAGCATCCCTCCAGACCCACTTTATCTCTGCCACCCTGCATTTCCCATGGTTAACCCATCTCACCTGGACACTATGGGCAATTTAGTACAGCCAATTCACCTAACCTGCACATCTTTGGACTGTAGGAGGAAACTGGAGCACCCAGAGGGGATCCACACAGACACAGGGAGATTGTGCAAACTCCACACAGACAGTTACCCAAGGCTGGAGTCGAATCCAAGTCCCTGGTGCTGTGAGGCGGCAGTGCTAAACACGGAGTCATTGTCCCACCCTTAAGTTACACTCTAGGTCTCCACAAACATAGTTAGAGCTTTTCCACAGATTGCACAAGCACTCCAAATAATCAATGTGATGACACGTTTTTTTAAGAATATTAGTTGCAAAAAGCTCTCTTTTAGCCTGTTTAGCCCACAAGATTACCGTGAGATTACCCCAGGTTAATACAATCAGATTACATTGGGAGATTGTGTTCAGTTTAGATCAAGCTGATATGAAGTGAATGTGATCTCATCAGTCACATTCACCTCTACCCTGACCCTGACCATGTGTCAAAGAGGATTACTGTATCAAACTACCCACTGTAGCATTGTATTTCTCCAGAAGACAGTGTTTTCCGCAGTTACTCTTAACAGCTATCAGAACCTAGATCCTTAAATCTAAGTAAGTTATTCCATGCCATTTAGGTAGGAAATCTCATTTTAGAATCGATGTACTGTGATTCTTTTTTCATGCATAAATAAATAACACCAGGCTGTACTAGGAAATGGACCAGATGCTTAGAAGCTCATGCAAATTATACATAACCATTTTTACATGTTTAAAATGTATTTCAAATTTATTTTCCTATATGCACTATTTGACATTAGGAAATTAACCTGAAATTCAATTGGATGCTACATGTAGAGAAGTAAAAAGAGTAGTTTGTGAGAACACACATTAAGTGCAATGCATTATAAGTGGAAAATTATGATAAATTAACAATAACCGTGATTATTCAGCTGCACTGGAAATGCCACAGGGATTTACTGTACCACGCTTAAGAAAAGTTTTTTTTTCATAAGATTGTAAAGTAACATTGATGTGAAGGCAACAAAAAGGATGAATGTTTCTAAAAGTACAGTTGTTACCAGGTCAATTGTCTGTATTTGTCTGCAGATTCTGTATAATATTTTACATCAAGCAGGAAGCTAATTTTTCATAAAGCCACCAGTTCACATCATCTCAGTACTGACAACTCTACCAACTGTCTCCGAGTTTAGTATCAATGTCCAAGGCAACCAGCAATGTCACTGAGACCTTGCACCAATACTCCGGCCCAAGGCCAGCTCTTGTGCTCTCACCATCTGGAAAGAGATGTATTGCTGAGTTGCTAGCACCTCTGGAGATCACAGCTCTAGAGAACAGGCATGGAACCTTTGTCAGATGTCCAAACATGACCTTCAGATCAATTGACAATATTACCTGAATTTGTTGCACTTTTCACAAATGTGTTTTTTATTTAAAAGTACAAACCTTTAACTGTTCTCAAAATGTTTTATCCTCAAGAACATTAAAATACTGAGAAAATTTGATTTCTAATCAGTACTTCAAATGGTAGTAATGGTCATATAAAATTGAGTTATGGTCACGTAAAATGAATCAATTTGTCATACTGAGGTAAACAGAAGATGCCACTTCCACCGAAGTGCTCCAACCTTGAACACTTCTCAACTACAACCTCTATTCATTGCATAAATGAAAGTAAGGTCCAACAGATGTTTTGTAACTACTCAGACCTTCACTAGTCAGAGGTTGAAAGCTTTTCCTGTTGAACGTGTCAGTGAGCCCAAAGACAATGAGGAAGTTAACACAAATGTCTTTTGAATACCATTTGGAAAGAAATAAATTTTGTCTTGAAGCTCCATGACCAAGCATTGAATTTCAATGATAATTCATCATTCACTTTTATTACCTAAATGCTAGCATATTTAAGCATATTTATGCAGATGTTAGAAATTGAATATAATGTTCTTACTGAACCAGTAAAAAAACCATGAATGCTGATTGACCAATAAGTATTGTATCTACAAATTTTAAAGACTTTCACCTTCCGTACATTCCTTGCTACCAATAGACTTGACGTATGTGAACAGCAACAACTTTAAAATGGTACCCTGTGCTGTTGTTTAATCAGGTGAATGGAAAGTAATGCAATTCAGTCTATGCTGAGCCAGCTGACCTCAGCTTGGTAAAGGGATGATGCAATATTGGCTTCAATCCTCCTAGGCAAGGAAAAGAGGAATCCAATGTGTGCCATCATCTTCTGCAAAGAAGAGAAGATAATGAAAAAGTGAGGGGTAAGTACAGCTGAAACTTCTGTTAATAATTTCAAGCTGAAGTTTTCTCTGGTGCACCATCAAAAATGAGCATTATTGCAGCGGAGAAGGAAAGATATGCAAGATAGATGTCCAGAACTTCTGCAGGACCCTGCTCAAACATTGACTATCCTGTTTTAAATGATAGCAATGGAACAGGGATGTGTAAATCTAGGAAAGGATAATTAGTTTTCCTTGGGACAGAAGCAAAAAGCTTAGTAAGTAATGTTTTTCCTGTCATCTCTACTCATTCCAAACACTTACCCATTGAAAGCATTAGTCCATTCAAAAGCCTTAAATTAAAAGCCTCGTAAAGTTAAAGGTGCTTCTAGCATCTATATGATGTCCACATCTGCTTCAAAACACTGTAGTGACGAGACGACTGCAGTATGCAGTACTTCCTTGGTTAGAAGTAGTTGGCTTTTTCTAGTTTGCTAGATATTCAACAGAAGTCTATCTCCATGATTTATCAAATTTCTTGACATGGGTGGACAATGGGCTGGATTCCAATCCATCTCATGAAACTGAACTAAGCCAGAAGAAAATCTAGTGTTTTTCAAGAGTTTCACTAAGTCATCTATAGACGTTATCCATTCGACGTGAAGTGGAAATTACTCTCACATGTAAATTGAGAAAATGTTTTTGATGTTCTTTCTCACAATTGCACCACAAGAGCATTATATGTGCAGAATTTAATATTTGCTGTGGAGATGTTGGCTGAAGGTTGGACAATTAGTGGGAACCCTGTGGTGCCTCCATGGAGTATTGCCCACAATTGCCCACAGTTAATGCCTAATGGCAACTTTAAATGGCCAGCATCACGCCTTCCTGGGAATAAGGACCTTGAAGATAAAAATCCTGCCCTGAGAACCACTGGACAATCAGAGACTTGTGATCGTAGTTTTAGCACTACTAGGTATGACGGCAGTTGCCAGTATTGTACCCACCAGAGGCTCAGGATCAACGAGAGCCTCCAGTTAAAGGCTAGTGAGGACAAAATGAAAATCGTGGAGTGGGGCTTTAGAGGGGTAGAGGAGAATAGTCAGCAGCAAATACAGAGGCATGGCTCTCAGCAACTCTTACTCCATGGCTTTAATCAGTTATTGGGCAAAAAGGCAGTCAGTGAGCCTTCCTGCCCTGTATTTAATTAAGTGGAGGCGGGAAGGAGGTTGGATGTAGAACACACACCCTCCCAGCTGAATAAAACTCCCTACCTCCACTTACACTTACTATTTGTGGGGCATTTCTACTGTTGGATCACGTTCATACTTGGTTGGACCTTATAATATTTCAATTGATAAATTAGATGAAATGCAGCTAGATTAAAAAGGACAACATCCTCCGGTGACTTTCTTGATCTTAAGCCAAAATACAGCTAAATTAAAAGTCATTTTTGGAAAATGAAATCAAAATGTTAACAGTATGTTTTTAAAATGATTAGTAATGGAGACATAACAGGTGGGGGCTCTGTAGTACAGAATGGTAGGTTGACAAATTCTAATCCATTATTTACCACATAATTGATTTTACTGCGACAATATGGAAAGGTCCGGAGCAGAATGTAAGCTAACTGCTTGCAGAGAATGAAGTATAATCAGAGTCTGAGTTAAGAATTATTGCCTTCCCAGTCATTCTATTAATCTTGAATTTGAGACTAATATGAAATACCCAGCATCTCAGTGAGTCTCTACAAGTGGACCGAATGCAATGTAGGGTGAAAAAATGTTCTAAAAAAGCAGTAACTGCAGTAATAATTAACTTACACAGTTGTGCATTCAAAAGCCAATTTGACATTTGTTGAAATAAATTCTCAACATTGACTGAAATCAATGAAAAGGTTCACACATTTTTGATCTAAAGTTGCTTAGTTCTGTCAATTCAACATCTCTTAAGTAATGTAAGTTGATTTATGCAATAGATAAACCTTGAGCCTGAATCAGACAGAATCTCATTGAATGGTGGAACAAGCTTAAGGGGCTGAATGGCTTAATTCTGTTCCTGTGTTTATTTAGAAATGTTATGTAGCAGAAATCTATCAGGTGGAGAGGGAATGTAAAACCATAGAATTGGTGAGTAATGATTTAACACCAAGTCCTGAGTGTCACTATAGTGATGGCAATGCATCTCCGAGGTTACTGCTATGTAACTGGAGAATCCCAGGTCTGGCAGGAGGCCCACTTCAAATAGTAATTGGAGATTATGAGACATGATGATTCTTCTTGCCATTTCAGCAGAGAATTGTTCAGACAGTATGTGATACATTTACTTAACAGTTACACTGATGTTAGAGCCGAAGAGACTGTGGGACAGGAGGATTGTGGATTTTTGTATAAAAACAGAAGTTGCTGGAAAAGCTCAGCAAGTCTTGCAGCATCTTGAAGGTCACCGGACCCGAAACCTTAACTCTGATTTTTTTCTTCACAGATGCTGCCGGATCTGCTGAACTTTTCCAGCAACTTCTGTTTTTATTCCTGATTTACAGCATCCGCAGTTCCTTCGGTTTTTATTGTGGATTTCTATGCTACACTGTCCATTCCATCATGCGTCCACTCAATCCGGGACCTATTAGCAGTTTCAGTATCTGTCTCAACTGCCTGATATTCTGATGGCTAAAATATGATGAGCTGCCAAGTGTCATTAGCCTGACACTCACATTGGGCATTGTGTTTTCAAATGTGGCCTAGGCATTAAAATAGTGAGGGCCTCTTTGCCGCTTGAGCAGCGAATTTATTCTGCTCCCCATATTGGCCACCCAAGAGTCAAAATTTATCTCCATGAAATTGCACTTCTGCTATAAATTAAGGGTTAAAAATATTGTCGTGTTTGTTCAGTCTCCATGCTCATGAACATAACAATTATGTGCAACCTATTCTCACACAGCAAACTGCCTCTGCCTGCTCCATTCAGGGTTATGACCCTCAATTATTCTCCATAATGAGATTTTCTTTCATCATTTGAGACAACAGTTTCATTTGCCAATCTACCAATTACTGGTTGTGCTTTCCATTCCCATCACTTTTTTTCCATCGCACTGAGACAAAATAAAAAGCTGAGCAAATTTACCGTGTCGTTGTCAGATTCAAGTCATTACAACGTTAAATTATAACAGTTTCTCAATGAAATCTCCCTTTAAAACTGTAGCTTGCAGTTTCATCACTTCCACTGTTCAACTTTAAGAAACTGAAACATTTTATTAGAGGCGTGATGTATGGTTTATAACAATATGAATCTCCAGGATGTCTAAACTACTTTCCTAGTTTTAATGCACATCAAAGCTAGTAACAACTAAATATATGATAATGTGATAAATGCCATGAAAAATCAAGATTCCAGAGGGATTTATCACAAACAGTTACGTGAGATCACTGTGTAATGTTTTAATGTAAAATGCAGTTGCTTCTTTGTGCAAAGTTGTTCTACATAATATGTTTAAAAATTGCAGTCATTTCAAATGGTGACAATTGGATATATTTCAGTAGCTCTTTGTTTGGGCATTGACTTTTGCAAAATGCTTTGACAATTTTTTTTAAATATATGTGCACGTGGAGAATCTGTGATCCTATCTTTTTCATTTCAAAGTTTTTAATTATTGTCTGTTTAAATGATTATGAAACAAACTGGAAATGAAAAGACTTGAAATAGACCAGTTGGGGATTTCTTTTTACATTCACAATAGTTAACAAAGTAGATTGCTAATGCAAATATCTGTCAAGTGAATGTTATTTTGGAGAAAAATCAACAAGAAATATAATAAATAGAGTTAACTTGATTTGAGATCAATCTAAAAGATACAGGCTAGCTCAGTTGTATGATCGTTCCCTATTTTTTAAAATCTCATTTTCTATTATACCAAAATAGAACTTATACGTGAAAATCTATCTCTCTCTAGCAGTTTTGAGTGTTTCAGTGCTAACACTTAAAATTTACCGATTTTTATATTTATCAGTTCAAAACATAGTCAACACAAACCTTCAAGCATAATCTCCTTTGTGCCGCACAGGTTAAAGCTTTTTCCTCATGACTAATAACATTGCTCTGCTTCTGCGAATGGAAAACTTAGCTAACTAACACTCCTGAGGTGTCAGATCATTATTCATTTCACACTTGGACAGTTTGCTGAAGTAAATCTAGCTTCTGAACTTGCTAATACGTACAGAGTTTTGTTATGCAACTCCTTTCAGGTCGAATACTTCTGCTGGCATTCTGGCAATATGCGTACATATATTAAACTGGGTATTTGTCTTCATTTCAAACATTACAGGGTAAAAATAATATAATGGTTTTATATCTGTATTATTTCAAACTGCAATAAATTATAAACAATGAACAACTGAATTTATTGTCCTTCTTCAATCTTTCAATTCTTCCCAGAATTGTGATGCAACTATAAGAACTGGCAGTCATCTTCAGCATCTATTAGCCTCCTGCAAAGAGACATATAATGACACTAATATCTGCAGAGTCAATTAAATATGGACAGGTATTGAGATGTTTTCGTGACCTGATCAGGGTCCTATCTGCTGAATGTGCTTGTGTATTAATGTAGTTTCTGGAATTACACTTAAAGATTAAAGTAAAATCTTACCTTACTTTACTTTAGGCATTTAATACTGTTTTTATTCGTTGGATTAAACTCAAATGGAAGTGGTTACCAAAAGCTGCAGAGGGAAACGTGTGTACAAAATCTTCCCATTTCAACTGCATCATGTGACATAATAATTATTAGGTTTTGGGAGCAGAGCATTAATAGCTCTCTGACACCACAGGAAGCAGAAATAGTAATGGAACTTGTATATATAGTGCTTTTAGTGGTATTGGACTAAAAAGAATTCAAGGAGCTACAAGGAAGTGGATATTTTTAAAAACTCAAACTGCATAGCAGCAATGATATTCCATAGTCATTAATCTATACATCGCACACTCATTATAAGACTTTCAGTTCTACCCCTTTCTCAATTATAAGAATATTGGATCTTAGTTGTTGAATATTTTATGTTTCATTTTATAATATGTAGACATTCGTTATGTTGCAAAGTTCATTAAAGCACCCAAATTGCTTAGGCCCAAAGTGTAATTTTATATTGACAATAGATATTGCGTAGAGCAATGCAGGGTACAGCTTAACCCATGTAAATGTCAATATAACATTGATAATTCACAAGATGTTAACTTCTTACGGTATAACTATCCAATGTTAACATACTAATTTACACAATCCACAGCTTCTCTTTGTGAATTGAGGAATTGTTTTGAAATTTAATTCCACACCTCTTACAATGTTCAATATTTATACAATTTTCATCATTTTCATTTAATTATAACCTTTACATATCTCACCATTCTACTTTCTAGGATTTTCTGGTGAAATACTTCTGCCAGGATACTGTACACATGTGCCTTACATGCCATTTCAGCTACTAGTTGCTTTCACTTTGGATTGAGTAGTCATTAAACACAGTACATGGAAAATGATGTGAGAAGAATGCAACTGAAATTGTATCTCACAACCAAACATCTAGGACCAATGTACTCCACTGTGGAGCAGGCTCCCTTCACCCCAGCTGTGGGACCAGGGGTATCACTAGGCATATTAGGAGGGAAAGGAGGAAGAATTCTTATTGAGGGCATTTTGGCAGCATGGGTGACAGTAGCTTGTACATTATTCTGAACATTTGTATAAATTTATGTGCTCCGACCTTACATCTGGTTCTCAATCTTTCGCTGCTCTGTACTGAATGGCAGTGTTACAGTATTGGCATCACTTCATGGCCATAGACAAAATGCCATGGATAAGGCTGCACTGAGAGCCTATTGCATCATGTTGAAGCAAAACAAGCAATGCACTTACATGGCATTGTATCATCCTGACACTTTTGGCCCCCCTTATGCAACAACCCTATTGATCTGGGTTCAAAAGTGTAGTTTTCAATGAATTATCCGGCAATGTCTGTGGCAGAGAGGTTTAAGACACAAAAGGCAACAAAGCATTGGGGTGGGCAGGGTCTGCATCCTGTACAGTACATGTGTCTATGTGCAATGTTCTTTCCCTTTAAAAGCCCTCATATTGGTGGGTATTGTAGCCCCTTTCATCACAGGTCAAGTCACTTACCCTGACTGCTCCAAGGCAGTTGCAGCCATTTTCTTCCCATTGTATAGCTTAGATTTCAAGTGCAATGGAACAGTGAATGACCTTAGATAACAGCTTGTAGTCTCTGTTTGAATGTGTTGGTCAGCCTCCAGATATCCAAATCATCTTCCTTAAAGGCTGTCCCATAGATTTCACACCTTTCCAGGTCCCCACCCAAAATGCCTACATGGGCATGCACCTACCTACTTTTCTCACACAGCCCTGCCATATGAGGTGACCTGACCATGGCCAATCCTCTGGACTGGTATTGCAAGCTGCTCTTGATTTGCTGTGCCCAGTCCCCTTGACTGATGGGTCTCCCATGGACTTTGGTGAGGACAACTCCACTAAGACTTTGACTCATGGCTATTTGCTCGCTGCACATGCAGTGTGTTTGCCACATAACCTGCTGGCATGTGAAGCAGATGTGAGATTGAATTAGCACCCTGCTATACAGCAAGATATACACCCTCAAGATGAATGCAGTTGGGGGGTGCGGTGTCTTATAAAACTTTTCACTGCATCTTTCATGTAAAAGTACACATAACAATAATTTTCTATTCTATTCTATTTTTTTGACTGAGGACTGCTGAATAGCAAGACTCGTTGTCTGGCTTTGTGACTGTGCTAATTGGCATTGCAAGGAAAGGCATGATTGTTGAGAGCATGCAGGTAGGTGCTAAGTGAGCAAGCACTAAAAGAGCAAACAAACAGACCTAAGATGCAGCATGTTTCATTTTTTTGAGCTGGGTGCCTGTCCAAGTGTGCAAATTATCCCTGCTGCCGTCTTTCAGAGCTGGTTGCTATAACACAAGCCTTGCTTTGTGAACAGTGTGTCAGTGTATTGGAGAGGTGCCATGATCATAAGGATGGGTTAGCAGATGCCAGATGCCAACATCCAAGGATTGTATGGATAATGTCCAAGGATTGTGCCTTCAGATGCTGTTTGTCTATATGCATATCGAGGTTGATTGGTGGAGAAAATTGTGAGCTGAATCCACCAAAATCCCATTATGATTCCTATATCAAGTTTTGCTGACGTCTGGCTTGTTTGGTATGATAGAAAGTTGAAAGTTACTAAGGTGAGTTGGGTCATCAATAAGACTTTCAACAAAAAGCAATCCCCCTTAGTTGCAACTCACTGCTGCCATATGAGAAACTCACCATGCTGCTTGTGAAAAGCATTAAAATGTGCAAGTTGCTCCCAATGTTGAGATGGACCTTGCTCGATTTCTTATCTGATTATGCCACATTTCTCACAGCAGCCCATGGTTCTCAGACCTCTGAGAGATTCTGCCCATTGAATATGAAAGACAAGTCTTTTGCTCTGCTCAAGAACTCACCGCAGGAACAACATACCCCAAGAAGAAACATCAAACTAGAAATGAGCAGATTCCAGACAAACTGCCGGGAACAACTCATGTGCATGGCATTAAAAGACCTGAATACTTTAAAGATAACTGGGGAAATGTGTTTGAAGAGACCAAGAAAATTGATTATGCCTTCAATGAACATACATTTTTGAATAAGTGATTATTCTTTTCATAAAGCATGTTTATTTGATAACTTATGCTGCAACTGCTGGTGCATGCATTTTTTAAATGAAAATGTGGATAGGTTTGGAGAAATGCATTTGTATATATACAATAGACTTATAGGTTTCCATAGTCATGTGACCCTGACAGTAAATTACTTTCACTTTAATTTGAGTAGCTGCTAAACACACTACATGATCAAAGATTACTTTATGAGTTTACAATGGCCTATTTATGCAGACATAAACTTCAACTGCTGTATTAATATTTCCACTTCAATTTTCTTCCCTTATCTCCTGAAGGTGCTTACATTAGGATCTGCATTGGCCATAATCAGCAAAATGCTCATGTTGCCTTTCTCCAGGTTTGATCTTTGACAATGCATGTTAGCAGGCCATTTCAGTCTGGAGTGTCAGGAGGCTGAAGGGTGGTAGACTGGTTAACAAGGTTAGATCATCTGGAATACACAGAGAACCTATCATTTGGATACAGAACTGGCTCGAAGGTAGAAAACAGAGTGGTGGTGGAGAGTTGCTTTTCAGATTGGAAGCCAATGGTGTGCCACAAGGATCTGTGCTGGGTCTACTGCTTTTCATCATTTAAATAACTGATTTGAATGTGAACATAGGAGATATGGTTAGTAAGTTTGCAGATGACACCAAAACTGAAGGTGTAGTGGACAGCGAAGAAGGTTAACTCAGAGTACAATGGGACCTTGATCAGATGGGCCAATGGGCCAAGGAGTGGTTGATGGAGTTTAATTGTGAGGTGGTGCATTTGGGAAAGGCAAATCAGGGCAGGAATTATACGCTCAATGGTAAGGTCCTGGGGAGAGCTGCTGAACAAAGAGGCCTTAGAGTGCATGTTCATAGCTCCTTGAAAGTAGAGTCGCAGTTAGATAGGATAGTGCACAATGCATTTGGTCCACTTTGCCTTTATTGGTCAGTGCAGCCTTTATTGGTCAGTGCATTGAGAATAGGGGTTGGGAGGTCATGTTGTGGCTGCACAGGACATTGGTTAGGCCACTTTTGGAATACTGTATACAATCCTGGTCACCCTACTATAGAAAGAATGTTGTGAATCTTGAAAGGGTTGAGAAAAGGTTTACAATGATGTTGCCAGGGTTGGAGTGTTTCAACTATTGGGAGAGGCTGGTAGGCTGGGGCTATTTTCCCCAGTCTACCACCCTGCACCCTCCTGACACTTCAGACTGGAACGGCCTGCTAACACTAGGCTATTTTGCCCAGTGTCGGAGGCTGAGAGCTGAGATCTTATAGAGGTTTATAAAATCATGAGGGGCATGGATAGGGTAAATAGACAAGGTCTTTTCCCTGGGAAGGAGAGTCCAAAACTAGAAGGCATAGGTTGAAGGTGAAGGGGAAAGATTTAAAAGGGACCTAAGGAGCAATTTTTTCACACAGAGGGTGGTGTGTGTATGGGATGAGCTGTCAGAGGAAGTGGTGGAGTCGAGTACAATTACAACATTTAAAAGGCATCTGGATGGGTATATAAATAGGAAGGGTTTAGAGGGATATGGGCCTAACGCTGGAATGTGGGACTAGACTTTCAGGATATCTGGTCAACTTGGACAAGTTGGACTAAAGGGTGTGTCTCTGTGCTGTACATCTCTATGACTATACGACTCTCAAGTTTCCGATGATTAGCAGCTTTCTTGCAGGAGGTGCAGTAATAGTTGGAGCGGCTGGTTGCAAGATTTCTTTTAGTAATTTTTAACCATTTTGATGTTCAGGATCACTGAGGCTGAACAAAGGCCTAATTTGCACTACACAGAAGATAGTCGATTACCTTAGGTTGATGGGAACATCCTGTGTCTCAATTTGAGATAGATCTTGAGCATCTATCATCTAAATTACCAGAAGGCCTCTCAATTACTTGGTCTAGAAGTTGATTTTAACTAATTTAAGTCCAAATTTTTACGTGTCTCAATGTAATATTGTTTGATTATTACCTTTCAAGATCACTTTAATTTTGTTCTTGAGTATTTTTCATTTGTAGAATCAAATGTCTCTTTCTCTATATTTTGATACTTTTATCTGAAGAATGTAGAGCAGGCAAATAGAGCAGCACAGTGTGGAAAATGCAGGCATCAACTAATGTGTCTTCTTCTACTTATTAATTGCAATGAGTAGGTGGATGCAAGCAAACAACACGAATAATAGAATATGTGATTGTCTGGGGCTTGTTAAGGACTAATTAAAAACCCAGTGTGACATGGTTATGCAATTTTCACAGGAGACAATAGCGATGAAAAGTTTATCATTGAGTCATGTTCAGATTGGGCCTGGAGAAGGCTGGAGAGAGGTCCAGATCAATACAACAACTACTTATTGTTCAAAATAATGGTCTTGATTTGTTGGGGGTAATGGAGTTACAGCCAACTTCCCAGTTGTATCCCAACCCAAACTGACACCCAACAGCATACCTGATCTGACTCATAATATATAACCGGCAGTCGTGATGGAGGATACTGAAAAGGGCATGGGCAAGCGTCACAAGTAATCTGAACGATACCTGCAAAACATAGGAATAGTTTCGTTTCAGGTTTGCTCATTACAGCAACATAACAACCTACTGCCTTTGCCATGGGATAAATATTAAACCATGAATGTTTCATTTATTCCACTCTTATACAGTTTTATATATTTTAATTTGATTCCTCGAGTTTTCCTAACTTTATTCAATTAAAGGTTGCATTATTTACTGGTACATTACTCAATAAATAACTGCAATATGTTATAAAAGTGGTAAAACATAATTAGTTTTATGGTGGTATGTTAACACTCTTGTACTTTATGCATGTTTAAAATGAGATTAAGAAGCAAAACAAAGTCTTAATTTATTATAACATTTAACAATAGCTATTTAATTACAGTTCCACATTTGTTGTCCAGCTCTGTCCAAATTTAGTTATTTGGAAACTGAAGAGCCATGGATTCATCCTCTCAGTTCTCAATTTAAATATCCATCAATGAGAAGCTTCATGTCTCAGACAATAAATCAACTTTCCTGAACATTATTTTCACTTGGAAATGTGTCAGATTTACAAACTGTGCACTAATGTTTATTATTTACATGCATTAGGCGACTCGCTAGCTGGTTGAGAAACGTGAAAACAAAGTTACTGTTGGTGCACACTGAATGACCAATGTATCGTTACCCCTGTTGATGAAATCAAGGCTGAGCGCACAACCCTTCCATTTTATTTGGCCTAAGTTTTATTTTTCCATACATTTGTTTTCCCAGCCACCATCAGTTCTGCGGAAGGGTCACTGGACCCGAAATGTTAACTCCGCTTTTTCCTTCACAGATGCTGCCAGACCTGCTGAGCTTTTCAAGCAACTTTGTTTTTATTTTGCCATTATTGGTTATTTCTTACAAAAGTGGAAAATATGAATCTAGCATATTTTTATTTTAGCAATTGGCATTATACTTAAAAGGCAAATCTTAAATATTCATGAGAAAATGCAAATTAAATCAAATAGCAACAATTGAGCTTTCTTCAGGCTTTTTTGAATATAGTTATAAATATCTTATAATTCCTTTTCTTCATCATAATCAATAATGTTACAGTTTTACTGCTGCACATCAGCGTTTTGGAACTCAATTCTGCATTGATGCCATCTTATTCAGATTCCAGAAGACTGGCATCTGAAACCCAGGACCCAGTATTTGTTGCTAAATCCAACTCCCTTATCTTGGCGGCAGACTCAGAGACTGGAAAAATACTGGGTATATGAGACTGCCATTGGGAGAAGGGAGCTGCATTTACTAGCATAAATAGACCATGGATGACAGACTCCTGGATTCCAAATTAAAACAGTACCAAAATAAAAGCAGCTATAATGAGAGTGTGATATGTGAAAGAGCCCAAATCAATGCTGCAATAAAAATGAGGTGGATCATGAAATTACTGGCTTCATTCTGATTGCTATCTTATAAAAGAATTGATATCTTCTCTTTAAATTATTTCAAAATTAATACATTTACAATATTGCATAACAATTCATAACTATTCTGGCCTCTATTCCTATATCATCCTTTCTCCACTGAAAACCTCATTCAATGCTTTGTCATTTCCAGAATTGTCTTTCCGATTGCACAATTGTCAGACATCTGATTCTTCATCATCTGTACACTTTAAGTCATTCTGAACTTCACTAGTTGTGCCAGATACTGTGCCAAATTCTACTTGCCAACAATCCTTGCCTTGCCAACTTAAATCCCAATTTTGACAGATTGATGGCTGGGTATGTTAAATACCCACTGACTGTAGCAGAAATCAGGCCACAATTATTATCATTTCCAGGCCTCATCAACAGAAGTCTTGTGTCAAAAGAGGTTGAGTCGTGTGGAATATCAAGCAATGTTTGGATGTCAGTTTTTATACAGGTGATTATGGTGAAGGGGATTCCTGGATGGTGCTGTAGAGGGTGGGTGTTTAATCTAGGGCATGAAAGGCCTAAAGTTTCCTTGGATTTGAAGAGATACTTTATTTTCTCCTCATTTTCCTACAACAAATTTAAAATCCTCACATTGAACGACAATTTCTGAGCTTATATTTTCTTTTCACTTGACTTTATCTTAGGTCTGCATTGATATAGCATCCACAGTCAGATGATGTCTCATTAAGGGCCTCAGCAACTTTGAGCAGGCAGATTTTGACCTGATGAGAAACCTGCAGGACCTGGGTAACTAGAAAATTTTAACTGCAACTGGTTACTGTTACGTGGATATGGTTGACATAGCCCACCCCAATATTAGGTGTTGGAATGGTCTGATGAGCGGACCCTGAGTGAAAAAGTTTCTGTTATGCCTGGCTAAGGCAGTCAGAATCTACTGCCTTTCATAAAATTACTGATTTGAAAAACAATATTTAATCACATTTTTCGCCACTGACAAACAAAATAATAGTTTAGAAAATTTGTGCAGGATATTTGAGCCTTGTGAGAACGTTGTTGGGTGGTACATGAAAATAAAGGTGACAGCTGACTCGCCTCACCTTTAGCAGCCAATGTGGCTCATTAACAGCCTTATTAAAGGTGAGTTAAGGAGGCTGACTGTTACTATCTGGTTGGACTGCTGGTTCCTAATGAAGGGTGGGAGCAGATCAATGCCCTAGAGGCTGGAATACAGTAGCAAGCAAGGGGTCAAAGCTCTAGTCAGACCCACAGACCTTCCTGACTTGGCTGGGTGAGGGTGTAGTCGCAGGGCAGAGGATTTCCACCAATCCATCAAGGTAGCTTTCTGGTGGGAGAAAGCTGGGTCCCAGTAATGTGCGCAATATGGCAGTATCTATTTCTGTTGTCACCCCCAAGCTCTGCTCAAATGGTCTTTAGTGTGGGACTAGAGTCACTTATTGTCCAATTCACCCGGTTTCCTTCCCTAAACGCCATGAATGAAATAACTGGACTTAACAACAATTCAAGAGTGTGTGCATACTTTCACTGATACAGTTCTTCTGAAAAATAAATGGAAGTTTTCAAAAGCTATAGAAGGATTTCAGCTAATCTTCTCTGAATTATTAGTCTTGTCCTCTGAATTAGTAGCTATTACAGAAGCACTAAAAACACTGCCATACTCCAGTGGGAAAATACAAAATATGATCTGTTGCATTGTGCAAAATTAAAGGTTAATCCTTTTCATTGATAAAGCAGGTGATGTCTTCAGAGCTATTGCAATTCTTTTTCAGAAAGCTGCCTAAGCAGCAACTTTTACTCTATTTGCAGGCAAATGACATGCAATCATAAAACTGCTACTTATTCAATGCCAACATAGCTACAAAATTGCTACTATATGAAAGAATACAGGAAACTCAATAAACTCCAAAATTTACTCTTAAGGAAGTCTTCAAAGCCATGTATTTCATTATACCATTGAGTAACAAGTAGAATGAATGATGGAAGCGCATATCGTGTCACACGGAGAGAACAGCTGAACTTCGGAGGTGAGGTGAAACTGACTGCTGTTGGCATCAAGGCAGCATTGCCGTGGCATCAGTGTGGCATCAAGGAGACCTAGAAAAACTAGAATTAATTAGAATCAGAGGGAAAACTTCCATTGGCTGGAGTCATACCTAGCACAGAAAAAAGATGATTGTGGTTATTGGAGATCAGCTCCAGAACAGCTCTGCAAGAGTTCCTCGAGGTAGTGACCTAGGCTATCTTCAGTTGCTTCATCGGTGCCCTTCTTTCCATCATAAGGTCAGAAGTGGGAATTTTTGCTGATGATTGTACAATGTTGAGCACAATTTGCAGCTCCCCAGAAGCTGGAGGAGTCCATGTCCAAATGCAGCAAAACCTAGACAATATTGAGGCTTGGGCTGATAAGTGGCTATTAACATCAGTGACAGGCAATGAGCATCACCAACTGGAGAATATAAGTGTCTCCCCTGGGCATTCAATGTCATTACCATTGCTGAATCCGATACTATCAACACAGTAGAGTTACCATTGTCCAGAAACAGAACTGGACTCACTTTTTAAATACTGTGTCTACAAGAGCAGGTCACAGGCCAAGAATTCAGTGCAGCTCTCACAACAATTGAGAAGCTGGATACCATACAACACACTTAATTGGCAATCCCTCCACCTCCTTCAACAGACAGCCCCTGCACAACAAATAAACAGTCACAGCAGTGTTTACCAACCACGAAATGTGTTCCAATAATTCACTAACCCTCCTTCATAAGCAACTTCCAATCCCCTGATCTCTATCACCCGAAAAGGCCAAGGTCAGTGCATATGTAGGAAAATACCTTAAGGTCTCCTCCAAGCCACACACCAGCCTAACCTGAAACTGTATGTGCATTCATTCACTGTTGTTCTCTCAAAATGCTAGAACACCTTTCTTACAGTATTCTGGATGCTCGTACACTACAAGGACTGCTATGGCTCATGAGGCAGGTCACTATCACTTTCTCCTGGGATATGGGCAATAAATGCTGGCCTAGCCGATGATTTCCACATCTCATGAATGAATGAAAAAAGAGGTACATATATTTCAATAGTGTTACAAATCTGGTTGTTGGTCAGCTGTGCATTTACCACGTCTTCTAACTTCCCCTCTGTGTTTGTGATGTATATTAGGTTTCTAGTAGCTTTTACTTCAAAGATGCACATAGGCACCTTTTGCTTTCCCAAACATTGGCTGCTTATGATTGGGGTAGAGTGCTACCATCAAATTTCCTTAAATGAACCTTAAACACCCACCTTAGGCAACCACTCATGGGGCACTGTAACACAAACAAAATCAAACGGTCAACAGATAATTACAGAACTATAATGGAAACTTATCAAAACCAGATTAAAATGCCACTTCCATGGGACACTCCAGCCCCTGTGTGGACCTCTGGTCCCTGAAGGAATTTATTGTGTCGTGAACTCTGCATGCTCCCTCTCGATAGACAGCCTTCTATCTACAGTTCTAAATTAGTAATAGTGGTTTAGATAGCCCCTGATGAGGCACAGTAACAAAAAAGTCAAAGCCTCCTGCCTACGATAAATTTAAGAGCCTATTTGATCAGCAATGTTAGAGAATTAGCCACTATCGAGTCTTAACAAGACAAGGCACTTATATTAACCCCAAGATGTAGTTTATACATGGTAGTAATAGGTACAATCTGCATTAATTATTTAGGTATAATTACAAAGACTACCAAGAGCCAGAGGTGTCAAATCTGTCTCCAACAGGACATAATGCTTGACTTCCTGTTCTGATCTAAGATTATGTGACATCATCAGTTTGGGTGGAACCTCATGCAATCTCCAAAGTTAGTAATTGGTTGACTTTTAACTACTCCTAAAATGTCCTCAATCACCATTTAGTTCAAAGGCAATCAGAAATAGGTGACAAACGCTGACATGGCCAGTGACGCCCGTGTCTCATGAAAGAATAAAGAATAAATTTTAGAATCACTCCCTTCCTAAAGTATATTTCAAGCTCTTAGTTTTCATTATATTTTAGTCCACTTGCCATGAGAATTCCATTCCAGAGATTTTTCCCACCCAGACGCAATAGAGACCAGACACTCGTATATACAATCCTTTACTAGAGACCGCATCCACCTTATTTTACACTCACTGTACAGCTTTCTGTCTGTTGACCATTACCAGAACTCTCCCCAGGCGTCGAGAAAGATTTGCAGTGAAAAACAAGAGTGTCATTGTGACTTCCAAGAGCTACATATATATAGGCTGTGCACATGCTGTTGTAATACACAGTTGTTTCAGTGTTGTCACCAGGCTCTGGAATTCACTCCACAGTATAATTGAAGCTTGTTTCAAAGTCCCAGCACATTGCAGAAGCATTGATGTGGAAGTGGGTCTGCAAATACAGTAAAAGTCCAACATGGAACACAATTGTCAGACATGTTATACATTTTTTCATAATCATAACCATGTTTATTCTGAAGTCACAATTTACAAAATATAATTATCAATTTTGACAGTGCTCACCACTGAGAGATTACAGAAAGTATTAGACATCAGGCATGTCTCAACAATGTCTGCACTAAGTAATGCACACTGAGACTAGAACATTTAGTAAGGTATTAGGGATTGTGTGGTATCAGTGAGCTCTATCTAAACTGAAGTCAGTGGAAATCAGGGAAAGCTCCACAGGTTATTATCATGCTAACACAAAGAAAGTTGATTGCAATTGTTGGAGATCAATCAGTTCAGTCTGAGGATATTATTGCAGGGATTCTTCAGGCCCAACCATCTTCAGCTACTTCATCAATGGCCTTTCCTCCCTTACAAGGAAAAGGACTGAGGGTGTTTGGTAATCATAAAATCTCTACAGTGCAGAAAGAGGTTATTCAACCCATCAAGTTTACATTATCTTTCTGAAGATCATCCCATCCAGAAACAGACCCCACATTATCCCCGCAACACCCCACTTACTATGGCTAACATAACTAGCCAGGCCATCTTTGGACACTGCAGGGGAATTTAGCATGGCTAATCTGCAGGAAACAAGACAGCCTGGTAGAAACCCACACAGAAACAAGGAAAACGTGCAGATTCCACACAGACAGTCACCCAAGGCTAGAATCAAACACAGGTCCCTGAAGCTGTGAGGCAGCAGTGCTAACCATTGCACCACCATGCCACCCTTTTATAATGATCTTCAATATTACTCACAAATCTTCAGACAGTAAAGCGGACTGTGCCTATATGCAGCAAAACCTGGACAACATTGAGACAGTATTTGAGTTTGAGCAGGTAATTGGCAAGAAACATTTGTGTCACACAAGTGTCAGGCAACAAACATCTCCATTGTCACTTGATAGTGAATGGCTATCACTGAATCCACTATTAGAAATATCCTGGGAGCTCCCATTCACCAGAAACCGAACTGCACCAGTCATATATATTCTGTGGTTTCAAGATCATTGTATCATCTGAGAACCCTACAGTGAGTAATTTATCTTGATCTTCCAAAAGCCTGTCCACCATCTAGAGAGCGCAAGTTGGGAGTACAATGGATTGTTTTCCACATTCCTGGATGAGTGTAACTCCAATAACCCTCAAAAAGCTTAACATTATCCAGAACAAAGCAACCCACTTGACTGACTTGCCATCTGACATCACCAACATTCATTCCCTCCATGACAGATGTTTAGTGGCAACAGTGTATACCATCTACAAGATGCACTGTGGCAACTTGCAATGTCTCCTTTGACAGCATCTTCCTATTCTGTGATCTCTACCACCTCAAAGAATGAAGATAGTAACTGCATGGGAACACCACAATCTGCACATTCTCCATGTCACAGGCTGTCCTCACTTGGAGCTATAATACCATTCCAAGCTCACCAATGATTTAATCCTCTCAACAAAATTAGCAGCTATTCCCAAAGCCTTTACCTCTTGCATGATAATCAGGGTTCAACCACAAGGGGTGCTGATTGCAACCCCTGTTACTAGTTTCCTACCTCGCAGTGGGCCAGCTTATCAATTAGAAAGGTGGCAGGCTGTAAACAGAAGTGACTAATTCTAACTGGATTCTGCCATTGTATTCAGTAAAACACAGACTCAGTGATCTGACTGAGTAACTACTTACCATCATGTTGTCCCCTACCCTCCCTGAATCCTTGTAATGTTGAATCAATATAAAGTAATACAGTCATAGAGCTGTACACCACGGAAACAGACCCTTCGGTCCAACTTATCCATGCTGAGCAGATATCCTAAATTAATCTAGTATCGTTTGCCAGTATTTGGCCCATATCCCTCTAAACCCTTCCCATTCATACACCCGTCCACATGCCTTTTAAATGTAGTAGTTGTACCAGCCTCCACCAATTCCTCTGACAGCTCATTCCATAAATGCATCACCCTCTGACTGAAAAAGTTGTCCCTTAGATTTTAAGGCAAGGCTAGATAAATTTTTGAACAGTAAAGGAATTAAGGGCTATGGTGATTGGGCGGGTAAGTGGAGCTGAGTCTCAAAAAGATCAGCCATGATCTTATTGAATGGCGGGGTAGGCTCGAGGGGCCAGATGGCCTACTCCTGTTCCTAGTTCTTATGTTCTTATGTTCTTATGTTTTAAATTTTTTAAAATCAACACCTCTAGGTTTGGACTCCCCACCCCAGGAAAAAGACCTTGGTTATTCACCCTAGCTATGCTCCTCATGATTTTATAAACCCCTAAAAGATCTCTCCTCAGCCTCTGATGTTCCAGGGAAAATAGCCCCAGCCTATTCAGCTTCTCCCTATAGCTCAAACCCTCCAACCCTGGCAATATCCTTGCAAATTTTTTCTGAAACTTTCCAAGTTTCACATCATCATGAACCTAGTAAAATCCAATGATTCATTAATTAGATGATAGAGTAAAGGCCTAGAACAGAAAAACTAGAGTGTAGACCTTTTTAGACATTCACCACTTGCTGGTAAGAAGAAAACACTATAGGGTTCTGTGATACTCGTTAGTTTTATTGTCATTCTCTTTCAATTCTATATTCTAATTCTGGCAATTTTGTCTGAAATATGTTTTAAGTGCAATCATCTATTTTATCACTAGCTGTACACAACTGTGAGAGAAATCATAAAAACATCTACTATAGTCTATTTGACCAATACATTCACAAACAATTTCAATGTAATATTTTAATTTCAGATACTTGCAAGTAATTTTATATGTGCCATTATCTGTTTAGTGCATTGGACTAAACTACCTTTGGCTACCTTCATTGTGTTCGATACAATGTTCACTGGGATACACTTCCAGGTGACCAGAATGGCCCTGAGTCAAAGTTTAAAGTGAAAACTGGAGTTCTGTAACATGCATAAAGGCCCAAATGCAATCTCTGAACTAACATGCTCAGATTGAATGTCGTGCTTGCTGTAATCAGTATCTGCAATCAGTTGGTAGTACAAATAAAGAAGACAAAGAAGAAATTACTTCTTTCTTTTTTCCTGTGATCCAGATGCCTGATGAGGAACTCAGTATTGCAATAGCCTGGAGATTTTGAATATTCTCTGAGTGCTTGAGCTATGGTTGCAATAAGTCCTCAAAAATTGCCACCTCTCACAGGACGCTACTAGAGGCCAGATATTGCATTTAGCTAGCCTGTCACCCAAAGGCATTTTTAGGGGAATGTCCTTTCTTGACCTGCAAAAAATGCACTTTGCAGTTTTGTTGGATCATTTGCAATCATTAGACTGGAAGATAATTCACTTTTACTTCCGTGAATACTTCTTGATTTAATAGTGACTGTCTCCTTTGCATGTCTGATGGCGTCATCAAAATGCACTTATCTTTTATTCTGTTGATCTGGGAAGTAGCATTGATCTTGACAGCTGTTTTGCTTCCAGGTCCTTCTATTCGCTCTTGGGTTAGAACACTTGTTGGCAATGCCTAACAATTTCACTTTATTCTTGAGAACTTTCTCTATAAGGTCAACTTTTGCTTCATGAAAACAGGTTTTGTTTCTAACTCCACTTTGGAATGTTGCCAGAAGAACGCAATGCATGAAGAACGTTGAAAGAAGTCCCATGCTTCATTAGCATGTAATTTTTCATACTAATTACGAGATCTGCACTGGGATTTAATTGGACACCTAAATCCGCAATGGCACAATTTGTTCAGCTGATAGAAGGAAATTTGTCTAGTAATATAAAAATTGAAGCAAAGTATGTTAGTTTTGAGCTAAAGATTGAGTTAGGGATTTAAAAAAAATTAAACTTCTAATGTCAAATCTGGAAAACTGTTTTAAGCCATTTCTACAAGTAGAGGTAAATTTGAAAACAAATTCATATTTGCATTAGAATTGACCAATGTAATAGTAGAAGTTGAATAGGTGGAATTGCATTATCACACTAATTAAATAGTTTATAATTGATTTCTGCACACATAAAGAACACAACTTAACTTTGGAAAAGTACAATGAACCACATCTCAGAAGGTTATAAGTCACCAACTTCCTTCAAAACACTCCTACGTGCAGACTAATTATTTTCCTATTGTCAGAAAATTATCTTTATTTATCCAATCTCCCATGCTTGCATTCAATTTCACAACATTCTTTACTGAGTGTTGAATAGCCTTATCTTTCATCCATTTTATTAAGCATTTCTTTTCTGTTTTTGATTTCACTGTCTTTAATATTTTAATCTGATGACAACATTTAGAGAGTATAAATGAGATATTGTGTGAAAATATGGTGTTAGTGGTTTTGCTCTGGATCGAAGTTTGAGTATTGCAAACTGTTTGAAGAGTCAATTGCTATGTTCAAGTATTGATATTGTCAGATATCACGCATGTTCCTATGTGCAGAAGTGCAATTTCGTTACATGAATTTGTTGTAACAGAGAGGTAAGAGCAAATGACATCCTGTTGACACAATTTGTTCAGGTTTTCCAGAAATGCTGAACATTATGCATACCTTCTAAGAATACAAATCATTTTTGACATTGTGCTGTACTATAGGCAATCTTGTTTCCTGTTGACATAGGATATGGGTTCCCAGATTATGGATCGTGATCCCAGTGACGTTCCAAGGTGAGATTCAGGGGTCACAAGCTCTGAAGCAGAAGTGGCTGTCATGGAATTCTTACCAATATGAACAGTCGCAAATTCCCATTAAATCTTTGCATTTTTATATGCTTGGCACGACATAATTGCCCTCTGTTGAAGCCTGATTTCTACTCCAAACAGGAAAGGTAATATTTTTTAAAAAATGCCTACCCCTCCCCCTCTTCTCACTCTTACATTCTTTTGCATCCTCACCCATGCCTTTGATTCAACATTTCTCTCTGTAGGGTCATGGCAATAGGGTCACACTGGACATAGATTTATGAAGTGCTGTTATAGGAGTTTAAAAATGTGAAGTTTAGACACAAAATATTGTAAGCCATTCACATTTATTGTCTAATAACTCTAGACATAACATTAAGCAGAGCTTAACAAAAACCTTCTCCCTCAGGTCTCAGTCCCCAGTGATTTGGCCTCTTGATGATATAGGATCCTTGCACATGCTCGGTAACTGTTGACATTATTATATAGTTTACTCCACAGCTGATAGCCATCCTTGTTTTAGGACACAAACAAAAATTGCAAATTTCCAGTAAAGATTTTCTTTGAATTTGCATTATGACACTTTAAAAGTACTTCATTGGTTGTAAAGCAATCTGATGCATCTAATGGTCAAGAAAATCATCAAATTAATACAAGCCTTTCTTTCTATCAATCTGGACTAAACTAAAATCAGGCATAAGAAGACTTGAGGTGATGAGTTGTTTATTCCTGCTCCTAAATCTTATGTTCATATGACAGACACCTCAGGCTCAAGTCTTTTCTTGCCGGAGAGGCAGAAAACAGGAGCTGCATTTGTTTTCAGATGAGAAACCAGTCTCCTAGACAAACTGATTAAAGTCTAGGTATTCAAGTGGGTAAGCACATAAATGGCATGGAGATGGTTCTGTGTCCAATTACAGGTAGTGGGACAGGCTCTCAAAGTTGGAGGGCCATTCAGAGGCCTTTGAATTTGAGAGGACTAGCTGGATATAGTACAAGGTTAAAACCTGGGAGAGTGGCTCAATAAGAAAATTTCCACTCAGACACTTAAAAAAAAATCACACACAAAAAGCAGCCGGACCATCTGGTTGGTTGAGGGAATGGTAAGGAGCATTCTACAGATGATCTGCAATGTTCAGCCTATCAGAGATGCATATGGTAACTTGAGTTTGGATGCGGAGGATGTGGGCAGAGTTCAAAATGAATATTTTGTCTCTGTCTTCTCTTTACAGAGTGTTTGTGCACCCATCCTAATGAAAGGGGTGGAATGAGATTGGTGGCATTAGATTAAATAGGCATACTGAATGTAGAGGGACTGACCTCCCTTATGGTGCATAAATCACCAGGACCAAATGAATTGTATCTTAGGCTGTTAAAAGAAGCCAGGCATGAAATAATGGATGCTGTAAGGATCATTTTCCAACCCTCACTAGATAGGGGTACCAGAGGATTGGAGGTCACCAACAGAAAGCCACATACACAAAAAGGATAAGCCAAATAATTATGATTGATCTGATGACAGAGGTAGGAAAATTATTGGAAATAATACTGAGAGATAGGGTTAACTGTTACTTGGAGAGACATTGTTATCAGGGATAGTCAGAATGATTCTGTTAAGGGGACATCATATTTTGCTAATTGAATTGAATTTTTTGAGGAAGTAACAAGGAGGGTTGTTGAAGTTGCACAGCAGATATTGTTTACATAAACTTTAGTAAGGCAGTTGACAAGGTCCCACATGGTGCTGTTTAGAAAATTTAAAGCCCATAGAATACATAGGAATGTGGTGAGTTGAATCCAAAATTGGCTCAGTGACCGGAAACAAGTGAAAGGAAGCAAAACAGTTGTTTTTGCAAAAGGTAAGCAGTTTCCAGTAGTGTTCCACAGGGCTCAATGTTGGGTACCTTGCTATTTGTGGTATACTTTAATGATTTAAATTTAAATGTGGGAGTCACGAATGAGAAATTTGCAAATGACTCAAAAATTAGCTGAGTAGTTACCTGCAGGAGTTATCAATGTTTTAACTGAGTGTCAGAAAAGTGGGAAATGAAATTCAATTCAAGAAGTGTGAAGCGATGCTTTAGGGGAGGTAAACAAAGCAAGGGATATTCAATTAATGGGAGGGGACTGAGAGGGCTTGAGGAAGTGACAGACCATGTGTGCATTTCCTCATATTCCTGAGAGAGACAGGGCTGTAAAATAAGGAGGCAAAGAAGGCAGATAGAATGCTTTTCTTCAGTGGATGAGGGTAAAGAATACAATAGCAAGAATGCTGAACCCATAAAAGATACTGGTTAGGCCATAGCTTCGTATTTGGGCATTGTTCAGATCACCACATTTCAAGCAGGATGTAATTGCTGTAGAAAGAATGCAGAGAAGATTTTCAAGACTGTTGCTCGAGCTAAACATTGCTGGTATGAGGAATGATTGGCTAGGCCAAGATTGCTTTTTCCTTGGAGCAGAGGGGACTGAGGCATAATTGAGGTACTAAATAACGAGGGATTTGGATAAAATGGACAGGGAAGACTTGATTATCTCCTAGTGGAGAGGTCAGTTACCGGGGTCACAGATTTAAAGTGATTGAAGGATTAGATGGGTCATGACGAAAAGCTTTTCACCAAAACTTGGTATATGAGGCAGAAATGCTCAACTGATTTAATTGGAACCTGGGTCAGCACCTGAAGCACTGCAATGTGTCAGGATATGGACCAAGGCTATCAAGTGGGGCTAGAATGGTGACTATTTTATTCAATCATAGACGTGATTGGCTGCATGGCCTACTTCTATGGATCTATGACTCAGTGGCCCTCTGGTTCCATAGTTAAATGCCAATACGGATATTTGGGATGGGCATGTGAAACTTGGCCGAAAGACTATTGAAACAGATGGACCAGTCAATTTACCAGCAGATACAGATCTACTCATCATCACTTCCTATGAGGTTACAAATCTTTGTGATAACAAAGATTCTAGGATGCAATGTTGAGTCTATCCATGACCTGACTAACCTTTAGCCATACCAGAGTGATGTTATTGAAAACTCTAAAAGTGATGCATCTGAAAGATACTGCCCAACCCAGCTTTAATGCTCTTCATAACTGCAGCATGCACAACCAAGTTCAAACTAGAATAGATTCCATGGTAAAAGAAAGATTCAGAATGTTGAGCATCATACTGTTTGGTGCAGATCCATTACCTGTATTTCAAAGAAAGGCAGCACTCTGTGTGCATATTTAGATCTAAGGTGACTGAACAATACACGAAAAAGATATCCACACAAGATTTATACCCTGAAAGACCTTATTTCCAAGTTCTCTGGTCCTGATATTTTTTTTAATCCCAATGCCAAAAATGGATATTTTCCCAGATTCAAAGGAACTGACATCTTTACAAATACTTTTCAGTAGGTAATGCTCCTTCAGCTTGTTAGTCAAATGTTACCCCTTCCTGAGCTCTTTGAAAAATAAAAGTTTTATCTGGTCATGGTTTGATAATCCACAGAAGTCATTTGCAGAAGTTAAATCAGAATGTCGTTCATCAACTCTTGTTTCTGCATTGTCCCTGATTAAGCCACTTCAGAAATGCAAAGTATACCCGTTAGGGAAGCCTTCCTTTGTAACACAGGATGAGCATTGGAGCCAAACCATGCCCCTTTTGAACAGCAGTAACTGCTGTATTCCAAGGTTTAGAGGACCAAAGCCTCTTTGATAAGGATTGAATGTAAGTGGGTGAGGGAGTAGAATGGCAAGTTGGAAGATAAGGGGGTAGGGTGGCAGGATAGGAAATGACAGAGTTGCAGTTGGATTGTTGAGGGGCAGGGTGCTCGGTAAGTTATTGGTAAACTGCTAGTTGGGTTGACAAGTAAACAAAGAGGTGGGGTGGCAGATGGGTAAAGGGTTAGGGTGGCATGTATGTAACAAGGTAAATTGATCTATGAGTAATGGAATGTAAGTAAAGTCACCATGGTCTCACCAGACCACAGGGCTGCTCTCTCATTAGAGAGAGACATTTGGTGTGGTTTTACCATACCTCAGGTGAGGGGAGAGGTTAAGATGGAGTGTACTTCATCATGGTAACTGCAGTTGGTGCAGGCATTTAACCCATGCTGTTGGCATGATTCCACATCCAGCTAGCTGAGGGGAATAATATTGGGTGGGTAATAGATGAGAAGGTATAGGTGACAGGCAAGTGGATGAGAGGTTGCGTGAGCTGTTAGTGAGGTTTGGGTCAGGGTGAAAGTTGGTCAGGTATAGGGAGCTATTGCGACTGATTTGGAGTGACTGTTGGGTTCAATAAAATAGTTAGCTAGGAGTTACAGCAGGTTTGAATTTTTCTAACATTTCCTGGTTTACTATTGATCTGAATGATTCGGAGCCCTCCAAAGTCTCTGATTCTAACTCAGAGTTGGGTCAATTTTGGAAAGTTTCAAAAGAAAGGCAGTCACCTGCAGAATTTTAATTCTGGGCAATTATTATAGAGATAATGTCTAGGTACTTCCATAGGATTCCATTGCACTCTTGTCAGGTCAGTCTGGTCTCTGACTATTTGGAGATCAGAGCATCTAGGCCAATTTATGGGGAGGCAATGGCCTAGTGGTATTATTGCTGGACTGTTAATCCAGCCACCCAGATAACATTCTGGGGACTTCAGTTTGAATCCTGCCATGACAGATGGTGGAATTTGAATTCAATAAAATATCTGGAATTAAGAATCTAATGATGACCATGAATCCATTGTCGATTGTTGAAAAAACTCATCTGGTTCACTAATGTCCTGTAGGGAAGGAAACTGTAATCCTTACCTGGTCTGGCCTACATGTGGCTCCAGACCTCTGGGAAATTAGGGAAGAGCAATATATGCTGCTTAACCAGCGATGCCCTCAACCTGTCAATAAATAAAGAAAAGGGAAAAAAATAGGAAATCTGGTTCAAAGGCAAAATTCTGTGGATGCTGGAAGGCTGAAATAAAAACAGAAAGTGCTGGAGAACTGAACAGGTCTGACAGCATCTAAGAGGGTTAAAAACAGAGTTAATGTTTCAGGTTAAATACGGCACTTCTTTGGAATTTTAGAGTATTGGTCTGGCGTTCAATTTATCCATGATAATTTGAGTAATTGACAATATGACTACAAAAATATGAAAATCCAGTATCAAAAATGACTCATTATAGTAGATATATTTATGTATTATTTATATTTTATCATCTGTAATGTGGGAACCTGAAGCAGTTAGAAAGATTAGCAATATGAAACACATGGCTAATATATTACCTAATTGAACAACAAGATGTGCATTAGAATAATGCATCAGCTTTCAGTAACATAAATGAGAGCAATAAAATTTGAACCTTAGTTAATTTTATGAGATACATGGCTTGTATGTCATTTTATGATACTAATTCAGTCTTCTCTCTCCAGGAGTCCAGTCCACCTTCCAAAGTCATATATACAGGGCAATTTCAAGAGAGAACTTTTATCTCTTCAAGAGAGAACTGTAGTAATTTAGAGTTTTGATTACACAGCCTGTGAAATGTAACTAGTGGTGCACACATAACAGGTAAATGGTTTAAAATCACTCAAGTTCAGTTGTCAATATTATAACAGAATAACATCTGATTACTTCAAGTCTGATGCTTCACAATACTTCAAGTGTGGCAACAAAACCCACTGCAATTCACCTATAGGATATTGTTCCCTTATTAGTGTTATCTTTTGGTTTAGGCTGCATTCCTTGATTAAAATGTGCATTAGGTCTGAAATTACACAACACCACCAGCACCTCCACAAAATGTGCATAGGTACAAAAGAAATAGGAGCAGAAGACCCCATACTTCAGTCCACAGATTAGTCTGATCATGATTGATCTTGGATTTCAATTCCACTTTTGTGCCTACTTCCCATATCCCTTGATTCTCTGTATGATCAAAAAAAAACTATCTCTCTGCATTAAACATACTTATATATTCAATATATTAAACGACTGCTCAGCCACAACCCAACCCGATCCCCACTTACACCTGATCCAAACTAGCCTCTCATCCACTTACTTACAAACAAATAGCCCACTGGAGAGCCTTGCTTGAAAGTAAGTGGAAAAAAAGCACATTTCCTGAACTTGTATAAAAGCAACGAGCTGCTACGTAATATAAATGTAGCATTCATCCTCGCATATCACTGTCTCCACACATGCAAGGGCTTAACAAGACGCACAAAATGACATATAGTAGCTTAATGCCATATATGGGCTAAGATTGTTTCTGCAGAAAATGAACTGGCCAAATGGTTGGATGGATTGCTGTAACCAGTTTGTACAAGTTTATCACATATACAGAGAAAAGTTCCTTCACATTTGCTAAGTCTTTCCAGGGCTTATATATCAATATCATTGCAACGACCATGTGCTCTTTGTTAACCAATCACCAAAGTACAACTCAAGAAAGTCATGGATATTTGTACTGCAACACTATACCATACATGATCTAATCAATTGTATGAATTAATATTCATTGAGCTCACGAACTGAGTAACTTGCACAGTTGAGTGTAGTTTTAACAAGATGGTGTTTTCCCTATTTGATGGTGTTGCCAATGGATCCTCACTAGGCTCAGCTCTCACAATCATCTTTGTTGGGTTCTGTGAGAAATGTATCTTTGATGTAATGACACCTAATCTCGTAACCATTGCATATTTCCAATATGTTTGCTTTTTTTGAATCAGTAGCTGCATACCATAATTTCCTTACTAGTCTTAATGGACTGCATCCTATGATCATATTCAACTTTGAAACAAAACAATAAAATTCCTTTCCTTAATGTCCTGTTGTATAATTACCCTGGGGCTCTCTACTACTCTCCATTTCAAACCTATCTTCACTGGTCAAGGAATACTTTGAATTTCTGCAGTTTCATGCATAATAAGACTGGCCTTAATGGCAATTCCATAAGTATGGCCTGAGCCATTTGTTCTCTATGCAAGCTTAATGCTCAAATAGGGTGCATCAAAGCTATATTCCAGGATAATGGTTACCTTGATCATATGATTCTTTGCTGCATATCGTACAAAATTACACATCACCTTTGGTCCTCAAAAATGCTCATTCTATATCATATAAGAATCTGAAAAGGTTGGGCAACAGGTGAAGCTGGGTGGTTCATGCCAATATCACACAATAGCCACATGAATGGTGTTTAAGAATCTCCTGTCAAGCCTAAAAGCTGTTCTTCCTACGACACAAATAAATGATGTGGTATGTGAATTTCAGTGCTTGCATAATGCTAGGTATATGGCCCATATGTTTCAAAGACTGGTGGATCACATCAAATCACATATCCCTTAACTGTTCACAACAAGCAAAGTATTGACTCTGACCATCAGCTTGCAATTACAAAACTCAACACAGTGTACAATATTAGATGTGATTCCATAATTAAACATCATTTGCTACAGAATCCTGAGTGTGCAAAGAATTATGCTGACAACCAAATTAGGTTTGTCAGTCAGGCTCACCACATAGTGACTTGTGCGTATTTCTCATAATCCCTTATCAGAAGCTCTTATCTGATCTTACCTATGTTATTGGGCTCAGGTGGACTACGACAAGAGATTGTTTGCCCTTATGCTCCATGTTCCTCTCCAGCTTTGAGCAGATGTCCCAAAATTAGGCACTAGGCTGGCAACACAGCCTTCTGAAATCATGCTCTCAATTGCAGACAACTGCGCCTATTTCACTGATATTAATGTCGCCCGCTTCACTACATTTCTATTTGCTCTCTCCTCTTGAAAAACTTCCTGAACTACAGTAACATGGTTAGTTCTCATTCCCAGCTTGCAGCCTATGCTCCTGCATATGGAAGCTGCAAGTACCTCAAACCTATTGTAAATGAGCTGAGAATTGTCAATTTTTGTCTCTTGTATTGCCACAACTGCTTCAGTTGCAAACATATGTCCCCTGTCTTTGACCTAAAACCAAATCAAAAGACATTTTACAATGGTACAAAATCCTGGAACTCCCTCTCTCATAGCATGTGGAATTTGGACTCAAACCTATCACAAAGGAAAGTGTTTATGATTGCTAGATGTCAGTCATCTCAGCACAAGGACACCCCTGCAAGAGTTCCTCAGGGTAGAATCCTAGGTCCAACCATCTTCAGCTGCTTCCTCAATGACCTTCCCTCCATCATAAATCCAGAAGTGGAGATGTTCACTAACGAATGCACATTGTTCAGCACCAGTCATGGCTCCTTAGATACTGAAGCAGTCCTTATCCAAGATGTCGACAATATCTAGATTTGAGCTATGGCAAATGGCAAGTAACATTTGTGCCTCAGAAGTCCCAGGCAATGATCATCTTCAACAAGCAAAAATCTAAGCAGCATCCCCTGGCATTACCATCACTGAATCGCCAATTATCAACATCCTGGGTGTTACCATGGACCAGAGATTGAACTGGACTAGCCATGTCCATACTGTAGCTCTAAGACCATGCCAGACTGTAGAAATTCTGCAGTGTGTAACTCATCTCCTGACTCCTGAAAACCTGTTCGCAAACTGCAAAGTAGAAGTCAGAAATGTGATGGAATATTCCTCACTTTCCTGGATAAGTGCAGACAAGCAACCCTCAATAAGCTTGACACCATCCAGCCCAAAGTAGCCGACTTGATTAGTAAACGTCCAACTCCTCCACTACTGATGCTCAGCAGCAGCAGAGTGTACAATCTACAAGATGCACCATAGGTATTCAACAAGACGCCTTAGACAGCACCTTCCAAACCCATGGCTACTTCCATCTAGAAGGACAAGGGCAGCAAATTCAAGGGAACACCAGCACTTGCAAGTTCCCCTCTAACACACTCACCATCCAGACTTGGAAATATATCGTTGTTCCTTCACGGTTGCCGGGTCAAAATCATGGAACTATCTCTGTAATTACATTGTGGGTCTACCTACATTAAATGGACTGTAACATTCAAGAAGGCATCTCTCTACCACCTTCACAAGAGAAAGTAGGATGGGGAAGAAATGCTAGTCCAGCCAGTGATGTCTACATCCTGGTTTCTCCCTTCAGTGAATCAAACGGGTTTTCACAACAACCATTACAAGGTCATTATTAGACTTTGAATTCACTAAAAATATGGAATTAAATTTTCATCGTTAGCTGTGCTGGGATTCATACCCTAGTCCCTAGACCTTTACTCAGATCTTTGGATTATTAATGACACCATTATGTCATCACCTGCACATTGTAAATATTTGAGCCCCAGAACTGTCTCTGATAGCCTGCCATCTTCAAAATGCCCACTGTCCGCATTATCACTATTTCCTGTTCCCCACCCATTAATCAGTCGTCTATCTATGCTAAAACATCAAGGCAAATTGCATCAGCTCTTACTCAAAGATGGACAAGATGGTGGCAAAGTAGGACTTCTCAGCCAGAGCTCCGTCTATTTCTTTTCTTCTTTTATCTCTCATTTCACGTTTTCTCTTTTCCTTTTCATTTTGTGTTCTGTTCTCAGGCGGTATCAGCCATCTCCAGGGTGAAAGCCAGCGCGGACTTCCAGCATTAGCGTGGATTTGGATTCCTGCCTTCAGCGTGGACTCAACTCCTGGCATCAGCACGTACTCGACTCCCGGTCTCAGCATGTACTCAATTCTTGGTCTTAGCATGGACTCAAACTCTCGCCAACAGTGTGGACTTGACTCCTTGCCTCAGCACGAACTCGAACTCCTGGCCTCAGAGTGGACTCAGACACACGGCACTACTGGCCTCAAGATGAAGCCTGGCATGGTCTAGTTTGGAAGGACAGTTATTCTGAACTCTTATTTTCCTATTTCTTCTAATTTATTGCTGGAATTTTTATTTATTATTGTTCTAATATTTTTCCCTAAGAATTTGTACCTAAGTACCTTGGTACGTAACGTGCCATAAATGGTGACTTATAAACTTTTCACTGTACTCATGTGAGTACATGTGACAATAAAGTTAATTCTAATTCTAATTCTAAATTTCCACATTGTCGCTTCAGTTATTTGTTAAATTGTTCCAGGATTTTTGCTTTCCCTTTTAAGCCAAAGCTGACAACTCTTTGAACAATGAATGTTCTCAACGATCTTTGGAAGAATAGCCCTATGAGCTGTAACTAATGAAGCAAAGCAGCAGGACAGTTGACTATACCAATTCAATGTCTAATTCAAGTTACCCTGTTCTGCCACCAGTCCTTTCTTTGTAACCTGTGTGCTGTCAACATTTGGGATTTATTACTGATAAGCTTATTATCAGCCTCTAGGCTGTGTATTTCTAAGCTGATGTTTACTTCAAATGCAATTGAAAAAAAGTGCTTTAATGACACTTAAGTGTGAAGACCCAGCCTTTCCTTGCAAAAGTGCAACTAGGCTGAGAAAATAGCCTTTTCACTGTGAACTTTCAGCATATGGCTGTGGGAGAGCAGCTTATTTGTCTAAAGATGTGATCTGTGGCTGTGAGAGAGCAACCCTCTTTGTTTGAAGGTGTGATGTGTGGCTGTGAGAGAGCAGCCTCTGTGTGAAGGTGTGGTCTGTGGTCTACAGTAGCAGCCTCTTCAAATAAGTACAACATCTTATTCTGTGCCTTGACTTCCTTCTGTCAAAGAACAGATGGCACATAGCTAATATTGTGATTAGGTAATGTAAAAAGTTGCAACACTGCCAGAATTGGGCTGATGATGCAAAGCTATTCTATCATAGATTAAGTGTTTCTCACAGTGACAAATGCTACTAACACAGTGTTAGAAAATTGTAACTGAGGATCCTACGGTATCATCTTCTCCAACGTTCCCTTCTGTAACTTACTGACTAATTACATTCAGCATTTCTCCTTCTTGAATAATAATACTGGGTCTAAGCAAGAAGAGAGTGCTGAATGCATATTAAGGTTCCTTGCTTACTTCAGCAACTTCCTTCAAATTATTCTATAAATTGATAGGCCCAAAACAAAGATAAAGAAAGATTTGTGGCAGCAAACTATCTCAACAACCCTTACATAGTACCACTTCTGATGGCTGGGTAAATATCACACCACCAAGAGTTCAAATCTGGAAAAATACCACATGAAGCAGATCCTTTCTTTGAGTCTTTATCCCGACAGCATTATATAGTGAATCTCACTCTGCTACTTTCGTTACTAACATACCTTATGCTTTTTGCTCTTATGGAGCCTAATGCATTATTACAATGTCACTTCATTTCAAAAACTGTCAGTGAATCATGTTTTCTTTACATTTGTTCTTACTATATGATAAGCATGGTTATGAGCAGCATATATTGCACATCTAAGGTTATCACTGACATTTTCCCTTTTTGCCTCGTTTTATACAACTTCCCTGGATCATACCTGAAACACAGAAGTGCATGCCTTAAAAAGCATTTAAGACTGACACGTTAATAAACTAACAAGTATCCCAGTGTCTCGACTTCTGGTATATTGCAGGCTATCACAGATTATGTCTTCCGATGACTAACTCATTAGAAAAAAAGAGTAAAATGGATTTTTCACTGCAGTTTCACTCTATAAAATAAACACTTGCTTGCCTTTAGGGTTTTTCTTGAAAGCAAAAAGAATAAAGCGTGAAATGTTCTGAAATCTGTCGCTCTGATGTTCTGGCACATGTAAACAATTTATTAATCACAAATGTTTGTGCCTTGAGTCTAGCCAGGCACAGCCTGCTCACAAAGCAAAATATTAAGAAGTTCCCATAATCGCTTACCAACAAAACAAATAGGTTTCATCTTAACCCAAAAAGAGGGTTCTTTTCAGAAAGAGGAGAGATTAGCTGGTCACTCCTTCATTTTTTTTCCCCCAAATAATTCCAAATATCAATATCTACTCCATCCAGTCACTATTCAAATCGCTTTAGTAAGGTTCTACAAGCAAGTGGTTATCCTTAGTCACGGCATGATTTCTTGGTAGCCGTCTTTCAAAAAATATTCAATGTCCTCAGTGATCTTGAAAGAAACAACTCCAGCTATTTTCACAATCTTGAAACAAACCCAATTTTCTACAGCTTTTAAAAGTTAAAGCCCTCCAAGAAATATTAAATAAATCATATCAGAAGTAAGATGAAGGCTGTGAACGGCAAGCGCTATCCTGTGGTATCAGCAGGTGGAATCTTCCCAGCCTCTAAATAACATGGACTACAGCTGCAAATTTGAGTGAGAGGTTCAGCAAGTCCCCTCTCAACACTTTTTTCCTTGGTATTGGGAATAGATTTTCTATGGTGAGCAATCAAATGACTATTGATAGGAATTATTGCTCATTATCACCGTCATTATTACTAAATCTCATTTCATTCATATGCACTCTTCCATTCTCCCACCTGCCAAATAGAACCTAGATGCTGAGAAGTCCTGACATGAAAGTCAGAGTGGTTATACAGCAATTTGGAATGACCAACAAATGTCCAACCTAACAACGCCCACATTCCATTTTCATTTGTAAAAACCTCCATCTCGCTGCTTGCTCCTCCAGACTTCCTACCTTGGATATCAGCCATCAGTATCTCAGAGCATGTTCCATGGGCAGCAAGTGCACATACCCATGTTCAGGGATACTGGCATCTGACAAATATCACTCTCAACACATCATCATCGTACATTTCCAAACCACTTACAGTATGCTTCTATACTTCAGTTCTGCACTTTGGAGTACACTGGCAGCTGGTAAACTTGCCTGCTGCTCCTCTGCCCAGTCATGCTTGCCAATAAATTCTCTAACTGCTAACAACATGGATAGGATCCCCTTCTGACTGGGGCTGAGCAGATGCCTGGTCTCTGGCAGTCCTGTGAGTGGCAGCAGCTTGAGTTGCTTTCCTCTCGACCAGCTTTGGAGGTGTGGCAATGTTGGGCCCACCATCAGGGCTCCTGGCTTTAATTTAGATAAAGTAGCCAGTGGGGTATCAGTACCTGAGCTGGTGGTGGTGGGGGTGGATAGTGTACAGGAGGATGCCTTGCTGCTAGTTCCTCGGAGGTGGAGGAAGGGATGTCTTGTGAGGCAGCACGCTTGGCTGCACAGACTGTGGAAATTCCACTGGCACCTGCAGGAAACCAAAGAGAGGAAATGTGGAGACCAAGGGATAGAAGTTGTGGTATGATGATAATATATTCACACAGGAATTAGTGGGAGAGCAGCAGAACAATGAACAATGCTTCTTACTATGTTACCACATCATTGAGGTTTCAGCATAAGTGGCCCCGGTCCTTGCTGGCTAGGGTCATGATCCTCTCCTTGTAATGGGTGAGGAGACTAGTATCTGACACCATACCAACCATCCTGGCTCTTTCTGCCTTATTATGGCATGCTTTCTCCTCTAAGGTGGAGATTGAGTAAGATGAAAGTTGCTGGCACAGCTGTTATTGCTAGTGAAGAGGTGGGGGTGGAGGGTTGTAGAAAGGTAGTGAGGTGTTCTGGATGAATGAGTAGACAGCACAGAAACCATGCAGAGTTTGCAGCCTGATAGGATCCGGGGTAGAGATAGTAGGAACTGCCGATGCTGGAGAATTTGAGACAACAAGGTGTGGAGCTGGATGAACACAGCAGGCCAAGCAGCATCAGAGGAGCAGGAAAGCTGACGTTTCGGGTCTAGACCC
>JAHRHZ010000012.1:39012390-39025678 GCA_024137785.1 Ginglymostoma cirratum | reverse complement strand
ACCTTGTTGTCTCAGGATCCGGGGTAAGTGTGAGTGAGAAAAGATTTTGCATACAATAGTGAGAGGGGTATAGCCTTGATTGTAGGTGGGTGCAGTATCGGAGATTGGGTGAATGGGAGGTAGCAGAGAGTAGATGATGGCACTTATCCTGGCAGAACAGAAAAGGTTACCAACTTTCTTTCAGTATTGCTTGTGCTTTTTCTAAATGGTGAACACCACAGTGACACGGGTGGAAACATGGGACTCGGCCGGCGGATCTGGTGTCAGGGTCTCCTCTATCAGTCATGGGGGAAGAGGACATTCCTTCTCTGCCATTCCTCAGGACCTCCAGGTCTCTGTCCACAGAGCAGATGCCAATTTTTCCTTGTCTGCAATGTTTGGCGTGAATGTCTGCAACCAAGAATGGCAGCGCTGGACTGCCAACCCTTAAAAGTAACATAATGGCCTTTTAAATATGGCACTGGGACCTGGGAGGCCAGGATATCCCAGCAGCAGCAACGGCAACACCTTCGGCAAGGGGCAACATTGGGCTAGCATTGGGTGAAGGAGACACTGTAGAGATACGGCCCATTGATGAGGAATAATTGCATGAGGAAAACCACTAGGCCTTGAAGAGAGAAATCCTCCAGGAAAGTAATCTTAATCGTCTCTTAATCCTCAATGGTCAAATAAATTTATGCTACAGCCTTTAAATTGTATCTGCGTAATTACCATATTTAAAACCCCCCATGGCCTGTATCTTGGGACACAACATACAGAGAACATTATTTCAAACATGCTTCCTTAAGGTAAGAAATATTTACTATCTCCTTAAATGAAATAAAATTGTGGATGCTTTTGCTCTGTGCTGCATCAGCATTTGATTTGTCAGTCAGATGGAAGCTGTAAGGAAAATCATGGGAAAGGTACTGCTGTGGACTAAGTTACATTATGATATGTGAAATAAAATCAGATAATCAAGTTTACAAGGTTGCTGTGTCCTTCTGTAAGTATTGCAAAGTTTAGTTTAAGTATTTTGCTTTATCTGCATCAAAGGCCACCTGCCTTTGTTATTTCCCATTTATTAAGATTAAAATCCCATTGAGATTCCTGTCTCCAACCCAGTCAGTGCAGTATACCCATAATCCTTGGTCACCAAGAATGCATCTGAAGGATCTCATAGTTGTAGGATTACTCTATGTCATACTCATGACTCTGAAAGTAAAAGAATCCCAACTGTGTGGCCTGAGTCCACCAGTATGAAGCTTTTAACAGGAACTAGATGCCACATCATTAATCACAACCACATCAGAGGATTGGTGGTACAAGTCTGAACAGCTGAGCGTGATGCCTTTTCGGTTTTGTTTACCCAGCCAATGGCAATCATCTCCAACCACCTGCTGGCAGAGGGCAAGGAAAACATGGTGTTTTTAATTAACCTTTCTAACCAACCCATGCCCTTTTCAGGCTTGAGGACATTTACATTGGTAACCTTTGAGTAATACTTTGCTTTGTCTTCAAAGAACATTAATGAATTCTTAATTCTTTTTTCAGCATTTTAATGCTGGTAGAAGTACTTCGATAATCCAGAATTGTTCACTAAAGCATTCCTTTTAGTAGGCTTCTACAAAAATAATAAATGTAGCAATGACCTTCTCATGGGCTTGTTAACATCTCAAACAAAATGTCTCCTTTTAATAATGACAGTCATTAAACAAATCACATCAAATGAGTATTTTTTGGTCATTTATCCTGAGCAGATAAAAACAGAATGAATATTTAACTGGAATTGTCCATCAGGCCTGGCTCTCTTTCACAGCAATACAAGGAAGATATGAGCTGAGTTTCATGCAGAGTGTTGAATTTAAGGCTGGCATCATATTTTAAGAAAGACGTCAAGGCCTTATGGAGGATGCTGAATTAATTTATATGAACGGTACCAGGAATTAGGGGCTTCAGTTATGTGGAGAGTTTGTAGAAGCTGCATTGTTTTCCTTACAGCAAAGAAGGTTCGGAGAAAATTAGGCAGCAACTAATTTTAGTGGAGTGATTGCTGAGGAACTGTTCCCAATGGCAGAAGGATCAGCAGTCCAAGGACACAGATTTAAAGTGTTTGGCAAAAAAATGCATAGGTGACTGGAGAGAACATCTTTTCTCAGGGCGAGATGTTGGGATGTAGAATGCACTGCATAAAGTGGCAATTGAAGCAAATTCAGTTGTAACTTCGAAAGGGAAGTGGATAATACCAAGGAGGAAAGAAACTTGGCAATGCTAAATGACAAAAAAAAATCAGACACCGGTAATTCTATGAAACGTTCACACAGGCATGATGAGCTGATTGGCCTTTTCCTGTGCTGTAGTGTTCTATGGTTACTACTGAATCACACATTCTAGCCCTGTTGCCTAACCCGCTCCTTGGCATAATATCTCCAGAGTCCAAGTGCTCAGAAACTACCATGATCTTCATAGTATTTCTGGATTTTCTTGAAACACATCAACATTAATATATAAATTAGGTTACTCGGCCCCTTAAGCAACTCAATAAGTTCATTTCTGAAGAAGGGTCCTGACCCGAAAAGTCAACTTTCCTGCTCCTCTGATGCTGCCTGGCCTGCTGTGTCCTTTCAGCTCCACACTGTGTTATCTCAATAAGTTCACAGCTGCCTGAATACACCACATTCCTTTCATCCCCTTGCTTATCAAGAATCTTTCTACTTCTGTCTTAAAAATATTCAAAGTATTCAAAAATATTCAAAGCTTCCACCACCTTTTGAGGACGACAGTTCCAAAATCATACAATCATCTGTGAAAAATGAATTCCCCACCTCTCTGCCTTTAAGGGACCATCCCGTATGTTGAAACAGTAACCTGTAGTTCCAGATTTTCATATGAGTTAATATGCTTTTCACATGCCTCTGTTAAGACCACTTGGGATCTTACATGTTTCAATCAACTCTCCTTTTATTCTTTTAATCTCCAGGGGAGATTAATCTAGCCTGCCCAATCCTTCTTTATAAAACAACACACTCATTTTACATATGTCGAATCAACCTTTTCTGAACTGCTTTCAACACATTGACTTTTTTTTTCAAAAAAAGGAGACCAATATTGTGCACAATATTCCAGACATGATGTCATCAATTCCCTGTGTAACTGACCCTTGTTACATCTGTATTCAATTCCCCTCAAATAAACAATACTATCTTTTTAGCTTTCCTAATTGCTTGCTGTATCTGCATACTAACCACTTTGTAATTCATACACTGGGGCACAAAACTCCTCTGCATCTCAGATCTCTACAATCTCTCACATTTTGATAACTTGTTCACTCACTTAACAGATCTATATCCCTTTCAAGCTTCCATATGTCACATTCATAACTTATTTCCTACCTATTTTGCGTCACCAGTAAATTTAGCAGTCATGCCTATAGTCCCTTCATCTAAGTCATTAAAATAAGTTTGAAAAGTTTGAGACCTAAGCACTAATCCCTATGGCACCCCACTCATTATGACTTGCTAAGCAGAAAAAATCTCATTTATGACTGTTCTGTTTCCTGTTTTCGATCCAATCTTCAATCCATGCCGGTATGATACCCTCTACGTCATAAGCTTTCATTTTCCACAGTAACCTTTGATGAGGCATCTTGTCAAAAATTTACAACTCTAAGTCTGATTTCTAGCTACAAAGCTAAACTGAAAAAAAAAGTCACTCTAAGATAGCATTCAAGAGAATGTTGGGTAAGGCCCCAGGGTCACATCAAAGAAGTTTTCATTCCTGTAACTTTACTTTCACTGTCTGCAGCAAACACACCACTTGTCTTCTCTCTCTATAAATACTGATGGCTCTATTCATCATTCCAAATACTACCAGGGAGTTTCTGTAACAGTCTACTAGTGAAACCTAGTAACCACATGCACAGGAGGAAGTCCAGGTTCAAAAACATTCACTGTGTCAGAGAGATATGCCTATGAAAAGGATTGGATTATTCAGATGAGCTTATCTTGCTGTCTGAAAAAAAAAAGCACATTTGTAATATGTTTGCTGTAGTTGTCCTCAATTGTACTGGCACTGAAAAGAAAAATATAGTGGAATATGATGAATGTTTATTAGTGTGTCAACAAACTACTCATTAAGTAGCAACTGCGTATAGTCTATGAAACTAGTTTATGAGACGACATTTCTATGCGTGTTCTTGTGAATAGGAAGATTAACTACATCCCTTGAAACACAAAAATAGATTTATTTAAAGGCTGGAGAATGTTATAATATGCCTTGGTCTAGGACAGATAGGAAATTAGGCCAAGGGTTTGGGAAAATTGAATTTACCTGCAGAACTTTGTGAAAATGCTAACCTTGTACCTGAAAAGAAAAGCATCTATGATTAAAGTGTTTTCAGCCAATTTCCAGGCCATTTATGCATGATTGCTATTTCTTCCTTATTGTAATAAGCTTTATTTTCTGATGGATGGACAGACAAGTGACTTATTTTCAGGTCTATGCCCATGTTGCTCAGAATCAACCACTAGAGGACATTCTAATTCTTCCTCCCTTCATTCCTCAGGGAGAGCAGCTCTGGTGCATTCTAGGTGAAAATTGGGAAATCATCATGTTACATATCATGGGAAAGAAGCAGCTTCCTGTCTGTCCACAATGCGCATCAATAAAGAAATCTGCAGAAGTAAAAGCGATCATTGAAAGAAGAAAGGCCTTCAGACAGTCACACCTTCTTCTCCCACAGTGCATGTATCTTTCCACACATTCCATCAAGAATATTTCATCACTTGAACAAAGGTCTTCCAGAGGTTTTTCCTTGTCCCTTTAAAATAATTCATGCAAAATGCTAAACTATGAACTTTGGGGTCAGAGGCAAAAGTAACGTTTTTCATCACTGCTCGGAATGCTACTGGCAAAGCTCTGATGATACCTATGGTCCAGCCACCCTACTTGTCCGTAGCTGCTTGAATATAGAGCCAACTCCAAAGGATTTCCAGGTAGACAGCAGCAACGACATCAGCACACAGGATAAACAGTCAATTTCATTGATGTATTATCACAAATAGCAAATCAGGGTATTGCATGCACTTGGTACATTGTTCATTTATACCATGAATATTCAGATATCAAAATAAAAATGAATATGAGTGGACTTCAATATAAACTGTTCATTTATTATTTGAGAGAATTTATTTTATTGTAAATAGAGAAATTTGACATTCCATGCATGTAAAACTGGCTTCTCAAAGTCAGTGAAACTGCTTGGCTGAATTCAGAAATTATTACCCTGTTAATAACTCAAGTACATCCCATTCAACAAAATGCAACGTTTTAAAGTGCCTTAACAATACATAAGTGGAGAGTTCTTTCAAACAGCCGGTCCACAGGCATGATGAACCATTGGCTTGCTTTTGTACTGTGTAATTCCAGAAGACCTCAATCAGCACTGTCCTTGGAGGAGCACAAAGTCACTGACAGAAACTTCTGAATGCTTACTTTAGTCTGGGCATGTGCAAACTCCCAAAGATGCTGTCAATTTCAGGCAAATGTTGACAGTTTTGCTGTCAGTACCACCAGAAAATGAGGTCCTATGTATTGAACTTTACATTTTGCATTATTCAATCTTTCCTCTAATTTCATGCCAATTGCGATAGTTTAGAAACAATATATTCCACCAACTAGTGGCTTTCTGAGTTACAGGTAGGAATATAAACAGGATCCCTTTGGAGTCAAGTTTCTTCCACTGTGGTAGACTGTTACAGGTACATAATATTCCAGGACACTGTTGATTAATTACTGGCTAGGTTGGCTTATTGAGAAGCTACAGAATGGTACAGCTGTTACTGCAAGCTACTGCACTAATGAATAGGATGGGCCTCATTGCACAAGCAGCAGGAGCTTTGTGATTATAGCTGTACATTGATAAGTTCAAATCTAGCAGTTTTTCTATGTACGCCTGGATGGCCTTTACTGTTTAACTTTTGCAAGCCTACATCTTAATTTTCTGGGTTTAAATAAGTGGCATATTTGCCCTTTATCAAACCCATATACATATTCTTTCTCGATAACAAGCATGGGGCTGGATGAACACAGCAGGTCAAGCAGCATCATAGGAGCAGGAAAACTTGACGTTTCGGGCCTAAACCCTTCATCAGAAATGGGGGAGGGGAAGAGGGTTCTGAAATAAATAGGGAAAGAGGGGGAGGTGGATAGAGGATGGATAGAGGAGAGGATAGGTGGAGAGGAGGCAGACAAGTCGAAGAGGCGGGGCTGGAGCCAGTAAAGGTAAGTGTAGGTAGGGGGGTAGGGAGGAGATAGGTCAGTCCAGGGAGGACGAACAGGTAAACGGGGCGGGATGATGTCAGTAGATAGGAGATGTGGGTGGGGCTTGAGGTGAGAGGAGAAACAGGTTATGGAGGTGGAGATGAGCTGGGCTGGTTTTGGGATGCGGTTGGGGGAGGGGAGAATTTGAAGCTTGTGAAATCCACATTGATGCCATTGGGCTGCAGGGTTCCCAGGCTGAATATGATTTGCTGTTCCTGCAGCCTTCGGGTGGCATCACTGTGGCATTGCAGGAGGCCCAGGATGGACATGTCAAATGGGGAACGGGCGGGGGAGTTGAAATGGTTCGCGACTGGGAGGTGCAGTTGTTTGTTGCGAACTGAGCGCAGGTGTTCTGCAAAGCGGTCCCCAAGCCTCCGCTTGGTTTCCCCGATGTAGACGAAGCCACAACGGGTACAGCGGATGCAGTATACCACATTGGCAGATGTGCAGGTGAACATCTGCCTGATGTGGAAAGTCTTCTTGGGGCCTGGGATTGGGGTGAGGGAGGAGGTGTGGGGGCAGGTGTAGCACTTCCTGCGGTTACAAGGAAAAGTGCCGGGTGTGGTGGGGCTGGAGGGGAGTGTGGAGCGGACAAGGGAGTCACGGAGGGAGTGGTCCCTCCGGAAGGCAGATAAGGGTAGGGAGGGAAAAATGTCTTTGGTGGTGGGGTCTGATTGCAGATGGCGGAAGTGTTGGAGGATGATGCGTTGGATCCGGAGGTTGGTGGGGTGGTAGGTGAGGACGAGGGGGATTCTTTTTTGGTTATTGTTGCGGGGACGGGGCGTGAGGGATGTGTTCCAGGAAATGCGGGAGACACGGTTGAGGGCGTTCTCGACCACTGTGGGGGGGAAGTTGCGGTCCTTGAAGAATGAGGACATTTGAGATGTGCGGGATTGGAATGTCTTATCCTGGGAGCAGATGCGGCGGAGGCGAAGGAATTGGGAATAGGGGATGGCATTTTTGCAGGAGGGTGGGTGGGAGGAGGTGTATTCCAGGTAGCTGTGGGAGTCAGTGGGCTTGAAATGGACATCTGTCTCTAGGTGGTTGCCCGAGATGGAGACAGAGAGGTCCAGGAAGGAGCGAGAAGTGTTGGAGATGGTCCAGGTGAACTTCAGGTTGGGGTGGAAGGTGTTGGTGAATTGGATGAACTGTTCGAGCTCCTTGTGGGAGCACGAGGCGGCGCCGATGTAGTCATCAATGTAACGGAGGAAGAGGTGGGGTTTAGGGCCTGTGTAGGTACGGAAGAGGGATTGTTCCACATAACCTACAAAGAGGCAGGCATAGCTTGGGCCCATGCGGGTACCCATGGCCACCCCCTTTGTCTGTAGGAAGTGGGAGGAATTGAAAGAAAAGTTGTTGAGGGTGAGGACGAGTTCGGCTAGGCGGATGAGGGTGTCGGTGGAGGGGGATTGGTCAGTTCTGCGGGACAGGAAGAAGCGGAGGGCCTTTAGGCCATCAGCAAGGGGAATACAGGTGTATAGGGACTGGACGTCCATAGTAAAAATGAGGTGTTGGGGACCGGGGAATTGGAAGTTCTGGAGGAGGTGGAGGGCGTGGGTGGTGTCACAGACGTAGGTAGGGAGTTCCTGGACCAAGGGGGTGATAATGGAGTCTAGGTAGGTGGAGATGAGTTCGGTGGGGCAGGAGCAGGCGGAGACAATGGGTCGACCAGGGCATTCAGGTTTGTGGATTTTGGGGAGGAGATAGAAGCGGGCGGTGCGGGGTTGGGGAACGATGAGGTTGGAGGCGGTGGGTGGGAGGTCATCTGAGATGATGAGGTTGTGGATGGTTTGGGAGATGATGGTTTGGTGCTCGGGGGTGGGGTCATGATCCAGGGGGCGGTAGGAGGAGGTGTCAGAGAGTTGGCGCCTGGCCTCAGCAACGTAGAGGTCAGTGCGCCATACTACGACTGCCCCTCCCTTGTCCGCGGGTTTTATGGTGAGGTTGGGATGGGAGCGGAGGGAGTGGAGGGCTGCATGTTCTGCGGGGGAGAGGTTGGAGTGTTTGAGAGGGGTAAAGAGGTTGAGGCGATTGATGTCTCAACGGCAGTTGGAGATGAAGAGGTCGAGGGAGAGTAGGAGGCCTTGGGGTAGTGTCCAGGAGGAGGGCTTGTGTTGGAGGCGGGAGAAGGGGTCAGTAGAGGGAGGGTTAGATTCGCGGTTGGAGAAGTAAGCGTGGAGGCGGAGGTGACGGAAAACTGCTCCATATCCAAGCGTGAGCGGTATTTGTTGATATGTGGGTGGAGGGGGACAAAGGTGAGCCCTTTACTGAGGACTGACCGTTCGTTCTCAGTAAGGGGGAGGTCTGGGGGGATGGTGAAGACTCGGCAGGGCTTAGTGTTACCACTCCCACTCCCTCCATGACTCCCGTGTCCGCTCCACACTCCCCTCCAGCCCCACCACACCCGGCACTTTTCCTTGTAACCGCAGGAAGTGCTACACCTGCCCCCACACCTCCTCCCTCACCCCAATCCCAGGCCCCAAGAAGACTTTCCACATCAGGCAGATGTTCATCTGCACATCTGCCAATGTGGTATACTGCATCCGCTGTACCCGTTGTGGCTTCCTCTACATCGGGGAAACCAAGCGGAGGCTTGGGGACCACTTTGCAGAACACCTGCGCTCAGTTCGCAACAAACAACTGCACCTCCCAGTCACAAACCAATATCAACTCCCCCCCCATTCCTCAGATGACATGTCCATCCTGGGCCTCCTGCAATGCCACAGTGATGCCACCCGAAGGCTGCAGGAACAGCAAATCATATTCAGCCTGGGAACCCTGCAGCCCAATGGCATCAATGTGCATTTCACAAGCTTCAAATTCTCCCCTCCCCCAACCGCATCCCAAAACCAGCCCAGCTCATCTCCACCTCCCTAACCTGTTTTTTCTCTCACCTCAAGCCCCATCCCCATCTCCTATCTACTAACATCATCCCGCCCCCTTGACCTGTCCGTCCTCCCTGGACTGACCTATCTCCTCCCTACCCCGCTACCTACACTCACCTTTACTGGCTCCATCCCCGCCTCTTCAACTTGTCTGCCTCCTCTCCACCTATCCTCTCCTCTATCCATCCTCTATCCGCCTCCCCCTCTCTCCCTATTTATTTCAGAACCCTCTTCCCCTCCCCCATTTCTGATGAAGGGTTTAGGCCCGAAACGTCAAGTTTTCCTGCTCCTATGATGCTGCTTGACCTGCTGTGTTCATCCAGCCCCAAGCTTGTTATCTCGGATTCTCCAGCATCTGCAGTACCTTTTATCTCTGATACATATTCTTTCTCTTTCATTTTCAGGATGTGGGTACCCATGTTTTCCTGAGATGGGAGTGGTACATCTTTCTTGAATGATTGCAGTCCATGCGATGCTTTCACATTGCTTGTTACAATTGAATGGCGTTCAAGGTGATTTCAGAGGTCAATTAAAAGTCAACCACATTGATATGAGAATTGAATCACATAAAGGAACCATTCCTGATAATCCTGATTTCATACTTCTCTGTGTCGTAATCACATGATACCAGCAATTCATAACTTTTTGGAATTGAATTGGAATTTGGAATTTTCAAACTGTCTTGGAGTGGTTCAGATTCATAGGCCTGAACTTTAACCTGGACATGGATTGTGTACTTTGTTGGCGCAGTTGGGGGTGCCATTGTGAAGTTGAGAAACCAAGAAAGATTTTAGAACGCCCTGCAGAATTCAACTACATGACTCCTTTTAATTTTTTTCTCTGGGGTACTTTTCACCCATAGCCAACCGGATTAACAGGCTACCAGCTTTTCAGATGGGAAGGTTGAAAACTTTTGAGGATATGTATCAGCAGTGGGTAAGCTGGTAGCTTTGGATTCAGCTCACATTGGAGAGGTGATATTCAGATCATGAGGAATGTGCAGCATGGGGGAAGGGTTTCAGATCTTGGTGGGGTCCAAATTGTAGGGAGGCTCTCGATTGGTGGACTGGGTTGCCTGAGGGTGGGGTGTAGGTGATCTGATGGTGATCTGCAGATCCTGATGTGGAATGTGTGAAGATGTGATCATAATCAGTGTGGCATGTTGCAGATGGTGGCTGTGGAAGGCAGCCGATGATCTTTGCTAGATTGAGCAGACGGTGGTTGCAATGTGGATCATGGAAGGTATGATAATAATTGGAGGGGAGAAGAGAGGTTGCGGAACTATTTACTGAGTAGATTGTTAGTCCTAAAAGAACCATTCCTGATCATCATGATCCTGTTTCCCATCAAAATGAATGGTTTAAACATGCAAGTGGGCAGAGTCTCAGTTTATTGGGTACAGTAACATGATGGTTATGTTGCTGGACTATTAATTTAGAGGCCTAGACTAATGATCAACAGTGACATATCATGAAGTCGCATCAAAAGTGGGGAATTTAATTAAAATATTTCAGTAAAATCTATAATTAAAATTTATGCACAATGGTGGTAATCAAACTGCTTCATAGTCATAAAAACCCATCAGGAAGGAAATCTGCACATATATCTGTCATTTACTTTAGACCTAAACAATTATGATCAATTCTGAAAAGCCATTAGTTTTTATTCAAGAAGGGTACTCAAGGGCAATCAGGAATAGGCAATAAATACAGGCCGGACCAGTGATATCAACATCCTGTAAGCGAATAAAAAAAAGTTTTATGTTTTATCCGAAAGGTGGTATCTTTGAGTGCGCTCCATACTGAACTAAACTGTCCAACTAGTTTATGTGGTCAAGTGGGATGGGATATGAGAGTGTGCTTTTTCTCTTCTAATTTATCACTGGTGGCATTTGAACCCCTTTTCAAAGTAGCTTGGAGTTCTGGACTATGAGTCCAGTGATATTGCAACTACAACATCAAAACTTCACATGAATTTTGTAAATTGCTCCTTGCACATGTTAGATTGCTTCAAGTGTGTAAATAACACCAGTTGTCTGGGCCAGGTATGAAATGTGTGGCACTCCTAATTGGAGTAGACACCAGTGGGCTGCTACATGACTATTGTGACAATGGTCACTAAATGTGGCTGGAAATCTCAAAGAAAAGTAATCACTGGGGCATATCCTCCACTCTGCTTCCTGAAGTCAATGACCAGCTACTTCATTTTACTGATCTTCCTGGAGAGATTGCTGCCTTTACACCATGCTGCTAGGCACTCAATCTCTTTCCTGGATTCTGTCTCGTCGTTGTTTGGGCTCCGAACTACAATGGTGGTGTCTTCAGCAAACTTGTAGATGGAGTTGCGACGGAATTTGGCCACACAGTCATGACTGCCTATTGAGTATAGTAGGGACCAGAGTATGCAACCTTGCATGGCACCAAGTGTCGAGGATTATTGTGGAGGGAGGTGTCGTTGCCTATTCTTACTCACTGTGGTCTATAGTTCAGCAAGTTGAGGATCCAGTTCAGACAGGGGAGCCAAGACCTAGATCTTGGAGTTTAGAGATGTGCTTATTTGGAATTATGGTGTTGAAGGCAGAACTGTAGTCAATAAGTAGGAGCCTGATGTAGGTATCCTTGTTATCCAGATATTCCAGGAATGAGTGAAGATCCAGGGAGATGGCGTCTGCTATTGACTTGTTGCAATAGTAGGTGAATTGCAAAGGATCAAAGCAATTTTGCGTGATTGAGGTGCTGGCGTACTGAGAAATCTATGTAACACCTTTTTGGTCTGTGAATGAGTATCTGTCTTATGGAACAAATACCTTGCTTTATTGTGTTGCTCAAAGCTTTGCTTTTTCTCACTCATGGAATGTTGCATGTTTATTGCTCATCCCAAATTGCCCAGTGAGCAGATAATAGTCAACCACATTGCTGTGGGTCTAGAGTGACATGTAGTCCAGGCCAAGGAAGGATGACAGGTTTCCTTCCCTGAAGTGCATTACTGAACCAGATGGGGTTTTTCAACTATCAATAATGGTTTCATGATCATCAGTAGATCCTTAACTACAGATTCTTTATTGAATTCAAATTCCGTTATCAACCAGGATAGGATTTGATCACTAGTCCCCAGAACATTAGCTGAGCTTCTGGATTAATGGTCTAGTGTTAATATCACTGGCCATTTCCTCCCTTATATCACACCTAATCTGGAATGTTGTATTCTGTTCTGCACAAGGCACCTTGGGAAGTAAAGTGCATTGTATTGCTTTGAGTTTAGAAGGTAATGTAATTCTGAAGTTTAATTTTGTAAGGGGATTCATCAGTATAAGGACAGAGAGACCAATCCCTCTCATAGGGGAACCCTGAACAAAGAGATACAATCTTAGGCAATAGCTAGGCCATTCAGATATGAAGACAACAGAAAGCAATCTTTCATATCAAAGATATTGAAACTGAAGAATTCTCCCCTTCTCCTCCTGCCCTTATCCACTGCCACCCTTCCGCCCTCCATCCTCCTCACAACTACACATCACCTCACCACCACCTCCTCCCACCCCATCCCCATCCCACATCAAACCTGCAAAAGCCTGTAGATGTTGAAACAGTTCTAAAATTGAGAGCTCAGAGATCTTTGTTAAGTAGATATATTAAGAGATATGGATAAAAGATAAATAAGCTGAGTTGAGATTTTGATTAATCATGATCCAAGTGAATAATATAACAAGTTCAAGGAGGGTGCTGAACGGCTGCTTGCGTTTGCATTACGGCATCCCTGTGACCATTGTCGAGCACCAGCACAGTCAAGCACAATGCTGGAAGAAATATAATCAGCTTGAGTAGGTAGTACAGGCTGAAGAAGTCTAAATAAAATAATTCTCAGGCTGAGAAACAGACACCAATTTCTTGGAGGACCAACATCATATCTTTTCTTAGGCCAAGCTTAAGGATGTTTGTTCCATAAAACAAATTAAGTTAACGGAGATCTAAAAGGAAGCATTCATAGGAATCAGAGATAAAAGGTACTGCAGATGCTGGAGAATCCGAGATAACAAGCTTGGGGCTGGATGAACACAGCAGGTCAAGCAGCATCATAGGAGCAGGAAAACTTGACGTTTCGGG
>JAHRHZ010000012.1:38983030-39003215 GCA_024137785.1 Ginglymostoma cirratum | reverse complement strand
ATGATGCTGCTTGACCTGCTGTGTTCATCCAGCCCCATGCTTGTTATCTCGGATTCTCCAGCATCTGCAGTACCTTTTATCTCTTATCAAAGATGTAATCAATCTTTTTTTGTGATGGTCTGAGGCTGCAATAATTTACCAATACTCATGGGCCAGAATTTTCCAGTAGGAGGCCTGAAGCAGGATTTTGGATTAAATCTGATTTTGCAATCCCTTCTCCTATCCCAGCAATGCGATTTCATCTCCTGGAAAAGGGGGCCAACCATCAATGACAGGTGGAGGCCGAACACAAACAATGGAAGGAGCATGCATCCTCGCCATCTGCCTCTTTACAACCTGCTGCAGAGTGTATGGACCCAGCATTGGATTGTTTACTCCCCTCAGGACCCACAACTCCAGTCATCCTCAGTCCTGAGGGACTGTCTGAGAAGTTGAGGAAAACAGTCACGAAGCTGTGAGGTCACTTTCTGTTTTGTTTTATGAAGCATGAGAGGCACAGTTAATGATTATGTCACTCGACCAATTATCCATTAGATATAATCTAATGATTTAGAGACATGTAGAGAATTTTCTCTTGATGGCAGGGGTCTTGCCTATCAGTTGGATAGTTGGTGAGAGACATGTGCTGCCTTTTCTAAGCAAGACCCAATGTATAGTTTGGCAACCATGCAGCTCTGAGGACAGTAACATGTATCCCTCTGGTATTTGGTACCCAGAGAAAGACTTCCTGCCCAACAGAAACGGCTGAGCAATCAGAGTCTGGCATCTCCTGCACTTAATAGTGCCACAGATGAGGCCTTCCATAGATGAGCTACTGCTAGAACAGGGTGGAGGGACAAGGAACATTTGAAGCAAGGGCAGGGAGGTGACTGTAAGTGAGCTCCCCTTGCCTGATGTCCACACCCTCAATCAGACACTGAGTTGATTTGATTGAGGGTCCTCCACACCAAGGTGACAAGCAGCTTGTACTCTGCTTCTAGAAAGCCTTATAGTGACTTGTCCTGCTGCATCTGGGATAATCTCAACAGCACTGAGAAGAGGCCCATAAGTGAAGGAGAAGGATATGGAAGATAGAGAATGTGGGGAAAAAAATAGCAATATCTTGAAAAATGTCCATATTACAGAGGAGGAGGTGCTGGACATACTAAAACACATAAAGGTGGATAAATCCCTGGGACCTGATTAGGTGTACCCTAGAACACTGTTGGAAGTGAGGGAAATGATTGCTGGGCCCCTTTCTGTGATATTTCTATCATCAATAGACACAGGTGATATGCCAGAAGACTGGAGGTTTGCTAATGCCGCTATTTAAGAAAGATGGTGAGGAAAAGCCAGGGAGCTACAGACCGATGAGCCTGACATTGGTGGTGGGCAACTTGTTGGAGGGAATCCTGTGGAACAGGATTTACATGTATTTGGAAAGGCAAAGACTGATTAGAGATAGTTAACATTGTTTTGTGCATAGGAAATCATGTCTCACTAACTTGATTGAGTTTTTTGAAGAAGTAATGAAGTGGATTGATGAGGGCAGAGAGGTGGATGTGATTTATATGGACTTCAGTAAGGTGTTCGACAAGTTTCCTCATGGTAGACTGGCTAGCAAGGTTAGATCACATGGAATACAGGAGAACTAGTTATTTGGAGACAGAATTGGTTCAAAGGTAGAAGGCAGACGCTGGTGGTGGAGGGTTGTCTTTCAGATGGAGGTCTGTGACCCGCAGTATGCCACAAGGATCGGTGCTGGGTCCACTGTTTTTTACATTTATATAAATGATTGGAGGTATTGTTAGTAAGTTTGCAAATAGCAAATTGGAGGTGTAGTAGACAGTGAAGAAGATTACCTCAGAGCACAACGGGGCCTTGATCAAATGGACCAACAGGTGAAGGATTGGCAGATGGAGTTTATTTAGATAACTGTGAGGTGCTGAATTTTGGATAAGCAGGTCAAGGCAGGACTTATCCTATTAATGGTAAGGTCATGGGGAGATTTTCGGAGCAAAGAGACTTTGGGGTGCAGGCTCGTAGTTCCTTGAAAGTGGAGTCATAGATAGACAGGATAGTGAAGAAGGCATTTGGCATCCTTGTCTTTATTGGTCAGTGCATTGTGTATAACAGTTGGGAGGCCATGTTGCGGCTGTGCATGACATTGGTTTAGCTACTTTATAGGTGACTGTGTAGAGGTTTATAAAATCATGAGGGGCATGGATAGGGTAAATAGACAAGGTCTTTTCCCTGGGGTGAGGGGAGTCCAAAACTAGAAGGCATAGATTTAAGGTGAGAGGGGTAAGATTTAAAAGGGACCTAAGGGGTGACTTTTTCACGCAGAGGGTGCTGCATGTATGGAATGAGCTGCCAGAGGAAGTGATGGATTTAGATACAATTACAAATTTAAAAGGCTTCTGGGTGGGTATATGAATAGGAGGGGATTAGAGGGATATGGGCCAAATGCTGGCAAATGGGACTGGAATAAATTAGGATATCTGGTCAGCATGGATGAGTTGCACCGAAGGGTCTTTTTCTGAGGTGAATATCTCCATGACGTTATGACTCTTTTTGGCCGACTTATGGCCTGACTTGGTGATGGGGTGTGTCGGTCAACAATGGAACTTCCTGCATCAAATGTAATTCCAGTGAGGCACGACCATGATGGGACATGGGATCCTCTTACCTCATCCAATTAACTTACCTCTTCGCCTGCAGCCTCTCCGCCTCCTGGAGCATAAGTTTCCTCCCATGTTCAAATCCTATCATTGCAGGTGGTTAACTTAATTCAAATAATCAAAAACAATTTGGAACAAAAGAAATTTTAACTACAATGTTGACTGAAAAATGTGAACAGTTGTAAAGAAAACATCTGGCTCACTAATAACAGAAAATGTCAACGTTCAGTGAGAGGGACAATGTGGATGTCGAAAACAGGGAGAAGGACAGTGATATACTTCAAGAAATTAGCATAGGCAGAGAGGAGGTTCTGAGCGTCTCCCGGTGTTAAAAGTAGATGAATCTCCAGGGACTGATGAAATGTATCCCAGGCCTTTGAGTGAGGCAAAGGAGGAAATAGCACGGGTGTTTGCAAATAATTTTAAATTCCTTTCTGGCTATATAAGAGGTGCCAGGGAACTGGAGGACAGCCAATAGGTTCTGTCATTCAAGAAAGGAGGAATGCTGAGCCAGGAAACCTGTCAGTAAGGTCATTAGCATCCCTGCCTGCCATGTGGGAAAACCAGGTTTCAATTCCCTGATAGGAAGTGGCTGACCTCTTTGTGACGTGCTGTGTCTAAGTAAGATAAGCTTTTTGGGCTTTTGTGACTCAGTGTTAGTGTCCCTACATTTGAGCCAGGAAATCTGGGTTCAAGTCCCACCTGATCCAACAGCTTGTAATGACATCTCTGAACAGGTTGATGAGACAATATCTATCCTGGAGAACTCCAGCAGAGGTAGACTGGAGCTGAGATGACTAGCCACTACAGCCATTTTCCTTTGAGCTAGGTATGATTACAAGTTTAGAGGGGACGTGAGGAAGAAAAAATTCATCCAGAGGATGGTAGGAAACTGAAAATCACAGCCTATAAGGGTGGCAGAAGCAAAAGCCCTCATAACATTCAAGAAGTATTTAGATGTTCACTTGCATAGCAAAGGCATGTAAGACTGTAAACAGAGTGCTGGAAAAATGGAATAAGAATAGGTAAGTTGTTGTTTATGACCAGCATGGACTCGATGGGCCAAAGGGCCTTTTCCTGTTCTGTAGATCCCTATGACTCTATACTGAGAAAAATCAGTAGGTCTGGCTCACTACTTCTTTTTATGGAAGGAAAATGCCATCCTTCACTGGTCTGATCTGTGTCTGGTTCCAGACTGACAGCAATGTTCTTGAGTCTTAACTGCCCTCTGAAATGGCCAAGTAAGCCACTTGCTGGATTCAAGATAGCTGTTCACCTGAACCTTTCCAAAGTCAATAATGGATGAGTAATACATGCTATCTTGCTAGCAACATTCTAATCTTGCTTATAAATGAAATGTTAAAACATGAATTAGAAAGGAGAGGTGCTTGGTTTGTTTAGAACAGTTTGTTTAGAAACAGATATAAAGACTCAGGCAGACAGTGGTCTACAGCAGCAATGTAAAATGATCTTGAGCAAGTAGGCAGCTGATTTTGCACCATGCCAGTTTTTTATTTTTCAATGACATGGAAAATACTGCCAAGATTAAGTGACAGTGAGACTTAGACTCCAAAAGGTGTTTGAGCTATTGTACCGAGAATTTTATTGAAAGCAAAGATTGAGGGGAATGAAAAATCAACCATTGAGTCACACAAGCCCATTTCACATTGTTGTCATAAACTAATTACACCTCCTAAGTTCTAAAGACTCTCGAAATACAAGTTGATGTGGCAACAGAATTTTACTTTGTTATATTCTCGGCAGAGTGACACAAAAGTTAGGGAATTACTACGCCAGGGATGGGGAATGTTGACAAAGACTCAGCAGGCATATGGTTGGAGAAAGGATTAAATGCTTCAAGTGCTGTAAATTGACTCACTTCAGTTTTAGTTGATTTTTTAAAGCACTTAACTGGTAATAAAGCTGAAACATTATTTTCAGTGCTGTGTTCCTCACCTGTAACTAAGTGTGGAATAATTTGAAACACTGGACAGTAGCTGGAATTCAGTCTCATGCTATTATCAGCACAGCTGTCTCACTTCACACCTCTGAAGCATGCCAGCAATAACTGGAGGTTGAATTTTTTTTGCCGTGTTGTGCTTTGCCTCATTCCATTCTGAGCTTTCAACACTCTACATTTAACCACTTCAGCACAAGTTACAAGAGGCTTTTGCTTTTTCGTTTTTTTTCAAATTCTAACAAATAAATCAGATTTGAATGTGTCTGTGCAAAGAAAACAGAATTTATAACCACTAGGTAACAGAATTTGCATTGGGAAAAATGTAGGCATTACTTCATAAGACTAATTGAAATGAGATACACTGAAAGGATTTGTCATTTATACTTTTATCACAAAATAAAGCATTTTTTAACAAATAAATAACCATGAAAATCATTGCCCTCCTCCAGAAATTAGTTCCACAAAATTGAAAGTCTGAATAGTAGTATTTACATTCTATTTATTGTGTCCGAGACTTCTATTGGTGCTTATGAAATGTACTTGCTACATACACGGTGAATATAAATTTTGCTTAAACTCCTCCTCACAGGGTTCTATAAAGCTGCAACATTCTTTAATTAGTAGCAAATGATAAGCTCTCTATGATCCTCCCTTTGGAAACAAGTGTGATTTCTAAAAATACAGAAATATTGTTGGAAGCTGAGGAGAATTTTAAAAGTGCTTAAAATTCATTGCTCACAACCAGTTGTTTTTTTTTTCTGTGCTTCTTACAGTCAGATTTTGAAGACAGAAGCAACCCTTATACATTAAATTGGGCTGTGCCAACAGTAAGTTGCTTGAAGGGAAAAATATGTTTGAGTTAATTAGAATAGTTTTCAAATTGTGAACAAGAATACAAAGACATAACAGGTTTAATTCCTGGTTCACAGCATATAATATGTTCAAAACACAGATTGATATGTTGAAATACTGCATCTATTTTTAAATTCCTTCTCAGACTCTTGCTCCTTCCTATGAATGCGGACCTCCATGGCTGATGCCTTGGAGGCATATATATGAAAGGAAATTCTTTGAAACTATTTTGCATCAATGAAGGTTAAGATTCTGAAATGTGCTAGTAAGTTCGTACTAACTAGAATGTTTTATTTAAGAAAAAGATGTTGCTACATTATGAGCTGGGTGGGTCCCGAGAAGGGAATATTAGTATCAGCATATAAGACACAATCCTACTGTTTTACAGAGATCTTTAATGATACATTCTGGAAATGTTCCAATATTATAGAAATGAAGAAGTAACTATAAAACTATTAAGTTAATTTCTCTAACCCTTGAGCAAGTGCTACTAATAAATTGACTTCTGAGGGAAGAGATGTGGAGAATAAAAACAACTGTTATTGAATCATGCGTTCAAATTCTAACAATTCTATGAAAGGCTTTGGGCATGAATTTCTTTGTTTTTTCCTATTCTGCCATAACAGCTTTATATAAACATTTATAACAAGGTTTCTGCTGAAATTCTGCTAATATTATGATGGTGGCACAGGAGAGACCACAGTAACTTCATGAGCTTTGGTTCAGGGGATTATGTGATTTGTTACTTTGCCCTTTAAAGTTGATAGAGATAGCATAACACTTGCCACTGTCTATCCAGTCTTGTTTAACAGTAGGGTATTGAAAAATTTCTAAAACGTAACCCAAACACAGGGAGGTTGCGAATGAGGGTTGAGAGTGGTAGAGGATGTTGTCATTTTTGGTGTATGTCACCTGATACAGGAATTATTTTAGCCGGAAAGCGTGAGTGGAAACATGTCCTGCATTGAAAATCCTTCAGTGATCACCCTCATCCCATGAGTTAACTAAGTTGTTGAACAGTGATCTGCTTATCAGCTTACCAATTGTCTCATTTGCAGATTTTGAAGCAGGAATTGATGGCGTAGCAGCTTTCAGCTTCATGGATGTGCGTTGCTAAAGTACTCAGGATAGTTATATAAGGCTTGGCAGCTGTGACAAACAGCAGTAAAGTGTTTCTGAGACAGGCGAACCTAGTGAGCTTCAAATACAGGTTTCTGCAGCTGGGAAAACATGTTTTCGATGTTTTCTATTTGCTTACCAGTCTGCACCTGCATTTCTTTCTGATGCATCTCATTAGGTTAGATTCTAAGCAGATTTCAGAATCCTCCATCCCTTAAACGGAGTCAGAGACTTCTCAGCAACAGGATATAAACTGCTGCTTATATGAAATTATTATGGAGGAGCAATACGTTAGGATTGAGCAAAAAAGGAGTTGGGCAAGAGGCATCACAGCACATGCCATTGACGTAGTCTTGTCTTGTATTGAAGAATGCTGATCTTAAATTCGCTCCCCACCACCAACCCCATACTCCCCCAACATTCAAATCGGACCAGTACCATTCTGACACATTATAAAGCATTGTTACACTTTCAACAATAAACTAATTGTCATTACCTCAGTGACGATATCAGTAAAAGCACTATGCACTCTTTCCTTTATGTCTCGAATGCTATGACTCAGTATCAAAGCATCAAATCAGCATATGTTCTATTCCTAAGTGCACATAATCAGCTTATTATCCTTTCTAATTGTGCTTTCCCTCAGTGCCTACATGTGCCTTTTTTTTTAAACCTGTCCTGCTTGTTTTAGATGGCAAGGCCATATTTGAACAAAATGTGATTGTCTTTTCATGCCTGTGGAATTGAAGTGCTTCTTTAGCACCTCATGGCAGTGTGGTATTGTCTTCCATATCCCACTGGCAAGGTTTTATGAGGCAGGCAGATTGAGGCTTGGTTGAGAAATGGCAGCAGGACGCAGCTGAAATTCCTGAATGACTTGGTTTTCATTATTCTCTTTCTCATCTTCTTCCTCCACCACTGTCACACAAGGAACACAGAAGCCAAGAATCAGTGAATATCAACTTCTTGAATTTATTAGGCAGCATTTAACGTCTCCTTCTCCTGCAAAAGAAACATGAATGAGTTGACTGTTTAATGGGGTGGGAAGCTATCTTTGTTAATTAACCAGCAGGCAGCAGGAGCCCCATCAGACAGGCAACTCACCAGGTAAACCCGACAGGGTTATGCTTTCAGCCAGGTGGAGAAACACTTTCTACTTTGCAGTCCCTGTTCAATATCCTCCAAAAGAATTTGCCTTCAATGGCTTGCAGCCATTCTTTCTGCCCTTGAGTGCACGTGGTATTTGAGTGTTTATGAATAAAAATATCACTGACACTATTTTTATTCATTCGTGGGATGTGGGCATTGCTGGCTCGGCCAGCATTTATTTCCCATCCCTAATTTCCCTAGAGGAGATTGTGGTGAGTTGCCTTTTTGAGAAGATGCAATCCTGGGAGTATAAGCACATCCACATTGCTGTTAGAAAGAGAGATCAAAAATTTTAACCCAGCGATATTGAAGGAATAGCTACCTAGTTCCAAGTCAGAACAGTGTGTGGCTTGGAGAGGATCTTGCAGTGTTCCCATGTACCTGCTGCTCTTGTCCTTCCAGCTGGTTGATGTCACAAGTTTGGAAGATCCTGTCAAGGGATGTTTGGTGATTTACTGCAGTGTATCTTGTAGATTGTACACACTACTGTGACTGAGTAAATATCAAAGGTGTTGGATAGGGTGCTAATCAAGTGTATTGCTTTGTCTTGTGAGTATCATACTTTGTGAGTGTTGTTGGAGATGCATCCAGGCAAGTAGGAAGTATTCTGTCACACTGGCATTTTCATGGCATTATTGTTACTTGCCATGTATCAGTCCAAGCCAGGATATTGTCCAGGTCGCACTGCATTTGGACACAAAACACTCTGAGGAGTCATGAACAGTGTTAACGTTGGTGAAGTCATCAGTGAATATCCCAACTCCCACCTTACGATGACAGGAAGGTCATTGATGAAGCAGCTGAAGAAGGTTGGGCCTAGGACATTACCCAGTGATGTCCTGGAGATATTTGACTACCAACAATCACAACTACATTTCTTTGTGTGAGGTATGACTGTAAGTAGTGAAACGTTCTCCCCTCTGAGCACCATTGACTCCAATTTTGCCAGAGGTCTTTGATGCCACACTCAGTCAAATGTTGCCTTGACGTCAAGGACTCTGACTTCATCTTAAATGCATTGATGTTAGCTGATTTTCTTCTAATCTGTGACTGAAGCATCAAGGTGAAACATTCTTTTTTAAATGCTGCACAGACTTTTCCAGGCAGTCCAACAACTCTCACCCAATTTACACAGGCTTTACACCAATGGGACAGGAAATTCACAATGTAACTCCCTCTGAAGGCCACCATATGCTGAATTTTATTAAGGTGGCAAAAATGCCAGGTGCAGAACTCTCGTTCCAAAATAGATTTATTTGATCCATTATATAGAGCTATTACAGGCACAGTGTTAAGTTATCAATGCATTTTAGTCATTGTGGAAACAGAACTCAAAAACATGCACAGTTCCAGTCTCTGACCTTATTTTATTCTATTCCTGGATTTGCATTTAGCAAAAAAAAGTTGGAACAAATGAGATAGTGAGTGAGGAATTAGGAAGACATCCTCAGTTCCCTCTCAAGAATTCTGTTTAACTCCACATGATGAATCTGGAAAGCTCTGGAACAATTTTCCAGCATAAAAGGTTTTTAATATGCAGATGTATCCTTTCAAGTGCTTATCAAAAAGTAAGTTAATCAATGCTGAACTATGAAAGAGCAACTTCTAAATGTGTCTATGTTTCGTTTTCACTGTCAGTACAGGTGAATTTTAGAAAGACTGAGAAAAAAATGAATGGTTCCATCAGCAGATTTAAAACTATTCTCTAAACTGTGTAATCCTAAAACAGAAAGAAAACCTGCGTTGGTCATGCTGCACTTGAGTTTTATTCAAAGTCGAGTATCATACTTCGCAAGGTCATGAAGGGTGAGATTATTGAAGATTGTGTCAGATTTCTGATGTTTTTGCATTAAGACTGCATAAGCTGTTTCTGTACTGGTGCACTAGAAACTTAAATGTGGGAGGACAAATTGTGGGTGAGGACTCTTAGTAAGTGTGAACATGTTCACAAATGCATCAAAGCCAAGTCATTCAAAGCAAGTGGCATTTTAATACAAAACATGCAATTGAGTTTCAGTGGAATACAGGAGAATAGAACTCTGTTCATTGATGCAAACCTGTACAGTCAGGAGGCTTAAATTGAAACAGAAAATGGCAGATTTTTTGGAATTAGAAATGAATAGAGGTAGCAGACAGGCTAACTAACAACCACACCCCACTGACCACATAGAATTCTAGAAAAACAGTTTGCCATAGTTAGTCTTCTGAGTCTGCACGTGAGCTGCAGAATTGTAACTCAAGTGCATTTAGATTTTAAAATTCATGGTTGACTTTCTTTATACTAATGAAATTTCACAACTGAAATCAATTTTAAAGCTACATTTAAAAATAATCAACTGGTCTTAACACAGTACATAGTTATACATTGAAATGTGATCTGCTGTTGTGTGTTCAAGTCCATGAAGAGGGGACATTAGCCTCGAAATGTAAACTCTGTTTTCTGTCTACACATGCTGCCACATCTGCTGTGTTTCTTCAATACTCTGTTTTTAATTATATTAGCATTGTCAGTGCAATTTGTTTAAAATCAGGAAAACAGAAGAAATGATTGACGAATTACTTTGAAGATGGGGTGGCATGGTGGCTCAGTGGTTAGCACTGCTGCTTCACAGGGCCAAGGACCCGAGTTTGATTCCACCCTTGGGCGACTGTCTGTGTGGAGTTAGCACATTCTCCCCATGTCTGCGTGGGTCTCCTCCCACAGTCCAAAGATATGCAGGTTAGGTGGATTGGCCATGCTAAATTGTCCATAGTGTTCAGGAATGTGCAGCTTAGGGGGATGGGTCTAGGTGGAATGCTCCAAGTGTCAGTGTGGACGTGTTGGGCTGAAGGGCCTGTTTTCTTGTGGAAACAGGCCCTTCGGCCCAACAAGTCCACACTGAACCTCAGAACATCATACCCAGACCCATCCGCCTATAACCCACCTAATCTGGACATCCCTGAACACAATGGGCAATTTAGAACATATAACAGTACAGGCCCTTCAGCCCATGATGTTGTGCCGACCTATTATCCTACTAAGATCAAACTACCCTGCATACCCTGCATTTTACTATCCTCCATGTGGCTATCCAAGAGTCACTTAAAAGTCTCTAAAGTATCTGACTCCACTACCACTGCCGGCAGCGCATTCCACACACCCACCATTCTCTGTGTAAAGAACCTACCTCTGACATCTCCCCTATACCTTCCCCCAATCACTTCAAAATAATGCCCCCTTGTAGTAGTCACTTCCGCCGTGGGAAAAAGTCTTTGCCTGTCCACTCTATCTATGTCTCTCATCATCTAGTACATCTCTATCAAGTCACCTCTCATCCTTCTTTGCTCCATTGAAAAAAGCCCTATCTCCCTCAACCTTTTCTCAACCTGCCCCCCCAGTCCAGGCAGCATTCTGGTAAATCTCCTCTGCACCCTCTCTAAAGCTTCCACATCCTTCCTATAATGAGGTAACCAGAACGGAACACAATATTCTAGGTGCGGCCTAACCAGGGTTTTATAGAGCTGCAGCATAACCTCATGGCTCTTAAACTCGTTTCCCCTCAATAGTTTATAAACGTGCAAATTTAAAAAAACAATCATGGTGAGTTTAAGTCACTGGCATCCATTTGCAAAGGTTCCAGGGTACATTTCAAACAAAGCTTTCTTTCAACGCAAAAGCAGTAAGAGACATTGTAAAAGTTATTAAATATTTAAACAATGAGAATCAGTCTAATGAGATAACAAGCATGGGGCTGGATGAACACAGCAGGTCAAGCAGCATCATAGGAGCAGGAAAACTTGACGTTTCGGGCCTAAACCCTTCATCAGAAATGGGGGAGGGGAAGAGGGTTCTGAAATAAATAGGGAGAGAGGGGGAGGCGGATAGAGGATGGATAGAGGAGAGTACAGGTGGAGAGGAGGCAGACAAGTCGTAGAGGCGGGGATGGAGCCAGTAAAGGTGAGTGTAGGTAGGGGGGTAGGGAGGAGATAGGTCAGTCCAGGGAGGACGGTCAGGTCAAGGGGGCGGGATGATGTTAGTAGATAGGAGATGAGGGTGTGGCTTGGGGTGAGAGGAAAAACAGGTTAGGGAGGTGGAGATGAGCTGGGCTGGTTTTGGGATGCGGTTGGGGGAGGGGAGACTTTGAAGCTTGTGAAATCCACATTGATGCCATTGGGCTGCAGGGTTCCCAGGCTGAATATGATTTGCTGTTCCTGCAGCCTTCGGGTGGCATCACTGTGGCATTGTAGGAGGCCAAGGATGGACACCACAACATCCCCCCCACAGTGGTCGAGAACGCCCTCGACCGTGTCACCCGCATTTCCTGGAACACATCCCTCACGCCCCGTCCCCGCAACAATAACCAAAAAAGAATCCCCCTCGTCCTCACATACCACCCCACCAACCTCCGGATCCAACGCATCATCCTCCGACACTTCCGCCATCTGCAGTCAGACCCCACCACCAAAGACATCTTTCCCTCCCCACCCTTATCTGCCTTCCGGAGGGACCACTCCCTCCGTGACTCCCTTGTCTGCTCCACACTCCCCTCCAGCCCCACCACACCCGGCACTTTTCCTTGTAACCGCAGGAAGTGCTACACCTGCCCCCACACCTCCTCCCTCACCCCAATCCCAGGCTCCAAGAAGACTTTCCACATCAGGCAGAGGTTCACCTGCACATCTGCCAATGTGGTATACTGCATCCGCTATACCTGTTGTGGCTTCCTCTACATTGGGGAAACCAAGCGGAGGCTTGGGGACCGCTTTGCAGAACACCTGCGCTCAGTTCGCAACAAACAACTGCACCTCCCAGTCGCGAACCATTTCAACTCCCCTTCCCATTCCTCAGATGACATGTCCATCCTTGGCCTCATACAATGCCACAGTGATGCCACCCGAAGGCTGCAGGAACAGCAAATCATATTCAGCCTGGGAACCCTGCAGCCTTTACTCACCTTTACTGGCTCCATCCCCGCCTCTTCGACTTGTCTGCCTCCTCTCCACCTATCCTCTCCTCTATCCATCCTCTATCCGCCTCCCCCTCTCTCCCTATTTATTTCAGAACCCTCTTCCCCTCCCCCATTTCTGATGAAGGGTTTAGGCCCGAAACGTCAAGTTTTCCTGCTCCTATGATGCTGCTTGACCTGCTGTGTTCATCCAGCCCCATGCTTGTTATCTCGGATTCTCCAGCATCTGCAGTACCTTTTATCTCAGAATCAGTCTAATGTCCATCGTGACCTTATAAAGATTTTTAAGATCATAAGGGGCATGGATAAGGTGAATAGCCCAGGTTCTTTTCCCTGGATAAGGAAGTTCAAAACTAGAGGGCATAGGTTTAAGTGAGAAGGGAAAGATTTAAAAGAGACCAGAGGAGCAACTTTTTTACGCAGATGTTGTTGCGTGTATGGAATGAGCTGTCAGAGGTGGTGGTGGAGGCTGGTACAATTGCAACATTCAAAAGCCATCTGGGTGGGTGCATGATTAGGAAGAGTGTAGAGAGATATAGGTCAAATGCTGGCAAATGGGACTAGATCATCTTAGGATATCTGGTTGGTCTGGATGAGTTGGACTGAAGGGTCTGTTTCCATGCTGTATAACTCCATGACTATATGATTCTCGCAAAAGATTTGATACAATTTGTTTAAAATCATTTTCAATAATTTAAAATCAGATTACTCACAGTATTGACACGCTTATCAAAGCCTATTTTTAAAGGTATAAATGGAACTACACCAATACTCTTAAATTCAACAAGGAAAATTCTTTTAAAGCCAGGAGGTTGTGTTATATTAGATGGTTAAATTGGATCATGGAAAATGTTGCATTTGTGATTATGCAAGTAAATTTGAATGGGAAATCGAACATAATGCAACAGCAACTCAGTTTAGTGGTTGATACAGGCACCTTCAGAATGGAGCAGTGCTAGAGCTGTGCCCTACTTTTACAGCAACAGCTGCCATATTCTAATGTTTAAAAGTCCTAAAACAATTTTGACATCTATCGAGACAAGTTAAGTATGCGGTGAGAGGTTGCCAGGAGAATGGGGGCGATAGTGCCAAAACGATAAGTGGGATAGGGTGTCAGGTGGGTGCAGGGGAGAGCATCTGATGGCTGAGATATTATTGTGTCAGGTGGTTGGGTTTAGGCTGCCAAGAAGATGTGGACACTGAATGGCAAAGGGTATGATATGAAGTAGATAAGGGGTCGTGTGAGAGTGGCAGGTGAGTTGGGGAATAGAGTGGCAGGTGAGATAGTGAGGGCTTAGGATAGGTCAGGAGCATTGAGTTGGGGTGGTTCCTGTGGATGTTGGTGCAGGTCTGTTTGGGGATGATGGTCAAGGAGGATATTTGGGCCAAATCTAGTCAGGAAATGAGGAATTGAGGGCAAGAGTCAGTTGTGGTCAGGGCACGGTGTGTCCTTGTGGTAATTGGTTCAGGTGCAGTTTGAGGGATGTTGGGGGAGGACTGGTGGATTCAGAAGGGAGGAGGTTCAGTGTGGGGGAAATCAAGAGAGAGCTGGCTTCATGTGGGGTGAGGGGATTCTTGGGGCAGGGTCAAGGTATGGAAGGAAGGACTGAGGCTGTTGGACCAGGACTGGTGATGGGATGAACTTCCTCATGGGAGGGGGTTGTCAGGTTAGATGTCAGGGGAGAAACGGGAATAATCTGTTTTATGGTTAGCCGGGGGTTACAGCAGTCTTTAATCCCTTTAGTCTGCCCTTGTTTGCTATTATAAGAAGAAAGATGGAACATTCTGAAGTGTCCAACTCTGACTCAGAGTTGGGGATTTTTTGAAGTACTGCAGATGCCAGGTAATGGCCCATCAGAAATCCTGGATAATGTCTGTGCATAAGTCCAGAACACATGGTGCAATGACTATCTTCCTATTGCAAGATCTGGGACATTACATAATTTCATGAAAGAAAAAGCTCCAAGAGTGCAGAAGATCAGCAGTCTGGCCTTTGAATACAGAGTTGACATCCAGCGGTGACCTCACATTTAATAGAAGCTCAGTGGAGACACACTCTGCAATCATATCGAACTAATCCTTCTAGTAGGGAATTGTGAATCAAACTAATGATCTGTCCACATTAACAAAACAAAAATGATTTTAGTACAAAAACAAGCGAGAGCATGATTTGCTGGATGTAAAAGCAGTGGAAGAACCATTCAGCTGAGCAGGGAGAAGCAGCTGCAGCAGACGGAAGCAGAGAAGCAACAATTTAGATAACCACAATTGTAATGAAAATGTTTTCAAGAGCTTTACTAAGTATCCAATCTTCTCCTATGTTACATCTTTGATTGGTAGTTTGTTTTCCAGCCGGCAAGGCTCATCCTTACTGTTTAAGCCATGGCATGACTGCCCACGTGCTAACAATTACAGACCACAACACACAATCCCTCTGTCGCCGCTCACCAGACTGTCCCGACATCAAATAATCAAACTCACCACCACCTATTAAATGTTTTCTTTGAAGCATCTTTCTTTTTACTTGCTCCAGCTTCAGATCCTGACCTCTGTGACATCTCTCTGTGGTGTTTTCTAAAATCTTCCCTTGACCTCTTTAAATGGTTTGGGTCTTTCTATAATTAGCCTACTCCATACTATAACTGGATAGGAACTCAGACGTCACTGAGTACCAGTCACAGAACAAGGACATGATCTTATGTCAGCAAAGAAATGAATGGACTTTTAGAAAAGTAAATCCAGCTAAAGATTTTTGAACCAAACAGACAAAAAAAGGACCTGGTTAGCTAGAAGTCAAATTTAACTTTTGAAAATATTCATGAGATGTGGGCATTGCTGGCTAGGTAACATTCATTGCTAATCTGTAATCCAGTTTCTTGCTTGTTTTTGTCGTCACAGAATTTATATAGCTAGTCATTTTCAGTTTCTAGTCAATGATAACTGCCAGGATTTTCATAGTGGAGGATTTAGTGGTGGTAATGCCACTGAATATCAAGGGATGATCGTTAGATTCTTGCTTGTAGGAGATAGCAGTTGTGTGCCATTTATTAGCCTAAGCCTGGATATTGACAGATAAGGACCCATGGTTTCAAATGGTGAAGAACATCATGGAATTGTCAGCGAATGCCCCAACTTCTAACTTTATGATGGAGGATGCAGGGGAGGTGAGGAGTGGTATTACTTGACGATTAATTCAGACACTCCGGTAATGTCTGGGGACCCAGGTTCAAATCCTGGCATAGCAGATGGTGGAATTTGAATTTATTAAAAACCTGCAAATAACCATGAATCTGGTGTCAATTGTTGTAAAAACGCACCTTGTTCACTAATGTCCTTTACAGAAGGAAATACCATCCTTATTTGGGTCTAGTTTACATGTGACTCCAGACCCACAGCAAAGTGGTTGACTTTTAACTGCCCATTGGAGTGGGCAATAAATGCTAGCTTAGCCAGCAACGCTGTCATCCCAAGTATGAATTAAAAAAAGAGCAGGCTGAAGCAGCCGAAAGTGGTTGGGACTAGAAAGCCATCCTGAAGATTAACTCCAACAGATACAACTGTGTTCCTTTCTGCTATGTATGATTCCAATCAAGATTTTTGACCAATTCTCATTTACCAGTATTGCTTTTGCTCTTTGTTGCCATATCCCGTCACATAGTACCTTGAAGTTCCAACCTGGTTTAGTGTATAATGTGTGGATGACACATTTCTTGGGCAGTGGAGCACTTCAGATTGACTCTGATCTTGCCTAGCACTGTGATGGACCAATAGTCTCTGCCCAGGTGGGAAGACAGATTGATTGACTAAGTGATTTATCGTCACCACATATACTGAAATATAGTGAAAAGTGTTGTTTCGTTTGTCATACAGGTAGATCGTACCATACAAAGTGCATTAGGGCAGCAGAACAGAGTGAAGAGTACAGTGTTGCAGCCTCAGCAAAGGTACAGAAAGAGATCAGAATTAACATTTGAAAGGTCTGTTCAAATGTCTGATAACAGCAGAGACGAAGCTGTTTTTGAACCTATTTATACGTGTACTCAAACTTTTTTGTCTTCTGCCCAACAGAAGAGGGTGGAAGAGAATGTGACTGGGTCTTTGATTATGTTGGTTGCTTTCCTGAAGCAGCGGGAAGTATAGATGGAGTTTGTGTGATGGGCTGGGCTGTGTCCACGACTCTCTGTAGCTTCTTGCAGTCTTGGGAAGCGCAGTTGCCATATCATGCTGGGATGAATTCAGATAAAATACTTTCTATGATGCATCGATAAAAATTGGTGATCGGCCTTGTGGACAAGCCTAATTTCTTTAGATCCTGAGAAAGTAGAGATATTGTTCGGCTTTCTTGAACATTGCGTTGAAGTCAGTGGACCAGGGCAGATTGTTGGTGAGCATCACTCCCAGGAACTTGATGCTCTCAAACATCTCCACTGCAGCACTAATGACGCAGGCAGGGGCATGCCCTCCACTCTGTTTCCTGAAGTCAATGACTAGCTCTTTCTTTTTGCTGACATTGACAGAGAGATTGCTTTCTTTACACCATGTTGCTAAACACTCAATCTCTTTCCGGTTTTCTGTCTCATCATTGCTCAAGATCTGATCCACAACAGCAATGTCATTAGCAAACTTGTGAATGGAGTTGAGGTGGAATTGGCCACATAGTCGAGAGTGTATAAGGAATATAGTAGGGGACTGATTTGCAGCCTTACAGGGTGTAGGTGTTGAGGTTTTTTTTCCTCATCCATTTACAAGCTGAGGGCATAACTGGCTGGGCAGCATTTATTGCCCATCCGCTATTGGTCTGGAGTCACATATAGGCCAGACCAGGTAAGGATGGCAGCTTCCTTCCCAAAAGGACATTAGTGAAGCAAATAGTTTTTTCTAACAATTGATCCAAGGTCATCATTAGATATTTAATTCCAGATATTTTTTATTGAATTCAAATTCCACCATCTGCTGTGGCAGGATTTGAACCTGGGTCCCTAGAATGTTATCTGGGTCTCTTGATTAACAGTCCAGTAATAATACCACTAGGCCATTGCCTGCCATATTATGGTGAAGGAGGTGTTGTCACCTATTCTTACAGATTGTGGTGTATGGATCAGAAAGTTACAGAGGTGGTGTTGGGTGCAGGGGAGTGGAGGTGGAAGCCGAGAACTGGGTCATGGAGTTTAGAGATGAGTTTACTTGGAATTATGGAGTTGCACGCGGAAGTGTAGTCAATTCATAGGAGCCTGACATAGGTATCCTTGATATCCAGGTGTTCCAGGAATGAGTATATGGAGATGGCGTCTGCTGTGGACATGTTGCGCTATTAGGTGAACTGCAAACAATCAAGGCAATCTGGTAGACTGGAGTTGACATGAGCTATGACTGTCCTCTTGAATCACTTCATAATTAAGGTGGTCAGAGCCACTGGGTGGTAGTCATTGAGACATGCAGCGTGATTTTTCTTTGGCACTGGAATGATAAAGCAGGTGGGGACTTCACATCATAGCACGGAGAGGTTAAAGATGTTTGTGAATACTCCCTCCAGGTAGTCCGGACAGGATCTCTGCATGACCAGGGTCTCCATCTGGGCTACTCACTTTCTGTGGGTTCACTCTCAAGGTAGGGTTCCTGAACTGATTAGTTCACTACAAGAAGGACGTCTTCATCTATGGATGTGTGTGCTAAACCCCAGGATCAAATTCTTTAATGACATCCAAATGCAAAAATGAGCAAGGATTTGTTGTGGGGGCTGGGGGGCTGCTAACACCAATGGCACTGTATTCAAATGAATCGTTATTTTTGGAAGAGGATGTAAAGAGAGAAAACTGGATGATTCTGTTCAACATTAGCAACAAATAATAAAGTTAATTCTTTACTGGGCAGTTCAACCACAGAGTGGTGCTTGCAGGAGTGCAGTTCACGAAACTATGGACCTTAGCACATGATTTTTCATGCAAATGGATGGACAGAAAGAAGCATTGAGCTGACTTTATACTCCAAGTCATATTGTTATGTTTAGATATTGCCTGATTGAGGAATTAGTATTGACTGTCGGTATTGAGTTGAAAAAGAAACTACACAAAGTATGGCAAAGATTGATGGTAAATCAAAGGATTGGAAAAGTCTTAAAAGCCAACAAAATATGACTAAAAAATAAAGGAGGGGAAAATAAACTTTGAAGACAAACTAACAAGGAACATAAAAATGGACAGTAAGAGCTTACTTTAATGTATAAGAGAGAAGCAAGAGACAAAGTAAATTTAGGTCCCTTAGAGGATGAGGATGAGGAAATAATGGGGAGCCAGGAAATGGCAGAAAATTTGAACAAATACTTTACAGTCTTCACAGTGGAGGACACTAATGGTATTCTAAAGATATTAAATAATCAAGGAGATAAAGGGAGGGAGGAACATATAAGAATAGCTATCATAGGAGAAAAAGCACTTGGAAAATTAATGGTGTTAAAGGCTAATAAGTCCTCTGGACATGATGGATTTCATCCTAAATTTTTTAGGAAATAGCTGCAGAGTTAGTGGTCGCATTTGTAGTAATCTTACAAGACTCCTTTATTTCAAAGAGAATGGAATATTAAAATAGAGAAATCTTGATAAAACTATACAAGACCACAACTGGAATTCTGTGAATTACTTTATCAAAGGAAACATATATTGGCATTGACAGCAGTCCAGAGAAAGTTCAATAAGTTGATTACAGGTAGAGAAGGATTTTCTTATGAGGAGAAGATGAGTAGACTGAGCTCGTATTCATTAGAGTTTAGAAAAATGAAAGGTGACCTTTTTGAAACATATAAGATTTTTAAGGTTCTACGACCAGAGGATATAATCTCTGAATGAGGAATTGCCCATTTTAGACAGCATTAAGGAAGAATTCTTTTCTCCTAGAGAACGGTAAATCTATGGAATGCTTTACCACTAAAGGCTGTCGAGGCTGAGTTGTTAAGTATATTCAAGGCTGCGATAGACATGTTTCTAATAATTAAGAGAATGAAGGGTTATGGGGATAAAATGCAGCTCAATGGTTTTGGAGCTGAACGTGAAGTTGATCCCACAACCGTGCCTTATTTTAATTCACATACATTTTACATTAGTGATAAAGTAACTTAAAATTTCATCTTATAATTACAGGAGAATCATCTAAAGGCATTTCTCCAATACATGCTACAGTTAGAGAAGTTTGTGGGGAACTAGGTTACCGTTTTCATAACTATTTCTCATGCGACATTCTGAGTAAGTAGAATGCTGGTTGTCTCGTATATTTTATGGATTTTCTTTTAATTAGTTAGGTTCTACCCTACCCACATTCTTCACTTTTCAATCATTTATTGTTTCTATTTAAGTTCCTTCCTCTGAAACTACACAGAAAAGCAACCTGCCTCTAGCTCTCTGCCAGAGATAAAAGGTACTGCAGATGCTGGAGAATCCGAGATAACAAGCGTGGGGCTGGATGAACACAGCAGGTCAAGCAGCATCATAGGAGCAGGAAAACTTGAC
>JAHRHZ010000012.1:38949270-38982630 GCA_024137785.1 Ginglymostoma cirratum | reverse complement strand
TTTCTGATGAAGGGTCTCGGCCCGAAACGTCAAGTTTTCCTGCTCCTATGATGCTGCTTGACCTGCTGTGTTCATCCGGCCCCACGCTTGTTATCTAGCTCTCTGCCAACTATTCTGCCCAACTGGAATGGAGCAAGTCTAGTGCATCCTGCTTTGTTCCTAATTTATGATCTTTTTTGAGAGAAAGTACCTCATCTCTGCTCAGTTCTTTGCCTCAACAGCATAGTAGAGTTGGAGAATTCATTGAGAGGACAATGAGAACATCTTGTTACCGCATGGCACAGGATTCGTAAGTGGGGAGTTGAACAGAAGGATGTCTCCACCCTTCTCTCCTTTGAACTGAATGTAAAATTCAGTCACATTTACCCACAGCTTCCTCAAGGCACCTTCATTATAGACTTGTTGTTTCATCCTATTTTGTTACAAAATACAAAACCTGGGACAGTTTACTGACTGGTTGGCCCCAGAATGTACGAGTCCAAGAAACTGCCAACTACCTTCTGCAAATTCCTTATTCCTTTTACCCATTTGATTTTTCTTGTCTACAAGTTAATTAAAATTCCCTGTGATTATTGCTGTGTCTTTTAGTCAAGCTTTCTTACTTTTTACTCTGTTCTACTGTATAGTTACTGTTAGGAATACAGTACTAACTGAATGCATCTATCATTTCTCAACTCTACCCAATCTGCCTCAATGTCTTGATTTCTTGAACTTCAGTCATCTGTCTCTCATGTGTTAATATTATTATTAATTGACAGAGGTACACCTTTACCTTTTCCTACCTTCCTGTCCTTCCTACATATTACGTACTTAGCAATATTTAGTTCCCAATCTATGTCACCATATTGCCATGTCTCTGTATTGATATAAGATTGTAATTATTTACTTCTATTTAGGCTCTGCTATAATGAGCCTGAAGGAGTGTGCAGTCTCTTTGCAGTCCCACTATTCCATTGCTCATAGCATGTGTTTAAATAATTTAGCAGTTACCAATATGCCAATTGTATAACTTCTTTATATTAGGTTCAGAATGAAAGGACCCATCAATCTTGTTCCTTTAATTTAAAAAAACATAATTATTGATTTATTATGAAACAAGTAATCCAGAGTAAAGATAAGTAAGAAATGTTCAAGATGGCTTTTTGTTAGTGCCCTGGCACATGTATCCCGTGTCACCAATGACAGATGTTTGTTGTCGCTTGTTCAGGAATCATTGAGAGGAATCTTTTCAGCTGCTTAAAACAGAACAACTGGATCAGGATTTCAGTTCACACATTGTACTCAGAATCAACATGATTTCTCAGAAAGGCAGAAGGTGAGGTGCAGGTTGCAACCAACGTCCCCACTAAGCTGGCCACTGTTCTGATGTTCTGAATGTGCTGCAGAAACATGCAGATATCAACAGATTAGAGCTGGCTTCCTAATGTGCCCTTTTACTCAAAGGTGGAGCATTGAAGTACAAATGTGTACTGTAAATCGATCGCAGATGTGCCTTGATGGCCTTAGACACTGGCCATGTCAGATGCCAATATCTGCGACTGTTGGGTGTGTATGGCTGGTGCCCAGAGACCATGCACTGAGATATTGATTCGTGGTATCCAACATGGAGCCCCTTCGGAGCAAGCAATGAGTTGATGTTGCCAAGTACCCACTCCAACTTCGAAGTTGAGATTTATTGAAATTCAATTTACTCATGGGATAAAAAGCTGCCTATTAATAAGCTGAGATCTGAAGGTAATAAGGCTGCTCACAAACAATAATTCCCCGTATTGGGCAACTCACACTACCTACCAAATATCTCACCTCAATGTCAAACCTAGTTAAAAGATGAAACAAGAAATGTCTCACTAAACTTCACTTGCATTCTGCCACATTTCTCACCATAGCCTATGTCATTCAAGCCCCTTTAAGATTTCACACTCATTTTCAGTTTGGTACACTCAGCCCACAGAAATTCTGATGGTAGGGCACAGATTTGAAACATTTGACTCTGTTTCTCTCACCACAGATGCTGTTAGACCTGCTGAATATTTTCAACATTTTATTTTTTTATTAATGATTATCAGTGGTCAGATTATTAGGTTAACTTTTGGACCCCCTTATTACCTGACAAACTGCCTCATTTATTGCTAAGTTGTGTTTAATATGACAAAGGTCTGCTTTATTTGGAAAGTTCAGCATGAGTTAAAGAGATCAATTTAATACAATTCCTTGCATAATTGTAGCGATTACAGTACAGAATGTATCTAAATTCAGAATACTGGTTTGATTTCAGCAGCAAGTGAAACATTGCCATCTTTATAACGATCACTTGTAATATATTCTAAATTGCCATGACAGAAATCTTAGATAACGTTCTCACATGCATCAGGAATCAGAGAAGGTTACCGATGCTGATTTCTTCAAGGAACTGAACATTTTTCTGAGTACACCATCACAGAACTCAGGCAGACCATGCACAGCTCAGATTCTCAAATTTCACTGGGACCTAAAAGAAAGATAATTGAGTTTTCGCTTAGTGACTCCTACTTCACAAATGAACATGACAAGACACTTCCAAGACGAAACAAGTTGAAGGTGCTCTCTGCCATTGGTTTTTATCTCCCAATGTCACTGCCCTTCTTGTGCAGTTTGTTCTTCTCTTGATGAAGCTGTTGACCTACTTGCCCACATTGCTTAAGCAGCCAAAGACTCTGCTGTCTCTCTCCTGCTCTTTATGAAATTTGCTGTCCCTTCTCCCATGCACTGTTTATGAAGGTGCTGTCCCCAGACTCCTGTGTGCTGTTTTAGAAGTACAGGCTCCTCGTCTCTCTTGTTCAGACGAATACTGACTCGCTGTACACTCCTCCCACTCTGTTTCAGTGTGCTGACTTGCTACACACTCTTTCCAGTCCGCTTCACAGTAATGCTGACTCACTGAACACTCCTCTAAGTGCTGAGCGGGCATGAGAAAAGAGCTGAGCCTTGCGGGAGATCAGTGATGATCATGTAGATTTAGGAGCTGAATGGCCCACTTCTGCTCTTATTACTTATGTTCTAATATTCTCATGAATACACTGTAATGACAAAGAGAAGAAGTAAAGATGCACATTTACTAAAACCTTAGGGAGCTGGTACAGATACATTTGCTCACTCCAAAAGCTAAAGTAGAACTCCTGGTCTTCGCTCACAGACTGTGTGAAACATTAATAGAGTGGGTAGAGCCAGTGTAACATTTACTCTTCAGAAGCATTACCTCATACAATAACTAACTGCATTGAAACATCTTGTGCTGGCAATGTCAGAAAAAAAACAGTCACTGCGAGATTATATTTATATAATGACCTGAAAAACAATTAGAAGTTTTGCATTTGTATCTGGGGTAAATTTTGTACTTGAAAATTGAATTAGCTACTCACCACTCATATTATTTGACCTGAAAACAGCATGCTATTGTATACTGTCACTACCCAATACCATACAGGTCAAACTGTCTGAGCATATCAGGTGACAAAGACAGTCTGGCACAAACACTACACAGAGTGTAATCCACACGCATTTTACTTTAAGAAACTCTCAGCATGCTGGTGGGGATAAATAATTAATGCAAGTTTTTAAAACCATGTTAATTCTGCTGTCTGGAGCCGTGTTCAGGGTTTGTTATTCTGCTGAAGGAAGTTACATAATATTGAATAATACACAGAACCACAGCTACATATTCTTATCGAGACCAGCAATACTTAGTAAATCTTTTTGCTTGAATCGTGCGAGTTGCCAGCTTCTCGAACCATACTGAATTGGCAGAAAGGTTTTTGTTAAACGGACAAAGAGGCCAGATTATTGCTGGCCCCTGGGAGGTAGGGTGTCTGGCAAAATTGAAAGGAAATGCATTAGGTCGACTACTGAATGTAGGTAGCTGCCTGTACAGTTTAACAGAGGCAGGACTGAATTCAGAATGGCTGAACACTCCAAAAGGAAGTGAGCAGCCGACAATTAAAAGCCCAATTAGGAACCAGTTTTCAAAGATAGGACAAACCCCTGCCACCTGAGGAGGCTGCCTACTAAATGAGGTAGCCTTTCATTAGTGGTTGGTGGCACCAAATCCAATGGCCCAGTAAAGGTCCAAAGGCTGGGTAAGTATCACTTCAGTGAATCTTTTCTTTACTTACCTGGCCGAACTCTTGAGGGCTCCTACATAACTCAGCAGCACCCACTTCTTGCAGTGTGCTGTGAGGCTTCAGAAATCCTGGCCCTCTGGGTTGTAAGTATCAGCCTCCTGCCTGACATCCTTCATTGGATGCTGGGCTCACAAGCAACAAATTAGGAGGCAGCGCAAGTGCCATTTTTACACGAAGCTTTTAAAACGTCTTCAACTCAAAGAGCTAGCCATATTCAGACTTGTCCCAGTGAGACACTATTCTGACAACAGTATGTTGAACGTTGTGTTCACACATTCACATTGCTGCTGTGATCATTGGATTCAGACTAGCATTGAATCAGATCAAGTAAAAGTAAAATAATGCAGATGCTGGAAATTGGAAATAAAAAGAGCAAGTGCTGGAGAAACTCAGCAGGTCATCGGTGAGCCAAGAATCTTGAAATCTGCTGTTTCATGACTGAAATCTGTGATACTGGTATCATCCAACTTAACGTCCACTACTTACCAATAACCACTGTTCACAGAACCCAAACAGTTGTTTATGTATCTTTTTACCATTTTTTACAACGTTAATCTGTGCGCATGCATGTCACATTTTCTTAGATTATGGAAAAGCCCCAGATGCCAAAGTAGCATTTTTATAAAATAAGAAAAGGAGACAAAAAAGAGATAACAGTAAGCCAGAGATAGTAGGAACTGCAGATGCTGGAGAATCTGCAATAACAAGGTGTAGAGCTGGATGAACACAGCAGGCCAAGCAGCATCAGAGGAGCAGGTGGACTTGATGCCACCAACCACTAGACCCTTCTTCGGGCCTAGACCCTTCTTCAGAAATTTATAACAGTGATATTATAAATATTATAACAGTGAGCCAGTTAGCTTTACATCTGTCATTGGGTAAACATCCAAGTCGATTAGAAAGGATGCAATAGCAGCGCATTTAGAAATACATGATATGATCAAGCAGAGTCAGCATGACTTCATGATGGAGAATGCATGTTTGTCCAAGTTATTAGGATCATTTGAGGAAGTAATAAGCAAAATAGATGAAGGAGAAGCAGTAGATGTAATATATTTGAATTTTCAGAAGGCATTTGATAAGGTGCCACACATTAGGCCACTTTTTAATATAAGAAGCCATGGTATTAGAATAATATTTCAGCATGAAGGGAGGATTGGCTAATAGATAGAAGCTCGAGAGTTAGAATAAGGGGTCATTTTCAGGATGATAACCTATAACTAGTGGAGTGCCACAAGGATCATTCTGGGGCCACAATTATTTGTGACAATATTAATGATGGATAAAATAGATGGGAAGGAAAGTGATGAGTCCTGCAAAGAGTCTGCAGAGGGATATAGACATTTTAAACGAATGGGCAAACACTTGCAAATGGAATATAATGTGAGGAATTGTGAGGTTATGCATTTGGCCAGAAGCATAGAGCAACTGAATACTATTTAAATGGAGGAAGACTGCAGAACATTCCAGCACAGAGGGGCATGAGAGTGTCATGTATAGATCTCAAAAACTAGCCTCCAGGTTCAGTAGGTAATAGGAAAAGCAAATGGAACGTTGGCCTTTATTTCAAAAGGAATGTGGTCTTAAAACAGAAATGTCTAGCTGAAATTATAACAAGGCACTTATCAGATCATGCCAAAATTTCTGTGAACAGTTTTGGGTCCTTTGTCTAAAGAAAGATATGCTAACATTGGAGGCAGTCCAGAGAAGATTCGTTAGGCTAATCCAGGGTATGGAAGGATTGTATTCTGAGGAGGCATTGAGGAGGTTGGGCCTGCTCTCATTGGAGTTCTAAAGAATGAGAAACGACGTTATGAAATGTACAAGATTCTTAAGGGACTTGATTGGGTAGATGCAAGAAGGCTGTTTCTCCCCCTAAGGGAGAGTCTGGAACCAGAGGACATATCTCAGAATTAGGAGTTACTCTTTAAAGACAGAGATGAGGCAAAATTTCTTCTCACAGAAGGTAGTGAATTTGTGGAATTATTTACAGAGGGCTGTGGAGGTATAGGCATTTAGTATATTCAAGGCAGAGATTTACAGATTTTTAATCAGTGAAGGAATCAAAGGTTACGGGGAAATGACCAGAGGTGGATTTGAGGATTATCAGGTAGCCATGATCTCATTGAATGGCAAAGCAGACATATGAGTTAAATGGTCTACTTCTACTCCTACATCTTAGGGTCGAATGCAGAATTGTCTTAACAACATGTATATCCCTCACCATTGCACACAATCGGTATACTCCAGGAGTGAAAGAACAAGACTTTTGTAAGTGACACTTTTGATATTTTTGTTGCAACGTCAAAGATTCTGCCTTGGAAATCCAAGAAGCCAGTTTGCTTTGGATGTTATCTGCTCAATGTGGATTTCCTGTTGAAGACTGTATCTAAGTTGACCCCCCCCGCCCGCCCGCCCAAACCGCACCCCACCCCCACCCCCACCCTAACATGCTGCTGTATCTAGACGTTGGAGAACTTGATTACAGAAATTTAAGTTATTTGTTGGTGGATCTATCCAATTGTCTGGGATTGCAGGGTCTCTGAATCTTCAGGGACAATAGATGGCATCCATATCACATTATAAACTTTTAGCCCATCTCTTAAACTTGAACAGAAAGGATTTCCCTTCCTGAGTTTGTAAATTTTATGTGACAGTACTCAAAGAATTATTGTATGTCAACAGTTGGGATGGAGACTATGACACCACTGTTCCTGTTGAGGATTCAAAATACTATTATATACATGGCCTCGTCCTTTGATTGCTCCCTACTCATAAAATCATAGAATCATAGAATCATGCAGCACGGAAACAAACTCTTCAGTCCAACTTGTCCATACTGAGCAAGTTTCCCAAACTAAATTGGTCCCAATTTGCCTACTCTTGACCAATATCCTTCTGAAGCTTTCCTATTCATGTACTTATCAAATGTCTCTTATGTTTTGTAACTATACCTGTATCTAGCACTTCCTCTGACAATTCATTGAGATCATGGCTATCTTATAATCCTCAAAATCTCTGTAAGGTCACCCCTGAATGTCCTGTGCTCCAGTGAAAAAATTCCCAGCTTATTTAGCCTCTCCTTATAAATCAAACACTCCCATTCTAGTAACATCCTCTACATCTGATCTTGTATTTTTTTTTTGATCCCATGATATGGATGGGTCACTGGCTAGGGCAGCATTTATTGACCAAGCCTCATTTCCGCTAAGAGGTTGGTTGTGCACTATCTTCTTTATTCATTGTAGTCTTTAGGATGTAAGGACACAAACAGTGCTGTTAGGAGCACAGTTTCAAGGTTTTTACTAAGATAGAGAAGGATGAATGATATAGTTCCAAGTCAGGGTAGTTTGAGGATTGATTAGTAATTTACTGCTAGTAGCGTTCCCAAATTCAAGATAGTGGCGGAGTAGAACTCCTCAGCTGGAACTCATCCGCTTTATTCATTTCTTTTTTTTCACTTTTTTGTGTCTATTTTTTCCCCTTCTTGTTTCTTGACAATATCCTGACCTCCTGGCCTCAGCACGGACTCAGACACCTGGCCTCAGCGCGGACTTGGACTCTTGGCCTCATCACGGACCCAGCATGGTCTCTTGGCTTGGCATGGCGGTCTCTCGGCTCAGTGTGGTGGTGTCTCAGCCTGGTGTGACAGTTTCTTGGTGACCCAGCGTGAAGGTCTTTCGGCCCAGTATAGCCTTGATGTGGATCTCTGGCCTCGCAATGATTCCAGAGCGGTGTCCCAGCCTTGAGATCCTCAAGGTGAAGCCCGGCACGGTCTGAAGCCAAGGCCTGACATGGACCAGGGGCCAGGTGGGTGGACTGGGTTGGGAGGACTGTTATTCTGAACTTTTTATTTCTTTATTTTTCTAATTTTTGTTTTCTCTAAGTATTTGTACTTAAGAATCTGTACCTAGGTATCTTTGTACCTGAGATGGTGCTGTAAGTGGCGACTTGTAAACTTTTCACTGTGCTCATTTGAGCACTTATGACAGTAAAGCTAATTCAAATTCTAATTCCCATGTATCTGCTGGTATTAACCTTCTAAGTAGTAGAATTTGTAGATATGGAAGGTGCAGTCAAAGGAGCCATGGTGAATTACTACAGTATGCCTTGCAGATGGTACACGCTGCCACTAATGTACGTTGATGATGGAGGGAGTCAATGCTGAAGGTGGAGGGCAGGCTGTCAATCAAGTGTGCTGATTTTTCCTAGATGATGTTGACCATCAAGGCCAATGGTGAATATTCCATGACACTCCTAACTTACGCTTTGTAAATTGGGGACTGAATTTGGGGAGTCAAAAGATGAGTTACTTGCTGCTGAATTCCCAGTCTCTGACTTGGTCTTGTAGTCGCGGTACTTATACTGCTGGTCCAGTTCATTTTCTTGCCATTCCTTGTTGCTGTAAGACTGCATTACAAAGTTGCAAAATAATCGTATAACCAAGGTCACAAAGCAGCAATGGGACTCCTGTAGCTGTGGTAGACATCATACATTTACCTTTTGCAGGTTTGCTCCACTTGTTTGAATTAGAAACTGAAAGTGAAAGATAAAAGGATAATAAGAATCAAAAGAATGAGAAGAGAGGATAATGAAGATCATTTCTGGGAGTAACCAGAAATGTAATAATAAACTAACAAGTGATTTCATGCAAAGAGTCATCAGAATTATTACCTCAAGCTACATTAATCTGAAGCCAATATTCTAAGTGTGGGATAAATACTTGAGGAAGAGTATAGTTAGAAAGCATAGCCACTCATCTTTTTAAAACAAGACATCTTTCTGTGCCAGAATTTCAGTGAACAAGCCAATACTATTTACATTCACAAGACAAAATAGTACAGGCATTGCACATTCAGGAAGCAGTCCTTAGGCAGTGCTTGTATCTACACATCATAGAGTTCGCTTCTGTTTGCAATGTGAAGACATCTCACTTAAATTCACCAAAATTAAATTCATTGTTCTGGTGCTGAGAACATAACACAGCCTTAGCCAGAACCTCAAATAATGACAATTGTAACTATTGAAGGCTATTTATGGAGAATTGGCTGTTTTTTAATTTTGAGCAAGACATGAGAACATGAGAACTAAATGCAGCCCCTCATGACTATTCTGCCATTTGATACGATCATGGCTGATCTTATCTCGACCTCAGTTCCTTTTATCATCTTATATACCTCAATTAGATCTCCTCCCATTCTTCTAAAATGCAAAGAGTGTAGGCTTAAACTGCTCAATCTCTCTTTATAAGACAATTTCCTCACTGCTGGAATCAATCTAGTGAGCCTCCTCTAAACTGCCTCCAATGTAACTACATCCCTCCTCAGATAAGAGGATTGAAATTGTATGCAATACGCCAGGTACGGTCTCAACAATGCAGCACACAGTTATAGCAACAATTCCCTGCTTTCATACTCTATTTCTTTATTAATAAATGCAAAATTCCACGTTCTTATTACCTGCTGTATCTGCACACTAGAATTCTGAAATTCCGGCACAAGGAAACCCAAATCTCAGTGTGTTGAAGCACTCTGAAGTTTCTCTCCATTTATAAATATCTTACTTCTTTATTACTTTCCCACCTCTTTTAGTGTTATCTACAAATTTTGCTATCATACTTCCTGTTCCTGCATCCAAGTTGGGGCATAAGGACAAAACCTACAACATACTGTTAGTTACATCATGCCAACCAGGAAAAAGACTGATTTATCCCAATTCTCTTTTTATGTTGGTTTGCTAATCCTCTAACCAAGCTAATAAATTCCTCCAACCTCCATTTGATTTTACCTTATGTATTAACTTTTTAAGTGTGGCACCTTGTTAGATACCTTCACCATAATTCTTTAAAAATTCAGGGCTGTCCAATCAAAATTGTCTTTTTTGGACTCACATCAGACATGCACATACAAATGTTCCCTTTGTAGGCTTTTGTAGTGCTGTGGTAGTGTCCACACCACTGGACTAGAAGGTTTGGCTTTAAGTCCCACTTTCCCCCAAGGTTTGTCATACTTTATCCGAACAGATTGGTTAAAAATAACAAGAAATGATCCTTAATGTAATTAATTCCTTCGGGCTTAAGAAACTATTGGTCGAGTTGACTACAGTGGATGCAGTGAATTTCAGATCTTCATAGCCAGTACACTGGAACAAACTATCCATTATCAGCCACACAGGGGCAACTTTACATTTATTATTTTAATAGAAGCAATATCAGGTGATGGCCTCATATGGACATATCTTGTTGCTATTATTCAGTACTTGATTTAAACGTTCATGTAACATGAAGTCATTTTCAGCAAGTAAGACACACACAAATCTGCTGTCCTTTCAATTTGATATTAACGTCAGTGTAGGTCTGGTGAACAAACATCTTGTGCCACTGTTGGTAATGTGGCTGCCTATGTGCCAGAAACTCATAGAATTAGATGCCAAAGGAAGGGGCCTTCATAACATAACTAAATAGGTTCAGTATCAACTTGTAAATCTTTTCAACTTATGTCAGTGGCAGGTGTCGAGAACACAAAAAAAAATCCTAGATCTGCTACTTCATAGAAAAAAATTTGATGCCTTACCATTGCAATCTGTAGCTCAAAGCTACAAATGCAATTCAAACTCCTTGGGAGGATTGGTAGGCCCAGATGGCTGGATAAATAATGTGGACCACATTGGTGCCAACAGCATGAGGTGCTATGTCTGATCTGGCTGGGGTGGATTCAAGACTTCTTCCTTGTACTACCCATGGTGCAAGTCATACTATCCTGGATGTCAGATCTGCCTTTGGATACAAATCTGATGAAGAAGAATAGATATGGTACTTTGCCATTTATCTAATTTTCAATGAAACCACAAGCTTCAATGACCTCCAATGCAGGGATCAATAAAAGGATATAAGGAGGCAAGACAAATACATAGACACTCATTACGGTGAAGAGACATAGAAAAAATTCTGAGTAATTTTAACTTTGTGAAATTGTGTGAAATGAGTTAAAATGAATGACAGCCTGCCTACTTCTCTCAAGTTTTACAGAGATTAACTTTGGAGGAGATAAATAGCATTTTGCCAAATTATTATCAGCAAGATTATCCCTAAGAATCTAATTGAATAGATGTTTAGCTATTTCCCTGAGTTATAACCAAGAACCCACAAATAACGAAGAATTGAAGATTGAACAAACCATATGCAGTGGACTACATTTGAATGGAAAACATAGTCCCAAATATTCTTTTACCTTCAATTTATATTTGTCCATAATAATTTTAGAAATAGAAAACTTTATTTGGCAAGCAATTGCCCATGCAGCACAATATAAGGAATTATACACCTTCCAAAAATTCATGTCACCTCTTAGCTTATATCTTACAGAGTTCCAGTTGTATAAATATCATTTGATACCATGATCTATGACATATTTTGCGTAAAAATCCATTAAAATGTAAGACAATGAATGGTATGTCTGCATGTGTACTGTCAGAATCTGTTTTGCTTCCCATTATACATCAGAATACAATACCTGGCATTTCATTTCGTATATAAAAACAAAATGCCTATCTGGCCTCAGCTGCCACTTTTATTACTCACATTGCTGAGAGGAGGGCCGGCTCTCTAGGAACACCTGCACCTTCTCCCTTCCAGGCTGTGATGTTGCATCCTACCCTTGCCTTTTCCAGGGAGCTAGCATATAACTTGAGAATTTACAGTGGTTCAGCTTGCACCCAGCTCAGGGATATTGTATGTTGAAAACAAGTCATACTGCCCTTGAGATCTGCAGTTTGCATACATTATGCAGTTAATATTATCATGGGAAAAGTCTAAAAGGTGCAGACTGAGGTGTAAAGATGTAAGAGATTGCCATAGAGCCCTGTTTGTATATACAGACAATTAAAAATTGGAACGTGGCACTATGATATTTTTTGGCATGGTCAAAGGGATAATTAAATTGATTTTTCGGAAAGGGCCTTTTTAAAAAAATATTATTACTAATAGTGTACCTGCTTGAATAGAATTAAAGGAAGAAATCTTACAAGGGCAATGAAAAACATGTATTATGACAAGATTTGTGGCAAATCGCTTGAGAGGTCCATTGCAGTCTGTTTCCACGTCAGGAGCAACTCACAACATCTTTTATGTATTTCCCAAGCACAAGGCAAGTTTCTCACTAGACCAACTAAATTGGATTATAGATTTGTGTAACATCTCATTAATATTCACATCAAACACACCAAACAAATGATGTGTCAAATTCTCTGGAAGCTACAGCAGGAATCTGGTGGCTTTAGCTCACTGCTGGTTGTGAGTACCCTCCATGATACTCAGCACTGAACAGCATCTCATGGCGTAATCCATGGGCTCCAGCCACATATAACTCTCAACCAAGGATGATGGCATCTGACATTTGCCAAACCCTTACAATCCTCATGGCAACTCTCTGACTCACTTGCAGAACACTTAAGAAGCGCAAGCCTACATTGCGAGGCACACTGCCAATAAGCATTAAAATATTGCAGCAGGGACACTTTCCATTCATGGTCAAGCACCTAGTTCACAAAGTGGACCAGGCTGCATGTCAGAGCTGCTCACTTACTCTGTTAGTGCTCACTCACTTGGCACTGACTTGCATGCTCACAGCATCCATGTCTTGCCTCACCTTGCCTTGCCAAGTCGAGCCTGTTTGTGTGTTGTCATTTTAGCCAGACCCACAGGTTACCATGCAGGTGCAGTAGGTAACCAGTGCTGGTAAGATGACATCTGGAGTATTATGAATGGTTTTGGCCCTTTTATTTAAGATATCTTATGAGCAAAGTTTGGGACTCTACTATTGGTGTTTGGAGGAATGAGAGGTAATCTCATTGAAACATACAGGAACCTTAAGGGGCTTGACAAGGTCAACGCTTCGGGCCTTATCAGTCCTGCTCATTTGCTACTTGTCACACTGGTCTGTCTGGTGTTAGGGGGTTTGACGGTAACATCGTTATGAATGGCACACCATTATGTCAATCCTACAGCACGTACCAGTTGCTTGCACAGCAAACACACTGTATGTTATTCATCCAAATGACCATTACTGAAAGGTTGTGGAGTATAGCACTGAGTTATAGGTTGTGGTTGTCCTGGTACTGCCAGCTACAGACACACTCCACACAAGTCGGGGGCTTGGCCACAGTCATTCATCACGTTAGGCTGCTCACAGTCGGGGGATATATCTGAATATAGTCCAGTAAAACCCCAGAAGCCAACATAAGCAGATAGAGGAATCATGTGTCATCAGCCATACAGATAGCAAGACAGCGGTTGCAGAGACATGGAGACACTGTGACAGATCCAAACTTGTGGACGGATCCAGATTGTTGAGGTTGAAGGGTACCCTTGTATGGGTAACTCAAAATCAGCAGAACCAATTGAACTCAGTTGGGTTGAAACAGAGTCAATTTTCATTACAGGAAGGATCTTATCACAGTTTGGAAGTTCAAAACATTAGAATAGTCAGAAATATACTGGAAAGGTGGCAAAGGTCGGTATGACAATTTATTTAAATGGCCAAACATTTTTTAAAAATTGAAACAGAAGTAACCTGCCAGTATCTGAGAAAAATGAAAAAAGTCTGTTTTAGTAATTCGAACTTTCTGTTTGTTCAAATTACCCAAAATGCTATTAAGCTTATTGCTTTGCTGTCATCACTTCAGTGGTGAACAAAGGGGTTGTATGTTCACAGTTTGATTGACAGCTTAAAGAGATCATAAAAGAATTAAATGTCTTTCATGTTTGTTATGACTACAACCGCTTGCTTTGATCAGGGATTGAATCATAAAAATGTAGGAAATAGGAATAGGAGTAGGCAATTCTGTCCCTCAAGCCTGCTCCACTATTCAATTGGATCATAGCTAGTTCGAAATTTCTCAGGTCCTCTTTCCTGTATTTTCCCCATAACTTTTGATTCCCCTACTGACCAAGAACCTATCTGTTTCGGTTTTAAATATACACAAGGACTTTGGCCCCAGTGCTCTCTGTGGCACAGAATTCCAAGGTCTCACGATCCTCTGAGAGAAGAAATTCCTCCTAATTTCAGTCTTAAATTGGCACGCTTTTATTCTGAGTCTATGCTCTGTGGCCTAGACTTTTTCATGAAGGGAAACATCCTCTCAGCATTTACCCTATCAAGCCCCTTAAGCATCCTATATGTTTCAATGAGATCACCTCTCTTTCTTCTAATCTCCAGTGAGCAGAGTCCCAAACTGTTTTGTCTTTGGTCATCCCTCCATACCAGGGATCATCTTAGTGAAACTTCTCTGAATTGCCTCCAATGAAATAATTTTTTTCCATAAATAAGGAGACCAAAACTGCTCACAGTATTCCAAATATGGTCTCACCAGCACAGTTGCAGTAAGACTTTCCTATGCTTACAATCCAAACTCTTCTGGAATATTGTGTCCTGTTCTGGTTTTCCTGTTTTAGGGAGGATATTATTAAGCCAAAGGGTGTTCAGAAGAAATTTACCAGGATGTTGCCGAGAATGAAGGATTTGAGTTATAAGGAGGGGCTGGGACTTTTTTCACTGGAATGTAGGAGGTTGAGAGGTAACCTTATAAAGGTTTATGAAATCATGAGGTGTATAGATAAGTTGAAAGGCAGGTGTCTTTTCCCTAGTATGGGGGATTTTGATACTAGAGAGCATATTTTTAACGTGAGAGGAGGAAGATTTAGAAAAGACATAAGGGGCAACATTTTTTACACAGAGAGTAGTTCGTGTGTGGAATGAACTTCCAGAGGAAGTGATGGATGCGGGTACAGTTACAATGTTTAACCGACATTTAGATATGTACATGAATAAGAATGTTTGGAGGGTTATGGACCAAGAGCAGGCATATGGAACTAGTTTAGTTTGGGATTATGGTTGGCATGGATTGGTTAGACCGAAGGATCTGTTTCAGTGCTCTATGACTCTATGACTCTATAACCCATAACCCCCTTGAAATAAGGCCCAACATTCCATTAGCCTTCCCGATTACCTGCTGCACATATGTGCTAGCTTTCTGTTTTTCTTGCACAAGTACTCTCGAGTCTCTTTGTTTTACAGCTTTCTGCAGTTTTTCTCCATTTGTATAATATTGCGTTCTTTTGTGTCCCTTCCAGAATGAACAATTTCACATTTTTCCACATTATACTCTATTTGCCAACTTTTTGCCCATTTACTTAACTTACCAATATCCCTCTGACAACCCATCCTACCATTCATTTTTGTGTCACCTGCAAATTTGGCCACGATGCAATCACTTACTTTCCTCAAGTTACGTGTATGTATTGCAAACAGTTGTGGTCCCAGCACTGATCTCTGTGGAACCCACTGGTTACGTGTTGCCAACCTGAAAAAGAACCCCTTATCCCCACTTGCTGTTTCCTGCCAATTAGCCAATTCTCTATTCATGCCAATATACTACTTTCAACACCTTGGGCTCTTATCTTATTACTTCCATTAGGCACCATGTTGAATACCTTCTGGAAGTCCAAATACAACAAATCTACTGGCTCCCCTCTATCCACTCTGGTTCCTTGAAAAACTACCAAATTTATCAGACATGATCTTTGTTTTATGAAGCAATGCTAACTCTGCTTGATTAGATTACTTCATCCGCAAACAGCAGTGTAAACAGCACTTAAAATAAGCACTGAAAGTATGCTGTTAAAATGTGCAGCAATCCCTTCCACAACCCTTGTTCTGTTTTACAACACTCCTTTTCCCACTTCAGTCCACAGTCAAAAATACAGAAAGATAAAAACAAAGGTCCTAACGAGGTGAATAAATACAAACGGTGCATAGGCTGTTAGAATACTAACAACTCAGTAGGATGTCATTGGTCATGCGGTAACTAATATTTTGTGCAGTGAAAGGATGGGATACAGATTTCAGCTTTTGATTGACCACACGATGAGCTCAAGATTTCAGCCACATTCTCAGTCCCCTCACCTGTATTTTCTAACACTCTTTACAGAGTGGACTTAGGGAAGGGATATGAAACATGTAGAAATTTAAAGTAAGAGTGCAAAATGAAAAACTCCACAGAGGCCAGTATCTAGTCAGCAAGTCACCCTTTATTACGTGTGGAAAGTCCTTGACACTGATTCAACTTCCTGAGAGCTAGATCTCAGAGTGATCAGACCCTGTGACACTCCTGTTTACTTCTGTCAGTTCAGGTTGCCTGATTGGACCAGATTAACACCCCCAATCAGGGAACTCATATTCTATGACGTCCACCTGACTGACATTGTTACAATCATTACACACAATGAAGCAAATACATCACAAACATTAAACGGTTTATGACACATCCTAGGCCGTTTTCACCATGATCATCTTGGGTAGATACAGTATCACCAATCCTTCTTCATGGTGTTAATTTAAGTTAGGCCAAGTTAGCCTGAGTTACATCAAGTGTAGGAAGATGTTCACTCAAGAACTTCAGTGGAAGAGAAAGGCCAGCCTTGCTGACCAGGGTAGAGTTGTCTCATCATGCTTAATAGACGGTTAGATTGCATGTGAGTCAAATGATAGTTTTGTATAAAACCTCATGCTAGACTTAAGAATAAATACACATCACTGTTTAGCTCCATGGAACTTAGATCAATGACTGAACTGGTAACTGCTTAACTCCTTCCAGGGACAATCTGTTGTGTTCCAATTGGCAAAGCTTATCTTGCGATGTAAGTTAATCCTTGCAGGTAATAATTACCTTATACAGCAAGTTATGTTCTATGCATCATTTAAAAATGTCTTTTTTCTTTCCTGATGATATGGCATGTCAGTAGCATTAAAAGGAGTAGACAAATTTAGAAAAATCCATGATAACATTAGCTGATGGTTTTAGTGCTATTCTGAGTTTTGCATTTTGTGTAATTTTCATCTTAATGGCCACTATGAGAAAACATTAACTAATTAATTGTCAGCAATAGAGCTCTTAACAATATAGCTGTGACTCCAGCATCTGCAGTTCTTGCTATCTCAAGCTGTCAACAATATCTGTGTTTTCTATTTGTGAAATAAATTCTCCACTGATGCTCATTGTTTCTAATCTGATTTGAATTATTGTTTCTTCAGAACAGAAAAAGCATGTTGATAATCACTAGAGTTGCAATAAATGCTGGACTGCAGAACCACTGCAGACAGAAGACAGAATATGACCTAAATGGAACAGCAGTGTGTACAAATTCTGAGGATGGCCAGGAAGATACTTTTCATTGTGTACTATCTACTGAATAGAGTGTTGGGTTAGGCACAGAGCAATTACTAGTCAGCTCGCACCTTTTTAAGCTGATCAAGATAATGACTGTAGTCAATTTCCTTGCCACTTCCAAACTGCCAGTGGAAATTTCCAAACAACAATATGGCATTTCACAAGGCTGAGTTACATACCTGTCCAAAAACCAGTAGCTGATGCAGTGTGTCTGTCAAACTCCAAGACATCACTTTGGCATGAAGCAGGACATATAATCCCAAATGCTGCATCTGCCAATTTTTTTCAAAATTTGCAGGAGTTAATGAGTTTAGAATTCTGTGTACTTATAAATGTTATGCAGCAATGTCATGCTGTACGACAATTTTACATTTTACTGTTTTAATACACAACTCGCATGTGACCAGTAAATTAGAATAATGCAAGATAATGTCAATTGGACTTCTTTCACAAATTTTACATAGCTTTACCTGAGTCTTCCAAGAGTAAGTTCTAGCTAGCTGATGGAGATATAAGTTATTTATAGCAGTGGTAACTCATGATGCTCATCTGTGTTGCAAACTAAGCAAGTACTAAGTGCATATATAGACTAGGAGGAAAATAAACTATTTACCTGGAACACCGTAGTGGCTCTTTCATTTATGATGCTGATTAAGTCACTCCATGCTGTATAATACTGCCATTGGCATCAACAATAGTTCACTGATTCTCATCCTTAAAAAATGGAACTTGTACTTATATACAGCTTGGATCATCCCGGAAAGCTTCACAGCCAGTGAATTACTTTAGAAGTTTGACACTTTGATGGGGAGGCGTGGAAGTCAGCCTTCACAGCAAGGTCACACATACACCAATTTTATTATGTGAAGATTCCTTCAAGCCCTTAGCGACCTGATGTAGATTAGGATAGAATCATGGTGCTGAATCTTGTGTCCTTTTTGCCAAATGCATGATTTTACACCACAAGGCCTGGTGCGTTCTTTTGTCATTACTTATAAATGTGCCACATTGGTAGTTTATCCTGCCATCATGCATCTCTGGTGTCCAATTCAGGCACTTTCTTAGCAGATACCATTCCGAACATTTGCCACTCAATGGATATCCATGAAAAGAATGATATTTTGTGTGCGTATGTATCAGCTTTGAAATGTCCCCAAATAGCACTCGCAATCCAGCATTGCCCATCAACAGCAAGGCGATGGCACAGCGGTCACAAAGCATACTGCCCCCAGTGCATATTGCTAACACTCGCAACATACAAGCAGCCCCACACTCTCACCCTCATTACTGTTCCACCACCACAGTTTACCTGACTGTAGTTGCATCTTATCTGATTACCCTCTCAAAATTAGCAAAATTAGCCCTGTCCCCAGATCCCACTGTAGACCCACATTTTGACATTATCCAGGAGTACATCACATACATCAAGTAATCAAATAAATGCAAGCAGAAAGCAAATGGGAACATGAACAAAACTAATAGAGGCTGATATTTGTTCCAACAATGCAAAACAGATTTCTGAATCATGACCAATAAATATTTTCAGTCTCCGATTGTCAGTGCACCGATCACTCATTTAATGGAAGTGGGTGGCAGTGAGCTTCTGTTCTGTTTGTAGCACCTGATGCAGCTGACCTCTGTCATGGACCAACATCAGCTTTCTCCAACCTGATGTCTCCCTGCCTGCTCCAATTTGATGAAACAGCATGCCAGAATGACGAGGTGCACTCAGTCCAGAATATACTGATGAGACTCCCCACACCAGTCCGAGACGTGGAATCACATTTGCAGCAGCCCTACTGCCCACTCCACCATGGGCCTGTTCAGAGTATTCTACATGCGCACTGCATCACTGAAGGGATTGCATAATGATGTCATAGAGTACGGTAATAGTGGTGGTCCTTGTAGCCAGCCTTGTAAAGGCACCTGGACCCTTAAAATCATCACCATGCAAGAGTGGTCTGGAGTGTACGAGTTGTGGCAGCCGCTATGGTAGTGGGCACATACCTCCAAGATGTGATAACAGTGATCATATGATCTGAAATTATTCAAATGCAATCCGTTCATGTTGATGAACTCCACAGTGTTGTCACTGCCCTCTTAGTGTTACATGTACACAACCAATGACACCCTTCACCGGAGGAAAGCCAGTTATATTCACAAATGTTACTTCCTTGAATGAAGCACTGACATCATCACTTGGGAACCAAATGAACTGATGTCCTAGTTGCTAGTTTCAGACATAGTATTGGTCACTTCCCTAATGCATTGTAGGTGCATGACTCAGAGATCCTACGCAGATCATCCACCGCTTCCTGGAAGGAGCCACTTGCTTGAAGTTCAAAACAACAATAGACCTACATGGATAGAATGGCTGTCTCTCCTGCAGCCCTCAGTTCCTGCTCCAGTGTCTGGTACAGTTCCATCACAGTGCCCGTGGACTTACAACTTTGAATTATCACTGTGCCCCGCTCATCTCAGGAAATGGAGTCAGGATCAGAAAAATCTTCAGTGTGGCTCTGTGACTATAACACTCCTTCAGCTAGGTGCTTCTCATCCTAAGCAGTTGGTTACAGCTCCTACAGGGCTTACCATTAGTCAAGCTCCCCTAGCATCCATTTTTATCTTCTTAGATAGGCATTCACAGTGACCAACCTGCCACTAGCAGCAGCTCTTGGTGGATTGGACCTAAAATGGGAACAGAAGGAGTGAAAGACTTTCTTAGGTCTCAGAAATCTAAGTGATGGCATACCCTGCAGATGAGGGCTGAGTCCATTCCTCCTTACTGTGAGGAATGCTGCAACTGGATAACAAGGGACTTTGTCTGTCATCATTCTACATTCAGTCTCAAATATGTGCAGCAACTTGGTGAGGTACCACACCGGTCAGTGACTACTCAGTGTCATTGAGAAGAGAGCGTCTATAGTGCTTTGAAATCCTTGCTAACCCAGACCCTCGTCAAACACTCAACTTCTCACCGTGTTCATTACAGACCACCTTAACAATTGTACAATCATTCAGGACATGTTATGTCTCACATGGCATCTTTGAAGTAGGACAAATAGTGGTTCCCCTACTGCCAGCATGGCCATTTGTAACATCATTGCCATTAACTTTCACATTATTGAGATGCTTAAGTTCAATTTGCAAGGACCAAGTGCATGTTGCAAATTGCCTTTAACCAACATCAATCTACTATGCCTCTGTAGCATAGCAAATGGGTGATGAAATGATTGCAAATGCAATGTATCTGGGCTTTGGTTCATTTGTTTGTTGTTATAATGTCATAATACCCATCAGACATGGATCCTATGGTCTCCCCCACCAACATGTTAATTATGCTGCCCAGCCTCGATGTTACCCCAGCCATTTTCTAGGCGAACTTCACACTTACAGAATGTCATGTGGTGGCAAGAAACGCAGCTCGTGGTGGCCACGATTAGGACCGACCTCTGCCTGGTTGACATCTACATCCCCAAAGCCTCCTTGGCCCCTGATGTTACTACCTTGACAGCCCATTTCCACCAATGCCCCCCATGCCCCCCTGCCCACCTCAGTGAACTTTACCTCCAACTGTCCTCCCTTGCCTGAACCCCAGCATTAGACCATTATGATGCCCACCCTGTTCCTTTATACTCACCCCTACAGATGTCAAAGTACATCTATACACCTTGAGCTTCCTGCTGTCACCATCCTTATTGAACCCTTGCAAATGAGTCTACATTTCTTTGTTCCTCCAGCTCAACTGTGACTCGCCCCAACACTTCTGGCAATGACTCCCTTCCTGCCCCTAAAGAATCTCCACCCACCCCCAACTCCATGAGCCTTCCTGAAAGATTAACTGACGAACACCCAGGACTGCATAGGTTTTAAGAAAGAGTTCAATAGAGATGCAGTAGCAGAGATTTTTCAGAATATCTAAAATTAATATATTCCAATGAGTACAAAAAGTCCAAGGGACAGACCCGCTATTTATAGTTAACTAAAAATGTTTGGGAAAGCAGTCATACTGGGCTCAAAATGTTTCTCTTCCCACAGATATTGCCAGACTTGCTGAGTTTTTCTAGCACTTTCAGCTTGCGTTTGAGATTGAGATGCACTTTCCTCTAACACCAGCTATGGGAGGCTGGCAGGAAAGAGGGGTAAAGGCCACAATCAGACCCACCTTGATTGTATTGAATGGTGGAGGAGGCTTGAGGAGCCAAATGGCCTCCTTCTGGTCCTACTTTGAAACTGGGAAAACTTGTCAATTAGTGAAAAGACAGAAGACCTGTGTGAGATGTTCAGAAAAGAATTTAACATGTTACAGAACCAGTTTATACCCCGTAGTGACAAGAGCTCTATTTGCCAGAGGGAGAATGCCAAATGTGTCTGAACTGGCAATGTGCAGAACAGATTATGTTAGGAAAAGAGGATAGTCAGGCTTAATATAAGCCCTTGGAAATTGATTATTGCAATATTGCCTTTGGAAATATGGAACAGTGAGATACGTTAAATAATGATTTTATATTATTTATTTACAGTAAAGGAAGAGGTTAGCATGTCAGAACCAAATAAACAAAACTTCAGGGCACAGCCGCTTTTACATGTTTTCTTTGCACTGCTCTGAGTCTACAATTGTGGTACATTTCAATGATGACATTCTCACCAAAGCACCATACAATTGTAGCAAGACATGCTTGTTCCTGTACTCAAATCCCGCAGGGGTTCCAATACTGAATTACCATTGAGAATAATAAAGGAATGGAGTGTGGAAGTGGAAGCAGCTGAGGATGTCACACTGACTATTGCATTGATGAACAAGGGAGAAACATCCCATGCCACTGACACAGTTATGAAAATAATTTGGTTTTGTTAATGAACAGTTGTTATTCATTGCTCCTATCATTGTGTCTTTGATTTGATTTTTGATTTGATTTATTGTAGTCACATGTATCTAAGTACAGAGAACAGCTTTGTTTTGTGAGCAGTACAGACAGATCATAACAAACAAGGACATACAGATCACAGGGTGCTTAGACACAGCGACGCATACAAGGTCACGGCTGCACAGGAGGTGCGCAAAATCAAGGTCAACATTAGAGTTGAAATTAGAGAGGCCCATTCAGCAGCCAAATAATGGCATGGAGGACGCTGTTCTTGAACCTGTAGGAATGTGTGGTTAAGCTTCTGTATCTTCTGCCTGTCAGAAGAGGTTGGAAGAGAGCATTATCAGAGTGGGAGGGGTCTTTGATGATGTTGGCAGCCTTTTCATAGCAACAAGAAGCGTAAATGGAGTACATGGATGGGAGGTTGGCTTCCATGATGGCCTGGGCTGTGCACACAACCTTCTGAAGTTTCTTGTAGTCCTGGGCAGAGCAGTTGCCATACCAAGTTGTTATGCAGCCAGATGGAATATTTTCCATGGTGCGTCTGTAAAGGTTGGCGAGAATCCTTATGGACATGCCAAATTTCCTCAGCCACCTGAGGAAAAAGAGGCTTTGTTGTGCCTTCTTGACCGTCGTGTCTATTTGTGAGGTCCAGGAGAGATTGTCAGTTTCTATGTTGGGTCTAGATGATCACTGTGCCCAGTGTCATCAATCCTTGGACAATAATGGGTAAGTAACAATTGGGGGTGTACAATGAGCAACAATTTTATCATTTGGAAGCAAGGGTAGAAATACATGTTGGTGGCATTAAACTGCCCCTTCAACATTGCCAACTGTTCAGCAGATTGTGTGCACTAGAGGTCATATCTCAGTAAGTTCTCCAGCAGTCACTGTGCCGGGGGGTGCAACACACAACGAGTGTGTAGGCATCCTGCAAGTCTGTGTTGCCAATATATTTTATGTTTGCGGTCAATGTTTCTTCCTAATAAACATTCTGAGACCACTTGCAGATGTAAACCCCTCTCTGGCATGCAGCTCATTGTGAGTGTGTTCAGAGTTGTTCTGAACATTGTGTACTTTCCATGTGCTTTCTGATTGAAATGACAGTGAGCTATCCTCTGTCACTGGCTTCCATGATCTGTGTTAACCAGTTACTGAAACCTCCAACATCACCACCTCTTCCCTTCTATAAACCCCACAGGCTTCACACTTGCCCAGGTCATCTCTCAAATTGTGTAGGTGCATCTATACCTTGCTGCCTGACCCCCAACCACACCCCCGGCCCCCTTGTCCCTTGTCTTCTGTGAACAGAAGCCAAGAGTTCACCCGAGCCAAGAGTACACTCCTCAAGCAATCTGACCTGCCATGCTGACCATTCCTGCCCAGACCCTGACGAGTAGCCACACATGTCTCCAACTGCAGAAGATATCCCCCAACACCACTCTCCAACTGGCCCTCATGGAAAGAAGGCACTCACCATACATTCCACCTCGCCAGCCTGGAGAATGAGATCATGACCCCTAGTGCTGCAGACAGGTGTCCATCCCTGTGAGGTAACTGTGCCCAATGCATACTGACATTGCTGATTGCTGGTGTGTACTGCTTGACAAGGCTGGGCTTGCAGGACACACTGTCAATGCATCTCAGAGATGCAAGGACTGTGGTGATGGGTCCCTGTAAGTTGGATGGTAGAAAGTAGCTTGTAGCTAGTCCTTCTTGATCATGCCCTGCTATGTAGTGGGTAAGGTTGTTCAGAGCAGCTGGTGAGATGAAGCTGCCAAATACCCCACTCTGGTTTTCATGTTAGGCTTTCCAAAAGGCTCAGTTGTTTTGGCACGTTTGGTAAGATTGCGACTGAGATAAGAATGAGGAAATTTGAGCCATCAACAAGTAGCTTAAACAACATCAATCTTCATCAATTGGCAACTCGCCATGTCACTTGTGAAAAATGTAAAAAGAGACCAGATATTTTAACTTAAGAGGTTTATCTTTCTGGACTTCTCTGCCACATATCTTATAGCTTGTGATGCTCAGATTCTTGTAAGATTCTGCCCACACTGTCCAACACACCTTTCACTATAAGTATGTGCATATGCCACACATAACCTTTTGGACATTTATGGTTACTGAGAATGCCTAGAAAATAAGCTTTGCACTTTCATATTGTATACCCTATGACTCCGTTTTCACAAAATCCATTACTGGAGAGATGACAACACTCGGAACAGATAATAGGGATACACCAGCAATTAGAAAATGGCTGAAATGAAACAAAGTCAAAACATTTCATCTAGCACTTATCAGGGCTAAAACACAAAAACAAAATTAGAAAGGAAAGAACAATTTATATGAAATGAGAAGAAGCTGCTGATTGGTTGGACTATGGTTGGTAAGGATTTATTGCAGGATCTGTTAACTGCCTTAGTTAAACCATGTCAGTCAACTCTGATTGGTCAGGACATTGCTCTGGGGATGCAGCAGGAATTGATTGTCTCCAAAGTCCTTTTCTCAGTGAAAAAAGTGCAATGTGTGAACATACTCTTTTTGTCGATAAAAAACAGGGCCTTGTCTGTGAATGAATGTAATTTACCTCATGAAAACACTTTACTAAGACAGCAAAACAACACTAATCTTGACTTTGACTAAGAATTTAGTTGTTAAACCAATTTATTTATCAATAAAAGAGCAACTGAATAGTAACAGCAATGTAATGTACATTTTTATGTCTGATACTGAGCTTAGCTTCTTGAATAGAAAACAGAACTTTTTCACCTCAGTTGCATTAAACTATTACATAATCGGTATTGTCATATAATGATTGCTTTCTACTTCTTACTATGAATGGAAACTATCCATCTTCACTCTCGTTCATTGAAATCCTATAGTGATACAGTGCAGAAACAGACTCTTCGGTCCAATTTGTCTACACTGACCAGACAACCCAATCTGACCTAGTCTCCTTAAATATTCTTCAAAATCAGGGGTCACATGACACCACATTGTAGTCCAACAGGTTTATTTGAAATCACACAAGCTTTCAGAGCACAGCCTGTTCGTCAGATGCAGCGAGAGAGCAGGGCACACAGACACAGAGTTTATACGCAGAGAGATCAAAAGATCATACAACTGGTGTGAGTGAAGTGTCAGATGATAAGTCTCTGCAGGTGACCAAGCGTGTTATACAGTGTGTAAAATGTTTATAAAGTCAATGTCAGTGCTGTGCTGTCATGACAATCAGGCAGAACGGTAGGAAGAGACAAAAGGTGATATTTCAGGTCAGACAATGAATTGTAGGTGTGAGGCTTTGTTCAGAATCTGTCTCAGAGTTTTAATTTGGAATCAGGCTGGTTTTCTTCCAAAACCTGGACTCTGTAAGATGCCATATTGACTGATTTGTCAATACAAATTTTGTACATTTTGTAAAAATAGAATGTATCTGCAAAGAAACAAAGATCTTGGATGAAATGATTCACCCCATTGAAAGAGAGTGTGTGTGTGCATGCGCGTGTTTGTTTTCCCTATGTCTCCACTTCTCACCTCCAAACCACTGCCAAACCTTAAACAGACCAATGTCTGCAGCAAACAACCCAGTCTTCAGGACAACGTCGATCACAAAACCACACCACCCTGCCTTGGCATCCTCTGCAAGACATGTCAGATCATCGACATGGACATTACCATCACATGTGGGAACACCATCCACCACATTCGCGGCAGACACTCATTTGACTCTGCCAGTGTTATCTGTCACACACACTCCAGGCGAGGATGCCCCCAGGCATGGGAGATTGGCAAGACCGCGCAGAAGCTACGATAACAGATGAATGGATACTGCACAACAATCGCCAGACAGGAATGTTCCCTCCCAGTTGGGGAACACTTCGGCGGTCAAGGGCTTTCAGCTTCCGATCTTCAGGTAAGCAGCATCCAAGGTGGACTCTGAGATAACAATGCAGAATCGCTGAGCAGAGACTGATAGCCAAGTTTTGTACCCATGAAGACAGCCTCAACCGTGATCTTGGGCTCATGTTGAGCTACAGGTGACCCAACCATACTGTTCTGTATCTGTAGAATCATTCTTACTTTCCTCATCACCTTGATAAATTGTTGTGATCTCTCTACCTTAATTAGTTTGTATAGTTTTGAATTATTTATTACACTCTTAAACACACACACACACACACACACACACATACACACACGTAATCTTTGTTTCTTTGCAGATACATTATATTTTGTTCAAAAACATACAAATTTGTAGTCAGAGTCAGTGTGGCACCTTATAGATTCCAGTTTTTGCAATAAAGCCAACCTGATTCCAGGTTAAAACTCTGAGACAGATTCTGAACAAAGCCTCACACCTACAATTCATTGTCTGACCTGAAATATCACCTTTTGTCTCTTCCTACCGTTCTGCCTGATTGTCATAACAGCACAGCACTGACATTGACTTTATAAACACTTTACACACCGTATAACACTCTTGGTCACCTGCAGAGACATATTATCCGACACTCCACTCACACCAGTGGTACGACTTTTTTGATCTCTTTGCCCTTGATCTCTCTTTCCCTAAAACTCTGCGTCTGTGTGCCCTGCTCTCTCACTGCAACTGATGAAGGGCCTGTGCTCTGAAAGCTTGTGTGTTTTCGAATAAACCTTTTGGACTCTAACCTGGTGTAGTGTGACTTCTGACTTTGTCCACCCAATCCAACACCGGCACCTCCACGTCATAAATATCCTTCAATTTGGGTAAGACAGACTGAGGGATGTATACCAAAATGTAGCACATAATATAATAAATTTTAATGGACTCAAAAAGAAGCTGCTAATCAAGTTTATTTAAAAACAACCCCACAAAGTTTTTGTATTTCATTTGAATGGCTTAACCTCGGCAATTATGCAACTCTCTAGAATACAGCACCTGGTGGTCATCTGAAGGCCTTTGAAAACCACGCACCTTACAGGAAAGACAAAATCGAATTCCAGTCTATTACTGCCTCTGCTTCTGCTGTCATGCTATGTCATACCTCTCTGCATTGAACCATGCACACACATTCACTGTAGCTCATTTGCAACCACTCTGCCTTGTCTGTCATTTAACCCTCTTTCTCAGATATTCCATTTAAGTAAGGTTGAGGCTTACTATGGAGTGCAGCTTGTGGAAAGAACCAATGCACAGAATATTATAATATGGGAAGTCTGTAGACACTGCACTATTCTGGATGTGCAAGATTCTCTACCACTCTTAGACTGACAGCAAGAATTTCTTTAGATATATCAAAAGGAACAGAGAAATCAGAGCGAACAAAGGTCCCCTTAGAGAATGAACCTGGGAAAATCATACTAGGGAAATTACAGAGGAATTGAATAAATCTTTTCCTTCAGTCTTCACTTTAGAAGGTACGAATGACATTCTAAAATTACTAAACATTCAAGGGGCCAAAGGAGGAGAGAAAATAAATACAGTAACTATCGCGAGACACAAAGTGCTAGGTAAAGTTAGTGCTTAATACAAAAAAAACTTCATAAGCCCAGTGTTGGAGGTAGTATATTAGGATGGATAGAGGATTAATAGAAAGTCAGAGAGTTGAGATAAGAGGATATTTTCAGGATGGCAACCTGTAACTAGTAGTGTACCACAGGGATCAGTGCTGGATCCACAATTATTTACAGTCGATATTAAAGACATGAATGAGGAAAGTGAATGTACTATTGCCAAGTTTGCTACAAAATGGCAGTGACACAAAAATTATTGAGAAGACAAGTGGTGAGGATGACACAAAGTATTTCGAAGGATAAAGGGATATAAACAGGTTATGCAAAATTTCAACAAGTAGAATATTATGTGAAAAGTGTGGGTTTATGTGTTTTGGCAGGAAGAATAGTGGCAATTAATATTACTAAAATGGAGAAAGATTACAGAAAGCTGCAGAACAGAAGGATTTGTGAGTTGTCACCTATGAGTCCCCAAAGCTAGCATTCAAGTTCAGCGGATAATATAGAAGGCAAATGGAATGTTGGCCTTTATTTCAAAGGAAATGGAGCATAAAAGTAGGGAGGTTTTGCTAAAACTATGTGAGGCACTAGTCACACTACAGCTTGAATACTTTGAACTTTTTTGGGCCTCTTCTCACATAAAAGATGTACTGGCATTGGAGGGAACTCAGCAAAGGTTCACTAGGCTAATACCAGGTACGGAGGACTGTGTGATGAGATGTTGAGTAGATCGGGTTGAAAGGATTGCCAGTCTGACAGGAGGCTGAGTAAATTGGTCCACAGTTTAACAAATTCAGAAGATGAAAAGTGTTCACATAGAAGTATAAAATTCTGAAAGAGCTTGACTGAATAAGCATGGAGTGGTTGCTTTCTCTTGGTGGGAAATATCGAAGGGGTAAAGCCTCAGGATAATGTTGATCATTTAGAAGTAAGGTGAGGAGAAATGTTTTTACTGAGATAGATGTTAATCTTTGGAAGAGTCTATCCCAATGATCCATGGATGTTCCAATGTTGAGTATATTCAAGACAGAGATAGATAGATTTTTGATCTCTCAGGGATATGGGAATGAGGCAGGAGTTGACGCAGAAGAGCATGCATAATAACGTCGAATTATGGTGCAGGCTTGAGGAGCTGTATGGGTTATTGCTGCAAATACTTCCTTCTTTCTTATAAACATGGAATGGAAATTGTTGGGAGCATATTCTCCTCCCAATATAATTTTCCTGTTTTGAGGAACACAGTTGATCCAAGAGTCCAACATTGAGGAAAATCTGATGTTAACTCTTAGTGACACCCTCACCCTACAAAAAAAAAATTCTCCCTTAAGCAGATGTAGCAACAGGAAGAGAGCTGGAAACAGTTCTGGCAGTCAATTAGAACAGACGACTTCTGGGTATAAAGATAACAGTCAATCTTTTTCATTAAGATTGTATTTAATCGTTCTAATAACAATTATAAGGAGAGATGAACCTGGCTAGGGACGCTTCCTACTGATCAAGATGCAAATAACAAAATCAGAATTTTTATAAGGGGCAGCAGAATGACGAGCATAATGGAATGCAGGTGTAGTAGAAGATAAGGCATTTGTAGTATGAAGCTTTTTAAGCCATGTAGAATAGTGTAAGGTATTTAAATTGGCACAGAGTGAAAGGTCAGGGGAGTGAAAGCAACCACTGAATGATAGAAAGACAGCAAAGATGCTTGAAAATTGCCCCGATTGCTGATTTCTAAGAATAGATTTTACAAATTTGCAAACATCTTACAGAGCATCACATTTTGGGAAGCATTCATTTTGGGAATTCAGGCACAGAGGTTAGTGAGCCCCACGGGGTTTACAATCCATGAAAAATTATTGGCTGGAAAACTGTGTGAGACTTGCTAACCCCTTGCATTCTAATTCTGAATATGTTCTTCTGACAAATTTGGAAAATGTAACTTACACTGTCAAGAAAGGTGGGACCGATTCACAGAGAATGATATGTTGCCAGATAGTTTTAAAAAAGATTATTACAAGACAAGAGTCAAACATGCCAAGTGGTGAAGAATTAGATATAGCGCAAAACCGGAGATGAGAAACAGATAGCATCATGTCTTAAATGGAAACATTTTGCATGTTGCAGTCACACAGGTTTGCAATTTAAGAGTTAGAAATAGTACAGGGAAAGACAGTGTCAGGACGATAATATGTTGCCATGAGAAAGTCACAAAGATGCATCCTTTGAGAATTAAGCCCATATAGGAATAGATCCTCCTAACATGAAGTTACTGTGAAGAGTTTATATATGTCTACCAGTGTGCATTGTGTTGAGCATAATACAATGAGGAAGTATTGTCTGGCAGTAATGTTACTTAAGTAACAACTTTCCCACACTCATGTAATTTCTTTGCCTTCAAATATTTGTCCAATTACACTCTGATGGATACTAATGAAATACACCACTCTATCATATAGTGCATTCCAAATTCTAGGCATTGATTACTTTAACTTCCTTTTGTTGCCTCCAATCCTTTCATCAGTCTTAAATGTGCATTCTTTGGTTATCAGTCTTTCAGCTACAGACGGCATGGTGGCTCAGTGTTTAGCACTGCTGCCTCACAGTGTCAGGGACCCAGGTCCAGTCCCAGCTTTGGGTGACTGTCTGTGTGGAGTTTGCATATTCTCCCTGCATCTGTGTGGGTTTCCTCCCACAGTCCAAAGTTGTCCAGGCTATGTGGATTAGCCATGGGGGTTGTGGGGACAGGATGGCCGGGGCGCCGCCGGGGGGGTGGCGGTGACTCTTGGTGGGATGCTACACTGAATGTTGGTGTGGAATTGTTGGGCTGAATGGCCTGTTTCCACACTGCAGGGATTCTATGGATTCACTGGAAATAGTTACCATTTCTATACACTACTTAAACATTTAACTTTAAAATTCCTCTATTGAATCTCCACCTAGCCTCCAGCTGTAGAAGAGTCTGGAAGGTTTTGATCTGTGAGGGAGTCCAAAACTAGACGGCGTAGATTTAATTTGAGAGGGAAGGATTTAAAAGGGACCTAAGGGGCAACTTTTTCACACAGAGGGTGGTGCATGTGTGGAATGAGCTGCCAGAGGAAGTGGTGGAGGCTGGTACTACTAGAAAATTTAAAAGGTATCTAGATGGATATATGAATAGGAAGGGTTTAGAGGGATATGGGCCAAATGCTGACAAATGGGACTAGGTTAATTTAGGATATCTGGTCAGCATGGATGAGTTGGACTGAAGGGTCAGTTTCCCTGCTGTACATCTCTATGACTGTATAAGTACAATAAATACTTATTCATATCATCCACAGTGATGATGCCATGAGGACCTGTTGGGAGAAAAATGTAGGGTCACGTGGGAGACAGACTTTAGGCTAAGTCCTCTTATCAGTCTTTGTAGTAATTCACAGCTGATTCTTTTAACCTGTAAATAGTTACAGAGAGGTTACAAACTACATGTTAATTGTTCCACAACACTTTCCTCTTGAAACTAGAAGGTGACTGTTCTCACAGTCACTTGAGACATAAGACCTAAAAAAACTTCATACACATAAAGAATATGGATGGCAGCAAACACAACATAGTGATCAGCATGGGATATGACATTTTAATTGAACAAGTACCAGCTCCAATGAGGCAAACATGCTGGTAACCCAAGAACTCCAAGGAAACCAGTACTGGTGATTGTTGAGAACAGTGGACCCAAAGTACTTTATTGACAATACCCAACACTGAAGAATATTTCAAAGAACAAAAGAAAGTATTGCAGACCTGATTAAAAAAGAAATGCATGGTAACAGGAGAAATCTGCAGTTTCAAGGCAGAAGGACAGGGTGCATCAGAAGAAGGTGCTCTAAGTAGGTGGTCCTGAGTCCAAGTTCAGCTGGTGAGTGTACAGACATTGGAGTCTGTGTGTGTCAAAAGTAAATACCCTGTTACAAAGAGAAAAAATGTGGCATAGGAATTCGGGCTGAAGCGACAAGAATTTTTTTTTTAAATTGCAACTCAGGTTGGGTGTCACCACCATAGTGCGTGGATACAACAAGGCAGAGCTAGAAAACAAACTGAATTCACAGAGTCAAGACTGAAACCTGCACAATCTGTGAGCAGGAAGATGGAGATATCTTGGACTCAACCATTTAAAGCAGATAAGTGTGTAGCAAATTAAAGTGAGCGATTCTTGTCTAACCCAGGAACTATTTCAGGAAATCCTCCTTAAAGTCGCGAAAGACATGAAGATCTCTGTTACAGCCGCAAAAGGTAGGAATCCTCTTGTAAATTGGAAAGAGCAGAAAAATACTCCAGAATTGTAGAAAAATGTGGGAAAACTGCCATTGATGAAAAACAAAAACCTTAAAAAATAGGATAAAATACTTAACTACATTAGGAAACCATGACGTTAGAAATGATATTGTCCGGAAGATTTAATTTCAGAGTAAGGCCGAATAGAATACAAAATTTCATATCCCAGAAAAGACAATTATTGAAGGGGTAGAATAATTTTTAAGGTGATACTAAATCAGAAGCTGGAGAAGTGAATACGCTTCTGTACATAGTTGGGATTGAGGAGTGAGTCATGGAGCAGCGCGCAGAGAGCGAGTCCCAGAGTAGTGCGGGCAGCAAGTCCCAGGGGTGGAGACCGGTACTGGGAGGGATAGTCCTGGAACTTACCTTGGAGCAGCTGAGTATGGAGCGGACTGGAGGCTCGGAGCAGAGCGGGGACGGCTGTTGGACTGAGGTCTGACGTGAGCGGTCAGACCATATTGCGAAGGTCCTGCACTGAGCTGCTACAAGGTAATGTTTATTTGGAATTTTTTTTACCTGATTGTAATGTCACTCCTTTAACAATGTATTTTTCTAACTTTTTTTAAACTTTGAGAAGTAATGCACCTACGTTTTATTCCTCTTTTGTATCCAACGTTTGTAACTAGATATTTGTACCTAAAATGGGGCCATAAGAGACAGACATTGTAAAAGCTTTTCACTGTACTTCTACAGTGGAGCGCACGTAACAATAGAGGATATTCTATTCTATTCATAGAAGATGATGTTGTTATTTATCACAGGGTAAAACAAGCAACAAAGATTCAAAGAGGTACTGAAAGCCTTTGACAATTATTTAAATGCCAGAACTAATAAAAACCTGGAAAAGGCAAGATTTAATAAAAACAAAATACAGTATCCAGGGGAATCAATGGACAATGCCATTAGTGATTGCTGCATACTAGTGAAGACATGCAATTATTTTGACTTAAAGTCAGAATTCCTATGGGACTAAGTTGATGTACTCTGGTGAATCTTTGTCAGATTATTGTTAATTTATTTACGTATCATAGAAAATCTAACTCTAGGAAAGTTCATTCAGATGGTGACTGAATTTGATATCCTGAAGTAACAAAGATCAATCCTAAACAGAGAAGATCAACTTGGTGTAGGAACTTTTTGGAATCCATGTAGTTTGTAAGGTAGAGATCTATAAAATGTATACCAGATAAACCAATGCAACCATTAGGAAAGACATAAAAGGTACTGCAGATGCTGAAGAATCCGAGATAACAAGCATGGGGCTGGATGAACACAGCAGGTCAAGCAGCATCATAGGAGCAGGA
>JAHRHZ010000012.1:38928968-38948870 GCA_024137785.1 Ginglymostoma cirratum | reverse complement strand
GTGATGATTCAAAATATACTTAGAGATCATAAGAAATAGGAATAGCAGTAGGCCCTTCAAGCTACTCCACCTTTCAATAGGATCATGGCCAACCTGACATTCCTCACATTAACTTTCATGTCCTTTCCCCATAATGCTTGATTTCCCCAACAGATCAAGAATTTATCTCAGCCTTAAATATACACAAGGACTCTGCCCCCATAACTCTCTGTGGTAGGGAGTTCCAAAGACTCACAACCCTCTGAAAGAAGAAAATCATCCTCATCTCAGTTTTAAATTGGCATCCCTTTACTCTGAGGCTGTGCCATCTCGTCCTCGAATCTCCCATGAAGAGAAACATCTTGTCAGCGTTTATCTTGTCAAACTCTTAAGAATATGATATCTTTCAATGAGGTCACCTCTCATTTTTCTAAACTTCAGCGAGCAGAGTCTCAACTGTTTCATCTTTTCTCATAAGTCAATCCATCCAGAAAGATTGACAACTCACCTGGATGATTCAGCAGGATGGTAGAAGATAGAACTGCGCAACCTAAGAAGAGCCCAGACTCAATCCCCAAGCTATGCAGATATCACAAAGTACTTAATAAAACAGGGCACCCACAGTTCTGGGGCAATATATTAGGATACAAGATTAATATATTAGAGGTGCTAAGTTATTTTTGTTGGCACCTACAAAATTTTAAGCAAAAACCAATATTAAATGTCTTGTCGAGGTTTGTATGAACACTCCATTGTCTGAATGACTCAATGTGTGGTTATTCACAGTGAGACGATACTGTGGTTTTGAGATAAACCCTTTGGTTTAGGCCCGAAACGTCAAGTTTTCCTGCTCCTATGATGCTGCTTGACCTGCTGTGTTCATTCAACCATTAGGACAGACAGCAGACACCAACAGTCTTTGACAAAACTCTCCAGCAAAGACACAAACTCACTGCAGCAACCATAAACTAACAGAGAAATCAAATGTGGCATCAGAATGGTTCAGTCAATCTTTAAGAAGAATTTGATTCCTACACAGCACTATCGAACTAAAGCTACAGCACCATATGACTTACTGATGCACAAAAAGTTGAAGGCTTATTGGTAAGCAGTACAAGATAGAAAACTAGAAAATAGGGACAAGAGTAGGCCATTTGGCAGTTCAAGCCTGCTCCGCCATTCAAAATGGTCTTAGCAGACCATCTCACTCATTACCCTGTTCCTGTTTTTTCCCCAAAACCTTTGATCCCTTTTGTCCTAAGAACTATGTCTAACTCCATCTGAAAGAACAATCTTATCATGTACAACAGGTCACACATTAAAATCAATGTTACCAGAGCTAGGTAGAGGGCAATCCGTGTAGACAAAGGATTTTAACAGAAAATCTATGACCATCAATGGACATGCAAACCACTGAAGATCATGCATCATTCATACTGCCAAAGGGCTGGCACCTGATCCCATTATGACTGAACTGTCTTCAGATTATAGATTGGGATGAACTAAATGGCAAAACTGACAATGAAGAATAACTACAGATCTCAGACAATTGGGAGACAGTCAAAGATAGCTACATTTTATCTGACAATCTACCATTATTTAAAGTCCAAAGAGGACACATTCAGCTAGAAGAGTAAAACTTCCAACATGTCTGAATTTGTACTAAAAGATTTAGGGGAAATTCAGTATGGTAAGTGTGATTTTATGAACACGTGTAGGGCTCATGTACCGCAATGACCCTACCCCTACCTTTTGGGCCAGAAGGCCAGGGTTCAAATTTCACCTGCTCCAGACTTGTATCATAACAAAGCTGAGCAGAATAATTAAAAATATCTATAATCTCATGTATTAGAAAAGTTTGGCTGACATGTTATATGTATAGGTCTGCAAAGGTGAATACTTGATTCAATGTAATATGCAATATCCAATGTGATGATATCATAAGGACCTGCTGGGAGTGAAAAGTAGGATCTTGTGGCAAATAGACTTGAGCCTAGGTCCTCCCAACAATTTTGAAGTAACTTACAGCTTGTTCTTATAACAAGTGAATGGTTACAAAGTTGCAATAAACTATATCTTATTTGCTCTACAGGATTCTTCTCGGTAAACTTACAGGTGATTATCCTTACAGACCCTAGGCTGTGTAAGCCTCTAACAAACCCATACAATTAGAAGATATGAATGGCAGCATCTGCAACACCTCCTCTGCTCAAAGGAGAAGGACATCATCTTCTTCAATGTATCTAAATGTTGTATTTTCTCATCCCTGGAATCATTCTAATAACCTTCTTTGTACTTCTCCAAAGCCTTCAAATTTTCTAAAGGCATGGTATCCAAAATTGGACACAATATTTCCTCTGAAGCCAAACTGGTGCCTGAAACATACTATGTGCTGAATTCTCCTCTGTAGTGTATTGAAAATTGCATCATGCATTTGAGCCACTTAAGGCTAGCATACACATATAGCAGCAGAAGTAGTCAGGAAGGAGAATAAAGGAATCCATGTGTAAACAGTTTGCGAAGTTCTGATTCTGAATGTACCCTCTTGTTTCTCCTCAAGAATTTCATATCAGTGACAAAGGTCAGAATAGGAAACATTGCATTCAGGTATGAACCTTTTCTAAGTTCTTTCTCACGGAAAATGCAACATTTTAGGTTGGGGATTTATGGAGCACATTGTTGTTGTGTTAGACTCATGCATGAGTCACTCCAGTTTGGGAATAATAGGGAGGCCTACGCAGTGTACATACTCACTGATCTTGCAAAAAATAACCATTCAAATCAAATAATAACCACAGATCTTCACAGAGCAGCTTTTCTTTGGAAGGAGCATGATCCAAGATCCTTGCCATAAGTCTCATTGCATTGCTAATCAAGGTCTCATTGTTAATGCTCAGTCTACATTTTGACATGCATTCAGAACCAGCATCACTATTATCATATTGGCAAAAGTAACTGCAAAGATTCAAAGGCACAATGGCAGGTTTTGCAGTCACAGAAGACAAAAAGGATGAAGACCTATTTTCTCCACTGTGGAGGTGAATAATAAGAAGCTGTTTTTGAGACATTTACAAGTGAGCTAAATAACAATTATTGAGCAAAAAATGCACTAACTACCTATATCATGCCCTAGAAAAACGCAATATATAAAATACGTCTTCTGATGCACTAAGCAAGAAGTAAATGAGGCATTTAGCCAATATTGATTGTAATTTAGGCAGCAGTATAATGGTAATGACACTGAACTCGTAATCCAGAGCCTCAGGCCAACGTTCAAATTCACCCATGGCAGATAGTGATCTCTGAATTGAATAGTAAAGAAATCTGGTGTAGAGAGCAAGCAACTTAATTGCAATCACTGCTGATTCTCATAAAAACCTATCTAGTTCATTCACATCTTTTAGGGTGGAAAATCATTGGCCAGCCATTGATGTGCATAACTGTCGAATAAATAAAAAAAAGCAACTAAATATTAGTGTAATAATGAATATGTCCTGCAAGAAATCAAAGCAAAAATAGTCAAGGTTGTCTCTCTTGTCAACTAAACTACAAAGTATTCGAGAAAGACAGTGAACTGTCATAGCTGCTGGAGATCACTATCACTTTTAGAGTCCAGACTTAAGTTGAGGCTGTCAACATTAACTATCTCACTTCAAGGTCACTTACGGTGAGCTCTCCTCATCACAGAATGAAACTATTCGCATAACAACATCAGCAACTTCACAGAGTTACAAGTGTTCCACAGAATTAGGGTTGTGTTTCTACACACGAAACAGAAAATGCTACAACTGGCAAAATGTGTAAAGCTGTGATAAAAGCTCAACCACATTGCTAGCATTTGTCACTCATCTGCAAAATCAACCACTAAGATCAATATTACTAGAAAGATTCCATGTACATACACTACAACAACAGGGTGAGAGAATGCAGCCAATGAAAAGACCAATGACCCTGAATATACTTTCGCACTCTGTCTTGGACATAGTAATCAGCCATGTATGACAGTGACTGTTGACTGTTGGACATTGATATATGCTCGCATAGATACAAGATTATATATCAATGTCATGGAAGACAAGCCGTTCAACAAGCATCGAAACTGCCCAATCTCTGCAAACCAGGGAACCTTTTCCCTAACAACAATAACAGACCACTGAAATTTCTTGGGACCTTTGAAATACCTGCTCATTCAAAGGCACCTGAATGAATGGAGTAGTCCACATTATATAGAGAGAATATAACATGCCTATCACTTTCCACACAGTAACAGATCTGAAAATGATTGTTATATTTTCCTATATATACCAACAACATTCTCAAGTTGTATGCTGACTGTTTCGCTGTTGTCAGCAAACTGAAAAGTATTACATGCAACTGGCTACATATAGGCCCGAATATGCTCCCAGTTATATCAATGACTATGACTACAATTTAACATCAAAAAGTGGACAAAAGAGGAACTTCAGCCTTGACTTGAAACTGACATGATTGAAAAGGGCTGCACGGTGGCTCAGTGGTTAGCACTGCTGCCTCAAAGGATCAGGGACCTGGGTTTGATTCCACCCTTGGGTGACTGTCTATGTGGAGTTTGCACGTTCTCCCCGTGTCTGCGTGGGTTTCCTCTGGGTGCTCTGGTTTCTTTACACAGTCCAAAGATGTGCAGGCTAGATGGATTGGCCATGCTAAATTGCCCATAGTGCTCCGGCTGTGTAGATTAGGTGGGTTATATGGGCATGGGTGGTATGCTCTGAGGGTTGGTGTCAACTTGTTGGGCCAAAGGGCCTATTTCCATACTGTAGGGATTCTATGATTCTAAAACTCTGAGGACTAGCCTATCCAATGGATCTTACCCATCCAAGCTATAATGTAAAGTGAGAAGCAGATTTAAATCTGTGTTGCTTCACAGTCACCAAACCAAGCCATACAATGAGATTGACACAGACAATCAGTGATATCATGAAGTGCATGATGCTCAAAACTTTGATGTTTTGACCTGCACAAATTGACCTTGCAGAAGAATTGAAGTATTTTATAATATTCTCCACTCAGACCAGACTTTTCAATCCAAGATCACTCCAACTTGGTTTCAAACACGAGCTGAAATATTTCAGCGCATGATCCAATCTGCACTGCAAGGTCTGGAAGCCACTCTGAACATAAGTGACAATATTCCCATTGAGACTTGTACTGAAAATAAGCACAATACGTGCCTACATGTCTGTCTTCGAGATTGTAAACCTTGACGAAGAAAAAGTGCCTGTGCAATGAAATCAAAATTAAATAATTTGGTCATTGATTCATATATCACTTCATTCATGGAACATTGGAGGGATTGCTAAGACATCAGATTCTGCAACTATACAGAATGTCTGCAGCCGTGAGGGCTCGTGTTATACTGCAGTTGCCTCATTCTTGACCTTTTTATGTTATTTGTCACTTTACACAATCTGACAAAAGACGCTGCCAAGTGAAAGTGAGCTTAATCACACAAACAGAATGTGCACTGCATCTAACCGTGGTTGTCAGCAAGTTGCCCAAATGTTTACTTGGACCCTGAGAAAGCCACCCAGCTAGTCTTGAATCCATGTCTGTTTGGCTTATGGGCCATTCTCCTGCAGAAAGACAAGTAACCCATCAGTCATTGTAATCGCAAGCAGATCATACATACCTGCAGTGACTGAAAAGTGTGAGGGTGAGACAAAACTATATATGTAGGTTGTGAGCTCTAGATTGAATCAGATTGTTAGTCAATGATTGTCAGAAGTGATATGAGCTGTGTTTGAGGTTAGGGGTGCAATTTCAGGTATTGCATTTGAGGATTAATTCACTGACATTGACCAATCAAATAGGGCCGTTGAATTTCTTGTGCCACTTGAGTCCAGATTCTTGGGGCTTGATTCCCAGTATTGATCCCCAAGAGTATCTAATTTCACTGCCTTCTGACAACTTACAGAGTGAACATCCTGATCCCTGTGGAGAGAGTATATCTCTCCTCCTCTGCTGGCCTTCTCAACCAAGGTCCCAGATGTAGAAAATCTTAAAGTCTACGCTTTCCCATTTTGTGCAATTTGTTGTGTCTTCTTTACATCAGGATCAGACATAGAATGGCTTCCAGCTCTTGCTTCAGACAAAATACTTTTCCCCTCTGAGAGTTGCAGGCTAGATTTAGGTAATATAACCCAATTTTAACTGATGCTAACACTCAGAAATCTGGGACCCTAGTCAAAATGTACAGTCACTCAAATGCAAAATATCCCAGCTGAATCTTTGGAGCTCATTGAATTCAACACCTATAGTATCAATTTAGAGTGATTACTTTGTCATTAGCCCAAATCATCTGATCTTGGTTGGAATCCCTGTTTCCAGGCTGGATCAGAATAAAATGTTCTTCACTTGTCTTTGGAGATTTCTGAAGAATTTCCAAGCCAGAATCCTTTCTAGCTGAAGCAATACAGTCAGTCCAAGAATCCACTCAGGCAGCAACAGAGTGGATCAACACTGAAACCACATATCTTATGCAATGGTAGGTCCGATAATCTTTGGTTTTAAAGGGCCCACTGCACATATTGATAGATACTGTGAGAAGATAAGTGTGTAAGCTAGTTGAGGGGGCAGGACAGTGGATAGATGAAGGTTTAACAGTGCCAGCTGGGTGAGGGGATAGGGCGCCAGGTGAGCGAGGTACAGATGTCAGGTGAGTAGAAGGATAGTGTGACAGGCAGGTAGGTGAAGACTTGGGCTAGGTCAGGAAAGGATCTCGTTGTTGTGGGCAAGGTTGTTGGGTGTTATTGGGCAGATCTAGTGAGATATGAAGGTTGTACACACCACAGGGAAAGAGCTGGATTAGGTTTAGTCAGGGAGAAGTGAATGGAGTCAGGGATGTGGGTGGAGTCAGTGCAGTAGGGGTTCAGATATCAAGAGTCAAGGGGTAAGAGTCAAGAGTTGCATATGAGATTAAGAATTGAGAGTGGGAATCAGGAATGGGATTGGGAAGGGACTAATGTGTTGGGGTTGAGTCAGGGGTGGAAAATGTGGATGGGAGTTAGGAATGGGAGCCAGAGGGGTTGCAGTCAAGGATATAGGAGTCAGGACAGGTTGAAGGAGTCAGGAGTTGGGAGTCAGGTCTGGGGGAGGTCAGTGTGTAAGGGATCCAGGGGGCTCAGGATTTTGACATAGTAGTCAGGGTTGAGAATCAACTATGAGAGTTGGGGGTAAGACAGCATGGAAAATCAGTGGTTGAGGAGTTGTGAGTTGTTAATAGGAGATGGGAGTCATGGAGTCGGAATCGGGGTGTTGTGGTCAGGGATGGGGAGATGGGTGTACGATTCAGATTGGGGGAACAGTAGGTGTGGGAGTTGGGGTTAGGAGACAGAGGGGTTGGAGCCAGGAGAGTAGGAGTCAGTTTGGGGTTAGTCAGGAGTTGGGAACGAGGTTTTTGGGAGATATCAGTATATGGAAGAGACAGGGTGGTGAGAGATGGGGTGTTTTGGATTAGGGATGGATATGGCGGGGGGGTTTGTAGGAATCAGTGGTTGGGGAATTGCGAACCTGGAGTCACAGATAGAAGTTGAGAATCAGGGGTAGGTTTCAGGGATGGCAACTCAGTGGGTGGGATTCAGTTTGCGGAAGCAGTGGGTGTGAGTGGGAGTTGGAGGCTGAGATTCAGAGGGTTTGGAGTCTGGGAGGATGTGAAGGTTTATGGGGATGGTCAGTGCAGTGGTGTGAAGGGTCAGGGTTTGGGGATTGAGTGTGATAAGGGGTTGGAGTTTGATTTGGGAATTGAAGGTGGGAGTTGGCTTTGAGAGCCAGGTGTTGGAAATCAGGAGGGAGAGAGTCAGGTGGATGGGAACCGAGTGAGGTGATAGCCAACAGGGCAGTGGCGAGATGGTACAATGGAATTCAAGGGCTGGGTATTTGAGGGCCAGGGATTTAGGCTGGAAGAGCAGTGGGTATAGAGAATCAATGAGATGGGAGTCTTTTTTTTTTGGGATTTGGGAGTTGAGAGAGAAGTCAAGTTGGGTCAGAGAGGTGTTGGGCATATGAGAGTTGGAGAGGTAAGAGTTGTGTTGAGTGAGAGTTGGGTTGCGGGGGTAAAGGTTTGGCTGTTGGGTTTGGAGGTAACAAAAACAGGAGTTACCCGAAAAGCTCAGCAGGTCTGGCTGCGTCTATGAAGAGAAATCGGAGTTAACGTTTTGGATGCGGTGATCCTTCCTCAGAACTCATCTGCCTTTGCAGTTCTTTCGGTTTTTATTTAGGGTTTGGAGGTAGGTCAGTATGTGTTTGGGGTCAGAGGATTGGTGTTGGCACTCAAACCTCAGTAACTATTTATCAGCTCCTGTGAGTTTATTTTGTCATCTATTAATTGCTTTATGCTTAACTTTTGTTCCTCAAGTGCCTATGAAATACTGAATGATTTCTTTATTTATAGTTTGATACTTTAATTTTAGTTTCCTCCTTGATTTCTTAATTCACTTTTAATTCTTTCCTAAACTCATCTGATTCCTATTGTTCTCTATTGATTATCTTGCTGTCTGTGTTGAACAACTTTGGAACTTTCATTTTAACAATTTTGATAATTAACCTGTCATTCATTTTCACATTTCCAAAGTAGTTGGCATAGTCTGGCAAAATGCATTTATAAACGAGTTGTAAACATATGTGCTTCCCATCCAAAGCTATATTTATGGATGCCTAGTTTCATCTCAAATTGCTCTTTCATGCTGTAATCTTATTCTCTGATATGTAAGCCAGACTGGGTAAGGGTAGAGCCTTCCTTTCCCTGAAGAACACAGTAAGACAGTTGAGTTTTACAGGAAAATTAGAAGCCTTCCTGCTTAAAAGCCAGAAATTACTAGATTTATTGAAATTGATTTGATACCTTGCCATAGTGAGGTTGCGTTGCTAGGAATATTGGTCTAGTACTATACTGTTGCAACACCATACTCTCAGCCTCCTGTATTTCAATGACTGCTGTATTACACCTTCATCATGCCTTTCAATGGAGCAGCTAAAATGTTTTTTACAAATCTTCAAAAGCACAGTTTTTTTTAAAATGCCTTTCAGGTGTATATCCAACAGCTATCACGTATTACGTTTGACAGAAAGATGATAAACCTGGAAAGGAACAGCAAATCTTGGAAATTTCCAGAAGCTTACTGTGCTTCATTGAAATTGAAGATCCTGCCCTCCAGCAGCCATTTCTGTTTCATGAAATAAACCCTAAAAACATTAAGTAAAACCATGTTGTAAGGATCATATACTGAGTAAACAAGGCACACTCCTTCATAGGGATATTTAATGTACATCACTGCCACCTCGGTGTATCTTCGATGCCTCCATGTTTCTTGGATGTATTTTGAAAACACTTATATGTGTGAGCTAAATTTCAACACCTTATTTAGTTGATCAAAACCAAAATTTAAAAAAAAAACTTCAACTAAGCTGAATGACATCTTATAAGAAAGTTACCTGCAAATGAATCCACGTACAAAATATCATATATATATTTTTTCCCAATTTAAAAGTTCCGTGTAATTTTCAGAAATGTTAAAAAAAGTCACTCTCTTTCAACATTTCTGTAATCTTCTTTGATTTAGTATAATTTATACCGTATGATGTTTATGCGAAGGTTGGAATACGTAAAGCAGGATCTTGTGTAGGTTTGATTTTTGAACGTTCTTTAAATTTAGCCAATTTATGCCGACTGAATATTTCTTGAAGCACTTAAATCTGCACAATCAGAGTATTGTTTAACTGGCAGCTGCACAAATTCATTTCATATCGACCAGACATGAACAACATATTGCAATGTAAGAAGTTATGAAACTAGACCATGAATAGAATATTATTAATTATCAAAAGCAGCAAGGAAGGTTTGGGATCTGGTAAAAAATTGTTTAAGACTTGATTTAATTGAGATGAATTAGTTCTCCAAAATAGAGTGGACATATTTATTACCTAAACAGAACAATATTATACAAACAGACCAATATTTGGTGAATAGCTTAAGCAACTGTGCGCACATATGTTTATGATTTTCATTTTGGTCTTTAGCTTCAAGAGACACATTATCTTTAAATTGAATTGTTTGCAATGTTTTGAATATCGAGCATCGGTACATTTGAATTCATAAATAAATCGCAATGAAATTGGAATCAATGACGACAGAAACTGCACAGTGAAGTAAAAGTTCCAACAAGAAACAATATTAAAATATACAAACACCTGGCTGGAAATAGCAATTAGAATGAATCAATTGAAGTTTTCAATCAAGCTTTGAGGATTTTTGAAATAAATACTAATTTGCTGTCCCTCACCGGGAAAACCTATTTGACTGAGGATTATTGTGTACTAACTGTAAATATTTGTTTTATGTCCACTGAAATAAAACACTAAGTTCACAGAAGACAATGAAATGCCGAATGTATTGTGTGCGTGTGTGTGTGTGCGCGTGTGTGTGCGCATGTGTGTGTGTGTGCGTGTGTGTGAGTGAGAGAGAGAAAGAAAGAAAGATTGAAATAGAGAGCATCTCTGTGTTTAAACAGACAACATTTATCCTGTGAATTAAATGCATGCACAAGCATTTTCTCTCAAAAATAGTCAGGAGACAATATTATTCTTTTGATGGCATTTACCAAGTTATCTCATAAATAACCCCTTTTAAATATTAATTTTAAATGGTTTACTAATTTCCAACTTTTTTTTAATTTGTGGAGGTTTTTTGGTTCCCAATGTGCAAATGGCATTCAATTGTATTTTAAGATTGATTTCACCCAAAGATATGAAGTACAATGGAGGCGAATGGATTTTGAGGAGAAATGAATTACTGCGAAGATATGGAGAAACTTCACATTAGAAAGGAACACTTGGATCTATGTATTGCCTTTCAAGACAACCAGATGTCATGAAGTGTTTTACAGACAATTAAGTATTTTTAAAGAGTAATTAGTGCTGTAATGCAAGACATACAGCAGACAATTTGTGCACAGAAAGCTTAATGTGATAATGACCAGATAATCTGCTTTAGTGATGCTCGTTGAGAGATAAATATTGAGCAGAATAATAAGGATAACTCCACTGCTTTGCTTTCAAATACTGTCATGGGATGTTTTACATTCACTTGAGTGCAGCCAGGCCGCTGTTTAATATCTGATTTGAAAGACAGTGTCTCAAAGATAAGTTTCCCCTTGTATTCCCTACTGATGAGGAGTCACTGTACTCAAACATTAACTCTGTTTTCTCTTCACATGTGTAGCCAGATCAGCTGAGTTTCTCCAGCAATTACTGTTTTTGTTTGTTTCATATCTCCAGCATCCACAGTTGTTTGTTTTATTGTCGTATATCCTCGGTACGGTGAAGGAACTTCCATTTCTTGCCACTTCTAAAGGATTTTCAATGTTTGAACAGGTGGCATAATAGTGTTGTTGATTTAGTTAAATTAGCTTTAGTTAATTTAGCTCAAATGAGTACAGTGAAACGTTTATAAATCGCCTGTTACAGAGCCATCTTAGGTACAAAAGTAGAAGTTGCTGGAAAAGCTCATCAGGTCTGGCAGCATCTGTGAAGAAAAAATCAGACTTAACATTTTGGGTCCGGTGTCCCCTCCTCAGAATTGATGGTGGCTGGGGAAATGCCGGTTTATATCCTTTATTGATTAACTGAATGAGGGCGTCACTGACCAGGCAGCATTTATTGCCCATCCCTAGTTGCCCAGAGACCAGTTGAGAGTCAACCACATTGCTGTGGGTCTGGAGTCACATCTAGGCCAGACCAGGTAAGAATGGCAGTTTCCTTCCCTAAAGGACATTAGTGAACCAGATGGGTTTTTCCTGACAATTGACAATGGATTCATGGTCATCATTAGATTCTTAATTCCATATGTTTTTTAATTGAATTCAAATTCCACCATCTGCCATGGTGGGATTCAAACCCACATCCAAGAGTGTTTTCTGGGTCTCTGGATTAACTGTCCAGCGATAATACTCCTCGGCCATCACCTCCCCAATTACATACAGAAAATAGGGAGGGGGAATGGGGTAGGGAGTCTGAAGAGAGAGAAGAGCAGTTGGATAGACAAAGGAGCTGATAACTCTGACTTTTTCTTCACAGATGCTGCTAGACCTGCTGAGCTTTTCAAGCAACTTCTGTTTTTGTTCCTGATTTACAGCATCCGCAGTTCTTTCAGTTTTTATTAGCTACAAGTGTACCTAGGTACAATCCATACTATGCAGATATTACTAAAACTTCAAATCTATGTAAGAGACAGCTGATACTTCCAGATATGTCCAAACAAAATGATGTCCTACCTGGCTGCATGAACATAATTTTCAATTCACTGACTACTGTACTCTGTGTTTGGTATGTGTTTCGATGTGTAAAAGAGGTGTGATGAAGAAATACAGCTATTAATACTTTAGAGCCTCATCAAAGGAGAAAAGAAGCACATTCAAAGCAGTAAACACTATTGGCTGATTTCATAGGTGAGGTCAAATTGATTTCAATTAATACTACCCTTTTAATAAAACAACAATAAAGATGAATTATCTTTCACTATAGCTGCAATATCATTATTTGATACTTCATTACATGCACCACAATGTCTACACATAATGCTGCTGTGTCATATGAATTATAGACAATTTTTATTGACCACAATTAAGATAAGAAAGTTACTTATTTTGTTTTTCCCTTTTTATTATGTTGTCAACTACAACATATGACATCTTGCAAATTATGACTGTACTGCAATTGGTTGGTGGAATCAATATCTTTTGTGGCCATATTATTATTCAATTACCACTGCTGGAAACTGAAACTGTTTTCCTTGAGCACATGGCGTAGCCAGGTAATCATTGGGCCATGTGCACAAAATAAACTAGGTACTTACACGATTGTCGCGATAATCATGCACCCAGCATGAAATCTTATCTATCTTATTTATCTTGCCCAGCCACATTTTATTCTCAGTTTGGAAAGCATATGGGAAATCAATACACTGTAATAATAAAACATTGACATTTTTGTCATATTCCTAAAAAATTACAAAACACACCTTTAAAATTATTATTTTACCCAAGTATAATACATATTTTTAAGAAAAAATGTTTGTTAATAACAGCAGATTGATATTTTGTGAAGCTATGCTGGTGGTCCATAGTTCTATACACACAAGAGCTTTTGGAGAAAATTTGATTATTCCCTTGAATATTTTGTTGTACCAGTGTTTTCCATCCTTTAATGGTTGGCGCTAATTTAAAGCTGTGCTTTGAATGAGCCTTAACAGTGTTGTGGGATATTTGCCAACAGGGACATAATAGCCAGGTCTGAGTCTGTCCTCACCCCAAACTCTATATGTGTTCACTTTCTAGCAGAGGTCTGTGACTAACAACATGGCATGGCATGGCAACACTGACTGAGCCAAGGGACATTGAGACCACATCATAGTACTACAATTGCCATACCAGCACAAATCAGGCTTGGAATTGCAGATCTACTTGATATACACGGTTCAGTGCAACAAAACTCAGCTACCTTATCTAACTAAGTCACCAAAGAAAAATTTGAACATTGCCAAGGAAAAACATGAATGGTTCACATTTGTTGAAAAAATAATCTATAGTGCAGGTAGTTTAGTACTGAACGGTTACATTGGAATTGAATTATTTTGTGAAGATGTACAGGAAAAGAAGTTTTAACAAATGCATCAGTGTTTCAACTGCCTCTGGCCAAGCCAGATGTCTTTTGATCCATTAAGAGTGCCAGAACTTTGACATACTTTAGCATGCAGCAATTATTTACATGGACGCTGGACTTTAAAAGGCATAGTGTGGAATTGTACAGTAATGTGACTTCTACTGTGGATTTGCCAGCAGGCTTTAAAATCACAAGATCGTTATTTACAAAATTTAAGATTCCAAACATTGGTGGGTATTGAGTGGTTGTGGAGAGTGGAGTTTAAAAAATTCCAACTGATTTTTCAGCTGTAAGAAGCTGCTCCAAGATGTTATACCTACATGGGTTGGCATGTGCACTGTGTTGAAATGTGTGCGTCTATTTTCCCATTGAAGGTAGCACGTCAGCTCATATTATATGTTCCTTTGAGCAAAAAGCCTACTTATAAAAGAATATATACAGGATGTGATAATATTTGCTTATACTTTTTTTAATCTCAAAATCAGCTGCTTGAAGTTTGGCACCTGTGGCAGCCTTATACCAGTGCTTTTCCTACAGATGGCCCTTACTCTTATTTGTTCTCTCTCCATGTCATTGTAGTCAGCTGCTCTCTAATGTCTAAGGCACAATGTTGTGATTTCAAATTTAATTCAAACACGAAAGCTTGGCTGCCACATTATTACAGCTTTGAAGGAGTGTTGCATTGTCAGAGATATTTTCCATCACATGAGTTATGAAACCAGGTGAGACATTAAACAAAAGCCTTATTCACTTGTTTAAAATCTTTAATTAAGTGCTAATGATGCCAAAATACCGATGAAGAAGAGTAAAAAGTACTCCTGATGGTCTGTCCTACAATTAACTCAACCAAGAACTGTTCACCTAATTATTGTTTGTGGAATGTTGAATGCACAATATGATTGATTTTTAGAATCTAAGTATTTGTTTGAAAAGGTGAACTGTTCAAATATTTAAAATTCTATTTGGGAGAACTCAAAAACAATGAGGGCTAAGCTAAAATCTCAAAGACAGAATGGAGGATTCTATATTCTAACCTACCATAAAGGAATTGCTGATTTAATAAAAGCCTTCTCACAATCTTGCTATATTGGGAAAAATGCTTTAAAACTCAAACAAATCAGAAATCAGAATGAGAATCATATCACGTACTCCTATTTATTGAGGATTTGGTTTTTGGTAAGTAGTAACATTAAATAAGATGCTGCTAACCAGCTTCCTGTTTTGGTCTTTCTGCCCCCAGTACAGGTAATACTTTATATTTCCAATGAAAAACAACGTGAGCTGTGGCAGATTTTTATTTTTATTTTTATTTATAGATTTTTATTTGCTTCTTTTTAATCCATCAATGGAAGATTAGCAACTTAACCTTCAGAGTTTGTATCAGCTCTTCATTAACATAACAGATGAAGAAGACCATTCACCTAATGTTAATTCAGTCATTCAAAAATCTGCTAAATCCTTCCCATTGTCATGTTCAATTGTTCCTTAAATGATACCAGAGTTTTTACGTTCATTACTGTATCTGGATGTTTACCATACCTGTTGATCATTTCTTTTGTTCTAAGTTGCTAATTAATTAGCTTGAACCTGTGTCCCATGTGCACGCTCACAATTTTATTGGACGCTATGTTCTGGAATTTTTTTAATTTGCTGAACTGGTTTAAATATCTCCACAAAATAACCTCAGTTACATTTTCCTGCGTTAGAATGTCCAAATTTCTCTAGTCTTTCCTAATTACTAACTCATTAGACAGGTGGGCCTACATGTTGCTGTTTTCTGCACCTCCTCCAATTCTTAAACATCTTCTTGGCAACAATAACTGGGCTGAATATTCCAGTTTCAGCAAGTTTCACTAAAGCACTGGGGACATAATCACCACATTTTCCGATAATGTTTAGTTGTTGTGTAAATTTGTTGATTGATGCTGCCTGACAGTTCGGTGTGTTTAGTAGCAAGTTTACTGAAATTAATAGTTCTCAGAATTGGATCGTATCTGAATTTGGACCCAGTATAGCACACATAACACAGGTTGCACACTGTTGAGGCAGGACTGTGTTGAATTGATCTGCCAACCTCCTTTTTTATGCCTACTAAACAGGCACAGCCCTGATACAATTTCTAGACTCGAGGTATATTTCAATGGTAGCTTAATCATTTTGATATCTCATGAGTTAAGCATGCCCTGCCTGCATGTGGCATTTTCCATTTAGCTGCATTGTGCTTAACATGCCACTCTGTCTACTTTCATTACTTGTCCAAGATATTCTATCATTTCTGAATCGGATCCTCAGATTCCACTATCCTCCTAGTTTGAAATCATCTTCAAATTTGACCACTTTACTCTGAACATCTAAAGCCAGGTCATTTAAATGAGAAGCAGTAGTGGCCTGAACTCTGAGCCCTAAAGTGCCTCACTCAGTAGGTAGGAGTTATCAGCATTTTGGAGATGACACAGATTTAGGATCCCTTACGAAATGGTAGTGGAATGTACCAAGAGGGGAACTTGATACCTTCTGTTATGACTGAACTAGTCATGAGCGATCCATTATACTAACTAAGTGACTAATTAATAGCCATGACCTATACCGGATACAAACCCACTGAAGGGTCAACATGGTTTACTTGATGGTCTTCTCATATATCAAGATAGGCCCACACTATACGGGAAGAGTACTGAGTAAACTATGATACTCTTTCAGTGGTTTCCTAATGGGGGTGGGCCTTCCTTAATGGTCAACCAAAACCACAGAATCAATTGCCCCCACAGCTCTGGGTTTGCTGGTGGAGGGTTCACCACTCTGATCACCACAGTCTGCCTGTCTGGAACGTGAATGTAACATGTTCACAATCTCTTCCTCTCCCTGCAGCCTCAGCAGCAGCTGGCTATATGAGTGACACTGTTATGGCTGCAAATGCTGCTGATCCTTCGATTAGGCCAGCACCTCTCAACGACAGACCTCTATGCTGAACTGAATGAAATATTCTGCCATGGATTCCACCACCTGTCCAAATGGGGTTGTATTTACTTTTGTTCCCAGCAGGGGAGCAACATTGGATTTGAGAATGTTCTGCTCAGCATTTCCCCCACTTGACACAGCTAATCTATGAAAATTCATTGTTTCCTATCCATCAGCCAACTTCTTATGTATTGACAAGGCTTACTTTGAATCTCTGATGTATATTACTTTGTTTGGAACTTTGCATCAAGCCTTTTGGAAGTCATTAGTGCCTTCCATAGTTCATTCCAGATGTCACTTTCTCATGGCTATGTTTAAATTTTAAACCAGCTGATTAACTCCGATTGGTGTGTGTACATGTTCTTTGAATTCATATACTCAACTTAGCAAAATAGATGACAATCATTCGCTGGTTAATTTCTCCGTGTAAAACCCTAGCTATTCAAATCAACCAGCCTGGATTAAAATTCTTAAAAATCTTGGCAGTTAACTGTCAAACAGCATTAATGGGTATGTCCTTCATGGAAATATCTCTATCAATCAGATCTATTTGCCAATCAATCAGGATTTTCCCTTCATGGAGTATAAATGTTGGTTTTTCTCCTTGAATTGGTTTTGCTACAAATTGTCCTGATGACTACATGATTAAAACTTTCAACAAAATGTGTCTTTTTGCAGCAGTACTCAACCTCTGTCTTAGTATTCTGATGTTACTTCATAGGATGTAAAACTCATTGATGACACCAGTTTTTATTGTTTGTCCCTATTTGACCTTCAGAAGGTGGTGATGAGCTGCTTTCTTGAACTGCTAAAGTCCATCTGGTGTTGGTACACTCAGAGTGCTATTAGGAAGTGAGTTCCAGGATTTTCATCCAGTGGCAGGGACAGAGAAATAATAGTGTTCCATATCAGGATGGTGTGTATCCTCATTTCGGGGGAGTTAGCAGTTGGTGCTGTTTCCATCCAACTGCTGCCTCTGTCTTTCTAGTTGAGAGAACTCTTGGATTTGGAATGTGCTGTGGAAGGGGGCTTGGTAAGTCTCTGCATTGTAGTTAGTACATTGTACACAACATTGCTATTATGCATCAGGGACAGAGAGAGTGATTGTCTAAGGTGATAGTTTTTTTTATTCATTCACGGGATGAGGACATCGCTGGCCAGGCAGCATTTATTATCCATCCCTAATTGCCCAGAGGGCAGTGAAGAGTTAACCACATTGCTGTGGGTCTGAAGTCACATGTAGGCCAGACCAAGTAAGGACGGCTGTTTCCTTCCCTAAGGGGCATTACTGAACCAGACGGAAATTTCCAACAATCAACAATGGATTCATGGTCATCATTAGATTCTTAATTTCAGATATTTATTGATTACAAATTCCACCATCTGCCATGGGTCTCATCATCTGGGTCTCTGGAGTAATAGTCCAGCGATAATACCATAGGCCATCACCTCCCCATGGATGGAGTGCCCATCAAGTGCTCTACAAAGATTTGTACATTTTGTTGAAGTCTCACTCATCCAGACAAAAAGAGTGACTTCCACCACGTTCCTGACATGTACTTTGCAGATAGTGGACAGGTACTGGGGAGTCAGGAAGCGGATTATCTGCCTCAGAATTTCCAGAATTGACGTGCTTTTGTCATCAATGTATTTATATTGCTGCGCCTGTCAAAATTCCAATCAATGTTAAACCCCAAATATTGTTGGTAATACCATAAAATGTCAATAGGAAATCGATAGGTTTTTTTGTTGTTGAAGATGGTTATTGCCTGGCATTTGTGTAGCATGAATGTTACTTGCCACTTCTCAGCCCAAGCTTGGGTCTTGTCCAGGTCTTGTTGCATATAAACAAAGACTGCTTCAGTATCTGAGGAGTTGGGAATAGTGCAGAACACTGGGCAATCATCAGCAAACATCTCCACTTCTGACCTTAAGATAGAAGGAAGTGCTTTATGCCAATGTTACCTGTTACACAGAGTACTAAGTATGACTCCAGCCAGAGGAGAGTTTTCCTCCAATTCCCATGGATTTAAAACTTGCTCATGTTCCTCGATGTCGTACTTGGTCAAGTGCTACCTTGAAGTCATACCAACTCACTGTAAGACCATAAAATAAAGAAGTTGAAGTAGGCCATTTAGCCAATCAGGTCAGCTCTATCTATCAAAGAGATCATGGCTGATCTGATAATCCTCAACTTTAATATCTTGTCCTTTCCTCCTAATTCACTTACGGATTAAAAATCTATCTGTCTCAACATTGAATATATGTAATGACCCAGTCTTGACAGCCCTCTACGGTACAGAGTTGCACAGATACACTACCCATCGAGAGAAAATATTCCTCCTCATCTTGTCTTAAACGGGTGACCCCCTTAGATTATGCCCTCTGGCTCTAAACTGTCTGCAAGGTGAAAAAACTTTCCATATCTACCTTATCAAGCTCCTAGGAATCATATATGTTTCTATAAAGTCACCTCTCCTTCTTCAAAAATTCAATGAGCACAAGGCCAACCAACTCAATCTCTCCTCATAAAAAAAAATCACTCCATAACCAGAATTGACCTTAGTAAACCCTCAATGCCAGTACACCTTTCCTTATGTCAAAAGTAAAACAACACCAGGTTATGGTCCAACAGATTTATTTGAAATCACAACCTTTCAGACCATAGCTCTTTCGTCAGGTGAAGACTTTACCTGATGAACGCGCAACGCTCCAAAAGCTTGTGATTTCAAATGAACCTGTTGGACGAAACCTTAGTGTCTTTTGACATCTGACTTTTTCCACCCCTGTCCGACATTGGCACCTCCACACCTTTCCTTAAATAAGGAAAACAATTCTGACTTCCCAGTGCCATGTTAAAATTAAACAAAAAGTTAAAACTAATTTGAAAAAGTCCATTCAATACATTTAAAATCCCTTGAGTATTTAATCCCCTATTAAAACAACATTTGTCTTCATAATCCTACATCCAAAACAGCTAATTCCTTTGGCATCCACTTTAACAATTACATGTTGGGCAAAACAGTTGAGCATTAATGAGGGTATAATGATAGTATTTAGGGTTGTGTCAGTGAATAGCTATTGAAGTGCTAACAATTTGTTTTTGGCATTCACAAAGACACAAGGGCAGGAAATTTTTATCAGAGATAAAAGGTACTGCAGATGCTGGAGAATCCTAGATAACAAGCATGGGACTGGATGAACACAGCAGGTCAAGCAGCATCATAGGAGCAGGAAAATTTGACGTTTCGGGCCTAAACCCTTCATCAGAAA
>JAHRHZ010000012.1:38899696-38928568 GCA_024137785.1 Ginglymostoma cirratum | reverse complement strand
ATGCTGCTTGACCTGCTGTGTTCATCCAGCCCCATTCTTGTTATCCCGGAAATTTTTGGTTTCTTTTGTAAAAGCCATGCTATTTAAATACTTTGATTTTTTCTAGTGACTTTACTCACTCTACACGAGCATTTGCATCCACTTTCAAAAATTACAACTCATACACTCTGGAAGAAGGCCCTTGCTGCAGCTAACATAATGTTTCTTTGAGCTCAGCACCAAGTTGAAATGACCAATGGCCCTGCTGAATTTGGGTCTCACTTATGTGTGAGTCACATCCCTCCACCTGATTCCACTACTAGCACAAATAAGACCTGTTACCCAAGATGGGGGCAGACCATCCAGATCCATATCCTGGTCCCCATTTTTAAAGGTCACAGGAGTTTCCATGATTCTGTGAAAATCAGGTGTCTGAAGTGAAACACAAAACCACAATCTCTGACTCTAAGGAAAAATTGAAATTTAAAGGATCAGGTGAAGCTTTCTCTGCTCCAGAAGGAAATAGGAAAAGGGATCAATGATCTGAATAATCCTTGCTAATTTCATATTCCCTCTGTACAGTCTGTTGAAGCTGAGCTTTGACAGAATTCTTGGTATACTACCTGTCAGGTGGAGAATATTTCATGGGGCTGGGAAGATTCTAACAAGGTAAAAGAAAGTAACATGCAGACCTGTCTAGAAGAAACAATTTTTAATGCTACAGAACATTTTAAATGGATTCAAAGTGGAAATATGGAAGGAATGCAGAGACGAACCGAATAGTCATTAGAACCAAATGTGAAACAAGGGAAAGGAAGCAAACAGATTAACCATGGGACTGGAAGTAAAAAGATAAGGAGCTAGGAATACAAAGAGAAAAAAAACATGGAATAAAGCAAGTAAATAAAACAAAAGCAAAACATAAATGATAATTGGGATGAATAATACTAAGAAGTAAGTAATGATTGGAACTTATTTTAGTTGCAGCTGTTCGCTGATCCTCCCTCTGGAATTCCTCAGCAGTTTATCCATTGGAAATAAGTCTAATGTCTCCAATCGCAGATTGATGTCATATGTCCTTGGTCAGAGGCCTGGCTGGGTGCCAAAGGTTGATACATAAACAAAGTTCCACTAAAACGTTCAAGGCCGATCCAACAAGCTGTGACAGCTGGACTTAGAACACTCTCTTACAATACAATGAAGCTTCACTTGTGGAGGACAATATTCAATCAAAACCTCTGCTGAGCTATATTCTTCATCAGCCTATTGAAACAATCTAGAAATTGAATAGTCCACTTATTCAGCATTGTGCCTGCCTGCACTATTTTGATAAGAGTGTCTGTGCAGGAAGTACTTGTTTTTTCCCTCTTCATAAGGACAATTCAGTGCAGTATGGTTTCAGTATTTAGAGATTGTAAGCTAAGGGGCTAAATCATACAAATCAAATTACTCAGTTTGCAAAACAATGCTGTTTTCAGGCTAGACATTATGAATAGCTTTACAAAACAGAAGTTGAATACAATTTGGTATCAGGGAGACATAGCTGTACAGTCAAAGTTGTTGCTATCTTGGAATTACTCATTCCTCTACGTCAGAATCTATGGGCCACATAAACAAATTAATATTATCACTTTCTGTGCTTGACAACATCTCAAAGATAAAGGTCCAGCTATTTTTAAGCCTTGTGGATGCAGTGGTATCTTTATTTCACACCTAAGATCAGGGGCAAATATTCACTCTTTTGCATACTTTTCAATTTAGCATGTCACTGTATGTTCAGTAATGGCATGATATAGAGGGAAACCCGCAAAGGTTGTTCTATTTGCCTATTAACTGTTCCTCCTTTAAGTGTCTCACTATTTTGTCCCATATTCATGCTTATTCCTTCAGCCACAAGGATAGAGCATTCTGGACTATTACATTCTGCATGTCTGATATAAGTGATGCCCATTATTGACTGGCAGATGGTGATATACTTATTTTATTCTTAGAATAGCAATCTCTTTTTTATAAATTGCATATTTATTATTTTCCTTAACTAAACAGCAGAGGGAAATTGATTGTATGAGTTACGAAAATTGCATTTTGCTCCAAACCATTGTTGATACATTCACAGAGACAGATATGGAATTGGGCCTTATGCCAAACATCTCCAAGACACAAATCTTCAACCAACTTGCTGCCATCACACAAAATGGTGACCCATCTATCAAGATCATTGGTGGGCCACTGGACAACATCGATCATTTCCATACTTTGGGCATCTTCTTTTGATGAAGACCAACATTGACAATGAAATTCAACATCACCTCCAGTGTGACAATGCACCCTTTGGACAGCCGAGGGAAAAAGACTCAAATCCTGCACTAAGCTCATGGTCTGCAAGGCAGTGGTGCTACTTGCTTTCATGCCTATGCATCAGGGACATGGATAATGTAGAGGAATCATCTCAAATCTCTAAGAGACATATTACCAGTGAAGCCTCTGCGAAATGCTACAATTTCAGTGTCAATATTGGTACTCCAATATCAGTGTCTTGTTTCAGGCCATCATCCCCAACGTTGAGACATTTGTTACTGTCAATCAGCTGCATTTGGATCAGTCATAATATTCACATGGCTAACACAAGACTTCCAAAACAATCTCCCTACTCTGAGCTTTGTAACAGGAAGCAGTTACCAGGTCCACATTATGACCTCAAAGCCTCTCTGAAAAAGTGCAATATCCTCATCAATTCATGGGAATCCCTTGCCCAAGTTCACCCAAACTGGAGAAGAAGCATACATAAAGCTGCTAACCACCTCAAGAATATGCAATAGGCCCAGGTGAAGGCCAAGTGCAAATACCAGAAGGGGTGTGTGAAAACCTAAGCTGCTCACCCCACTTCTCTTCAAACACCACCTGTTCCACCTATGACACAGTGCATGGATGCAGCATCCAACTGTTCTTTTTTCGCCCCATGACCTGCAAATCTGGACTGTACAAAAGTCATCTTCAGTTTCAAGGAACTGACTAACAAGAAGAAGCATATTATCTCCTGAAGAAGTTTATATAAATAATACAGTGAATGGTCTAAAGCTGTGTCTGTCTTGATAAATAGTTTATTTTTAGTTTTATTTCAGTAAACAGCAGAGAGTCCATGTGGCAGTATGTAATACAGCAAGTACACATAATTGTTTCAATTTCTACAGCATGCTGTTGTTTCGCTAGATATAGTGCAAAGGAATTACCCAGATAATTATGCATGTGAGATCCTGTTTTGGAATGCACATTAGCATTGAATCAGTCAATATGTAGGGAATAACTCAACACTTGGAACAGATAAGCTCAATTTTACTATAACTACAACTTGTTTAATTCCATAATTAATTGTTCTTTGCAGAATATGCACAATTTATTAATTTTGTGCTTCTGCTGATGGTCTCTCCCACCAAAATTACACATTCAAAATTTAAGTAAACCATTTGATTGGAAACCCACGCAGACCAACTCTTGAGATCACTGATATGTTTTTTTCAACAAGCAGTTTGGAAAAAGGGAGTGCACAGACAGAAAACATCTCTCATGTAAGCAATGCTATCACTAGGCTCTAAAGGTAGAAAATCAGATCATCCAGAAACTGAAATTCTAAGGATATAGCAAGGACAAAAAAAATTCAACAACAACTGAATTTACTTTTTTGTAAATTCAATCAAAAAATTAAATTCAGTTGTTGAATTCTGACTTCAGAACCTGATTGTAAAGATTGTGTTTAACTAATATGAAGATGAGCCTCTGAGGTAAACTTTGATGTGACTGTAGCCTCAGTAGTTACATGCTAACACTCCATTAGAAAGCTGGAACCTGTACAGCACAGAGCATGCTGCTGTATAGCCTTACCATCATGTGCAGCTTGTTAATAGACACTGTTTAAACTGACTCCACTTGGACTACTATGAGTAGATCTGAGCATCAAACCTTAGGAAGGATATATTGGCCTTAGAGGCATACAACATAGGTAACAAGAACGATTCCTGGACTTCAAGGGTTACATTTGATGAGAGATTGTACAAATTGTTTTCTCTAGAATTTAGAAGATTAAGGGGTGATCTGATCAAAGTCTTCAATATATTAACAGGAAAATACATGGTAGATAAAGATAAATTATTTCCATGAGTTGAAGATTCCGGAACTAGGAAGCAGAGTCTAAAAATTGAGGCCAGACCATTCAGGGGAAATTTTAGGAAACACTTCTAAACACAAAGGGTGGTAAATGTTTGGAACAGTCTTCCAAAAATGACAGTGGATTCTAAATTAGTTGTTAATTTTACGTCTGAGATAGTTTTTTTTTGCGATGCAAAAGTATTAAGGGAAATGGGCCGAAGGTAGGCATATGGAGTTAGATCACAGATCAGCCATGATCTCATTGAATGGCAGAATGGGCTCGAGGGACAGAATGGCCTACTCCTATTGCTATGTTCTTAAGTCTGGCCTGAGCTTTTGTGACTATCTAGAACACTAAGTTGATCGTATTTATGTTATTCCTACCTTAACGTTTGCGACCTTGTTGCCTAGGAAGCAAACTCTGAAATTACCTCCCTAAAGGTCTCCATCTCTCTTCTGCTGTTTTCTCTTTTAAGATGCACTTTAATATCTATGAATTTGACCAAGTTTTTGACAACCTGCCCTAATACATGACTCACCGTCAAACTTTGCTTCATAATACTTCCGTGAAGTGCACTGAGATGGTTAATCACATCAAAGGTGCCATTTAACTACAACCTGGAGTTGTGGTAATACTTGCTTTTTAGAATCATTATAAATCACTCAGTTCTTGCCAAGATGATTTTTAATAATAGATTCTGAAGTAGTACAGATAATAAGTTAAAAATCTACTACAGCACCCAAGGTTATAGTTCTATTGTTTAAAAGTTGAATAAAGATCGGCTATTCTCAAATTTAACAATATTAATTATTCATTAAGTAACTAGAGGTAAGTTTAACCATCCATTCTTCTAGACAAAAACCGAAAGAACTGCGGATGCTGGGAATCTAAAACCAAAACAGAAATAACTGGAAAATCTCAGGAGGTCTGGCAGCTCCTGTGAAGAGAAAGCAGAGTTAACATTTCAGGTTCAGTGGCCCTTTTTCAGAACTGAAGTTTTTTTTTTATTTTTGCATCCATTCCTCTAGTTCTACACTTGTTTACTTATGTATGTTCTATGATCACTGTACTCTGTGTTTATAAGCGCAGCTTTTTTTATGATTCCTTTTAACTCATGCATATCATTTAATACAGTAACTAGGAGAACAATCAATCTCTTGTTTCCTGTTATTGTACGTTGGAAAAAAATAATGTCTGCATTATTCATGCCAATATTTCTCTCTCAGGCCTGCTGCAGTGCTCCAGTGAAGCTCAATGCAAGCTGGAGGGACACCTAGACCTCATCTTTCACCTAGCTACCTTAAGACTCAGTATTGAGTTGAACAATCTCAGAGCGTGAACACCTTCTCCTTTGTTTGTTCCCATCCCTACACCCCCAGGTCCTTTTCTGAATGCATTGCTCCCAGCACAACCAGCACATTTTTCACTATTCACATTTCCTATTAGCACCCATTGAACATTTATTGCTCTCCTAGCTTATCATCAACAACCCTTTTGTCTGCTTCTTTTTTCTGCTTCTCTGGGGCATCTCTATCTATTCAACTCACTCCTATTTCCCCACCACAGCCCCCCAGCCCCAAAATCATCATCAACAGAAATACCACCAATTCCCAGCTGCTTTCATTTCTGATGAAGGATTACTGGACTCGATATGTTAACTATGCTTTTCTCTCCATAGATACGCCCAGGCCTGCTGAGTTTCTTCAGTACTTTCTGTTTTTGTTTCAGATCTTCAGGATCCACAGCTTTTTGTTTAATTCCACATGACCTGCCCTTTTACCTTTAGCCATGATAACACAGAATGAAAAAATAGAATTGGGCCATCATGTGTATGTTGCCCCTTTGAAGGAGCTGTCCAATTTCACACTACGCTCCTGTTTTTCCCCAGTTATGCTGAAAATTAGTCCTCTTCAAACACAAATAAATTTGTCTTTTAAAGGGGCTGATCTGATTCTATCACCCATTCAGATATCGCGTTACAGATGACAACTCACTTTGTGAGGTAATATATCCTCCTTTCTGTCGAATCCATTTGTCAATTGTTTTAAATCTATGGCATTTGGTTGTAAACCCACTTGCTAGAGAAAACAGTTTCTTCCTACTTCATCGGCTTTCATAAATTTGAATATCTCTATTAGATTTCTCCTTGGCGTTTTCAGCTTCAAGGTCAAAAAGTTCAGCTTTTCCATTCTCTCTACATAACTGACTACCTTCATTCATGTTTTCATTCTGTTAACATCCTCTCTTAGGCCTTAAGGTTCTTCCTAAAGTGTGATGACCTAAATTGCACACAATAATTCTGTTGGTGCCTAGTCAGCAATTTGTAAATATTGTAGCTAGCCTTCTGTGTTTTTGTATTCAATGGCCTGGTTTGGTAATAGACTGCAGGAAAATATCAGTGAACTAGTCACGTGGCTGGAATAAGAAAATGGTTCCGGCAGAGAAGGAGACTATTCAGCTTGACATATTTGCGCACGTTTGAAAAATAAATTGGCTGTGCACTTTAATAACCTACAAGGCTACAGACCAAGAACTGGAAAGTAAGATTTGGCTGTTTAGCTACTTATTAGCTTGTTGGGCTGAATACTATGCTGTAAATTTCTGCATCTGTGTGATTTACAAACTCAAGTACCCCTTTTGTATTTTTTCAGCTATTGTTTGTCTGTGCCTTATCAACTTTCCCTGCAACCATTAAGAGTCAAAGAAAGCTTGCTTCCATACAAGGACTCCTAAAATTGGAACATGTAGGTTAAACAACCACTCCATGCAGTTTCTTCAAATGCAAATTGACAAATATCCAAATTGCACCTACCACAACTCTGCCTGTTTCACAAACTGTCTACACCCTCCAAATGCTTGCTATAATTCTAGTCAATATTGTCACGTCAAATTTTGCATCATCTGCAAACAGTTAGTTTGTGGACCCTGTACCTGTTTATATAAAGTTAAAAGAACTGGTTCAAATACCAACTCCACAGCAAATACCTCTTCTGTCAGAACTTTTGATGAAAAGCTATCAATCTGAAAGTTTAGCTTTCTTTCTCCCTCCACAGATATTGATTCATCTGTTGAGCATGTCCCGTTAATATTTCAGTTTTCTAGCATCTGGTGCATTTTAATTTTAAGATTGAAAGATATAGTTTTGTGCTTCTACTACGTCCATTTAAACTTCCTCCAGGAATATTGGATGGATCTCATTTCTGCCAGGCAACTTTGTTTAAGTTATCAACATTAAATGATGCCATATTATTAATCAATAGCGTCTGAAACAGATGGACTACCTCATTACCTTTTTGCTATGATTATGATCAAGGCTGGAATAAAGTATTGAATTGCACCTATTCCACAGGTCACAGCATTAAATAAAGATGTTTTTCCCAGTTACCAATTTGGCTAGTGAAATACCTTATCTATATTAGATTTTAAAGTTAAAAATCTATCAACCAAGTTTGTTTAATTATTACAATTATTAGCTTATTATCAATGCAAAACTTATTCAAAGAAGAAATCATAACTGGTTAACAGTCTGTTATGTGGAACTGTAAACATTTATCCCTCTAACTAACCAAAAGTGTGCGCACGCATATACACACACAAACAAACACACACACACACAAAAAAAGATTTTTTTAAAAAATTTCCCTTTCTAGGTATTTGGCTTATTATTGAAGATGCTTTCAAGTCTCTTGTTCTGATGTTCTGGCACATGTGAACAAGTCACTATTCATGCACAGTCATCTCTGATGTCTTGGCAGACTTAGAATCACAGAATTGTAGGATCCCTACAGTGCAGAAAGATGTTATTTGGCCTATCAAGTCTACAGTGACCCTCCCTAGCATCCCACCCAGACACAGACCCCAACCTTAACCACATAACCCCACATTTATCATAGATAATCCACATAACCTGCACGTCCCTGGACACTATGCAGCAAGTTAGCATGGCTAATCCAACTGACGTGTATATCTTTGGACTGTTTGAGGAAACTGAAGCACCCAACGGAAACGCATGCAGATATGGGGAGAACTTGTAAACTCTACACAGACAGTCACCCAAGGCTAGAATCAAACTTGGGTCCCTGGTGATGTAGTGCTAAACTTCTCAATATAAAGAAGATCTTTCAGAAGGGATCAAATAGGTTTCATCCTGAGATGAACAAGAGGCTTCTCTTCAGAATTATGAGGGATTAGCTAGGCAGTCCTTTCTCACAGGCTTCTTTCTCCCCAATTAATTCCAAAATGACAAAACACTATCCTTCCAGTCCCAGTTCAAACATCCCCAGCCAGGGTCTACAGCAAAGAAAGCAGTAATCACTAGCCACATGATTTTTAGGAAGCGTTGATAGAAAAAAATCTCTCCAATGTACACAATGACCTATTTTAAAGAAGCCACTTGAAACTTGAAATAAATCAATCTTTTCATAATTATTCAAAACATAAATAATATGAACTTGAAAATGAGGGGCCCAACTGGTAAGTTGGCAGATGACACATAAATTGGCTACGTAGTGGATAGAGCAGAGGATAGCTGAAAGCTCCAGAATGGGTTGGTGGAATGGGCAGAAAAGGGGCAAATAGAAATCAACTCTGATAAGTGTGAGGTAATGTATTTAGGACGTCAAACAGTAAAAGGGAATGCACAATTAATGTGAATATACTGAGAGGGATAGATGAAGTAAGAGAACTTGACGTTGCAAGTGCACAGATCCTTAAAGGTAGCAGTACAGATAGATAAGATTGTAAAGAAGTCATATGGAATGGTATCCTTCATTGGCAGAGGTATAGAATACTAAAGTAGGGATATAATGATGAAACAGTATTTGACACTGGTGAGGCCACAACTGGAGTATTGTGTGCATTTCCGGTCATCAAATTACAGGAAGGACATAATTGCTCTGGGGACAGTACAAAGAAGATTTACTAGAATGTCTCGGATTCTAATGTCTTCTACTAGTAGAAACATCTTCTCCATGTCTACTTTAGCCAGTATTCTGTAAGTTTCAAAGCGATTGCCCCCCTTCTCAACTCCATTGTGTATAGACCCAGAGTCCTCAACTGCTCCTCATATGACAAGCCCTTCATCCTCAGGATCATTCTTGCAAACTTCCACTTGCTCCCCCACCAAGGCCAGCAAATCATTCCTTGGAAAGCGGACTCAAAACTGTTCCCTATATTTCAAATGTGGTGTGACCAGAGCCTTATACAGCCACAGCAGTACATCTATGCTCATGTATTCTAGCCCTCTTGACATGAATGTTAACATTTTATTTGCCTTCCTAACAGCCAACTGAACCCGCGTGTTAACCTTAAGATAATCTTCAACTAGGACTCTTAAGTCCCTTTGTGCTCCAAACTTCTGAAGCCTTTCCCTATTTAGAAAATAGTCGACATCTCTATTCTTCCAATCAAAGTGCATAACCTCACATTGTCCCACATTGTATTCCATCTACTACTTCTTTGTCCACATTCCTAGCCTGTCCAACTCCTTCAAAAGCTTTCCAGCTTCCTCAACACTACTTGTCCCTCCACCATTCACTGTGTCAACCGAAAACTTTACGCTAATGCTCTCAGTTCCTTCGTCCAGATTGTTAATGTATAAAGTGAATAGAGTGGTCCCAACGCTGACTCCTATGAAACTCCTCTAGGCACTAGCTGCCACCTTGATAAACACCCCTTTAATCCCACTCTCTGCCTTCTGCCAGTCAGCCAATCCTCTAGCTATGCCAGTATCTTGCCCCGAAACCATGGGTTTCCATTGGCAAAAGTTACACTTAGGTTGGTGAGGGCAATAATTAGGCTGATGAGGATAAGGTCATGCAGGTCACTTCTGTTGATTGCTTCACAATCTGATACACATTCAGTTTGGTTTTTATGTCTTTAAAAGGCTGCCAATTCAGTCAATACTGGTGTTAAGTAGTCTTAGTGTTGAATCTTATTTTTTTAGTGGTGTTAATTTTGTCCAGTTTCGTAGAGGGTTTCTTGTAGCAGGGCTTAAGGGGATTTCTTGCCATTTGTTCGAAATTCACCACACTAACTACATACCCCACATTAATGACACTCCTCTTGTCTAATTCTAGCCCCTTTCTACCACTTACCATAAGCAGAACAATTTGCTCCTGTCGAGGTATCCCAGAATGGACCAGCATCTCTGGCATCAGTGCCATCTTTAAAAGGCTATCAAGCATCCTGTCAGGAACTGACAGTCCAGAGCTGACCTGAGCAGTTCTTGGCATTTACCCCAGACATGGCAAATAAGAGATGATTGGCACCCCACAGTGTGGGCAGGGATCTGGAGGTCTTGGTGAATGGGGTGGTATAGAGATGGAATGACCTTTTCTCCAGACCAACAGTTCAGGCCATGACACCAGACAATGCCAAGTTGGTCTGATGGTGTCAGCCTGATCAGTGCAGCCTCAGCCACTTGGAGGAATGTCCAGAATTGGCAGAAGAAAGTTAATGACCTTCTCCACTCAGCAAGCGTAAGTGCTCATCTTCTCTCTGATACTTCACACTCACTCTGAGCACTGTTCCTACCTCCCAACAAGGCTCATACTCTACTACTCTCACTATTGTATGCAGTACATTTCCTGCCTCGCTATCAGCCACCCCAACACCACTAATCCTACATACTTAAAGACTGCAAAGAAAAGTATAAGGAGAATTATTCACCTTCATTTTGCAGATTAACTGGTAAAGTATAATATATTGTACTTTGAGATTGTCTGGAGACTTTTGCAATAGTCAAGGTAAAGTTGACATTTCATTACAATCTTTATTACAACATTCCTACAACACACTTTGTGCTTGTTATCATATTATCAGACTGCCTTCAACAAGGGTTAAGTTGTAAAATGTATAACCTAGATACTGGTCTACAAGACCTGTGTGTGGTCCTGTTTTATGATTCAACTGTCGGCCTGCTGTTATTCATTGTGACAGCTTCTCCTGATTGCAAAGTCTCCTGACTGTGTCAGTATCTCAAACTGCACTGAAAGGAGATAATGGCAGATGACTCCTGCATTATCTTTATCATCTCAAATACAAATTGGTGCACTGTCAAAAACTGAAACATAAGTCTTTGACTCTGTAACTCCAATTTCTTCCTACTATTTTGTTTTTATCAATTCACACTTACTTGTGTATGCTTGTGAAAGTGAGGGATGCCACGAAAATAAAGCAAAGAATTATAGATACTGGAGATCTGAAGCCAAAACAGGAATTGCTCGGGAAACTCAGCAGGTCTGGCAGAATCTGTGGGAGAAAAGCAAAGTTAATGTTTCAAGTCTGGTGAAGAATCTGATGAAGATTCACTGTGCTTGAAACATTAATTCTGCTTTCTCCCTACAGATGCTGCCAGAGCTGCTGAGTTTCTTAAGCAATTTCTGCTTTTGTATGAGGCATGTCATTCTGGGATGTGAAACTTCTCTAATTCAATCCCCACTCTCCCACTGATGCATCATCCCACCACCACCCATCCTTTCACCCAGGTACAGCAAAGGGTCAAAGCAGATTACAGTCTTATATCCTAGTAATATTCACCTTGTGACAGATGAGTATCCTTAACTATTCTTAGGTCAATTCTAAGTAAGAATACCAATTTAATGCCAATTATGATTCATACAGTGGCAAAAGGGAAATAGAATTTTCATCCTAATAGTTTGAATTGAACTCAAAGGTGCAAGTCTGCTAGGCCAATGTGACATGCAGACCACACTGTGTCTACATTTATACTTGGCAGCCAAGCTAAATGATGTGATGCTATGGTACTAAGTTTAATAATGTTACAAATATTGTTTTCAATTTTTCTTTCCTACTTACACACAAAATAATTGCAGTCACACTGTTACCTAACAAATAACTTGATTTTGCATTGCTTAACTTCAAATCTTAGAATAGAATCCCTACAGAGTAGAAGCAGGCCATTTGATCCATTGAGTCCACACCAGCCCTCCAAAGAGCATCATACCCAGACCCTACCTTATCCCTGTAACCCTGCATTTCCCATGGCTAACTCACCCAACCTGTACATCTCTGGACACTATGAGTAATTTGGCATGGCCAATCCACCTAACCGGCACATCCTTGGACTGTGGGAGGAAACTGGAGCACCCAGAGGGGAGCCACACAGACAGTCGCCTAAGGGTGGAATCAAACCCAGGTTGCTGGTGCCATGAGGCAGCAATGCTAACCACTTGGCCACTGTGCTGCTCAAGCTTGTTTGATAATATTCTACAAAACATCTTGGGATGTTTTTCTAGATTGAAGTTGCTATATAAATAGTTTTTTTGTTGATACTGTATACAACGTTCAGAACTACAACTTGTTTGGAGTATTGTATTCTATTAGCTGTAAAGGAGTGAGAGTTTATCAGTCTTGTATGTTATTTCAATAGCTCATTTCTAGGGTAGCACAGTGGCTCAGTGGTTAGCACTGTTGCCTCACATGACCAAGGATCCAGGTTCAATTCCAGCCTTGGGCAACTGTCTGTGTTGAGTTTGCACATTCTCCCTGTGTCTGTGTGGGTCTCCTCCCACAATGCAAAGATGTGCCGGTTAGGTGAATTGCCCATACTATCCAGGAATATGTAACTTAGTAAGTTCAGCATGGGAAATGCAGGGCTACAGGAAAAGGATGGGGGATGAGTCCAGATGGGATGCTCTTCAGAGAGTCAGTGTGGACTTTTTGGGCTGAATAACCTGTTTCCACACTGTAGAGATTCTACAAATGTTTCAAACTCTCAGCAGAATTTAATCTGAGCAATGGGTGTATACGGAATTGATGAAAGCACTTACCTACCTTCACTAAAATGAAGAAGCTTGTGGGCTGAAATGCCTCATAGTCTGGCAGCTCCTTATCCTCCTCAGGATGATGGGGGAATGATGGCTGCTGCTTGGAATATGTCCAACATCAGCAAGGGACTCAGGCCACAACTTGGTGAGGGTGGAATAGATTTTCAGGCTAAGGAGTGGCAGGTGAGAATTGGGAAAAAGGACATGAGGTGGTTCTCAGAAGGCCATCTCTCTCCTGATGCCAGGTCCTTCAATCAGGCACTGAGTGCATGATAATGTGGGATCCCTCTAAGACCCCACGAGCAAACGTCCATTTCAGACTCCCTGCATAGTGACTGCTCCACCTGCCATTGTCAACATCAGGAGAGGGGTTAGTGGGCAGAGGTAACAAAGTGATAGTGTCCACGCCTCCAGACAGATCAAATACCCTTCCCACCTCCAACAAATCTCACCGCACAGCATTAACTGACACTCTATGTGTATCCAATTACTTCCTTTTCATCATATTTGCTATGACAAATTTAAGTATTATAGCTATATTCACAAAGTCAGTACCTTCTCTCGAATGAAAGTGCACCTTTTGTTGAATAAAGCCTTTCCAAACATAGCTATTAACATTGTGTTACTGCTCTCCAACTGAGCATAGTCCATTCTTTTCATGATGAAACCATAATGCTAAATAGCTTCACTCTTTAAACAATGTTGAAATGAATCTCGAAATCTAATTCAAAATGCTGGATGCTGTACAACTCTGCAGGATTTCTAAGAACAGGGATATCAGAGAGTTTGCTTCTTATTAAGCTGAAATGCAATTAAAATTGCAGTTTCCATTTGTTCAAAAATGATGACTATAAAAAGTTATTCCAAACTTTGCTCAAGCTGATAAAGGTAAAGCTTTATATCAACTGAGAAAGATGTAGTGAATTATCTAAAAATATGGGAGTGCACGCTTCAACCATGTTACTTCTGAAGCCTCGTACTACAAGGGAAATACGTACATCTGTTTCATTGGTAATACAGTTGTTGTTCTCACCAGCAATTATCAAACTCTGTTGGCTGCATTGCCTTTCATGTTCAAGGGGAAACAAACACAAATTCAGGTACAAGCAACCTTGCTCTCTTCCTATACGCAAACTTGCTTTTCTTGCTCTGTGGTAAAACAAATGCATATTCAGAGAAAATCATGCAAATTGCTGTGTATTTGCACACACAGTTTACTGTCATTTTCATGTTGCTGACAGTGCAACTGAGCTCAAAAGCTAACATTAATCCCTTTTCCCTTTAATTTCATCTTGTCTTCTGAAAAAAGGTTTATTTTTAAAAATTTGTTCATGGGATGGCCACATGTATTACCCAAAGAGCAGTTAAGTATCAACCATACTAATATGGGTCTATAGTCACACGTGGTCCAGATCAGATTTCCTTTGCTAAGGAGGACTAATAAACCAGATGGGTTTTTGTGACAATTGTCAGTGATTACATGGTCACCATGAGGCGAGCATTTTTTTAAAAATTGAATTTAAATGTCACCATTGGCGCTGATTAGATTCAAATCTATGTCCCGATAACATTATTTCAGAGATCGCAGGAATTGCAGATGCTGGAGAATCTGAGATAACAAGCTGGATGAACACAGCAGGCCGAGCAGCATCAGAGGAACAGGAAAGTTCTGAAGAAGGGTCTAGGCCCGAAACATCAGCTTTCCTGCTCCTCTGATGCTGCTTGGCCTGCTGTGTTATCCCAATAACATTAGCCTGGGGTTCTGGATTATTAGCCCAGTAACATTGCCACAATGTTGCTGCCCCCTCCATTTCCAGCATCATGATGACATGTTAGGCACTGTCAAACAAATTAGCTTCTTTTACTCAGTGACATTTATCTGCAGTTCCAATCAACGATCCTGTTTGCAGTCAAGAAAATAATGTTCCATTTTAAGAGGCATAATTCATATTTGCCTTTGTGTTTGTCAGTCATTCTATCCATTTCTATTAGTAATAGGGAGAAGAAAGAAAGACTATCAATTTAGGTAAATACAAAATTGTCCATTGATATGTGGCAATAAAATTCTGAGCTTCTATTCATTTGAGCAGGTCAATCACAAGATCAGTTTGTGATCTTTAGAAATAGTAGCTGTAATTTTCTTCACTACAACTAAACTGTAACAAGGTCAGCCAGGTAGAGCTCATAGAATATGAGTTCCCCAATTGGAGCTGTTAATCAGGTCCAATCAGGCGGCCCATTCTGACAAATATAAACAGGAGTGTCAGAGATTCTGCTCACTCTGAGTGCTGGCTCTGGGGAAGCTGAAGGATCACTGTCAAGGATCTTCCACGTGTAAATAAAGGGTGACTTGGTGATGAGATACAGGTCTCTGTGGAGTTACTTCAAAACTACTGAGGCAGAAAAGGGAAAGAAATGCACAAGCATACTCCACAGTTGGAGTACTGTGTGCAGTTCTGGTCACCACACTGTAGGACATGATTGTACATAAAGAGGGTGCGAAGGAGATTTCTCAGGATGTTGCCTGGGAGAGAGCATTTCAGCTATGAAGAGAGACTCAATAAGCTCAGATCTTTTCTTTGGAGCAGAGAAGGCTGAGGGGGGACCTGAAAGAGAAGTATAACATGAGGGTCCTGGTCAGGTTGGATAGCTGTTTGCCTTAATTAAAGGGTCAATAACAAGATGGCATAATTTTAAAGTGAAAAGCAGGAGTTTTAAAGAGGATTTGAGAAAAAGCATTTTCATGCAGAGTGACAGGGATCCGAAATGCACTGCCTGGGAGGATAGTTAAGGCAGAAAACCTCAAATAATTAATAAGTATTTGGGTGGAAACTTGATGCATCATAGCATTCAAGGCGATGGGCCTAGTGCAGGAAAGTGGGACCAGTGTAGCTAAGCAGTGTATTTTTGGTGGCCCAGACTCAATGGCCTGAAAAGTTTCTTCTGTACTGTATTATTCTATGATTATATAAGCATTACCATTCTGATCATAAGGCACTGACTCTTCCTGGAAGTCGGCACAAAATAAATATAGATGAAAGAAGTTATTAATTCATCCATTCACAAAGACTCTGCTGGTCATTCACTTGAGCATGCAACAGTTTCTTAAACAGTTCCAAGATTTCAGCTCAATTTTTGTGTTTCAAGTCTATTTAAGACAAAACATCCTTATTTTGTCCTTTATTAGTGTGCATCATTTTTGTCTTGTATTTTACTTAAAGTTAAGTTTCTGATATGCTTCATCACCTTTTCCGATATACCTCGTCCTGGGTCTGAAACGATCAAGCTTTCTTTGCTTTGTAATCGTCTCTTCATTCTCAAAGAGTGGAGATCAGTCTTATAACTTTTCACTGAACTGCCTGCAGAGTTTCAAGGCCAAGTTTTAAATATCTTTCCAGGTCTGCTCAATTAAATGGAGAAAGTGCACCTCAAAAGTTATTGTAAAAAAGTACTATTCTGGAGCATTAACAGAAAATATTTCAAAGTTATGTCAACCTTTACAGATGTACTGCACATGATTGAAGAATGATTGAAGAAATCAGCTTCTAGCATGAAAGTCATGATGCATTTGTGTTGATGTCTTTATTCATAGGAAGGATGGAATGCATCAGTCGTGGTGGGTAATCAAGTGTATATTGGTTCTTATCAACAGCTTGTAAACTCAGACTACTTTCCTAAGCAGTATTGAGGAAGTCTTCACTTTAGCCATTCAGTGTCTCAACAAAGTGCAGTGAGGTTCTCTCCAGCTATTGGTCAGCAGGAAACTGTTAGTAAAAAATGAGAGGAAAACTGGGAAATGGGGCCTATGGAATTGGGGATTCTGCTTGATTTGTTTTCACTCCTGAGCCCTTATCCTTAGCAGCTCCCACTTTTAGAGTTCTACATGCTACCTAGTGTTCCTATAGGCAATTCAATCCAAAAAGACACTGGCAGCTGAATGAGGATATGAGGAACCTGAATCTAACTCTGCTCAAGCCACTGGTTATGCAATGCATGTGAGTTGTAGATAAAGGAAAACAAAGGATTTGCAATTTCAGAAGGATGTTCACTCAGGTGTTTCACAATGTTTTAAAGTGACACATTTCTGTTTAATGCTTTTCAGCCAAATACTTTATTTCAAAATTCCATTGCCTACTTTGCCAATTATTGGCTGCCATCTGCCAAATGACCTTTAAACACAAGCAGCAGGCGTCTGTGAGAGGAATGAATTGTTGCTTCTGGGATTATTTCATGCTAGCATGTTGGATGATTGCAGAGACTGAAAGGTGCCTGCATCAGTCGGTAGGAGTCAACCCTGACAGCTAAGTGTGCGATTGCAGGTGCGCTCTCCTCCTTTGCCTCCTGTTGCTCCTCTTTGGAAGATCAGTTTCGGAGGAGCCAAGAAACAGCAAGGTTCAGAAAACATTGGTGAGAGTTAATTATAGACACTCTACACCAAGGCAATGGTGTAGGGTAGAGTGTACATCAAGAAATTAGTGGTGCATGTAAAAAAGGTACAACAATCAAAGCGGAAACAAATTTGATGTAATGGTGTGCTGAGTGCCTTATGAAATGCATACATGTTAATTTTCGAGACAAATCTGTTGAGGAAACTAGAAGAGAACAGACTATTTTAGGTCCAATATTGTGCAATGAGAAAGGCTTAATGAGGGGTGAAGTAAGTTAGAGTGCATGGATTAAAAAGGATTGTCATTGATACGGAATTGCTTGAGTAACAGAAAACAGAGAGTAATAGTTAATGGATATTTTTCAGGCTAGGGAAGGGTTTGTAGTGAAGTTCCCCAGGGATCAGTGTTGGGACCCTTACTTTAGCCAACATATGTTAATAATCTAGACCTTGGTATTTAGGGCATTATTTCAAATTTACGATAATAAAAGTCTCAGAAGCATTGCTAATTGTGAGGAGGGTAGTGTGGAACCCCAAAAAAGCATAGAAAATTTGGTGGAGTGGTTAGCCATGTGGTAAATTAAGTTCAATGCAGACAAGTGCAAGGTGACATATTTTGGTGGGAAGAACATAAAAGATACAACTATAAATGAGTGACAGGACCAGTCAGACTGGGTGTATATTTGCATAAAACATTAAAGGTGACAGAACAAGTTGGAAGAGTAGTTAATAAAGTAGACAGTATCTTAGGCTTTATTAATAGAAGCATGGAGTATAAAAGCAAAGAGGTTATGTTGAATATATACAGTACACTGCTTCAGACTCAGCTGGAATCTTGCATCCAGTGCTGGGCACTGCACTTAAGTCTTTGGGGACAGTACAGAAAAGGCTTATGGGAGAGATTTCAAGGATGAGAATTTTCAGTTATGAAGAGAGGGCGCAGTGGATCATGGTTAGCACTGCTGCTGCACATCACCAGGGACCCAGGTTTGATCCCAGCCTTGGGTGACTGTCTGTGTGGAATTTGCACATTCTCCATGTGTCTGTGAGGGATTGCTCCAGGTGGTCTGGTTCCCCTCCACAGACCAAAGATGAGCAGTTTAGGTGCATTGGTCATGCTAAAATTTGACCATATTGTCTAGGGATGTGTAGACTAGTTGTGTCAGCCAGGGGAAATGCAGGGTTACAGGGATAGGGTGGTGGCTGGGTCTGGGTATGATGCTCTTTGGAGGGTTCATATGGACTTGATAGGCCGAATGGCCTACTTCCACACAGTAGAGATTTAGGGATTCTACGATTTAGGGACCCTAAGAATATTTAGGGTCTGAAATGCATAGCCAGGAAGTGTGGTGGAGGCAGAATCAAGTGAGGCATTTAAAATGGATTTAGATGGCTATTTAAAAAGAAACCACGAGTTTTAGTTCACTTTCAAGGAGAGAAAGCTGCAGTGAGATCTGATGAAGTATTCAAAATCATGAGCATCTGAATAGAAAATTTTCCCCACTTTAAAAAGATCAAGACTGCGAGTAGCACAGATCTAAGACTGCATTTTGTGCACCAACTCTGCTAGCTAGAACAGTCAACATACATGAGCAGAAAGGCAGCATTGCAGTGCAACATTGTATTGCAATTAATTTCATTCAGTTTCACTTCAAACTAAAAGCTGAAAATAGTAAATTTATTAATTATTATTATAGTTTATTCAGTTATTTTACTCCGTTCATCCTTTGTATTAACTGTGCTCCCAACTTGCGACAGCAATCTTTTAAAACTGTGTTCTGTTGTCTGAGTTCCATATTGTTTATATAGTTAGTAAATAATGCTGCTTAAAGCATTGACAGCATCTTGATGAACGTCGGTTCATGCATTCCATGAATCTGAGAAAATATGTTTAAATTTTGTTCCTTATTTTCTGTTTTTGTAACCAGCTCGCTATCAACTTTGCTGTATTCTTAGGGTCTAATTTTAGTTTCCCAACCTCTCACAGGTGGCTTTTCCCCAGAGCTGAAAATAATTTAATGCTGGAGAGATGTCATAAGTGCAACTACACATGCACTCAGGATCATGGCTGCCATTTTTGCACTGGCAGTAAATATTCAGTTAAATAAATGAATTGGAAGAAGAAGCAAGCGTGGTTTGAGGAATCATTTACTTTATGCAATTAGTTAGAGTCTGAAATGCATAGCCAGGAAGTGTGGTGGAGGCAAAATCAAGTGAGGCATTTAAAATGGATTTAGATGGCTATTTAGAAAGAAACCATGAACAAGATTATTGGGGAGGACAGGAGAATTACAAAAAGCTGTTCCCTCATTTGGAGTGCTGGCATAAAAATGATGGGCTGAAAGCGTCCTTTCTGGATATTTTTCTAATCAACCTGTCCAGAGATGTTATGATACATCTCTGGAGCAGGTGGAACTTGAACCCAGGCCTCCTGGCTGTGAAGTAGTGACACAACCTGAGCTTTTGAAATAAGCACATTGTAAAAGAGCCTCTAGGGAAGAGTTGTCATAATAAGCTGCAATTTTACATTGACTCAAAATAATTTAATTAAATCAAAACTAGAGTTTAAAACTAAACAAAGCAAAACATATCCAAATATGGGAGGATATAGCCATGCTGGACTTGACGAGTACATTGATGAGAAATGATAGTAAACAAGCTTTAGAGACCATCAAAAGAATAACTACAGAATGTGTTCCTTTAAGACACTAAACCATGGTGAACAAATGAGTTACAATAATATTACATCAAAGGAAAAGATTTATGATGTTGCCAAAGTGTGCAGCAAAGCTGAGGGTTAGGGAAATTTTAGATTTCAGCAACGGAGCACCAAGAATTGGATAAGGCAAATGTTCTGATCTCAGAAGAGATGAGTAATTTGTTTTTAGCATTCAAAAACTCAGATAAGAATGAAGTCACAGGATTCATGATTTAAACCAAAAAAGTTTACTACACAAAAATCAAAGTACGTGAATACTAATGACTACATCTTAAATATTAATTAACTTTAAAGATATTAAAAATAAAGCAAATGTAGTACACTTTAAACCACAGTGGTTAACTCACCTTACCTTCCATAACTTGGTGGTGAAAGGGTGATAATAGTGTTCAAAGCCCAGGCAAATACTCCGGAGGTGTGGGTTCAAATCTCACCATGACAGCTGGTGTGGTTTAAACTCAATTAATATCTTTGGAATTTACTGATAGTCTGTTAATAATGATTGAAACCTTTGCTAATTGTTATAAAAGTCCATCTGATCATGACTACCCATTTAGGGAAGGACATCTGATATTATAACAGGTCCAGCCAAGATGTAAAAACCAAAAGAACTGCAGATGCTGTAAATCAGGAACAAAAACAAAGTTGCTGGAAAAGCTCAGCAGGTCTGGCAGCATCTGTGGAGGAGAAAACAGAGTTAACGTTTTAGGTCCGGTGACCCTTCCTCACCGGACCCGAAACATTAACTCTGTTTTCTCCTCCACAGATGCTGCCAGCACCGGACCCGAAACATTAACTCTGTTTTCTCCTCCACAGATGCTGCCAGACCTGCTGAGCTTTTCCAGTAACTTTGTTTTTGTTCCAGCCTAGCTGTGATTTCAGACCAACAAAAAAGTGATTGACTCTTAAATACCACCTGGTATTTAAGAATGCCACATTTTTGAAGTTGGTCAAAACTGTTACAGAAAGTCAGCAAGGAATGAAATCAAACAGGCAACTCAGCATCAACATAGACACCGGAAATGACAACAGTACATTTAGTCTTGTTGATCTTGTGAGGTCCTCCTTATTGCCATCTTTGGTCTTATGCCAAATTTTGAGAACTATCCCACACACTACTTGAGCAACAGCCTGACGTAGTCTGAACTACAGAATCATACTTTAAAGAGAATGCCCTCGACATCGCCATCATCATCTGTGGGTATGTACTGTCCCACCTGCAGGGCTGACCCACCAGAGCACAGTGGTTAACAGTCATTGTTGCCATATAGTCAGGAGTTAGCTGGGAGTCTTCAACCTTGTGTCCAGACCTGTGAAGTTTCATGGCATCGGGTCAGATATGAGCAAGAGCAAACAATTAGTGAGAAAAATAGTTTCTACTGAATACTTATTTGTTGATCAATTTGCCTGATTAAGAGATAAATTTATACTTGTTATATAAAGTTTATATTAAATAAACAGCTGAATGCTACACCTCTAAACCTAAATTTAACAAATGTAGTCTTATTTAAATTGTCACAAAATTGCCCTGGGGATAGCTAATATAATAATTTTGATTGGGTCTTCAGTTTTTAAAATTTATGTACTTTTCACATTTTACATTTATGCAACAATGGCACAATGTTTTGCATTTCCCTCCCTTTTCATAGAAAAATGATTCATCTCCCTTCAGTCTCACTTCTCGATAACCTAATATTATGCCCATATTGTTAAGAGTTCAGCAAGATAAGGTGTTAGGAGAATTGTGATTATGAATTTGAGTCCTGCCAAACTGTCATATTAATTTAAGTGTGTGTTGCATTTTAAAACTATTTGAAATATATCCTTCACATGGCAAGTTTGAAGTGTTAGTACTCAAGTGTTTAAGATGATTTCTTTTCCCCTGACCTCCCTACCGACATGTTTCAAATATTGGCAGATCCATCATAGATCTTTGGTGGTGGAAGAAATATGTAAATAGGTTTATTGTTTTGTTGAACATTCTTTTGATCAATGATTAGTAACAGTTCTCTTCACATTGTTTTAGGTTCAATCACATACAGTAAATGTGTATTCATATTTTCACTACCTCCATTATATTGCAGCATTTATGCAACAGACCATTTCACTGGAGTGTTATCAAATGAAAAGTTCATACTGAATTACTGAAGGATAGAGGAATAAAGTCGATTGTAAGGAGCATCTTGGAGGAGCAAAGAGAGGTAGACAGATGGAAAAGTTTAGGAATAGAGGGTATGGCTATGAGTATTGGTGGGATGAAAATAGTCTATTTGCAAAGGCCAGAATTTGGAGGAATGCAGAGAACCCAAAAAGTTTGAGGACTGGACAAGGTTACAGAGATTGGAAGGGGCATGGCCATGGAAGAATTTGTAAATAGGATGAAGCCTTTAGAAGGTGTTCTAAACTTTAACTTTACCAGCCTGGAAGCCATTGGCAAAAATTTTACAGCCCTACCAGCATTTTAGAAGGGAGGGCATATAAAATAAATTTGCATGATGATCCACAGTGTTCCCATCCACTCGCAGATTCATTATCCATAAAATGATAGTTGGGAAGGGCTTTCTCTAGCCCAACTACTCTTAAGCATATGGGAGCCCTTAAACGGCCAATTAAGTGACAGTTATGGAGCCTGCTCCCACAAACATAACGTAGGCTGAGTAATGTCAGACGGGAAAGAGTGATAAGGCCACCAATGTTCACCAAAGTTGAAGAAAGGTGTGAAGTTTGGGGTGAGGGGACATCGCTTTTAGAGATTGTCTTTGTCTTTGTACTTTTCATACAAAGTGCAACTCCTCACCTTTGTGTCTCCTTTACTGGTCTCCTAAACCTGTGCACCCACATCCCTTGCCTTCCTTCCCCCGAGGATGCCCGCTGTGTCTCCATCATGAATCCTTGTAATCCCTGTTTCCTGTCCATGACACTTCTTTGTTGGCCTCCTTACAGTCCCAGGAGAGTTCACGATCCTCTTCTGGCATAACGACCCTCTTCTGAGATATGGAGATTCATTGTGACCTGGCATCGTTCAAGGGAGAATGGTTTATTTACAAAATTTTACCATTTGACTGGTCTACTTACGAAATACTTGCCGATCTGGTTTTTTTTAAACTTTGTCCTGCTCTTTGGCATGTATCTTGGGTGCAATATTTTCGGTGTAATAAACACTTCAGGTTTTCTTAAGGTGGATAAAGTCCTGTCAGATAATGTTAGGTGCTGCAATTACAATCTTTCAAAAATAACATGCTGCTAAAGCATAATTTCTAACGCAGAAATGATTTTTGCAACAAAAAAGGAACCAGCTGAATCTTAATACTGCGTGATAATATTCCTCCTCAGCCCTTCAATAACGCTGAATTAATGAATTCTTCCTTCTCATTCCATTTAGAAATTAAATTTGTGACACTTTGAATTCTTTTTGGGAGAAATTTTCTTCTACTGTCTTTAAGAAATGTTGTGCTGCTAGCAAATGAAAACTGGGAAACAGAGAATCACTAAATGTAAAGATGGGAATGTGTGCCATAATTAGAAGTGATAATGAAACTTTCACTGGTGAAAGTAGACTCTGGTAAGTGGCCTGTGTGGTGATAATAGAAGTCTGTTAATTGCTAAGGGAAAAAGAAAGGTTCATTAAAGCCTTGAGTGTTTTACTTCTTTCACATTTTTCGCATCCCACTTAGAATTTATCAATATCACATGCAGGTAAGACTGTACCTCACACTTACATTTAACAGCCTGACATAACCATATCCAGATAATTTACAACACGGTCTTGTGCTGTAACACAGAATTCATTATTTTCTGAAACATTTACAGGTCTGCTTTCTCAAAGTAGTAGATAATCGAGAACTGCTATGCATAGAAGTACATATTGTAGTTCTTCTATAAGACAATAATTTATTCCATGAAAAATAATGGACACCTAAGCACAATAAGAAAGTTAAGAAGTCAAAGTGGAATTATTTTCCTGTTTAAATTTGTTTCAATTATTTTCTGAAACCTGATTACTTCATCATATTTGGGAAATATATTGATTCATTCAAGACCAGTTAAAATTTTCTGGTCCTCTCCATCCTTATATTCACTGAACCCTCCATCATGTTGTGTGGTACCAGCAATGTGCAGAATGGGATAGATTTTGAACTATAACATGTTCAAGAAAAATAAAAACAAATTACTGTCTGTGTTGGAGGTCTGAAATAAAAGCAGGGTGGTACTGGAGAAACACAGCAGGTCCAGCAGCATCAGTTCTCAAGAGAAATATTCTTGGACTTGAAACATTAACTGTTTTTTTTTCTCCACAGATGCTGCCAGTTTGAAGAGGAAAGGGAGGTGGAGGTAGGTGATAGTTCTCAAGCACAATGGAATCAAAGGGTTTTTTTTCAGGACAAAAGTGATAACAGTGGATTTAAAGGAGAGAGGAACAAGAACTGAAGATAATTGTTAACAATATTGCCTAATATATGATCAGAAGAGAAATTGAGTAATCAACAGTTAGTGAAAATAAGATGCAGAAAGCAGGAGATAGTTCTCATAGACAAGATGAGCTCAGACCAGGCATCAGAGGAGATGAAAGAAAAAGAGAAAGAGGAGGCATTAGATTACTCTACTGTGTACTGCAAAGCACCAAGAGGAAAGGAAAGAAAAGGAAACATTTCCTTGTGAAACAGTATTGTGGAGAAAGAAATGAAGACTACAGAACACAAAGAAATAAATTTTGATATTTTAGAAATAGTTCACGTTACAGAAAAGGAAATTCGGGTGACCCTAGAGAATATAAAGGTGGAATAATCTCTGGGAACTGATCTAATGTATCCCATAATGTTGTGGGATGTAAGGGAGGAAATTGTGAGTCCCCTTCCAGAAATATTTGCATCACCTATAACTATGGGTGAGGTGCCTGATGGCTGGAGGGTGGCTAATGTTGTACCTTTCTTTAAGAAAAGTTGTAAGCAGAAACCAGGGAACTATAGACTGTGAGTTTGACTTCAGTTGCAGATAAATTGTTAGAGATGATTATAAAAGATAGGATTTCTGGATATTTAGAGAAGCAAAAATCGATTAGGGATAACAAGGTGTGGAGCTGGATGAACACAGCAGGACAAGCAGCATCAGAGGAGCAGGAAAGCAGACTTTTCAGGCCTAGACCCTTTCTGAAGAAGGGCCTAGGCCCGAAACATCAGCTTTTCTGCTCCTCTGAAGCTGCTTGGCCTGCTGTGTTCATTCAGCTCTACACCTTGTTATCTCAGATTCTCCAGCATCTGCAGTGCCTACTATCATTGATTAGGGATAGTCAGTTTGGTTTTGTGCAAGGGGAATCATGTCTCACAAACTTGATTGAGTTTTTGGAAGAAGTTACCAAGAAGATTGATGAGGACAAAGCAGTAGACGTTGTTTACTTGGACTTCAGTAAAGGCTTCAACCAGGTTCTGCATGGTAGACTAATTAATAAAGTTAGGTCACATGGGATTCAGGGTGAGCTTGTCAATTGGATACATAATTGGCTTAACGGCAGAAAGAGAGCAGTGGCGGAGGATTGCTTTTCAGGCTAGAAGCCTGTGACCAGCGGTGTTCCACAGGGATTGGTTCCGGATCCTCTTTTCTTTGTCATTTATATAAATGATTTGGATGAGAATATGGAAAGCATGGTTATTAAAGTTGGTGGCATAATAGACAATGAAGAAGGTTTACTAAAATTACAAAGGGATCTTGACCAAACGGTCTGAAAAATGGCAGAAGGAGTTCAATCTGGATAAATGTAAGGTATTGCAATTTGGTACAACAAACAAGGGTAGGGCTTACACAATTAATGGTAGAGCCTTGGTTCAGTGTTGTTGAACAGAGGGACCTAGGGGTACAGGTACATAATTCTTTGAAGTTTGCATCACATGTTAGGGTGGTTAAAAAGGCATTTGACATGCTTGCCTTCATTGCTCAGGCCTTTGAGTATAGGAGTTGGGAAGTAATGTTGAGGTTGTACAGGACATTCATGAGGCCTCTTCTGAAATAGTGTGTCCAGTTCTGGTTGCCCTGTTATAGGAAGGATACTAAGCTGAGGATGGTTCAGAAAAAAGTTACCAGGATGTTGCTGGATATGGAAGGTTTGAGTTATAAAGAAAGGCTAGATAGGCCGGGTCTTGTTTCACTTGTTTCTCCAACATAGGAGATTGGGAGGCGACTTTATAAAAGCTTATGAAATCATGAGGTATATAGATAGAGTTAATGATAGTTGGCTTCTCCCTAAGATGGGGCAATTCAAGACTAGGGGGCAAATCTTTAAGGTGAGAGGAGAGAGATATAAAAAAGATATGAGGGGCAATTTTGTTTACACAGAGGGTGGTGCACATCTGGAATGAACTTTAGAAGAGAATCCATGCTGTGTGAAAACAGGCCTTTTGGCCCAACAAGTCCACACTGACCATCCCCCATAACCCACTGGAACACTACAGGCAATTTAGCATAGTCAATCCACCTAGCCTGCACATCTTTAGACTGTGGGAAGAAACCAGAGCACCCAGAGGAAACCCACACAGACACAAGGGGAATGTGTAAACTCCACACAAGCAGTCACCTGAGGGTGGAATTGAACCTGGCTCCCTGGCACGGTGAGGCAGCAGTGCTAACCACTGAGCCACTGTGTCACCTTGACTTCCTGAGGAAGTGGTGGATGTGGGTACAATTACAACATTTAAAAGACATTTGGATAAGTACATGATTAGGAAAGATCTGGAGGGATATGGGTCAGGAGCAGGCAGGTGAGATTAGTTTAGTTTGGAATTATATTCAGCATGGACTGGTTAGACCAAAGGATCTATTTCCGTGCTGTATGACTCTATGTGCCTAAGTATGTGTGAGGTGAGAGTTACCTTGTTCAGTCACATGAATAAACCGCAAAGAAACTCATGACCTGAGTTGAGGCCAAATTTGAATGAAGGCACAGCCATCCACTCTACCATGAAACTGAAGCTATATTTATGGGAGAGTCCTTTAATCCTTGAATCTGTAGTTGCAACGCTGACATCTGAAATCTACCAACACTCTTGTATGTTGCTGAAAAATGGCATAATGTCTCAAGTGTTTTCATCTTGTACTCGCCAGGACAATTTACAAGAATATCAATTTTAGGGAAAAACCAACACCAATATAACGACAAAGTGATATCTATTCATTGGTTCATTACTCAGGGCAATGCCTTGACCAATCAAATTTTAAACAAATCCTGACAGTTTTTACAGTTAATCACCATTATTTGATGCATTCTCTGTGACAATATCTCCACTAATCAGAGTCTACTTGCTAACCAATCTGTAATCTCCTCTCTCACTGTATAAATATCTGTTTTCCCCTCAAATTGGTATTCTTGTGAATTGTTCTGATGAGTGCCACTCAAAAACTTCTACAAAATGTTTATTTTTTCATCAATACTCAAGTTTTGATCTTACAAATGATTTTTATATATAATTAGTGGATCTCTCATGACATTTTTATAACAACTTTAATGATGTCTTTTTGTTTTATATTATTTGATACAATATGTCATGCTTACAGCCAGAAACAGGAGAAGTTATAATGGTGAACAAACAGATGGTGACCAACTAAATACATGTTTTGTTCTGTTTTTACAAAGGAAGGCACAACATTTCAAAAATGTTATGAAACACAGGTTCTAACGAGAGGGAGGAACTAAAGGAAATCAGGATCCTAGGGAAACAGTGTTGGAGAAATTGGTAGGATTAAAGACCAATATTTTCCTAGGGCCCAATAATCTATATCCCAGAGGATTTAAGAAAGTGGCCCTATAAACAGTGGATCCTTTGGTGGTCAACATTCAAGATTCTATAGACTCTGGAACAGTTCCTATGAATTGGAAGGTAGTTATTGTAACCCCATTATGAACAGAGTTAGAGAGAAAACATGGAATTACAGACTGTTTAGCCTGATATCAATAGTGGAGAAACAGCTACAGCATTGTATAAAAGATTAAATAAAGGAGCTCTCAGAAAAATATTGACAGGATCAAACAGTGGTGGCATGGATTTAGGAAAGGGAAATCATGACTGACAAATCTACTGGAAATTTTTGAGAATGTAACTAGTAGAGGTAATAAAGGAGAGCCATTGGATATGGTTTACTTGACCTTTCAGAAGACTTGCAATGAAGTTGCACATAAGATATTAAAGCTAAAACTAAAGTAGCCTTTGTCCTACTGGACCATAGGGATGCTCACATATTAAAGAGAGACAGCTGGTGGTGGTTCGACTGGAGGGTCAGATTAGCATGTAAATTATTTGACATAGAATTTGGGGTAGTGTACAGACATGGAAAAAGAATTGATTGGCAGGCAGGAAACAAAGAGTAGGAATACATAAGTCTTTTTCCGAGTGGTATGCAATGACAGGTGGCAAAGCACAGGGATTAGTTTTGGACTCCAGCTATTCACAAAATATATCAATGATTTAGATGAGGGAAATAAATGTAATATCTCCATGTTTGCAGATGATACACAGCTGGCTAGGTGGGTGAGCTCTGAGGAGGATTTGGAGATGTCTCAGCATGATTTGGACAACCTGATTGAGTTGGCAAATTCTAAACAGATGAATTATAATGTGGATAAATATGAAGTTATTGACTTTAGTAGGAAAAAACAGGAAGACAGATTATCAGCTGAATGGTGATAAATTAGGAAAGAGGGAGGTGTGACAAGACCATGATCGCCTTGATTAATGCAGGATATTGTTTCACTGGACGCAGGTCAGAGATAACAAGCATGGGGCTGGATGAACACAGCAGGTCAAGCAGCATCATAGGAGCAGGAAAACTTGACGTTTCGGGCCTAAACCCTTCATCAGAAATCATGATG
>JAHRHZ010000012.1:38855897-38899296 GCA_024137785.1 Ginglymostoma cirratum | reverse complement strand
ATGATTTCTGATGAAGGGTTTAGGCCCGAAACGTCAAGTTTTCCTGCTCCTATGATGCTGCTTGACCTGCTGTGTTCATCCAGCCCCATGCTTGTTATCTCGGATTCTCCAGCATCTGCAGTACCTTTTATCGCAGGTCAGAGATAGTTCACTAGGATGACACCCGATATGGAAGCAATGAGAAAAGGCTGGAACTTTACTCAATGGAGGGAAAAACAAAGTTAAGGTTTCGAGTCTGGCATAACTTTTCTTTAGAACTTTTTTTTTAGACAAGGGTAACCCTATTTTTAGAATGGGAGTGTGAGGGTAGAAGGGCCAGAGATAGGTCTGATATGGTTAAACGGCCTGTCAACCACGTTGGGGCATATCCTCGGTTGAATATAAAAGAGGTCATGTCAAAGGCACTGCAGTGGAAGGTGGCATTATCAGAACAGATGCAATGGAGATGGAGTAACTGCATGAATGGAATAGAATCCATGCCAGAAGTAGAATGTAAGGAAATATATTCAAGGTAATGGTGGAGTCAGTGGATTTGATGGATATTGATGGACATCCTGTCCCCAGATATGGATACAGTGATGTCAAAGAAGGGAAGAAGATGTAGAGATTGACCAGATGGCAGATGAGAATTGAAAGCAAAACTGACTTTCCATTGTTGCTCAAAAGTAGGAAGCAGCACCAACGATATCGTTGATATATCTGCGCAAGTGTTGAGAGTGGGGCCCCGAGTAGGACTGGAACAAGGAATAGTTCACCCCATACCACAAATAGACAGGTATTGCTGGGACCCACATGAATACCCATTGCCACACCTTTGACTTGGAGAAAGTGAGACCAGTTAAAGGAGAAGTTGATCAAAGTGAAACCGAGCTCAGCCAGGTGAAGGAGGGGGTGATAGACCGGACTGTTCAGGTATCTTTTCAAAGAAGAACTGGAGAGTCTTTAGCTTTCCTGGTCTGGGGTGGATATCTAAAACGATTACACATCAATGGTAAAGAGGAGGCTGCTGGGGCCAGGGAACTGGAAATTATGGAACCAATGTAAAGTGCCAGAGGAATCACAAATGTAAATCAGAAGAGACTGAATAAGAAGGCGGGTTTAGGAAGTTGAGTCAAGACAGGAAGAAATAAGTGGTTCAGGAACAGGCTGAAATAATGAGTTTACCAGGGCAGTTCTGGTGGTGTTTGTTAACTTTGGGAAGGAGGTGGAAGTGAGCTGTTTAGGTTTGGAAGACTAAGACATGGGAAGTTATAGTCCTGGAAGTAACAGCTTGATGTTCAGTGATGGGGTCATAACCTGGGGGAGAGAGGAGGTGGTGTCTGAGAGTGACACTCAGCTTCTGCAAGGTAGAGATTGACATGCCAGGCAACAACAGCACCCTTCTAATCAACAGATTTGATAACAAAGATAGGATTAGACTTGAGCTCCTGTTACCAGAATGTTTGCCTTTATTCCAATGGGAATGGAGTACAAAAGTAGGGAAGTCTTGCTATAACTCTGCAAGACATTGCTGAGAATATGTCTAGACTACTTCATATGTGTAACCATATTAAAGTGCAAAATACACTGAAACATAAATGTTGCCGTTAAATAGCACATGAATCATAAATGAAGCATCATGTGCTTTGATTGTACTGGGAGACTGATCCATTTGTCTGGGAGCAGTGGGATGGAGGTAATGGGTAGTGTAGGAAACGAGGAATGTTGGGATCTAGAATCATCGGGGAGTTTTTTCTTGAGAAATGTGGAAAAGATTTTAGAATTTGAGATTCTTGGGAATGGTGTGTTGAATTAGATGTATTGGAAATAATGAGAGAAGAGTCAGAGAGAACTTACACAAAAAAAAAGTTGCAGTACAGAGTTTATTAAGGTGGTCAAATTGTAATAGCATTGTGTGTAATCATTGAGAAGCTGCTGAGTGTGGAAGCACTGGAAGAGAGATTTCAGAAGATTAAAAAACAATTAAAGGATTGCAAAGTGGTCTGTAGGAAGTCTGCAGGATGTCTGCATCACTTCAGTCCTCTGCCTGCTATCACGCCTAATCAAATTTTTAGGCACCACATTTTATCTGTCGGTTATCACGGAAAGTGATTTAAAAAAACTATTAAAGGATTGCAAAGTGGTCTGTAGTACAATTCAGAGAAATTAAAGGTTGTAGAGATTGAAAAATGTTGAACATGTTCTAAAGCTGGCAGTGAGAGTTGTAAGATTTGAAAGTAGGGGTTGGTTAGGAAAGTACTGAAAATATATCGGAAGGTCTAGAATGCCTGGGGAGCCATGTGATAACTGGTAGGTAAAATATGGTGCCTAAAAATTTGATTTGGCCTGATAATAGGCAGGGGATTGAAGTGCTGCAAGCAGAAACAAACCATGTTAACGTCACATCTCACTAATTTAAGACCAGCACTGAACCTGGCGCTGACTGGCTGCAATCTCAACGTTGGTCCCAAGAGCACATATGGTTAGCATGAGTTGCAGCTAGCCTGCATCTATTAAAGACAATCCACATCTCTTAAAAAGAATGTGCCTTAAGGCTGCAACAACTGCTGGAAGTCTCCAAAATTGTTTCTGAGATGGAATAAAATGACCAATAAAGCAGCGAGTCAGATTGTGACAGCAATGCAAGCCAATAGACAGGGCAACAGATGTCAAGTTTTTGTATGAAACTAAGAACCTCATCAGGAATACTTAGTTAAGGGATAGGAGTAGGTAGCCACGGAGGCCAATTCAAGGAATCTGGCCATGTGCACCTAGCTACTGTGCTGCAAAAACTTCAGAGACCTCACCAGTGTAGTCCAAATTAAGGTCTGCATATGCACATGATGTTTCTGAACTCTGACACCACCAACCTCACACACTGCACAATGTATTATATTCAAATTCTCACCAATCAACATTCAAGACTTCTGTCTAGAATTCAGATGCTCCACCTCACTCACAAACATTGGCCAAAACTGCCAGCTTAACTCCACACCTTGCATTTTCATTTTCTTCCAGCTATTCTGCTGTGACAGACACTGACATCCAGCACCTTGTAGCATTCTCATTGACATTCCTCCTTCTCTTTTGCGGGACAGGTTTGCACATAACAGCTGTGAATAACTGTTGAACAGGTAGATCTGCATCTCTTTGAAGTCTAAAAGAGACACGAGGAGATGCTGACAAAGCCTTAAAATACTACTGCACTGGTTTTGTAATCCAGAAGTCCAAACTAACGTCCTGGTGGCGCAGGTTAAAATTCCATTACACTAGCTAGTGGAATTTAAATTCAAATAAAATAATCTGGAATATAAAGCTCATCTCAGTTATGGTGAGAATTGAAATCATTGTTGGTTGATGTAAAAAAAAATCTGGTTCACTAATTCCCATAAAGGGAGAAAATTAGCCATTCCCACCCTGGTATGGCCTACATGTGACCTTCAGCTCCACAGTTATTATTTTGACTCATAAATGCCCTCTAAAATAGTCCAGCAATTGACTCACTTCAATGAGGATTAAAGTTGCTCAATAAATGCCTTTACTAATGATGTTCAAGTTTCGTGAAAGAAAATAGATTGTGGTAAAAGTTAATGATCGGCCAGTGACTGAGAACATTTCAACCAGTGTTGCCTAGAACATCAAAGATTGCAGTTTGTTCATGTCTTGTGCACTTTCCCAAATCTCTCATTTCTCTCATTCTGCTGTCTGGCATGAGGTTTAGCAGTAGATGGTGTTACCAAGGATCCTTTGTTTTTCACCCACTACCCCTTGCCTTCCTTTTCTTCATTTTTGCTTTCAAATACACAAGAATTGCTAACTGGCCAGCCAGGGGAGTTACATCATGCAAGATAGGAGTAAGAACAAGTACCTGATAACGAATCATCATTACTTGATCTGACATTCACACTGGACAAACTTTAGTGGTTACTCTAAGGATGGGGCAGCATGCATTGAGTCATCAAAAAGATAGCAGCGTGCCAGCTCCATGAAGGCAAAGTTGTAGTTGATTACGCTGCAGTTGACTCAGATGTAGATTTCAATTGCATGGGTTATAAAAGATGCTTGGTACAAGCAAAGCTGACACTTGACAAAGCCTGGCTGTAACTTGGTAGAGGGCTTTGCACAGAGCTGGGAGCCTGTCCTTTCTAAGGCGCTAGTAGTGGCCAACAGTACTTATAGATCCAGGCATGATTCAATGTCTAGCTTTTGATGTCTCAGTGTCTATTATAGCACTGGGAGAATCCATCTGCCTGCTGCAGTGGAAGTTCAGACGTAGTTCACGAGATCCGTATTTGTTGACATTCAAGTCCACCTTGTGGCCATGCAGATTCAGACTTGCTATCAATACCCAATCAGCCATGCAGTCTGTCACAACAGTCCAGCAACAAAAATGCACCTCTACCTCTGTCCCTTCTTTTCCTCTATCTCTTCTTCCTCCTTTGATGTTCTTTGCTGAAAACTTGGTGATGAGAACAATGCATTCACAACAGCCAGATTGTGTGGCATATGGTTGGCCACTACAAATTTGAAGATGTGCTCCAGCATGTATTATAGCTTTTACCCCAAGAACCCCAGACAGAAGAGTCATTTGAAATGCCAATGGTTCGCTTCACAACATTTTAATATTAGCTTTACACAGGCTGTTGATATTGTGTGGGCAATGGAGGGCATTCATGAACCATATGTAGAGTTATGTAGACATTGTCACAAAGCAGACAGTCTCTGTTTTGCCATGCTGTATCAAATGTGGTGGCAATGGTTGCCTGGATCAAAATGAAAATACTTTGGCTATGTTAGATAGCAAACATTCATTGACATAATGCTTTGTGTATGACTGCTCCAACTGCATATTATGGATCCGGTGCACCTTGCATTTCTAGTGCATCTCCAAATGAGATGAGATGCCTACAGAGTCACATGCTCCCTGCAGCAAAACAAACTTCCTAATCTGGTAAAGCCTGGAGTCCACTCTTCCTGCTTTTCTGTGGTTTGAGAATGGACTAAAACCCGACATAGAAGGGATCTCTTACCTCCCTAATATAGCAATGCATAAAATATGCGATGTTGGCAATCATCGTCAACTAAAACCTGGGTAGATACAGGTCCGGACAAATTGAAGGTCTAAGGGCCTTGAAAACCATTGATGGTGTCTTTGCCCATTTCTGAGACAGCAGGCCTATTTGGAGGAGGTGGCATACTTCAATTATCACCTCCATAGTGGATTGCAACATTCTGATTCCTGGGTGACGTAGAAGTGAGAGAAGTGCTCCCTGGATATGTTGGTGACCATAAGATCATAATGCAAGTTTTCCATTCCACTGGGACTTTATCTGTGATTTTAAAAAGCTTTATTACTTGTGTAACCACTGTCTCTGTAGCTACTTATTTAAATATCTAAGGATGCATCCCATCAGGTCCAGGGAATTTATCAGTCTTTAGCCCCGTTGGTTAATCTAGACTTTTTCCCTTAGCGTTATTTATTTATTATTTCCTTTTTTTAGTTACTTGATTTTCTTTTGTATTTTTGGAATGCTTATTAATGTCTTCTATTGTGAGTACTGATACAAATATATTTATTTAACTCCTCTGCAATTTCCTGGTCCCCCTTTATTATTTTCTCAAGCTCATTGCCTAAGGGGCCTATGTTCACTTTGCCCTCTCTCTTCCTTCTTATGTACTAAAGATCCTCTTGATCTCTGTCTTAATATTACTTGGATGTTTATCTTCAAAACTTCATCTTTTTCTACTTTTTTGTCATCTTTTGTTGGCTTTCAAAATTATTTCAATCCTCTAGACTACTATTCGTCTTTACCATGTTTTATGCATTTTTTTCCTTTCAATCTGTTGCTTTCCTTGACTTTCCTAGTTAACTATGTTTGGCTTATCCGCTTCCTAGAATCCTCTTTCTCACTGGGATATATCTTTGATGTAAGCCATTAACAATTTTCTTAAATTTTTCCTCAACCATTATTTGCTGGTTTTCCAAACCCAAACCTCAGTTCTGTTTCCTTTCCCCATCCACTCCAGCCAGTTCACCCTCATTTCTTTCTAATTAGCCTTATTTCAATTTATTACATTTGTTTCTGACCAAGTTCTTCCCATGCCATTACTCATGATAATTACTCCATAGGCACTGAAGTCTTAAGACTGGGGAGGTTAGTCTGCAATTCAATTTATTAAAGAGATCCAAAATGAGCCACAATAATGTCACAGATAACAAGGTGTAGAGCTGGATGAACACAGCAGGCTAAGCAGCATCATAGGAGCAGGAAAGCTTGACGTTTTGGGCCTAGACCCTTCATCAGAATGTCATATTTGCTAGTCTTCAGTTCTAAAGCTAGGAACTGCACAGCTATGCTTGTAGCTGTCATCACATGTGGCTTTGCCAATAACAGGAGACCAATAACTCCAGTTGATTCTATCAATTATTCATTTTCTCATGTTTGCCGGAAGGGATACAGTACAGGTGAGAGGAACGTGGAACAAAGTATATGAGGAGGATTCTTCCTACAAGGCATTACTATCACCACCCCACAAAATTGATATTACCATGGATATGCCATGAGTAGCTCACGGAGAAACATTACTATATTGGAGAAAACTACGTTCGATGAAATAAGCAACATTGGAGCTATGCTACTTGCCACTGGTATTGAAAATCATTTACTTCAACAACAGTCAATTTTTGTGAGATCGACTTATTTCGAGCACCCTCTATTGGAATTGGCAGAGTACCATCCAGGATATTGTCATGGAACGCTCCTGTTCTGAAACTATTAGGTATTTCAGTAAAATTGGAAATTGTATTCAGTTTAGCACGGTGGTACGATAGCAATGTAGTTGAACCATGTAGCTTAATGATGAAGTTTAATGCAATAAAGTGGGAAGTGATATATTTTTTGAGGAGGAATGAGAAGAGGCAATATTAAATAAGTGATGCAAGTTTAAACATGGCAAAGGGGCAAGAAAGGATTGAGGTCACTACACAAATCCTTGAGGGTCTGAAAACTTTAAATTAATGTGCAGGATCTTCGACTTGACAGATAAGTGTGGAGACTTCTAAGGCAATGATATGATGCTTAACCTTTCTAAAGCACTGTCAGGCCTTAGTCAGAGCATTTTAATGGTCAATACTCAGCACCACATTTTTGGAAGGATGTCAAGGCACAGAAGGTGGTGGAAAGGATTTTGGCAGAATTACACCAGGGATGAGGAACTTCAGTTTCATAGAAATTCTACAGAATTTGGAACTGTTCTCCTTACAAGAGAACCGGTCCAGGGAAATTTGAATAGCTGTGTTCCAACAGCCATTTGTGGGGTTTTGAGAGAACAAATAAGGAAAAAATGTTTTTTACTGGTGGTAGAGTCAGTAGCTAAGGAATACAGATTTAAGATAATTGAAAAAAGAACCAGAGGGGTATTTTTCACAAATAAATAACATTCTAAGAATATGAGAAAGAGTAGGCCATGCAGCTCTTTGAATCTTTGCCACCATGACTGATCCAAAACCCCAAATTCACTTTCCTGTCTGATTCCCAGATCTATTGATTTATATAAAGTCCAAAAGCATATTGATCTCAGCCTCAAATATACTTCATGACTGAATTATTTTGCAGTGAGTTGCCATGACCTGGAAAGCGCTGTCTGAAAGGTTTCTAAGGCACTTCACAGGAATATCATACAATTTTGTATAACTATAAATGCTTTCAAAAAGATCTTAAAAAAACAAAAAGTTGCTGGACTCAAAAATTCAGTAGGGTTCTGAGAATAATTAAAAGGACAGACGCTGGTATAAGTTTGGGATTATGTATATCACAATTTAGTTTCCAACCAAGAGAAAGCATACAGTTGGAAATCTGAAGGAGCTTGTATTGCAATGTACCTTTCAGGGCATTGTTGCTTTAAAAATAATAACACCCTACTTTTGGTGAAATCATGAAAAATGGTGAAGTATTTAACTTTTTCATCAACGCTTTTTGCATTTTTCATTCATTATTTATTTTTGCTGACTTCTGTTAGCATTAACTTTCTATTCAAGTTCAATTCAGGTAGGATTGAGGTGACATATTTTGATATAAAGAACATGGGGAGACAGTATAAAATGAAGGGTACTATTCTATTGGGTATGCAGGAGCGGAGACCTGGGTAAAAGGATACAAAAGTCATTATAGGTGGCAGTCAAATACAGGTATTAATAAAACATTCAGTATTCTAAGCTTCATAAAAAGGGACATAGAGTGCGAGAATAGGGATATTATGGTGAACTTATATGAGAGATTGGTTAAAGCTTAGCTGGAGTATTGTGTATAGTTCTGGGCACCACGTAGTAGGGACGTGAATGCATTACAGAGTGAGCAGAAGAATTTCACGAGAATGATTCCGGCAGTAAGACACTTCAATTATGAGGAGAGACTGGAGAATTTGGGATTGTTTTGCTTGGAGATAAGAAAGCCAAAAGGAGGATAGAAGCTTTCAAAATCCTGAGGAGTGTGGTAGAACTGATAAGGAGAAGCTGTTCCTGCTCATACACAGATTGATAACTAGCTTAGGGAAGTGTGAAATTTTAAAGCATTTTGCAAAGGAAGTAAATGTGAGGTGAGGAAAAAACTTTTTTCACACACAAGTACTTAGTCCCTGGAATGCACTGTCTGGAAGTATGGTGAAAGGAGGCTCAATTGATTCATTCAAAAGTGCATTGGATGATTACTGAAATAGAAACAATATGCAGGTTTACAGGGAGATAAGACAAGAGATTGGAGAAACAGTACAGACGCATTAGGCTGAATGATCTCCTCCTGGCATAACAATTCTGCAATTCTGAGATTCTATTCTATTTTAATAGTTATTTCATTCATAAAGAAAAACATGTCTTGTGTTTTGTACTCAAAGAGAATGGTATTTTAGGAAAAGATTACAGTTCAGCAAATTATTACAACTGAGATAATTGTTAATGTATTAGTTAGGCTCATTCGTAAAAACAGATCACAGAAAAGGTAAGTCTTTGGACAGTAGGGGACAAGATCTGCTTTAAGAACACTTATGAAACAAAGGGTGATTTGGTAAAAATAAAACAAATCAGAAAACTGGAATCATGGCAAGAATTCTGAGATTTATTTGCATTGAAAAACTTAGAGACCTTTTTTTTCATGAAATAAAAAAAATTGAGAAAATTGCGTTTTGTGGGAAATTTAATATCAGGTGTACATCTTAATTTTTTTGACCGCTAACTGAAAGTCTTGATTGTCCAGTTCAAATTGGGCATGAACACATTGTACATTCTCTACAAGGTCACTACATATAATTTGGCAACATGACAGGAAATTTTCCATGATGTGGAAATACAACACATCAGAAATTGACCTTCAACTTGCCTGCCACATAAGGTCAGAGGTAAAGTTCATATAGTATACTCAGTATGAGCAAAGTTCAGCAGCAACAAAACCATGCAGAGGGATTGCAAGAGGAGATTACCCAAAGAATATTGCCTCCAATGCAGACAGCAAGACGACTTTGTACTCACTGTTAATTTGTGTTAAAATTACAGATCTGGATTAGTGATGAGGGTGGTGTGGTGGTGACGTCAGTAGCTGAGTAATCCAGCACTGCACATTGATGTTTTAGGGACATGGATTCAAATACCAATATGGCAAACAGAACTTACCTTCAATTTTTAAAAAAATGAAACTTAAAAAGATAGAATGGTGACCATGTAACCTATGCCATTTGTTGTAAAAGCCTATCAGATTCATTTATGTCCTTTCGGGAAGCAAATCTCCCCTTCTTGTCTTGTCTGGTCTTCATGTGACTGCAGACATGTAGCAACATGTTTGAGTCTTAATTGCTCTTTGCAGTGGTCAGGCATGTCAGCCAATTGTACCAAGCTGTGACAAAGTCTAAATAAAGAAATAAGATTGGACAGACTATATAGAACGACAAAAGTAAACACAGCACCGTCAATCCTGAAAATTCTTCCTTACCAAAATCTGGGGGCTTTTGCTAAAACCTGGAGAGCTGTCCCACAGACTAGTTAGGCAATAGCTTGACAAAGCCATACTCATGCAATTGAACCATACAGAAAATGTTCCATATATCACTATCACCATCCCTGGGTCCTGTCCCGCTGGCTGGAACACCAACAAGATATGGTAGCATAGTGGCACGTAGACAGGAATGAGTGCCTCAGGTCAAACATGGGCAAGGAAATCTCCTGCTGATTACCACTTCCGGCTCTCGCCCTTGACTGATATATCAGCACTCCTCTATGTTGAACACAACTTGGAGGAAACACTTAGGGCTCTAAGAGCACAAAATATATTCTAATTAGGGGGACTTCAATGTCCATTAGCAAGCATGGCTCAGAAGTACTACTACTGTCCAAGCCAGTCAAGTTCTCGAGGCCATAGCTCCTACACTGTTTCTGTGGCAGATGGTGAGGGAACTACCAAGAGGAAATAATCTCCTTAACTTCATCTTTACCAATCTACCTATTGGAGATGTGTACGTCCGGAATATTTTTTATAGAATCCCTACATTGTGGAAACAGGCCCTTCAGTCCAACAAGTCCACACCAACCCCCAGAGCATCCCACCCAGACCCATTCCCCTATAAGCCCACCTAATCTACACATCCTGAACACTATAGGCAATTTAGCATAGCCAATTCACCTAGCCTGCACATCTGTGGGAGGAAACCTGAGCACCCGGAGGAAACACACACAGACACGGAGAGAATGTGCAAACTCCACATAGATAGTTGCCCAAAGGTGGAATCGAACCCGGGTCCCTGATGGTGTTAGGCAGCAGTGCTAACCACTGAGCCATCCAAAGGTGTGCAGGCTAGGTGAATTGGCTATGCTAAATTGCCCATTGTGTTCAGGGATGCGTAGATTAGGTGGTTTTATAGGGGAATGGATCTGATTGGGATGCTCTGTGGGTTGGTGTGGACTTGTTGGGCCGAAGGTCCTGTTTCCACACTGTAGGGATTCTATAAGTAAAAATTGTCAGTAGGAGTGATCAGTGCACAGTCAATATCGTCCTGGTTTCATGTTGAGGCTACCCCCTATTGTGTTGTGTGGCACTGCTGCTATGTTAAGTGGAACAAACTTTGAACAGACCTAATAATCAAATCCACGTATCCATGAGTTTCTGTGGACTATCAGCAATAGCTGAATTATATTCAACCACAAACTGTAACATCATTCACTGACAAGTCTCCATTCTACCATTACCAACAAATCAAGTGATCAAGCCTGGTTTAATGAAAAGTACAGGATAACATATCAAGAACAGCAGCTGGTATGACTGAAAATGAGATGTCAACCTGCTAAAGTAACAGCACATGGCTACCTGTATGCCATATAGCAGAAGTAACATGCAATAGATGGGGCTAAACAATCCCACACCCAAGCCATCAGATCTAAGCTTTGCAATCCTTCCACATGTGAGCATGAATTTTGGACAATTAAACAATTAACAGGGGGTGAAGGCTTCACCTTGTACAGTGCTGAGGTGGCGATAGTCAGGAGCGTCAAGTTCCTGAGAGTGATGATCACCAACAGTCTGTTCTGGTCCACCTAGGTCAGCATAATGGTCAAGAAAGCACACATCTCTACATCCTCAGGAGGCTAAGGAAATTTGGCATGTCCACAAGGACTCTTACCAATTTTTAGAGATGCACCATAGAAAGCATTCTAGCTGGATGCATCACAGCGTGGTTTTGTAACTGCTCTTCCCAAGACCACAAGAAACTACAGAGAGTTGTGAACACAGCCCAGTCCATCACACAAACCAGCCTTCCATCTGTTGACACCACTTATACTTCCCACTGCCTCGGGAAAGCAACCAGCATAATCAATGATGACTCCTTCCCTGATTATATTCTCTTCCACCCTCTTCCGTTGGGTAGAAGATATAAAAGTTTGTACACACGCATGAATAGATTCAAAAACAGCTTCTTCCCCACTGTTATTAGACTTCTGAATGGATTTCTCAAATTTTAGGTTTAAAATTGATCTCTGTCTCTCTGTAGCCATAACATTATATTCACTGCTCTGTTCCATTGCCCTAATACACTTTGTATGGTATGATCTGCCTGTACTGCACCCAAATAAGAGACTCTAGTAAATCAAATCAAATCAAGTCAAAACCCATCCCCATCCTTAATGATGGGGATTCCAGAAATGGACCAGGTTGAAGTATTTGCATCAATCTTCAGCCAGAACTGCCAAGTCGGTGATCGATCTCAGCCGCCTCCTATGGTCTGCAGCAAATACCAGTCTTTAGCCAATCCTATTCACTCCACATGATATAAAGAAATGGCAGATGACACTGTATACTGCAAAGGCTGTGAACCTTGACAACATCCTGACAATAGAAATGAAGGCTTATGCTCCAGAACTAAACGCACTCTTAGCCAAGCAGTTCTGGTACTGCTGCAACACTGGTATCTACCTGTCAGTTTGGAAAACTGTCCATTTATGTCCTCTGCACAAAAAAACAGCACAAATCCAACAGATCACATTCAGTGCTGTCAGAATCAAAAACAGAAATTGCTGGAAAAGCTCAGCAGGTCTGGCAGCATCTGTGAAGAGAAATCAGAGTTAACATTTTGGGTCCGGTGACCCTTCCTCAGAACATGCTTTCAGTGTACTTTTCAGCATTAGCAAAGTAATGGAAGTGGTAATAGACACTGCTATCGAGCAGCACTTACAAAGGAATAGCCCACTTCCTGAAATTTTGTTTGAGTGAGACGGGGGCCACTTGGATCCTGACCTCATTACAACCTTTGTCCAAACATGTACAAACGAGCTGAACTCCAGAGGTGAAACATGTATGACTGCCTTTGACAAAAGGCATCGATCAACTGAAATTCGCAACAAACACAAATAATATTGAAATTAATGGAAATCAGGAGAAGAATGCTGTTCTGGTTAGAGTCATACCTAACAAAAAGGAAGATGGTTGTGGTTGTTGGAGATCAATCCAGTGAAGAGTTGGATGATATCAAGGTTTGGGCAGTGCATTGAGTGTAGGAGCTGAGAGGTTATGTTGTGGCTGTCCAGGCCGCTTTTGGAAAATTGCATTCAGTTCTGGTTTCTCTGCTACAGGAATGATGTTGTGAAACATGAAAGGATTTTGAAAAGATTTGCAAGGATGTTGCCAGGGATGGAGGGTTTGAGCTGAATTTTCTGGGTTTGTTTTCCCTGGAATGTCGGACGACAAGTGGTGATCTTACAGAAGTTTATAAAACCATGAGGGGCATGGATCGGGTGAATAGTCAATGACTTTTCCCCAGGATAGGGGAGTCCAAAACTAGAGGGCATATGTTTAAGGTGAGAGGGGAAAGATTTAAAGGGGATATAAGGGACAACTTTTTCTTGCAGAGGGTGATACATGTATGGAATGAGCTGCCAGAGGAAGTGGCAGAGGCTGGTACAATTACAACATTTAAAAGGCATCTGGATGAGTATATGAATAGGAAGATTTTAAAAAGATATGGGCCAAATGTTGGCAAATGGGACTAAACTAAATTTGGGATACCTGGTTGGTATGGATGAGTTGGATGGAAGGCTCTGTTTCCACGCTGTGCAGCTCTGTGACTGTATGACACGAAGTAATAAGTAGCATTCATGCCACACAAATCCCAGGTAATGACCATCTTTAACAGCAGCATTACCATTGCTGAACCTGATACTATCAACATCCTGGGGTTTACCATTCACCAGAAACTGGAATGAATGAGCCATATGAATACTATGGTTACAAGACCAGGTTAGGGGCTGGGAATTTTGCAGTGAGTAACTCAACCCCTCTCTCTCCAGTGCCTGTTGACTGGACAGGACACAAGTCAGGAACAGGATGAAATTGTCTGCAATTGCTTGGATAGGTACAGTTTTAACAACACACAAGAGACTTGACACCATTCAGGACAAAGTAGCCCTGTTGAATGACCACACCATCCATCACCTTCAAAATTCAATCTCTTCAGAACTGATGTAGTGGCAGCAGTGTCCAACATCTACAAGATGCATTGTTGTAGCACACCAAGTCTCCCTTAACAGCACGTTACAAACCCACGACCTCTGTCATCTCGAATGACAGGGCAGCGGATGAATGCTGTCTTACTTCTAAATCTCACAAATTGCCCACAATGCCTGAAATTCAAACATGACAGCCACAGTTGCCAAACAAATTGTGTCACAATCACAGACATGCTACTCCCTCTCTTGTGGAATGGTATGACACGTAAGTGGAGGCAATAGGACCTAAACAGTAGTAAACAGGTAGGATTTCCTGCCCTTGATCCCATAAAATACATGGTGGTCAAAGTATTGGAAACCATGACTAAGGCCATGGTTAGTAGTGAGCTGAAGCAAAAATATACCACTGTTCCTGTACCTAATCCTCTTTTCTACTCATCACAACCCCACTATCTTCCAATTCTTTCCGGCTTACAAGTTCCAGACAGTGTAAGTGTGCACCTTTTGCATTCTGCCACTAAAATGACCCCACCACCACTCTCCTCCACAAAGCCACCCTGTGTTATTCGCTTTCCAAGAACTGCTACCTGGCCAGGTAATGATGGAAGAACAAGTGTTAGAGAACTAAGAAGATACCAGAACTTGCTGTAACTACTTAGAATCATAGAATCCCTATGGTGCAGATAGAGAATGTACAGCCATTGAGTCTGCACTAATCCTCCAAAGAGCATCCTACCCAGACCCAGTCCCCACCCAATCCCTGTAATTCCACTTTTAATCGTGGCTGCACAACTTTGACCTTTACGAGACAGTTTAGCATGGCCGATCCACTTAGCCTGCACATCTATGTCTGTGGGAGGAAACTGCAGCCCCCAGTAGAAACCCACGGAGACACAGGGAGGAATGCAAATGCCACACAGACAGTCACCCAAGGCTGGAATCAAACCTGGGTCCCTGGTGCTGTGAGGCAACAATGCTAACCACTGTGCCACCATGTCACCCCACTGCAGACCATCAACTCAGATTTTGACACTGCATATCATTTACAGTATAGTCTAGAGGCACGATCTGGACAAGGAGAGACACGGGCACAAAAATCCTGCAGCCGGGACAGTCAATAGGGTAAACACAAGTGACAACTTACCGGGCGTCAAAGTCCTATACACGTTCTGCTACAGAGAATATAAATGATGAGGAAATCTATGGAAGCAAGTTTATAGGTATGTACAATGAAAGGGTTAGTGCAATGGCAGCCTGCCAGAGAGCCAGGGGTTGCTATGAAGGAGAATGAAGATGTCCAGCACCCACTTAGCACAAGGTTTGAAAAAGAGCCTGGAGCCCATTCCTATAGTGTGAAAATGGTGGTGAACTCCTTTAGTGAACCAGTGGAAATAAAAGCATAGTGCAGCATCTGACAGCCAGTGTCTTACTGGCGTTTGTGCCCTTGTTGTTCCAGTATAATATTGAAGCCATGAGGGAAAGTATAATTCATGCCCTCAATTTGCTTTTTCTGTTGAAATGGATAAGTTTGTGAACTCTCCCGTGGACTCCAACTCTCGGACTAGCTATCGTCAAGTCCACCCTCTCACCAGCACTTTCAAGAAGTGCACTCAGCGATGTCTAGGAGATAGGTTAATGTAGTATTTTGGGTAATGCCAATTAATCAGCATCAGGTTACTGAAATGAGCAAATGAAAACTGTATGGACCAACGGTATTCATCATAACTGTGTGCGCAGCTACCTGAATCACAGAGCGGACCCATAAGTCATTTGAAACCATTTTTAAAACGTAAGTAAATGGCATGCCTGCAGTCTCTGAATGTCCTTAATAATAGCTGTTCTATTTATTCTAAATATAATGTATTGATCATGTCGATCTTAACCTGTAAAACCTTTTCATGAAAGTTCTGAGCCTATGTGGCTAAAAACATGCATGCCCTGAGCCTCATCTGAATGAGTAGGTGTTGGCATAGGAGAAGCAACGTTCACATTGCTGACCCCTTTGCTTTTTATGTGTTTGTTTAGACCAATGACAACATGTCACAGGGTAGTTAAGTGATCAGAAACATGCTAACTTATTTGGATTTGCACCAGCTTAATGAGCTGGACTTTGCTGCAGGTTTGGAAACCCATTTGTGATATTACAAACCTATCAGAAATTGTTAACTTTCATCTACAGTGTATACCTTTCTAACACTGCTGTTTCCAAATGTTGTTAAACCATCAGGAGCATTACTAGAAACTAGAAAAAATAATCGCATAATTACTGTGACACAAACCACACCATATGGATTGTAATCTGACACTAAGAAAATAAATTGCTAAATTGAAATTATGTGAACTCACAATTTCATGTGTTACAGAGGGGAGGTGAAATAAAATGAACTCCGGACAGTCACTCTAAAATCAACAACTAACAATTTATTTATCTAACTCTAATAAATTAACAGAGCAACTAACAAACCAAAAAATTCCTGCTTAACTTCTAATTATTCTCAAATAAAACAAAATTCTAATGGTATGCTGTTCCAATAGATACAAGTACTATGTATATATACCAAATTAATTTAAAAAAACTAGAACTTAATCTCTCAAAATTACAGCAAAATTAACCTCATGAAATTAATTCTTCTGGAATGGTCTTTGCCTACTCTGCTGTCCTCCAGTCAGGAATATTAACTAAGAATGCCCTGGCACCATTATTTAGACGATGCTTACTCTGAAAGCTCAGAGATTTCTGTGACAGCCAATGATCCTTTCCTTTATCGCTGACAGCTCTTCTCTTGGCACATGACAGTTAACTCTCACACCGATTTTCAAATGCTCTCTTCTTTTATACCCTTGATGCCCTATTAATTTCTTATAATAGGATTGATTCTAGGTGGTCAAAACCGTTATAGTTCAATTTAATTGGGTTTTGGTATCTAGGGCTTGGTTTAAATTAATTGGATAAATTCAAAAACCTTTTGTCTTGGTACAAATGTTGCTTTGATTGCTAACAGTATAGCCTTTTGATATAATGTTTCAATTTCAAGAGCTCTCTGAGCATCTGCTGCTGTCTGCAGACCTTTTTTTTTAAATCTCCATGCCTAAAAAATCATCACCTTTTAAAGTGACCACACATTCTTCCACACTATCATTTTACAAACATCAAAGCCTAATGTCCTGCCTTCCAATCCACAAGTACTATACACAATTTTCGCACCACCTCCCCATTTAAGAAAAAAAATGAACCATCATGATGAAAAGATGGCTTCATTTACTTTTCTGGACCTTAACGCCATTATTACTAGATCCATAGATCATTAATCTAGAGTTACACATTCCATACTAATTTTATGTACATATATATAAAACACTGAACACTACTGTGCCTATCTTATATACACATTTTCCTTTTAATCCCTTGATAATGCATCTGCAATAACATTTTCATTACTCACAAAACATACAATCTGTGTATTAAATGCTTGTAACATAAGACTCCAACACAATAGTCTGGTGTTTTTGCCTTTAAATTTTTCCAAAAATGTCAAAGAGTTGTGTTTATTTAATGTACACAACCGTCTCTGTTACATTGTTTGCAACATAAATATTAAAATGTTGTAAGGTCAGTACCAAACCCAATAATTCCTTTTACAACAGTTGAATGTTTTCTCTGGTGGGTATTGAGTTTCTTTGAAAGATAACCAATTGCCCTTTCAATTCCACAATCATCCTCCTGTAACAACACAGCTCCAAACCTTACATCGCTTGCACCGATAATGACTTTAAAGGGTTTCAAAAAATTTGTCATGGCTAAAACTAGTGCGGTGGCTAACACTGCTTTTAAATTCTCAAATGCCTCCTGGCATTGTTGTGTCTACCCAAATTTTGTGTTCTTCTTTAACAAATCCGTTAGCGGTGCCACCACGCTACTAAAGTTTGGTTCAAACTTCCAGTAGAATCTACTCAGTCCCAAAAATCGTAACACCTCTTTCTTTGAGGATAGTCTTGGAAATTTCTTGATGGACTTTGTCATCATGTTCCTTGGTGTCATTCTTCCATGTCCAATGTTGTGTCCTAAGAACTTCACTTCGCAAATTCTGTCTTTGCCAAATTAGTGATCAACCTAGCCTTCTCTCAAGAGCTCTGCCAATTGCTCTATTTGACCTGACCACAAATGGCTAAAGATCACGAAGTCATCTATATAGACGGCACAATTAGTCAATCCTGCCACAATTCTGATCATAAGTCTTTGAAATGTGGCTGGTGTTTGTTCATTCCAAAGGGCATTACTTTAAATTGGTATAGCAACATTTGGGATTACAAATGCAGAGACTTCTTTCATTGTCTCCGACAAAGGTGCTTGCCAGTAACTACAAATTAAATCCAACTTTGTGATGTGAGTGGTTTGTCCAACATTTTCCTCACAGTCCTCCAGCATTGGAATTGGGTATGAGTCTGATTTAGTCATAGCATTAACCTTTCAATAATCTACTCCGAATTGTTGAGTACTATCAGGTTTGGGAGCCAACATGTTTGGCGAACTCCACTCGCTTTGACTTGGCTCAATGATGCCTTCTCGGAGCATCGCTTCCACTTCCTTCTGTACTCATGCTGGTTTGAGAGTATTAAGACTGTAAGGGTGTTGTTTTATCAGAACAACATTCCCTATGTCAACCTCATGTACTATACTATTAGTTCTCCCTATTCTGTTTCTGCACATGTCCTCATAATGCTGCAAGAAGCATTTCAATTCAGCTCTCCGCTCCTGAGACAGATAGCTCACTACCCTATCTCATTCTCTGAAGGCTTCCTCATTGTTTAATTTATTCTGAGGCACATTAAAATCTAAATCATCTGGATCTGATTCCTCACTCATTTTTCTTTATGTACTGACAAGGAAGGTATTAATAGCTTATATTTACCTTCCAATTTTGGCAGGATTTTGCAGCAACGCATTGCAGAAATCTTCATTAACTACATTATCAGTTGAAGACAAGGTACTTCTTGTAATAATACCATTTGACAGTATGACAAACGTCGCAGCTGCTCTATCGTCACTGTTAAAAATGTAGGCGGAAAAGAATTAAAGATTTTTTTTACTAGGCATAGGTTGACGCCACCAATCTCTGGTAGAAGACTACATTTTTCCATCTGATACCATTTTGTTCAACAATACAAATGAGCTAAAGTTGTGGGACTACATCAATTATGTTAAATGCACTTCCACAATCCCCTGACATTACATTAATGACAACTGAATTTGTATGATGTTACAAGGCAATTGAGCTGAAAATTGTGCAGGGGGTGGCAGAAAGCAAAAGATAAATAGATTTAGTATATAAAATCCAGCCTCTAATGTTTCTTTTCAATTCAGATACAATGAATGCTATAACCTGCTGGATACTAGAATACTTGGCAGAGTCATTTAAGGCATGAGGCATAGGTTCCTGCTCTTATCAGATTTTACATGTATATTCAGCACAAAATATGCGAGAATGTTTGTGATGATTATTATCAGATTCTAACATTGAGCTGCAAAGGTTGTTCTTGTTCTTAAAATGTATGCATTTACAATACATTAACAGTGACTCCATCAACCAAGTGAGATTCAATTTATTATTTATTGAATTAAAAATCAAAGTCAGGCTATGCAGTCTTCTAGTGCTGTAGCTAAAATTCCTCAATGGTGTAAGGTAATCCTACACAGTGATAAGTACTGTAAGACTCGGTGGTTATTGAGTCAATCCATGTTTGACACTTGACATGAATTGATAACCTGAGATAATACGGTTTAGGGGCTACATTACTTGGAGAGATGGAATCTTAGGACAGTGTTTCTAATATATCTACCTTTTTTCTCAGACCAGGACATCCCCAACCATTGTGATCGTTCAGGCCCTCAACTGTATCCAACCCTTTATTATGCATTTGCTCCCACCGCTTCCCTTACCTCATTTCACCCACAACCCAGAATCATAAAAGGATTCATATTGCTCTCACTGTCCGTCCAACTCAACAGCACCCATTTTCAAAGGATCATCCTTCACCATTTCCATCACCTCAAGCATAATGCTAACCCACCAATAACATCTTCCCCTACCGCCAACTTCCAATCCACCTTTCCCTAAAATCAAAAGTGATGGAATATCTGCACTTTTATTTCTTGTTTCTTCAGCTTATTTCTTCTTTCCTCAGTATCAATGGCCTCCTTAACTCCTTAGAGATCAGGTGGCAATTGACTTTTACTTCTTTCAATTTAGTATATTGTATTAACAGTATACAATGGGGCCTCCACTATATTGAGGGAGACAGTATTTAGATTTTGTGGAATCTTTGCAGAACATCTCCATCCAGTCCACAGTATGAAACTGAGATTCCAGTCGCTTGACACATTAATCAACCACTGCGTTCTCACGCTCACACTTCTGTTGTCATCTTCCTGAAGATAATCCCAATATAAGCTAGAGGAACAGTGTACCATCTTTGATTCAGCTTTCTGAGCACAACATCAATTTCACCAAATTCAGACCATGAATTCTCTTCCAGTTTTGATTCTGCTTCTTTTTGGCGTGTGCCGGCTGAACCTAGTCTCTCCTTTGTAGCTTTTGGACAGGGATATTCATTATTCTGGCATTAAGACTCTGTAGGAATAAACAGGAACAAGACTAGCCTTCAAGCCTGCTCAGCCATTCGGTACAAGCATAGCTGATCATCCAATATGTTATATATGTCATATATATGTTTTTTTATGTTATATGTCATATCATTCACTCTGTTCCCATTTTCTTTCCAGATCCTTTGATCCCTTTAGCACTAAGAACTATGTCTAATGCCTTGGTGAAAATATTCAATGTTTTAAATTTAACTGCTTTTTGTGGCAGAGAATTCCACAGGTTCACCACTCTCTGGGTGAAAACATTTCTTCTCATTCAGTCCTAAATGGCCTATTACATATCCTTAAACTGCAGCCCCTCATTCTGGACTCCCCAGTCATCGGGAATATCCTTCCTGCATCTACCCTGATGATGTTTTATTAGTATATAGGTTTCTATGAGATCCTCCATCATCTTCTAATCTCCAGTGCACATATTCATAAACGATCCAGTCTCTTCATTAGTCAGCCCTTCCATCCTAGGAATCAGTCTGGTAAACCTTTGCACTCCTTCCATAACCAGAACATCCTTCCTCAAGTAAGGAGATCTAAACTGCACACAATAGTCTAAGTGTGGTCTCACCCAGGGCCTGTACGATCGCATTAAGACAATCCTGCTCCTATGCTTGAATCCTCTCATTATGAAGGCCATCGTACCATTTCTTCTTCACAACCTGTACCTGAATGCTTAATGTTTTTCTTTGAATTGTACAGAAATGTGTTAAGCATTCGTTTGCTAGTAGCTTACTGCAAAAAATCAAAGTAAGTTTCACTTCCTTTGCACATATGGTATTTTTCAATCATGGATCATTAAAGACATTTTAATTACTTTATATAGGATCTAAATGATTAAAAGCATCAATATTTCCTGAAAAACTCACTATGGCATCAAAAGTAAATCTTGAAAGCTTGCCTATGAAATTAGAGATAATACTCCGGTAAATAAAATGCTTAGGATCATATATTAATTGACAGTGGAGCCTTAAGTATAAGACCTAAGATTTCTGTCATGCAGTTCCTTATATTTTTAATGTTTTATAATAGATTTTAGCATCAATGAGTGACAGAGAAAGCACTGCTCTAATATATTGCATTTCATATTAATCATGGCTGGTCCTGACAATGAATATTTCACTGCAAGGTAAGATGTGATTCAATCACAGATTGAATGGAGGCAATCTATTTTAGCAATTATTAGACTGAAAATAAATTAGAGTAGCTCAAAAAAAAATACATGCTGTTTAAATATGTTGTTTGAAATAATGGCACCAAAATTCTGATTACAGTAATGGTGTTGCTAAGAGCAATGGAAGATGGAGGGTTAACATTTTAATCACATAGGGCACAATTTTCAGCACATAAACATAAGGTGTGGCACCATTAACTGGCAGAATTGTGCAGCAATGTCAGTTATTTCCTGAAGGAAGGGAACATGTGAGAATTTAGATTATTTTGTCTAGCAGCTGCTGCCTGTACTGCAAAACTAGCACAGCAGCCGATGACAAGGGCATATGGAACTTGACACCTCTGTTGGCGTTGATCCAAAAGTACAGAATTTTTTCAAGGAAATGGCAACAACCAAAGGTATGTGTGTGTATCCTTGTGAGTATGTATAAATATATTATACATGATATGTGCATAAGTATATACAAATAATATATATATTTCTAACAGAATAATGATGCAATTCAAGCAGACTAAACTTATTTAAAGACCTAAACCTGAACTGAAATGCTTACCTTTTAAAAAAATTAAGAACTGGAGATATAAAACATATCATTAAACATAACATAGCAAAATCTGAAGTTTAAGGCCTCAAAACCTAGGATTATGCAGGTCACCATTTGAGATGTTGATGATGTAACGGTTTATTTAACATCTAATTTGATATAAACCAAGAATGCCTGTATCTGAATGAACCAAATCAAAGTTATTTATTCTACCTCTTATCAAAAGTCAATCTCATTTATCTGCAATTTAGTAATTTCAAAAATACATTGCCTCCGTTTAATCTGTGGGGTAATTAGAACACATTTCGCCTTACAGTGAAAAATTCTTTGCCAACATACGATTGCTGAATGATGTAGAATGCAGTGAATTAAAGCAATCTATTCTCTGTCATTTATGAATGCTAACATCTAGTATAAAATTAAACTACAATGAACTGAAAAAAACCAAAATTGATATACTTAGTCGTTAACCAATATTTCTAACACATTTCATTTTTACTGTGTAGGTGGTCACATTTTATATTAAAGGCATATTCGAAGTATCAATAATACAAGACTGATCAATCAACATATGCACACTTAAAAATGTTATATTAGCTTGGTACTATTTATGCCTGTGGATTGGATATAATTGTAAGAATGAATTAAGTTGGTTAATTATAAGGATATTTCAATCAAGCATGTATTAGTGATACTTTTAGTGGAGACATGTATTTTCTGTTTAATATGCTACTGAAAATTTGAATAGTGATCTGTTCCAATACGTTTCACCTGAGGAGATGAACTAGAACTGACATCAGATCGAGAGGCAGCAGGTCAGTGTCATTTTGGAAGAAATCATACATTAATGGTCATATGTTCACAATGCAATACAACATAATTTACAATCATAATCCTATCCAATGCTAGTTTGGCAATATCAGAACCAAAGTGTTTCCTTCATACATTTTTCCTCTCATTTTCCACCTGATTCCTGCTCTTATATCTCCTTTCTTGACGATGTTAAATCATAGAGAAATACACTCGCATTATCATTAGGCTGTTTACATGGGTATTATTTATGTATAGATAATACTGTGGCAACATCACACCTAAGTCCAGCTTATTCTTATTTGATATCCATGCTCATGGACTTTCAGGAAATTTTCCTCCACAGCCATATAAAGTGAGTTGCACCAAGCCATGAAGGCGGGGATGTTCAGGCTGATTTTAGGAAAGTTGCCATCAACCCAATCGACATCTACTTCCGGAGCATACAGAAGCTAGATGGTATGCTGAATATTTCCAGTATTTTCTCTTTTTATTACACAGAACAATTCAGCACAGATTACCTTATACAGTAGATTTAGTTATGAATCTATTGAAATTTGAACTGAAAGGTATAGGTCAAGTCTGGGGAGAAAGGATTGTCTTCTTAGTTCAGTGGAGAGGATCTATTAAATGTGGAAGATACCAACGAGAAGGAGAAAACCTAAGGTAATCATTGTGAATCCACTGTGATCTGAAATTGCCACTAAATATAAGATATAAGATTTGAGAAAAAAAACAATTTGCAACTTAGGAGAAAAGGACAATTGAAAAATAGCAAGCATAAATAACTGAATTATTATGCTAAAATAAAATGTTGCATGTGAAGTGACTACGTGATAACAGCGCATCCATTCTGCTTTGCGACAAACCAGGTGGGATTTCTTTTCAAAGAAAAATAAATAAACACATGGAATGTATTTCAATATCCTTTGTTACTACATTGATTTGAGCCAAAGATGGAATGTACTTCATTAAAAATCTAAAACAGATCTCAAACACACGATTAAAGCATAGCTTACCTTATCAGTTAATACCATCAACAACATACATTATTTAAAATTTTTAACGGCATTTATTCACATTCTTACCCAAATATAGTAACCATAATTTGTGCAGCTTAGCACCATGAAAAACAAATGCCGGGAAGCCTGAGGCATCACTAATTTTCAGTATCAAAGTTTCAGTAAAATTCCTTAACTCCTTGTAAATGTTGTTTTCGAAACCAGAGTATTGTTTTAATTTTAGGATAACTGTTTTGAAAGCTGCTGCATTACAATCTTCACTTAGATTTAACTGGCGACTTATAGAAAACAGAAAATTAGCAAAATTGGAGTTAGTGTAGACCATTCACCCCACGGACCCTGCTCAGCATTCAACATGATTGTGGCTAATCTTCTATCTCAATGCCATAATCTCATGCTTTCCCCATATCCTTCATCAACTACAGCTTCAAGAAATCTAGCTATTTTATTCGTTAACACATTCAGTGTCCTGGCTTCCACAGCTTTCTGCGGCAGAGACTTCGACAAATTCACTATCCTGAATCTAAGAAATTTTTCTTCATCTCAGTCTAAATTGGCCTATTGAGTATCCTGAGAACCTGATCAAGGGGAATCATAACATTGGTTTACGCTCTGTCCAGTCCGTTAGAATGTTATATGTTACGTAAGATGGCATATTTTTCCAAACTGTAGTTGGCAAGATGGAACTTTTCCCCTCAGTGGAGGGATCAATGACCATGAGGCAGGAGGTTAAGAGGGGATGTAAGAAAAAAGAAATTCACTCAGAGGGTGGTTGAAATCTGGAATTCACTGTCTGTAAAAGTGGTAGAGGCAGAAACCCTAATAACAATGTAAGAAGTATTTAGATGTGCGCTTGCAATGCCAAGGCATACAAGGCTAATTGCCAAGTGTTAGAAAATGGAACTGAAATAGTTAGGTGTTTGTTTTAGACCAACGCAGACTTAATAGACCAGAGGGCCCTTTTCTGTATGACTCTATAAATCTTTCCTCATACAACAAACTTGCCATCCAACAGCTTTGATCTTATGTTTAAGCATCCATCAACATTTCACAATCTATGGACTCCCAAAGCGCTTTATAACCAATGAGTTAATGTCAATGTACATTTACTGTTCTTATTCCCACAAATGCAACAATTAACATGATGTAACATAAATAATAAATTTACAGATAGCCAGATCATCAATTTATAATGGTTGCAGGTCAATGTTATGAAACATCTCAATTCCTCCTCAACGCTCAGTGAATTCTTTACATCCATCTGAACAGATATGGGACTGGATGTTCACTTTTAAATGTAGCAATTCAAGGATTCCCAAACCCATTCCAAGAATTTAAGATTTTCAGGCGTGCTTTTCAAGAGCATGGGTTGGTTTAGGCTGAGAACCCACACCTAGCACTGCAGGCCTGGCTGAATCAATTGCTTGGCTCACAACACCTCAAAACAGTAAATTCAAAAGGTCTTCCTCACAGCTTGACTGCCAAGGTACACCCCTTCTTCCACCTCATATGGCCTGTCATGCCTCACAACAAGATTTGGAACATATATGCCAATTCACCCGCTATAGGTGTGTAGAGGCAATGAATCACACAGCCACAGCTGAACATGTAAAAAAAGCTTTTAAATGAGTAATTAATTTATAACTTTCCATTGTGTTAAAAAGAATTCCACTAGTGTCAATCATATATTTTCTAATCAACCTCTTCAGAAATGTCAAAGTGCCAGGTTCCTGGCTCAAAGGTACGGACACAACCCTGCACCAAAACATCCCATAATTGTCAATCATCCGTAATCTTCCAAGTTTAATTACCTGAAGTTGAAACGCCTGAAGTGGGAGGATATTTGAAACTAATTAATCTTGTGTAAATAAACATTGTGAAAAGACTTCTTGTTGTGCAGTAATAGTGTCCCTGCCTCTGAGCCAGTCCAACTTGCTCTAGAGGTGTGCCCTAACTAAACAGGTTGATGAGGGAAAGCATCTAACCTAAGGAATTGCTGCTGTTCTGAGACTGAGATTATTCACTAACAACAATAACTAAACATTATGAAATAGTTCTTGAGGTACAGTGGTAGTGTCCCTACCTCTGGGCCAGATAGCCTTGGTTCAAGGTCCACTTGCTTGAGAGCTGAGTCATCACGTACTTAAGCAGGTTGATTTAAAATAAAATCTAAAATGGAACGTACAATTAAGGTTTATCAAAACAAAAAAAGTTAACAATCTAAAACCCATGTGCATTCATTTGTACGACAAAAGTTCCATACCTATCCATTTCAAAAAAATTGTGAAATTAAGAGCAAAACACAAACAACCAGAGCTGTCAATCAAGTAGGGTTCAGATGTTTAAGTTCTCAGCTAAGAATATTTAATGTGTTGGAAATTGTGGAACATGTATTTAATTTTATTTATTGTAAATTGGGTTCTTGATTTTTAGAATTAGAAACACTGAATCCCTACATTGTGGAAGCCAGCTGGTCAGCCCACCAAGTCTATACCGACTCTCAAAAGAGCATCACAACCAGACCCACACTGCTACGTTATCCCTGTGACCTTGCATTTTCCATGGCTAATCCACTTAGCCTGCACCGCCCTGGAAACTATGGGTAGTTTACTGTGGCAAATCCACCTAACCTGCACATCTTTGGACTTTGTGAGGAAACCGGAGGAAATGGAGAAAATCCGCACAGTTAACCACTGAGCCACCATGCTGCCCCTGTAATGGAGGGCTCTGAAGTTAATAATCAACTTGTAATTGTATTTGTAGCCATGGTGATTTATTTTGAAATATTTTTAAGGCCTGGCTTTAGAGTCAATAGATTTTGCAATCATCTCAAACTGACTTTTATTTTAGATTGTTTTGAATCCCAGTAAGGTACATAATGGGGCTCAAGGTTTATTTGAGAGCTCTGGAACTTGACACTTTTTTAAGCTTGAGGGAAACACCTGGAGCTGAGAGAAGGAAACTTTTAGTCTCACTTTTGACTTCGAATTTTCTGCAGTCCTCACACTTTCCCATGTTGTACTCCATCTGCCACTTCTTTGCCCACTCTCCTAACCTGTCCAAATCCTTGTGGTCCTAACACTGACCCTTGCAGAACACCACTTGTCACCGACTGCCATCCTGAGAACGAAACTTTTAACCCCACTGTCTGCTTTCTGCCAGGCAGTCAATCTCCTGTCCATGCTAGCGCCTTGCCTCTAACACCATGGGCCCTTATCTCATACAGCAGCCTCCTGTGTGGCACCTTGTCAAAGGCCTTCTTGAAGTCTATTTTGAAGACTATTTTCTAAATGGGGAGAAAATACAGAAGTCTGAAGTGCAAAGAGACTTGGGAGTTCTAGTCCAGGATTCTCTCAAGTTAAACTTGCAGGTTAAGTCAGTAGTCAGGAAGGCAAATGCAATGTCGGCATTTATTTTGAGAGGACTTGAATATAAAAGCAGGGATGTACTCCTGAGGCTTTATAAGACTCTGGTCAGGCCACATTTGGAGTATTGTGTGCAGTTTTGGGCCCCATATGTCAGGAAGGGTGAACTGGCCCTGGAGCAGGTTCAGAGGAGGTTCACGAGAATGGTCCCCGGAATGGAAAGTTTAACATTTGAGGAATGTTTGAGGACTCTGGGAATATGTTCATCGGAATTTAGAAGGATACGGGAGGATCTAACTGAAACTTACAGAGTACTGAATGGCCTGCACAGAATAATGTTGGGAAGATGCTTCTATTGGTAGGAGAGACTAGGACCCAAGGGTATAGCCTTAAAGGGAAGACCTTTTAGAACAGAGATAAGGAGAAGCTTCTTCAGCCATAAAGTGGTGAATTTATGGAATTCAGTGCCACAGAAGGCTGTGGAGGCCAGGTCATTGAGTACATTTAAGACTGAGATATATAGATTCTTGATTATCAAGGGAATCAAGGGTTACGGGGAGAAAGAGGGAGAATGGGGTTGAGGAACTTATCAGCCATGATTGAATGGCAGAGCAGACTCGATGGGCCAAAAGGCCTAATTCCTGCACCTATGTCTTATGGTCGAATGGTCTTTGGGGTCGGCTGGTTGTACTGATCCATGCTTCTAAAGAAGGATAGAATTTATTAAATAGGGTTACCTTAGAACGAAAATTAGTTGAGGTAACAAACCTGAAATGTTAGAATAAAACCTTTGAAGGATTAGTTAAAACTGAAATAAAAGTGAAAGACACAACAAGGTGTAGAGCTGGATGAACACAGCAGGCCAAGCAGCATCAGAGGAGCAGGAAGGCTGACATTTCGGGCCTAGAGCCTTCTTCAGAAATGGGGGAGGGGAAGAGGGTTCTGAAATAAATAGGGAGAGAGGGGGAGGCGGATGGAAGATGGATAGACGAGAAGATAGGTGGAGAGGAGACAGACAGGTCAAAGAGGCAGGGATGGAGCCAGTAAAGGTGAGGGTAGATGGGGAGTTAGGGAGTAGATAGGTCAGTCCAGGGAGGAAGGACGGGTCAAGGGGGCAGGATAAGGTTAGTAGGTAGGAGATGGAGATGGGGCTTGAGGTGGGAGGAGGGAATAGGTGGAAGGAAGGGCAGGTTAGGGAGGCGGAGACGAGCTGGGCTGGTTTTGGGATGCGGTAGGGGGAGGGGAGATTTTGAAGCTGGTGAAGTCCACATTGATACCATTGGGATACAGGGATCCCAAGTGGAATATGAGGTGCTGTTCCTGCAACCTTCGGGTGGCATCGTTGTGGCACTGCAGGAGGCCCAGGATGGACATGTCTTCTGAGGAATGGGAGGGGGAGTTGAAATGGTTATCGACTGGGTGGTGCAGTTGTTTATTGCAAACCAAGCGTAGGTGTTCTGCAAAGCGGTCCCCAAGCCTCCATTTGGTTTCACCGATGTAGAGGAGGCCACAACGGGAACAGCGGATACAGTGTACCACGTTAGCAGACGTGCAGGTGAACATCTGCTTGATGTGGAAAGTCTTCTTGGGGCCTGGGATGGTGGTGAGGGAGGAGGTGTAGGGGCAGGTGTAGCACTTCCTGCGGTTACAGGGAAAAGTGCCGGGTGTGGTGGGGCTGGAAGGGAGTGTGGAGCGGACAAGGGAGTCCCGGAGAGAGTGGTCCCTCTGGAAAACAGATAAGGGTAGAGAGGGAAAAATATCTTTGGTGGTGGGGTCAGATTGCAGATGGTGGAAGTGTTGGAGGATGATGCGTTGGATCCGGATGTTGGGGGGGTGGTATGTGAGGATGAGGGGGATTCTGTTTTGGTTGTTATTGCGAAGAGGGGGTGTGAGGATGAGTTGCAAGAAATGCAGAAGACACGGTCGAGGACATTCTCGACCACTGAGGGGGGGACGTTGCGGTCCTTGAAAAACGAGGACATCTGAGATGTACGGGAGTGGAATGCCTCATCCCAGGAGCAGATGCGGCGGAGGCGAAGGAATTGGGAATAGGGGATGGCATTTTTGCAGGAAGGTGGGTGGGAGGAGGTGTATCCTTGGTAGCTGTGGGAGTCGGTTGGCTTGAAATGGATATCGGTTTCCAGGTGGTTGCCAGAGACGGAAACAGAGAGGTCCAGGAAGGAGAGAGAGGTATCAGAGATGGTCCAGGTGAACTTAAGGTTGGGGTGGAAAGTGTTGGTGAAATGGATGAACTGTTTGAGCTTCTCGTGGGAACACGACGCGGCGCCGATACAGTCATCAATGTAACGGAGGAAGAGGTGGGGTTTAGGGCCAGTGTAGGTACGGACGAGTGATTTCCGCCCACCGCCGACACCAACGCAACTCCGTCCACCGCCAATGCCGACTCAACTCAGCCCATCGCCTCCACAGCCAGCAGCTCCAGAGGAGAGCACCCAGCCCTGCCGGGTCATCACCATCCCCCCAGACATCCCCTTTACTGAGGACGAATGGTCAGTCCTCAGTAAAGGGCTCACCTTTGTCCTCCTCCACCCACACATCAACGATTACAGCTCACGCTTGGACGTTGAACAGTTTTTCTGCTTCCTCCGCCTCTGCCTCCGCACTTACTTCTTTAATCGTGAGCCTAACCCTCCCTCTACTGACCTCTTCTCCTGCCTCCAACACACCCCCTCCTCCTGGACACCACCCCAAGGCCTCCTACCCTCCCTCGACGTCTTCATCTCCAACTGCCGTTGTGACATCAATCGCCTCAACCTCTCCACCCGTCTCACCCACGCCAACCTCTCCCCCACAGAACGTGCAGCCATCCGCTCCCTCCGCTCCAATCCCAACCTCACCATAAAACCCACGGACAAGGGAGGCGCAGTTGTAGTATGGCTCACTGACCTCTACATCGCTGAGGCCAGGGGCCAACTCTCCAACACCTCTTCCTACCGCCCCCTTGATCATGACCCCACCCCCGACCACCAAACCATTATCTCCCAAACCATCCACAACCTCATCACTTCAGGTGACTTCCCACCCACAGGCTCCAAACTCATCACTCCCCAATCCCGCGCCGCCTGCTTCGATCTCCTTCCCAAAATCCACAAACCTGACTGCCCTGGTCAACCCATTGTCTCCGCCTGCTCCTGCCCCACCGAATGTATCTCCTCTTATCTCAACTCCATTTTCTCCCCCTTGGTCCAGGAACTCCCTACCTACGTCCGTGACACCACCCACGCCCTTCACCTCCTCCAAAACTTCCAATTCCCCGGTCCCTAACACCTCATCTTTACCATGGACGTCCAGTCCTTATACACCTGCATTCCCCATGTAGATGGTCTAAAGTCCCTTCGCTTCTTCCTGTCCTGCAGGTCCAACCAGTTCCCCTCCACTGACACCCTCATCCGGTTAGCTGAAATCGTCCTCACCCACAACAACTTCTCTTTCAATTCCTCCCAGTTCCTACAGACAAAGGGGGTGGCCATGGGTACCCGCATGGGCCCAAGCTATGCCTGCCTTTTTGTAGGTTACGTGGAACAATCCCTCTTCCGTACCTACACTGGCCCTAAACCCCGCCTCTTCCTCCGTTACATTGATTACTGTATCGGCGCCGCCTCGTGCTCCCACAAGGAGCTCGAACAGTTCATCCACTTCACCAAGACCTACCACCCCAACCTTAAGTTCACCTGGACCATCTCTGACACCTCTCTCTCCTTCCTGGACCTCTCTGTTTCCATCTCTGGCAACCACCTGGAAACCGATATCCATTTCAAGCCCACCGACTCCCACATCTACTTAGAATACATCTCCTCCCACCCACCTTCCTGCAAAAATGCCATCCCCTATTCTCAATTCCTTGGCCTCTGAAGCATCTGCTCCCAGGATGAGGCATTCCACTCCCGTACATCTCAGATGTCCTCATTCTTCAAGGACCGCAACGTTCCCCCCATCAGTGGTCGAGAACACCCTCGACCTTGTCTCCCGCATTTCCCGCAACTCATCCCTCACACCCCGTCCCCGCAATAGCAACCAAAAAAGAATCCCCCTCTTCCTCACGTATCACCCCACCAACATCCAGATCCAACGCATCATCCTCCGACACTTCCACCATCTGCAATCCGACCCCACCACCAAAGATATTTTTCCCTCCCCACCCTTATCTGCTTTCCGAAGGGACCACTCTCTCCGGAACTCCCTTGTCCGCTCCACACTCCCCTCCAGCCCCACCACACCTGGCACTTTCCCTGCAACCGCAGAAAGTGCTACACCTGCCCCCACACCTCCTCCCTCACCCCAATCCCAGGCCCCAAGAAGACTTTCTACATCAAGCAGATGTTCACCTGCACATCTACCAATGTGGTATACTGCATCCGCTGTACCCGTTGTGGCCTCCTCTACATCGGTGAAACCAAGCGGAGGCTTGGGGACCGCTTTGCAGAACACCTGCGCTCGATTCGCACTAAACAACTGCACCACCCAGACGCGAACCATTTCAACTCCCTCTCCCATTCCTCAGACGACATGTCCATCCTGGGCCTCCTGCAGTGCCACAACGATGCCACCCGAAGGTTGCAGGAATAGTATCTCATATTCCGCTTGGGAACCCTGCAGCCCAATGGTATCAATGTGGATTTCACAAGCTTCAAAATTCCCCCTCCCCCAACCGCATCCCAAAACCAGCCCAGCTTGTCCCGCTTCCCTAACCTGTTCATCCTCTCACCTGTCTCCTCCTCCCACCTCAAGCCCCACCCCCATCTACTACCTACTAACCTCATCCCGCCCCCTTGACCTGTCCGTCCTCCTTGGACTGACCTATCTCCTCCCTACTTCCCCACCTACACTCACCTTTACTGGCTCCATCGCCACCTCTTTGACCTGTCTGTTTCCTCTCCACCTATCTTCTCCTCTATCTATCTTCCATCTGCCTCCCCGTCTCTCCCTATTTATTTCAGAACCCCCTTCCTCTCCCCCATTTCTGAAGAAGGGTCTAGGCCGAAACGTAAACCTTCCTGCTCCTCTGATGCTGCTTGGCCTGCTGTGTCCATCCAGCTCTACACCTTGTTATCTCAGATTCTCCAGCATCTGCAGTTCCTACTATCTCTCTAAAAGTGAATGACTTTGATTGATGTCGAAAATCAATGCATCTGGCTGCTTCTGTGGAGAGAGAAACAGAGGTAATCTTTTGAGTCTGACAGAGGATGCTGGAGAAACTCATCAGTTCTGGATCTGGCAATAACTGTGGAGAGAGAAACAGAGTTTGTTTTTCAAGTCTGACATAACTCTTCTTCAGAACTTGATTAGTTGAGCTTGTCATGGGCTCACTTAAACTTGCTAGATGTGACATACATCCATAAACAGGCATCTATTTTCCTGCAAACAAGAAGGATATCATAGAATCATATAGTATCGTGGATGATCTCCAGCCTGTCAAGTCTGTACATTAAAAATACGCTAATCTCACTTTAATGCATTTGACTCATAGCCTTATCATGACACCTTCAGATGACCATCCAAGTACTTTTTAAGGTTGTGAGATTACCCACCACAATATAAATAGGTCGAATGGCCTCCTTCTTTACTGTAAAATTCTATGATTTATTCTATGATTCTATGTTCAAACCTTGTGCCTTTCTTGAATTCTTTAGGACTTTGTGGAATCTTTAGTTGCCCATCATTTTTCCTGTGGCAAAGTCGTGGCCAATCACAGTTGAGCTGCAGTGTAAATTGTTACGATTGTTTGAAATCTGGCATTGCCCTCATGAGTACAAGCCAAAATGCTTCAGCGACATCTCTCTTTTCAGCAACGCTCAACTTCTTATTTGGCAATGGTCTGAATGGGACGCTTTCCAGTTTACTGAAGGAAGTGAGAGTGTAAATTGTGGAACTTGATCCATCGTCTTCCAATTCTCCTTAGATGTGGGGATGGAGACAGAGTAGTGAATAATTTCAAAAGTTATCGTTCTGTTTGAAAAAAGGGGAAAGGGATAGTCACACCAATTAGAGGAAAGTCATATAACATTGTTAATGAGGAAACTTTTACAGAAAATAATCTGGAACAAAATTATTTGGCATTTTGAAAAGTATGAGCATGAATTTATTAAAGGAAAACCTTGTTTCCCTAAATTCATTGAGATCTTTGATGAAGTTACAAAAAGAGTTAAGGAGAATAGTGTAGTTGATATTGTGTATATAGGTTTCAAAGATATTCAACAAAGCTCAACATAGTAGGAGAGGGAAATAGAGAAGGCACCCCATCCTCCGATCAGGCTCAATATCTCCTGCCACCCAGACTTATCCTAAACGTTATATCATTTACCTGACCCTCTCGTCTCCGTGCATATGGCAACATCCCACCTGGCACTTTACCTACCTGACACCCTATCTATCTAGCAACCTTACACCTATCCTCGTGACACCCCATCCACCTGGCACTGACCCACATGGCACCCTACCTTTGGCCCCTTAACCTCACACTTACCTTATGTATGCATCCTTTCACGGAAGCTGATGAAGTGTCTGTCTGATTCTGGGCCTCAAATCCCAGAAAATGGCAACTGACTGCTATACAAATTCGGATGTGGTTTGTCTTCTCCCAACTCTCTGACACTACAAGGGACCAGACGGAAATCTGCTGTCAGAAGTACAGAGCCCTTTCTAACTATGTAAAGAAGAAGTGAAGTGACAATCTGCATGTGATTTCAACTCCTCAAAAATTCCAGCCCTTGGAACTTCTGCTGTAATGGATGGTAGCCCTCACCATTTGCAGTGAGTTTTTCACATAGACTGCCCATTCCAGGGCAGTTTTATGTTGTAAATTTATTTTTCTTCAGTGATCATGGCATGACGGCGTTGTTGGTTTGGATAGCATTTATTGCCCATTCCCAGTTACCCTTAAGAAGGTGGTGGTGAGCTGCCTTCCCGAGCTGTTGACGTCCATTTGGTATAGATACACCCACAATTTGCTTAGGGAGAGAGCTCCAGTATTTTGACCAAGTGAAAGTAAAGAAGTAACAATATATTTCCAAGTACAGAATGTGGGTAGTTTGGAGGGGAATGTGCAGTTGATGGGATTCCCATTTATTTGCTGCCTTTGTCCTTTTAGACAGAACTGATTGTGATTTAGAAGACACTGCAAAGGAGCTTTGGTGAACTTCTGCAGTAAGTCTTGTAATTGGTACACACTGCTACTATTGAGTATAGATGATGGAGGGAATAAATGTTTTTGGATGAAGTACCGATCAGGCAAGCTGTTTTGTCCTGGATAGTGTCAAGGCTCTCAAATGTTATTGAGCTGCATGCCTCCAGGCTCATGGTGGATATTCTATCACACTCCTGAATTGTGCATTGTAGATGATGGCCAGGCTTTGGGGAGTCAAAAGGTGAGTTCCCTGCTGTGGGATCACTAGCCTCTGAAGTGTTTTTGTAGTCACCACATTTATATGACTGAACTAGTTTAGTTCAGTTTATGGTCAGTGGTAACTGCCAGGATATTGATACTGGAGGATTCAATGATGGTATTTCCATTGAATGTTTAGGGTGATGGTTGGATTTTATCCTATTGAAAAAAATCATTGTCCTGTATTTGTGTTGCACAAATATTACTTACTTTTTGACAGCCCAATTGTCCTGGATATTGTCCATATCTTGCTGCATTTCAAGTCTTGCTTCAGTATATGCAGATTCACAAATATTGCTGAAATTTGGGCAATTATCAGTGAGCAATTTGGGCAATTATCCCAACTTCTGACCTTATGATGGAGGGAAGGATTTTGATGAAGCAATTGAGATGGTCGTTCTCAGGACACTACCCTGAGGAACTCCTGCAGTGATGTCCTTGTACTCAAATGTCTGGAGTCCAACAACCAGAACATTTTCCTTTTGTGCTAAGTATGATTCCAACTGGCAGAGAGGTTTCCCCCAATTCCTATTTGCTCTTGTTTTGCTGGGATTCTTAATGCAACATTCAGTCAAATGTTCCCTTGATGTTTGGGCATTCAGTCTTTTACCTCATCCTATTTTGTCACGATCAAATAAAGCATAGATGTTTAATCTTTAAAACCTTCAACTAGCATTAAAATATTGCACTTTGTATTGATAGGAAAGTGTTAAATCTGGGCTGTGATACTTTAAAATGGCTGTTAAAGTCACTTGACCTGAAAATAACAAAGTTAAATAGGAACTTGCAAAGTCTAAATAACATTACTGAAGGCCTCGATCACATCCTGAAAAGGTTACGTAAGGGTATTAATTGGACACTAACATTCATCATCTAGAATGTATGATTAGATCTTCAAATACCTCTGAGTTGGGCTTTCTTGATGAAAAGTATTGCTGGAACAAAGACTTAAATTCACAACTCATTATGGAAAGGGGAGGTGAAGCTCCCTATCTATACCAAAGTATAAAACTAAAACATAAAATTGAACTGTTAAATCTGTTACAGGTATTTGAAAAGGAAATGTTGGACTAGTGGACACAGCAGTACACTGGCAAACCATTTTAAGACATGTTTGCCAAGTGGGGAATTACCCATATCACATCGTCACTTTCCCCATTCACACATCAACAGCCCAGTGGAATATATTGTATGTATTATCAAATGAATTATCTTTAAGTATCGAGTAAAAAACAAACACAGTTTTTACATTGCATTACTGCATTTTATACAACACCAATGGAGAAGGTATTACCATTCCTAGCACAACTTATACAAAGGAGGCAAGTCCAAATTACTTTACCCAGCAACCAATTGTCTAATTATTCTGAAATCTCAGACATTCGTCTTTAAAAGTATTCGAGACTGAAAGAGATACGTGACAAATGAGCAGATGGATAAAACTGTGCACTGGACTGAGAGTGCGGATTGGAAATACAAAGACAAATACATGGATATCAGCAAAGGTTGCTGTAATATACAACTCGCAGATCATAAATACTTACTGATGATGGTGCATCATTGTGTTGGAACAGAAGCAGGCCCAGAACAGTGTACGCCACAAGAATCACGCAAAAAGAGATGAAGTAGGATCACTCTGATGATGATGATTGTGTAGTGATGTTAACTGACAGCAACCATCTAAGGGGTGGCACAGTGGCTCAGTGGTTAGCGCTGCTGCCTTACAGTGCCAGGGACCTGGGTTCAATTCCACCTGTGGGTAACGCACTGTGTAGAGTTTGCACATTCTCCCTGTGTCTATGTGGGTTTTCTCCAGATGCTCTGGTTTCCTCCCACAGTCCAAAGATGTGCAGGCTAGGTAGATTGGCCATGCTAAATTGTCCATAGTGTTCAGGGATATGTAGCTTAGGTGGGTTATAGAGGGGATGAGTCTGGGTGGGATGTTCCAAGAGTCAGAGTGGACTTGTTGGGCCAAAGAGCCTGTTTCTGCACTGAAGGGATTCTATATAAAAAAACTGCAGCAAGTTATCAAACATGTGCAACTGAGAACAAAGCTTACTTCCCCAGATGGGTGTATGATCACCAGTCCAGCATGAGTTGTCAAGTCTCCAAAACCATCTCCTGAAGTTTTCAAAGTTATTCTTGTCAACTCTGCTTTAGCTGTGTGTACAATTATTTAAAAGACAACATGTGCCTATGTATAACCATTTATATCTGTTTGGGATACATTGTAATCTTTAGAAAAAGAGGGACATGGTGTTATGTTTCACATTCATTATGTCAATGTAATTTTAAGAAACCTTCTCCTGATGTTATCACTGTATCATAGCATGTGATCTGAGAGTATAAAAGTCACATACTGCATTTTAACCTGGATTACTTGAAGCCTGATATGTATTGGAAACATGGTCTTCTGTTGCCAACTAATAGCTTAACATTGTTCCAAATACTGACATGTCTAAGGAGTATAATGTGTGCATTTAGTTGTAGTAAATGTCTGCTGGATTCTTCAATAACACAATATCCGTGCCCAATTCTTATGTTACAGGAGATAGCAAAAGTATTGCTTCATTGGGAAAAATACCTTGAGGAATGTAACCTCGCGATGTCCCCATTGCACACCATCTACCAGTATTCACACATTAAAAAGCTCCTCTTGTGAGAAGTCCTGGTTGTAAGCTTGGTTTTACTACCAAAACCAGTAACATCCAGTAACATCAAGAAGAAGGGCTCCTAACAACACTAGGTCTTGCTCGCTCTCTCTCTCTCTCTGTCTTTGGGCGTGGCATGCCTAATTCAGCAAAAGGTAATCAACCCTGATAGAACCAAAATCTTGTAATACATGCAAATATAATCAAACCAATTACAACCAGGAAAATAACTAAATCAGACCAGCCACAAAACACCACCAGAACATCATGACCAACATCAGAATGGAAATTCCTTCACCTAAGAACTGTAACCTTCTTAAAATTCCACTTCCTCACACTTTGCCTTGTTCTTGTGTATGTGTTTGTATGAATGCACGCTGTAGAACTGAGGATGGGTTTTTATCCCTTTAAAAAGTTTTATACCTACCTTGAAGAAGTATACAATAATCATTTAGTTTTGAGCAGCTGAAAGGGAATTGTCTAGCGTGTCTCTCATAGCTTTGCCTGTATCCTTAGATTCTGGAAAAATCCCAAAGGATTGGAAAACTTTATAATACAATATATGATATAGTACTTCATGTAAAAAGGAAAAGGAGAGAAAAACAGCTAACTATAAGTTAGTAGGCTTACAATCTGTTGCTGGGAAAATGTTACAGCCTACTACAAAGGATGTAATAATAGAGCATTTAGAAATTTAGAAATATGACCAAGTAGACTCAGCCTGCCTTCATACAGGGGAATCAGTAATGACAAGTCGACTAGAATTCTTTCAGGAGGTAAGAAACAAGATCAATATCATGAAACAGTGAATGTAGTATATTTGGATTTTCAGAAGGCTCCTGATAAGGTACCACACATTAGGTACTTAATAAGACCCCATGGTGTTGGATACAAAAAAAAAACTATGGATTCTGTAAATCAGGAACTAAAACAGAAGTTGCTGGAAAAGTTCAGCAAGCCAGATAGCATCTGTGAAGAAAAAAATCAAAGTTAACATTCTGGGCCTAGGTTCTGAGGAAGGCTCATCGGACTCAAAATGGTAACTCTGATTTTTTTTTCCCACAGATGCTGCCAGACCTGCTGAGCTTTTCCACCAACTTCTGTTTTTATCCCATGGTATTGGAGTTAGTTTATTTGCCTGGACAGAGGACTGACTAATTAATGTAAGATGGAAAGTTAGGATAAGGGAGGCATTTTCAGGACGGCAATCTGTAACTAGTGGAATGTCACAGGGTTCAGTGCTGGGATCACAATTATTTATCGTGTGTATGAGTTAAATGGATGAGGAAAGTGAATGTATTTTAGCCAAGTTTGCAGATGAAACAAAAATCGTTAGGAAAGCAAGTAGTGAGGATGACACAGAGTCTGCGGAGGGATATAGATAGGTTAAGTGAGTAGGCATAAATTTAGTAGATGGAATAAAATATGGGAAATAAAGGGGCTGAATATTATTTAAATGGGGAAAGACAGCAGACAGCTACAGAACTGAGGAATTTTTACATGAATCACAAAGAGCCAGTATTCATATTCAGTGGCTAATAGGGAAGCGAAATGGAATGATAATAATTTATTTCAAAATGAATGAAGTATATGAGTACTAAAATTGTACAAGGCATTAGTCACATCACAGTTGAAATACTGTGAACAGTTTTGGGACTTTCATCTAAGAAAAGATCCTAGAATATTAGAGGCAGATCAGAGAAATTTCACCAGAGGTTGAGTAGGTTGGGCCTGTCCTCATTGGAACATAGAAGAATGACAGGCAGCCTTATTGAAACATACAGATTTATTAGGGGACATGACAGGGTGGATGCAGCAAGGTTGTTGCCCCTTGTGGGAGACTCTAGGACCAGAGTGCATAAGCTCAGTAGAGAATTTATTTTATTGACCCATGGACATCACTGGCTGGCCACTATTTATTGATCTTGAGAAGATAGTGGTCATCTGCCTCCTTGAAATGCTGCAGTCCACATGCTATAGGTTGACCCACAATGCCATTATGGAGGGAATTCCAAGCTTTTGACCCAACAGCACTGAAGCAACAGTGTTATCTTTCTATGTCAGAATGGTGAATGCCTTGGAGGAGAACTTGCAGGTGGTGGTGTTCCCATGTACCTGCTACCCTTGTTCTTCCAGATGGAAGTATTTGTAGACTTGGAATGTGCTATCTCATGTTCTTTGGTGAATTTCTGCACAGTGCATCTTGTAAATAGTGCAAATTTCTGCTTGTGGGCACCAGTGGGGGAGTGAATGAATGCTTAAGGATTTGGAGCCAATCAAGCAAGCAGCTTTATCCTGGATGGTGTCAAACTTCTTGAGTGTTGTTGGAGCTGCACCCGTCTAGGCAAGTGGGGAGAATTCCATCAAGATCCTGACTTGTGCCTTGTACATGGTGGACAGGCTTTGGAGAGTCTGGAGGTGAGTTACTCCCTGCAGCATTCCTAACCCTTGACCTGTTCTTGTCTTTGTATTCATATGGCACATCCAGTTAAGCTCCTGGTCAATGGCAACACTCATGATATTGATAGTGGATATTTCAGTGATGGTAATGCCATTTAATGTCAAGGGACAGCAGTTAGATTGTCTTTTATTAGAGATGCTCAATGCCTGGTATTCATGTGACACGAATGTTACCACTTTTCCAACCATTTGTCCTGGACATTGTCCAGGTCTTGTTGCATTTAAACACAGACTGCGTCAGTATCTGAAGAGTTACAATTGGTGCTGAAACTTCTGCAATCATCAGTGAACGTCTCCACTTCTGACCCGATGAGGGAGGGAAGGCCATTAATGAAACAGCGAAGATAGTCGGGCCTAAAACGCCATCTTCAGCTTCTTCATTATTGACCTTGCCTCTGTAGAATTCTTCATCACAGAGGGCTGCCAAGATTGTGTCATTAAGTATTTTCAAGGCTGAGATAGACAGGTTTTTAATCAGTTAGGGAATCAAGGGTTGTTGGAAAAGCAGGAAAGTGGAGTTGAGGATTATTAGATCAGTTGTGATCTCATTGAATGGTGGAGCAGACTTGATGGGCTGAATAGCCTACTTCTCTTTCTATGTTTTATGGTAAGATATGGCCAAGCATTTATTGAATGGAAAGTCACACTTTTTAATAAATTGTGACTCTGTCATACGAACCTCAGGATTAGAAGGTGAAGAATTTATTTACCCTTCCAGACTTAATTGTAATAACTATCATGGGTAAAATTCCTGGAACTTCTTTATCAACAACCCAGTGGGTGTATGTCACACCCCACCCCACCCCATTGAACTAGCCTACTCTACCCCAATCCCCATGAACTGCAATGATTGCTCAGTGGGGAGCCAGCATGGTATTGGTTACAATGACCTTCCTCAGTGCCATAAGTTACTCTGTAACTATGTTGGTGGTTCATAAATTAAGAATGATCATATTGGGGGTTCAGATGGAAAACACAGATAATGTTGACCATCTCTCTAAATTCATGATACCGTAATCCCAACAAATGCAGATTTATGCCAGAATAACAATTTGTAAAATCTGCCCTTGGCTGTCAAATCAATAATGTCTTGGTCTCCAAAGGTAATTATCACAGCAGTACAATTCTTTTAATTACAAAAGCTATAACCATACTGGCCAAGTTAACGTATACAAACTGATGGACAGTATTTTCTATGTGTGGGTTTAACATTGCACAATGAAACTGATCGGCAAGAGAAGTTAAACCAGAATGATCATGCTTGGATGGGAAGAAAATTGAAAATGATCTTGAAACAGAAGTGATGGGGCTGTGTGGTCTGAGGTTGTACTCCAGTTTGCACATTCTTATGTTTTTATATCATATGTTCAGAACATTTTCCCACTAACTTATTCCAGAATTAAAATTTTAATATTCTCTACTGGTGTGGATATTTGTAATCAATTGATCAAAACAACTAAGATTGAAATATCTCTAACCAGAAGTTTATATCATCGTTGGTGAGCTCAGCAGTACTCTTCAAATTGTTTTGACCTCACTGACTACAATAAAAAAAATTAATTGGAAAAGAACAAGTGAGCAAATCGCCATTGGTATTGGAAATAAAAACAGAGATTCTGAAGTCTTTCGTGTTTACATAGCAGCTTGACTCTCAGCAGCAGGTCATATCCAGGGAAACTGGAGCTGTTTGAAATATCATGCAGAGCCCGCAAATGTAGGAATGTGCTTTGTGCTGCCAGGAGTGCCCCACATGTTCTGGATCAGCCAGCAATCGTGAGGCCTTGATGAATTTCATACATTTCTGAGCATGGTGTTTGACCCAAGTCTGGCTCTGTGCAAGGGGAACAGAACAAGCACAGTCTGCATTTTTCACCCCTACCTCATACAACCACTGTGCGGAATCTATCTGAAACATGCTGCATTTTTAAGTACTGACAAGAAATTAAAATCAATCTTTGACCTAAGAGCCAAACTGAATACTTTAAAAATGTTTTTAACATTTCTGTTACAGATTTGCTTTTCATTATTTAAAGATGGTTTTACCAAAAGAAGATTTTTTTATGTACATATAAACATCGTAGTGGATACAAAACCCCTTCCAACGTTTTCCTATTTTTCCAAACATTCTGGCTTCTGTTACACAAGCTTGTAAAGTATATTTTCTAAGCTGCCTAAAAACTGTAAAACTGACCAATAATTAGAAATTTGTAAACCAGGCATAACCACTGATATGAAGTTGTTTGAGCTTTGCTTAAATGCAACTGGTGTGAATTATGATTCAGATATAAATTCATAGATCATAGAATCCCTAGAGTGTGGAAACAGGCCCTTCAGCCCAACAAGTCCACACCAACCCTCAGAGCATCCCACCCAGACCCATCCCCCTACAGCCCACCTAATCCAGGCATCCCTGAACACTGCACGCAATTTAGCATGGCCAATCCACCTAGCTTGCACATCTTTGGACTGTGGGATGAAACTGGAGCACCTGGAGGAAACCCACACAGACATAGGAAGAATGTGCAAACTCTACACAGTCACCCAAAGGTGGAATTGAACCCAGGTCCCTGGTGCTGTGAGGCAGTAGTGCCAACCAATCTTCCACTGTGCCACCCCTGAATTAGAGTTAAGTTAACTTGTGGTATGAGATCATGTAAGTCTTACAACTGGGTCAATTCAAAAGAAGGCAGTTCTTGCAAAGTTTAACCATCTGATGAAAATGTTTAAACTTATAAGTTTTTTTTCATTTTAATGAGTGCATAAACCAATGAGGTATTGAACTTGTTAACATTAACATGTAACTAACAATTGACTTCTAGTCTGCAGAGCTTCATTGATATTGCTCACGCTGGCTGTAGAAAAACTGCACAGAATGAGACTCCAATGCAGACGTCTTTCACTAAACAGATATTGGTCTCAAACCTGAATCTGCAATATAATGGCATTATTAATATTTCTCAGATAAATAGTTTGGGATTACTCAAAGTCAACAAGTTAACCAAGCCAGCTGGGACGCATTGTCAATTGTGGAGGGAAACAACAATGGAAATAATTAAGCTTTAACTCCAATCTTTAATTTGCGAGGATAGGAGAATTTGAAATATTGCACCTTGATTCAATAAAGGGAAGAGGGATAAGTTCACTAATGTCAGTGGTGGGAAGCTACAGGACACTGTTGTCAAAAACAAAAACTAATTCTCTTTTGAAGAGATAATGGGAACTGCAGATGCTGGAGAATCTGAGATAACAAGGTGTAGAGCTGGATGCACACAGCAGGCCAAGCAGCATCATAGGAGCAGGAAAGCTTGACGTTTCGGACTAGACCCTTCATCAGAAATGGGGGAGGGGAAGAGGGTTCTGAA
>JAHRHZ010000012.1:38793716-38855497 GCA_024137785.1 Ginglymostoma cirratum | reverse complement strand
TTCCTGCTCCTATGATGCTGCTTGGCCTGCTGCGTTCATCCAGCTCCACACCTTGTTATCTCTTTTGAAGATGTATGAGATAATAAAGGTACAGTCTGCGTGAATTCATTGTTGATTAGCCTAACTAATCTCTTTGAAGATGTGATAGAGAGGATTGATAAATGTGACAAAGTAGTTGTGGTATATTTGTGCAGTGGAATTTTTTTCTCCCTGGTGTGGCAGGAGTAATGGCAAACTGGATAACTAAATAGGGTGAAAATAAAAAAAAAATTAGATACTTGATATTGAGTAAACTTTGCCCAATTTACATTTCAAGCTTTATTTAACAATGGCGGAATCTTCCCCTTGAGTGGCAATTAGCTTATTTCCATGAATTTGCATCTCATTAATACACCAACTTGCCTTGTTAAAATTGTACTTTCATTTTCCGCTCCTTTAATGAAAAAGCAGGTGGAGTTAAAACAGAATGGGTATCTGGCAACTTTGCTCCTCAGCATCTGTTTCAGCTCTCTGAATGCCTGTGCCGGTCATGTACCTTCACTTTACATGCAAGCACTTTTTTCTACACATCTCTGCATAGTCCAGGCTATGATTCTGCACCACCCTTCATCCATGTTACTCAGATATCTACAAACTTTGTGCCATACCACATCTTCATGATTGCTCTTCTACCAATTCAGCTGCCACTTCACAATTTCAAGCATCTCCTCTCGACCTAGGACTGACATGCTTTTGCCAAGTTGCTTTGCATGCAAGGACAGCCAAGTATCTTATGGATCTAGACAGAATGCATTTGTACTGACATGGACACAGGTGTCTTGTTGGTATTAGTTTGCATTCTTAGCTCTCACTGACTTTCATAGAATTGTCATTGTCATCATTATCATCATTGTCATAGAATCATATAGAACTCCCACGGTGTGGAAGCAAGCCATTTGGACCATCAAGTCCATACCAGCCCTCCAAAGACCATCCCACCAGACCCACACCCCCTACCCTATCCCTGTAACCATGTATTTCCCATGGCTAATCCAACTAGCCTGCACATCCCTGGAAACTGTGGGCAATTTAGTATGACCAATTCACCTAACTTGCATGTCTTTGGACTTTAGCGCTTACTTGGAGACATCCAGCCACTATGGGTGGCTTTGCTTTGTAACGCACAAGGTCTTCATCACTGAATTACAGGCTGACAGCATCTTCAGTTTAGCTTGCACAGAAGGAGAGGCAGGCTTCTCATATTGGAGGAAAGCACCAAACAGTAAATATGTCAGTCAGACAGTGGATGTACGTGGCACAGTGCTATGTCAATTTCAGAGCTGCTGGATGTGCCAGCAGTTTCTGCAGAAACCACACTATGCTTCAATCAAACGTCGATGTGTAAAATTTAAAGGGGAAGGCACTTCACGGATGTTCAGCCATAGGTGGAGTACAGTTGGTCAGAACATAGCACCGTAATCAACCAAAGGGCTTGTTTGATTACAGTCAGTCAGACATTTGATCCCTACACGAGTTCAGTAATCTATGTCCTTATAGTATAGGGATAGGACCATCATCAGTCCTTGAGGTCAAGTGCAAGCAGTCCAGGCTGACATAAAATTCACTTTGAATTTTACAGAGAGATTTTTTTAAAAATTTATTCATTTTGTGGGATGTGGGCATTGCTGACTGGGCCAGTATTGATTGCCCATCCCGAGCTGCCCTTGAGAAATTGGTGGTGAGCTGCCTTCCTCAACCACTGCAGTCTACCTGCTGGGGTTTGACTCACAATACCATTAGGGAGATAATTCCAGGATTTTGAGTGTTGTTGGGGCTACACTCATCCAGACAAGTGGGCTACAGTCATTCCAGGCTTTGCTCAACAATGGTCAGGGGACTTATCAAAACATAGCTCATAGTACCCTTCGGAAAGCAAGCAACTCAGGACTGGGTATGAACTAACTCTTCAGAGGCCAGAATCCCATTACCTATCACCCCTTATTTAAAAATGTGTAGCCTTTGACAATAGCACTGAGTCAGACAGACAGAGCCTCAAAATCCTGGAATTATCTCCTCAATGGGATCTGAGAGTAAAGTGGGCACATTAATAGTGATGTAAGGGAGTTCAACCAAAATGGAAGAAGCAGCACCAGAAAAGGGAACATGAAAAATGAAAGGAAATTGGTCACAGGCAGAGCCTGGAAGTCATTCATAGTAAGACAAAGTTGAGAGCTTGCCACATAGGGTTGAAAATAAACTTTGCAGCATCCTAAAATGGCTGTCACCACTTGCAAAGTGCATGAAGTAAGTTACTTTTTTTTTCTATTAGAGTAATGAATTTGCTTTAGAGGCCTTCCTGGGCCAATTGCAGCAATTATGCCATTTTTTAAATAATTATATCTGGAAGACTTACCACATACAACTGAATGGTTTTTCACATCGCCAGATCACCTGCCACCACCATCACTAAATCTCATGTGTTCGCTAATTGATTAGTTTACATGCAAAACTCACTAAGGGCAATGCAGACCACCAAAGGTGAGGGAAAAGTAGGTAGAGGGGAGGGCGCTAAATCAAAATGAAGTTGGAAGGGAAGATAAAGCTCTTTTACCCCTATGGTTCCCACCTCTCTCTAAAGGCATCGAGAGTAATAATGCCTTTATTCATTCAATAAATCCACCCAACTGCCTTCAATTTGCACTTGTTTGGATGGTCAGTAAGAATTCAGAGTAAAAATTATGTCTTCAGGCAATCATGAACATTGCATTTCTAATAATAGCAACGAATCCATAGTCAATTGTCAGGAAAACCCATCTGGTTCACTAATGTCCTTTAAAGAAGGAAACTGTCGTCCTTACCTGGTCTGGCCTACTTGTGACTCCAGACGCACAACAATGTGGTTGACTCTGAACTGTCCTCTGGGCAATTAGGAATGGGCAATAAATGCTGCCTAGCCAGCACCGCCCTCATTCTGTTAATGAATAAAGAAAGAATTGCGCACAATGATTGTCTCCTTGTCATGTAAGCTCAGCAATTTTAATGATAATAAGGAATTTGAAAGCATCACCAGAAGTTCCTATTTGTCACCCACATTGTATAGCATGTGCTGGAAAGCAACACATTGCAGCTGTCATATTCTCATAATGAAATGTAAGTATGAAAGGACATGTAGGGCTCTTGTGAGGAAGTGAAGTGACCTTATCTTTGTGCCAGGAGGCCCAAGATGCTCAAGAAGCATGTAATAATATCTCTGAACAGGCCAATTAGAAAATATCAGAAAGGACATGGACTTTGGTTTGGAGGGAGTGTTTGCTTTTTTAAGATAGTGACAGTTTCAAGGTGGCTTGCAAACAAAAATCTACTCGCAGTGTAGAAAATATACTGTGGCTGGAAACTGTGTGATTCAAGAAGGTTACATTATTAAATCTTCTTATTGAGGTATGACAATGCCTTCCTTGGAAAACCTTCATGCTGCTCTGTGTGAGGACATAATAGTATGCTTAATTTTTATGGATGCAAGGGATCAGGAGTTATCTTTCTGACAATCTTCACAGGTTATCTGCTCATAGAGGTCACATGGAGAACGTTTTCACTGGAGTCATGGTGGTCTTGATGAAACTCAGAAGGCAATGCAGAGAAAGAGAATGAGAAAATCTTATCAAGCCCAGCATTAATGGTAACCTCCAGCAGAGGTGTCTAGAGAGAGAAGCAGCACGACTGAATCCATTAAGAAGCAAAGAGCAGGCAAAAGATGAGGCCCACAATTTATAGGCCTCAGTTTAATTTTTTTTAACAGTCTGAAAGACAGGGCCGGTGATGATTAATAATGTCCCATGCCATCGTCTCTGAATTATCTCACCTGCTGGACGATGACTAGCACTCACAAGGACTGGGTGGGTAAGCCCATCTGGTGGACGTCAAGTTGCAGCTGCCCTGAATATTTATGTAAGTGGGCAAATGATGGCTAATGTGACATCTCCCAAACCTCAACTCACAAGTGCATTCGGGATGTTGTTAATATATTTATCATCATCAGACAACCCTTTGTACTCTCGTCTGTGACAAGAAGAGTCATGTAGTTCGGGCACTGAGATTCTCCACCATCACTGGCTTCCCCCACGAGGTGGGCACTATTGACTGCATCCAGGTTGTTTCTCAAAATCCCTATCACCACCTTGCATTGTTTGTGAAAAGAAAAAGCTTCAACTCCCTCAATGCTTTGATTTGATTTATTGTAATAACATGTACCTAAGTACAGTGAAAAGTTTTGTTTTGCGAGCAGTACAGATAGATCACAGCAAACAAAGCCATAGTGGTCATAGGGTGCTTAGACAGAAAGAGGCATACAAGGTTAAAATTTTCAAGAAATTTGTGACCATTGAGGCCAAATTTTAGAGGTCTGTGCCAGATATCCTGGGAGCTGCCATGACCTTTACATACTGGAGAGCTCATAGGTGCCTGCTTCCTTCTAAGGTCATTGGCCCAAACAAAGATGTCTGCTGGGAGACCACGGGTACCCTGTCTGAACATGGCTGATGGCATCATTAAAACAAGCCTTAGACTGATGCACAACAAAGATACAACATAGTACATGCTTCAGCCAGGACCAAAATAGAACAGACCAAAAGCTTCCAGAAGGTGAGGCTTTGATGCTTTGTACCACATTGGTGGGGCCTTGCATTACACCCCAGATGGGGTATCCCACACCATTGTGGCATATTGTGCCTTTCCAAAACTGGAGAGGTCAAAAACAGAGGGGTTGAGTACGAAATCCTGAATCCTGGATGAACACAAAAAGAGGGATTGACAGTAATCTTCAGCAGATTAAAATGATCCAGCTGTTCAAAACATTAAGCAGGAGGGAGGTCCAACAGTGTAGCAAAGCCTATGAGGCCAGAACTTTTTGCTACCTGCTTCTAGGATGAAAGAGCTATGCTCAGACTAAGTATCACTGTTTGTGATTCTGTTACTCATCTGGCAAGCCGCCCCTGCAAATTACAAATGAAACATAAATTTTGTTATTTTTGCAGTCCTTCACTGTTTGTGTTGCAAAATAAATGCCTTGTTACCATGTTATTTTACATGTGCTATCATCACATGAATCCACTTAAGTTTTTGTGCACACAACCTGACCTGCATAACCAGTGGAGAAACAGTAGCAGTGAGAAAGAGCTTTAATATTGCATAGTGCTAATGCGAGGAGGCTCTTAAAGCATCCATAAGGATATAAAATCTGAGTGATGTGCAGTGCATTGTCACCAGGTAGATACAAAAACTGAGGAAGAACCTTCCACAATCAGTAAAGCTTTAATGTTTCAGAATGTGTGCAGACTGTTGTGTTGCCTTGAAATGCTTGAACATCCTCCTTGACCTTGAGACAATGCATTGTTCAGCTTTTCTCAGCAGACCACTCCACTGTGAAGACAACGGACATGTGAGCTACCCATTGTATATCTCCTCACCTTGAATGTCAGTGCACTCCCTTGAAAAGCTCATGCACAAAACGAACCTCTCCCTGCAGGGATGTGTGGGATTATCACTAATTCCATTCTGTCACCCATATAGTGAGTGTAATTATGGAATGATGTGAGAATATATTAGCTATAGCGATGGTTATACATAATGATTCTTTCACACATGGAACCTATATGTCCTCAGAAACAAAACCAGAAATGGCTGGAAAAGTTCAACAGGTCTGGCAGCATCTGTGGAGAGAAATAAGAGTTAACATTTCGGGTCCAGTGACCCTTCCTCAGAACTAACACACAACATATACGTCCTCAGAATGGTTTCTCTTCCTGTCTCTCCCACTATGTCCAGGCACAAACTGAACCTGGGCTGGAGCAAACCTGCTGTGTGATTTGCCTTGTTGATTTGGAACTCTTGGGCATTCTTCATCAAGTGCCTTTGGGCATAGTCGACCCTGGTCTGCTGAGATACTGCCGAGATGCTGATTCACACTTTCTGCTTGTCCTGCTGTCGGTTTTGGTATAAAACGGAGGAGGATGGGTGATGGGGCTGGACACTTCTGGAGTGTTTGATTGGAAGATTCTGGGGTGTGTCACCCTTCCTCCCTGTGTTTACCAGCTGGAACCACACTGCTTCCTTGAGGGGAAGGTACAGCTGAAGTGAGGTCATGTACCTCATCTGGACTCATTTTGCCATTAACGCTAACCAACAATGGCTAAAGCAGTAGAATGCAGGTACAAGGGCAAATTCGGCAGGCGTTGAGTGTTCTGCTGGACCTGGGAGTCAAAAGGAAGCTGTTCCCTCTCCTTGAAGTCAGCCAGATGCTCGCATGCATAAGGCAGCACAGTAGTGATTCCATTGGAGGACTCCTCTACCATTTGTTCTACCTTACTGAAGGCTTCTGACCTAATTCTGTGCCTGCCTTTATAATTGACAAAATCATTAATGGACGATAAAAGAGGAATATCTTCTTACTGGGGAGGGCCGAGTCTAATCTCAATCAAATACCCATTGAGGTGAAAGTCTTTGTGTTGGTGATGGGTGTAGCTTATAACCTTGCTGGCGCATCCTTTGAAGTTTCACTGGCTTCCTTCTCAGGGCTGGAGATGGAGTTTAGAGTATCTGGCACTGGCCTCTTCTTTGCATGGGCTCACTGGGTTCTGCTAATGCCTGTATGAGATAAGAGATGAAATTAATAGAAGTATAAAGCTTTGCAGATCAAGAGAGATTTAGTGTTGATGATAACAGGAGTGAAGTACAGCTGTTCGGTAACCTGTCAAGCTGTAGCAGAAATTTTGAGTAAAAGCTGAAGGATAGGAACTTAGTCCCCATATCTTCACAGAATACAGATACTTCTTATGATTTCTACCCTTCAGCCTAGGCTGACTTATCATCGCTTAATTTCCCCTCTATGTTTGTTCATGGGTTTTGGGATTCATTGGTAAGGTCAGCACCTGTTGTCCTTCCCTAATTGCCCTTGAACTGAATTATTGAATTTGGTCATCTGCATCATCCTTTCATTTGGGCTCTGACAAACCCCTGCTACCTTCACATATGTGATGGATAAAACTCTTGGTAGCCTTAATTTCCAGTCTCACCTTGCATATCTGGGCAACATGTACAGCTGTGGTTTGACATTCAGGGAAAACCTTGTGAGACCAGATAACATTTTAGCCCCCCCTTGTTGCAATTTAACTTGAAATCCTAATTAGAGAAGTACCATATTTTTCCGTGCAAAAGTATGGAGCCTTGGGTACTTCTTTACTAAGGAAGGCATTACTCCTGACAATAAGAAAATATGCTCAGTAAAGGTATAGCCCTGGACTAAGACAGAGAGGGAACATGGGATGTTTTAAATATTTTCCTTGATTGGCCAATGCCTCGAGGATAAATGTAGGTAGGTTATGCCAGTGTTGCATAAAATACCATCAAGGCTGTACCTAGAAAACAATGTCACCTCTGATCACAACAGAACAGAAAGGATATCCCTACCATAATGAAGATTTTTTTTGGGATTCATAAGTATAGTGTCAGGAATAGAGAACTTCAGTGATGAGGAAAACTTGGATGGCCTTAAGGTGTTCTCTTTGAACAGGGAAGCTGAGGAGAGATGTACTGAGACGAATTAAATTATGAGGAACATGGGATAAATGCATAGGAAGGACGAGTTTGTTAGTAATGAGGTCACTAAGCAGAGGCAACAATATTAAGTGATTGGAGAAAAGATTAGAGAGATGTCGAAGAGAAATAATTTCACCCAGAGTGGAGTAGAGGACTCAAATTCACTACCTGAAAAAATGTTAAAGGCAGACACTCTCACTACATTTTAAAAAAATACACTTGGATATGCAGTTGAGATGTCATAATCAAAGAGCTGCAAAGAACTGTAAGGTAGGAGGGACAAGCTAGCTCTTGTTTGTACAGATACAATGGGCAGAAAGGCCCAATCTCCTTCTGTATTATGAATCTCTCCATGGCCAGAATTTCAGCCTGTGAGTCTCGGCTGGAATTATTCCCCTTAGGGCAGACGGAAACTTGACTGAAGTATTCAAAATTATGAATGGTTTTGTTAAGGAAATTAGGGAGAAACTATTTTCCTCTGCTAAATATGTTGATGACCAGACAGCATAGATTCAAAGAATTACAGGGGCAATCAATAAAAGTCTTCTTTCACGAGGGTTTGGTAAGATCTGGAATGCATTACCTAAAAACATAGTGAGATCAGATTAAACAGAAACTTTTAAAAGACAATTGAACAGTGTAATCTGCAGAGTTTTAATGAAAACGTCAGGTGTGGAATTAAATTAGGCAACTTTTTCAAAGAGCTAATGCAAGCACAACAGTCTGAATGGCCTCTTTCGTTGTTTTAATATTAAATACCGCAATAAAAATGCAGTGGACTCTATTAAAGCGTTTCTGACCCATTTTCACATTCAATGATTTTGTAGTTCAATTGTTTGACACAGAATCAAGACATTTGTTTCATTGTAGCTTTGCTGAGCCTCAAAGCAGCATTTTTTCTCATTTAATGGAACATTTATTGGTTTAATTTTTCAGTTATTATTGTTGGCTAGTTGTTTAGTGGAATCAAGGGTTATAGGGAACATGCAGGAAAGTGGATATGAAATGCCAGATCGGGCATGAATTAAATGATGGAGCAGGCTGGAAGGGCTGAACAGCCTACTCCTAGTTCATATTTTTAATGGTTTATGTTCTTATGGTTTGGGAATGCATTAAAAACAAAAGAGAAAAAGTGTAAACCTTTTATTTTTTGTCACTAATTATTTTCAGATGAGTTACTTATGATAGTTAATAAAGTTCTTGTTACTTATGATACTCTCTCCTACCTTATTCGTAGCTGAATAAATTCATTTTTTTTCTCAATGCGTTATGTTTCCCCCAAAAAAATCTGCTTTTATAAACATTAGAGGTTTGTCAGCTGCTCAGAAATCTCAGCAAATAAATGGTTAATGCACATTATTGCAAAGGGTATTTGAAAAAACAGATGACAGTCTTCAGTGAACTGTGAGGAAATAAAGTACACAACATGTGATAGAGTCATGACCCTGTGTTATTGCACATTTCTGGGCTGAACAGATATGGCTTGTCAGGTAATCTGTCATGCAGTGCAGTAGTGAACAGCAGTACAAGTCAGCTCAGACAGATTTGAAAATTACACAAATAGTAGGGTGGAAAGGTATAATTGAAAATGGCAAAAGACTAAACGGAAGACAGCTGAAATTGTTGCAGTGCCTTATTAAATGCAGTGGACTAGGAGACACGGCTTCAGTGTGTTAAATGGTTGCAGTCAGTGACTTTACACCAGAAGAAACCAATTAGAATGTCTTTGGGAACTGCGTGCAAGATATTAAATCATATGTACAGCTGCAAACAAGTTTTGACATCAGTCAAGAGGAAAATTTCAAATCAGTTATCAACACATGATTTCACAACGGCATGAGCAGTATATCTCCTAATACTGGCAATTTCAAGGTGAAATAGAATTATTGTTTTACTGATTTTTCACTTTTGGGCTTTGATTCTAAAAATATCATTGTTATCTTTGGTTGAAATTTTTTAGGGTACAGTACATAAGTTAGAAATGTTTCATTTTCTTAAAATAAATATGTAAATCTATTATGCTTTTCACTATTAAATGGTGATCATGTGATTTCTGTTGTAAGCTGCAATGTCACTTCTAAAAAAATCAATGCACAGTTATCACTTTAAAAGTGAGAGGTGTTCTGTGGCTTTGGTATCATTAAAAATGTAATCGAGCCGCAAAGAAGATGTCCCATAAGGGATTCATTACCGGACATTCCTACGGCAAGTGCATGTAAAAGCCTCCACATTCATTTCCAGCAAGTGTTAGCAGAGGCAAAACCCATTCTTTGAAGTCTAAGTGATGTCAAGGAGGTTCCATGAATGACCTTGAATTTGCTGAGGCAAAACCAATTGTTGCTAATAGACCAAAGATATTCCCTGATGTTCAACTATAGATTATCTATCATCGAGACATCTAAGCACAAGCTCTCTATAATCCTCTGCTTTCTGTGATGCGACGAGAAAAGAAAAACTGCTCAGAGACAAATGCTGGAAGTTACTGTGTCATGCAAAAAATCATTACAACTTCAACTTCTTGAGTTAGGTAGGGTTAAGGATCAAGAAAATTCCCCTTAGAAAGGCTTTTTTGATTATGCCAAAAGAGTGATATAAAGGTAAAGTTGAATGTGACAACAAATCTAGGAAAATTACACAATTTGTCATTGCTCAATGGGTCTATAGGAATTTTTCTTCTAACCTGCCTAAGATGTTTGAAGATGGCTACATTCAATACGTCATTTACTGTTACAGCCTAGTTTGCAACAAACTGTTGATTCATGCGATTAACAACATTCCTCACCCCTCCAAAATCACCTGATATTTAAAAAAAAAGAATTATCAGTTTTATTACGCTGAAATGAAATTCTTTCCTGGGAGAGGTTTTAGCACTGAATATTTTGGGTTCAGTGACCCTTCGTCAGAACTGGGCCCAAAGCATTATCTCTGCTTTCTCTCCATAGATGCTGCCAGACTTGCTGAGCTTTTGGGCAATTTTTGTTTTTATTTGTGATTAAAAAAATCAAGGTTCATTAAATGATAAGTTTGATTTACTAACATTCTGACACTAAATTCATTTTCTAATTAAGTGAAACCAGATCTAAAACAGGTTTAAATCAATGCATTTCAAGGTAAAGTGCACTTTTTAAATCAAGGACAAAAACAAAATGGGATTTATTTGTTGGGCTTGTTGCCTTTTTAATTCTCTTTCTTATAATCCATGAAAATATTCCACTCTGATTTATTTGTTTGACCCTCATTTTCTCCCTCTTTCTGAATGGCTATCATATCTTTTTTTCATTGTGGTGTATGTATATGCATTTATTTTCATCTTTTTTATTCATTTGTCGGAATGATGTTGCCGTTCACCAGGCCAGCATTTCCTGCCCATTACTAATTGTCCAGAGGGCTGTTTAAGTTATAGAGTCATAGTGCTGTACAGAAGGAAAACAGACTCTTCGGCCCAAATCGTCCATGCTGACTAGAAATCCTAAATAAATCTAGTCCTATTTGCCAGCATTTGGCCGATATCCCTATAAACCATTCCTATTCATATACCTAACCAGATGCCTTTTAAATGTTGTAATTGTACCAGCCTCCACCACTTCCTCTGGCAGCTTATTCCATACACACACCACCCTCTGCATGAAAAATTTGCCCCTCAGATCCCTTTTAAATCTTTCCCCTCTCACTCTAAATCTATGCCGTCTACTTTTGGACTCCCCCACCCCTGGGAAAAGACCTTGTCTATTTACCATATCATTGTTCCTCATGATTTTATAAATCTCTATAAGGTCACTCCTCAGCCTCCAGCACTCCAGAGAAAATAGCCCAAGCCTATTCAGCCTCTCCCTGTAGCTCAAAACCTCCAACCCTGGCAAAATCCTTCTAAACCATTTCAAATTTCACAAGACCTTTACTATAGCAGGAAGACCAGAATTGCACGCGGTATTCCAATAGTGGCCTAACTAATGTCCCGTACAGCTGCAACATGACTTTCCAACCCCAAACTCAATGCACTGACCAATAACGACAAGCATATCAAATGCCTTCTTCATTATCCTGTCTACATGTGTCTCCACTTTCAAGGAACTATGAACCCGCACTTCAAGGTCTCTTTGTTCAGCAACACTCCCCAGGGCCTTAGCAGTAAGTGTATAAGTCCTGCCCTAATTTGCCTCTCTAAAATGCAGCACCTCATATTTATCTAAATTAAACTCCATCTGCCAAGCCTTGTCTCATTGGCCCATCTGATCAAGGTCCTGTTGTACTCTGAGGTAACATTCTTGGCTGTCAACTACACCTCCAATTTTGGAGTCATCTGCGAACTTACTAACCATATCTCCTATGTGCACATCCAAGTCATTTATATAAATGATGAAAAGCAGTGGACCCAGCACCGATCCTTGTGGCACACCACTGGTCACAGACCTTGAGTCTGAAAAACAACCCACCACCGCTACCCTCTGTCTGCTACCTTTGAGCTAGTTCTGTATTCAAATGGCTAGATCTCCCTGTATTCCATGTGATCTAAACTTACTAACAAGTCTACCATGAGGAACCTTATTGAACGCCTTATTGAAGTCCATATAGATCATATCCACCACTCTGCCCTCATCTGTCCTCGTTACTTCTTCAAAAAATTCAGTTAAGTTAGTGAGACATGATTTCCCATACACAAAGCCATGTTTACTATCCCGAATCAGTCCTTGTCTTTCCAAAATACATGTAAATCCTGACCTTCAGGACTCCCTCCAACAATGTGCCTACTACCAATGTCAGGTTCACTGGTTTATAATCCTCTGGCTTTTCCTTACCACCTTTGCTAAATAATGGCACCACATTAGCCAACCTTCAGTCTTCCAGCACCTCACCTGTGGCTATCGATGATACAAACATCTCAGCAAGGGGCCCAGCAATCACTTCCCTTGTTTCCCACTGATTTCTAGGGTACACCTAAACAGATCTCAGGGATTTATCCACCTTTATGTGTTTTAAGATGCCCAGTACCTCCTCCTCTGTAATATGGACATTGTTCAAGATGTCACTATTTATTTCCTCATGTTCTCTTATCTTCCATATCCTTCTCCACAATAAACACTGATGCAAAATACTCATTTAGTATCTCCCCCATCTCCTGCGGTTCCACAAATACGCAGTCTTGCTGATCTTTAAGGGTCCTTATTTTCTCCCTAATTACTCTTTTGTCGTTAACTGTATTTGTAGAATCCCTTTTGATTCTCCTTAACCCTATCTGCCAAAGCTATCTCATGTCCCCTTTTTGCCCTGCTGATTACCCTTCTTCTGAAGAAGGGTCTAGGCCCGAAACATCAGCTTTCCTGCTCCTCTGATGCTGCTTGTCCTGCTGTGTTCATCCAGCTCTACACCTTGTTATCTCAGAGGAAGGATGCTCTCCAGTTAAGAAACGAGGATCTGAATGTCAGACAGCTAACCATTTATCTTGACTCTTTCTGCCCTAATGTGGCCTGTTTTCCTCCTGGAATGTGGGTGAGGCATGTATTATGGGAGATTAAAGTGAGTGGCACAGCTGCCAACCTGGTGCAGGTAGGAAGGCTTCCTGAGTGAGCCAGTAGGCCACACAAGAGGATGTGCAGGGTTAGTGGTGTCACAGGTTAGGTTGGGTGTGGGAAAGTGGCAAGATGTTGTAAGCAATAGTGACAATTAAAAAGTATGAACCTTGGTGGGAGGTGGATGCAGAACAGAGAGTGACTGTGAGGTAGCAGAGAGAAGATTGTGGTACTTATGTTGATGAGTGGAGAACAATATTAACGTTCTTAGACCATAAGACCAAAAGAAATCGGAACAGGAGTACACTGTTCGACCCCTTGAGCCTGCTCCACAATTCATGAGGATCATGGCTGATCCAGTATTCCTCATGTCTATTTTGTCCATTTTCCCCATAGCCCTTGATTCCCCTACTGATCAAAAATCAAGCAATCTCAGTCTTAAATATACACCAGGACTCTGCCCCCATAGCTTTCTGTAGCAATCAGTTTGAAAAACTCACAACCCTCTCAGGGAAGAAATTCTTCGTTATCTCTCCCCCCACATCATTCTGAGACTGTGACCTCTGGTCTTAGACTCTCTCATGAAGGGAAACATCCTAGTAGCATTTACCCCTTCAAGCTCCTTAAGAATCTTGTATGTTTCAAAGAGATTACCTTTCATTCTTCTATACTCCAATGAGTACATTCCTACCCTTTTTAACCTTCACTCATAAAATAATCCCTCCATACCAGGTATCATTCTAGTAAACCTTCTCTGAACTGCCTCCAATGAAATAATATCTTTCCTTAAATAAAACTGCTCACAATATCTTGTACAGTTGCAGTAAGATTTCCCTACTTTTATACTCCAAGCCCCATGAAATAAAGGGCAATGTTCCAGTTTTTTTCTGGCAACCAACATTCCATTAGTCTTCTGAATTACCTGCTGCATCTGTGTACTAATGTTCTGTGCTTTGTGCACAAGTAGCTCCAACCCTGTTTGTGGCACAGCTTCCTGCAGATTTTCTCCATTTAAATAATACTCTGTTCTTTCATTCTCCATTCCAAAATGCTGGAACTGTATAAAAAGTTAGTTAGGCCACAACTAGAGTATTGTGTGCAGTTCTGGAATCCACATTACAGAATAGATGTGATTGCACTGGAGAGAGTGCAGAGAAGATTTACCAGGATGTTGTCTCAGCTGGAGACTTTAAGTTATAAAGACAGATTGAATAGACTGGGGTTGTTTTCCTTGCGCACTTACTTAACCTATCTGTATCTCTCTGTAAACTATTTGTGTCATTCTCAAAGCTTGCTTTTCCATCTAAATAGATGCAAATTTGGCTACAGTACATTGCCAGGAAATCTTTCTCCATCTGGGCATACTTCTTTGACAGCCAGTAAGGGCACCAGGCTCATATGCCACAACTTGTCCTTCTTGAGTGATAATGACTCCCAAGACCTCAGAGCTTGCATCCCCAAACAATGCCACTTCTTTGTTTGTGCCATTGAACTTCTTCCTACACTGCTAAGCATTTCTCCAAATGGCTGAGACTGAACAGACAAAGGTAGAAACCTCAGATAAGACTGGCATGTTCCGGTATTTTGGCCTGTACTTTGGTTCTGGGGAACAGGACATCCTGTCTGAGCACCAACCTGTCCAGCTGGACCTCCAGTCCCTGCTTACAAAAGCAGTTGCTAAATTTTCGTACCCTTCTTTACCTTAGGAAAATATCAGCTACCATACAGGGTAGCTCTGGACCAACAGTGTTTGTCTGGATATACAACTGGCTTTTGAAGGTGGCACCAGCAACAAGTATCCAGTGAATTTTGAGATATTCTGGCATTGGTGAGTTGTTCGGAGAAAGCATTTTAAATGGGAATAGAATTGGACAAGAGAGAAGGCACGGGGTGGAGTATGTAGTTAATCTTTGGTAAGATACCAGGTTAGGCCTCACAGTAAAGATCACTCCAAAAACAATGTGACACTTAGCCAAATAAAAACTAAGATTCGACCCATCGATAACACTTATAATCGTGATTCGTAGTATTCATGAAATTCATGGAATTCAATCGGATAATTGTGAGATGATACTGAAAACAAAAAATGCTGGAAATCACAGTGGGTCACGCAGCATTCATGGATGGAGATCAAGCTACCTTTCGAGTCTAGATGACTCTTCGGAGGATACTTTCCTTCATTAGCCAGACATAAAGTTTAAGAATAGGGAAGCTATGCTGAAACTGTATAAATCCACATTATAGAATGGATGTGATTCCACTGGAGAGGGTGTAGAGAAGATTTACCAGGGTGTTGTCTCAGTGGAGATTTTAAGTTATGAAGAGAGATTGAATAGACTGGAGTTGTTTTCCTTGGAGTAGAGTAGACTGAGTGGAGACATGATTGAGAAGTATAAAATTATGAGAGATAGACAGGAAGAAACATTTCCTCTTGGTGGAGGGATCAATAACTACAGCATAGATTTAAGGTAAGAGTGGTAGAGGCAGAAGAACACACAAAGTATTTTGGTGTGCATTTGCAATGCCAAGGCATAGAAAGCTATTGGCCAAGTGCTGTAAAATGGGATTAGAATAGATATTTGGTTTTATTTGACTGACATAGACATGATGGGCTGAAGGGACTTTTTCCTGTGCTGTAGACTCTAGATTCATTGTGATGCACAATTGTCAACATACTCAGTTTAAGAACTGGCAAAAAGCCTGCATATGGGGGCAGTTAATGTCACTAAACAATAGCAATTAGCTCAAATGGGGGTGTAGTCGGGTTTGTGGACTGGGGGAGCTTCCGTATGATGTTTTTTAAGCAACTGTATGATCATAGAAACTTGATTTGCAATGAGTGTAATTTGTGTTTGAAATCACACTGGTTAAACTGGTTCTGATTTTTTTTGGTGAATTGCAGTGGTAAATAGACAATGCATACTAACAGAAACTCTTGTTTTAAAGACCTATAAAATTTGTCTTGGGCATCAGAGTTATTGACAAGACTTCATTTGTTGCTAATTCTGCTGTTCCTCAGAAGATGCTGATGGGCCTACTCCTTAAAATAATGCATCTTCATGATCATGGCATTCACATAATAGTATTAGCAAGGAGCATTAAAAAAAATGACCCAACAACTAAAAGTTCATGTCCAAAAACAGGCTGGTGTATGACATGAAGCGGAACTTGAAGAAGATGGTGCTGCAAATTCTCTCCTACATAATAGCTGAGTAAAACAATGATGTCCAAGATGCTTATGAGTTGATGCAGTGCATTCTGTAGGCCTTAAAACCTGTTACACAGTGATGGAGGAGTTCCTACTGAGTTGGTGATAGAAATGTCGGTCATGAAACCTAAATCTATGCTACATAAACAACAAGTGTCAAGTACCTGGCAATATACTGATCATGTAATCCTTTGTTTTTGTCTGAATATAATTCTGAGTGAAGAACACTTCCAAAAGATTTATTGGACAGCTACGCATAGAAGTCTTTGGTTAATGATAAAAATAAATTCCATAAAATGAATGCTGCTTTCTCACTATTAAAATTCAGATTGAAATTTAAAATGGTCAACTTGAAAAGGTGTTTAATTATTGGGAGATACAATGGTGTAATGGCAGTATCTAAACTAGTAATCCAGAGATCCAGGTGAATGCTTTGGGACATGGGTTCAAATTGTACCATAACCGCTGATGGAATTTAAGCTGAACTAATTAATGTGGAATATAGTTATATTCTGACCATAACAGCTGTCATCATTTCGAGTAGAAGCCCAACTCATTCATTAACATTCTGCAGGGAAGGAAATTCACCATAATTACCCTGTCTGTCCTAAATGTGACTCCAGACTCACAACAATCTCTTGGAAACCCATTCAGTTTCAGGATAGTTAGGGATGCACAACAACTGCTAGCCTTGCCAGTAATGCCCAGATCCCATGAATGAATGAATGAAAAAAAAGTACACTGATCTATTCACTAAGGCCATAAGAAGCTTATGTTTTCCTAAACTGCTGAATCTTAGTACAAAGACCTGTCCAAACTAGTTGTTTTACACGATTAGAAAATGAGCTGCACAGTGACGCACAATCAAGAATTTTCTTTGCTCTTAGCATCTTACTAAAAACTAGACCCAATTTCCTTTATAGAATTATTGAATAAAAGCTGTCACTGGCTCAATATGGGGCTTCAGAATTCTGAAAAAATACTGACTAAATGTTATAATAAGAGAGGTGCTTACTTTGTTGCCATGGTGACTTGGTGATGCATATTTGGTCTATGTTTTACCTAAAAATGGTTTTCCTGTGGAGATAGATGTTTTAGTGAATACCTGTTTACATCCATAGAAAGGAATAAGAAGGTTGTTTATTCTTGAAATTGCAAGAATACACTGAAGACTTCTGATCCTAACATATTGAAGACAGTGAAAGTCAATAAGTTAAACGATAAACATAATTAAAGTTCTTATGTTACACGGTAATAAATTTCATATATGCAAGTGAACATTTGAATCTCTGATTATTTATGACCTTAGGTGAACTATGCAAAGATTATATGTGAACACCATTTTATAAATGAATGTGTGGCACTTTATTCATGAAAGTCATATCTTTACTATTGCAATATACTTACCAACCCTATAGCAAACTCCAATGATACATTTGGCAGTTTATTGGATGTGATGCTTCACAAGTCTTTGTAACTCATCTACAAATTCATTACCTGCATTTTATTCACATATAGCTTGAACAAGCCAACATTCAGTAGCTTGAGAGATTTAACAATATTGATTTTAAAAGCTCTTCACATCTCCATGACAATGCTTACCACCTTAAATCATTCATACCTATGTTCTAGCTCAGGCCCTCCTTTCTTCTGATTCCCTTTACAGCAGTCTCTCTCTCTGATCTTCCTTTAGTCACATAGCCTTATATTCTCGAACTTCCCCTAAATCTCTCAACTTATTATATGTCTGTTAAAAAAAAATTAAAAGTTTTCTTCTCTGACCTTCCCTTTAACCAGAACTTCAGCTTTTCATCTACATGGCTCAGTACCCTATCCATCAGTTAGTTATTAGAAGTACCTCAAGAAGTACCTCAGTTTATCTTATTATGTTACTTAATGGTGCTATAAAAGTGGAAATTATTGTTGGTAAAACAAATCTATGGACATTAATGAGGGACCAGTTCAAAGGTCAGAGATACTTGTTAGTTAATATAGCATTACACTGAAACATTGTACATGCATGAATCAGATATTGCTGTTCATTCATCGATGAAACACCTTCTCCTGATCCAGTAATGTTTTAGCTTTGTCAGTACTGGAAATGATTTCATGGAATACCACTCAGCCCATTTAATTCACTCCCACCTCAGACCTAAATAATCACACCATATAGAATAATCACCAAAGAGAATGAATAACCACAGAGAAGACTACTAAGCAGACAGAACTATCCGTAGTATTCCGACTCCTGAAAGTAATAATGAAAATATAAATGTAAAACTATAATACTTAATAATACCTATATTGATCACCATAAATTATTTTTGTGATTTCAAAAGCACGGGAAACAGAGCACGTTTTGAAGACTATCACTTGTCCACACTTATCCTTATAGCTTTGAAATTCTGTTGTATAAGCTAATGATTTTTAAGGGTTAATATATAAAACTGCATTAAGCTCCAATCTGTCTGATAAGATCATGTAAGATCCAATGGAGACAGATGTGTCATTATTGTCACTGGCATATTTTCAGATACCACCACCGCCACCTATATGTTGTATTCTGGTTTAGGTAGTTTGCCAGCAATCCTCATTTCTCTGTTCTGAGCCTAATGTCACTTAATTACCAGTGATAGAGTCTAAACAGAAGAGGCTCTTGTCTTTCATAACCTAGTAGTTTACTACATGATAGCAATAGATACAGGTTCCATTTACAAGGTACAATCATTCAGGACTCTTGGGAGCTGTACAGCGTACATCTACTCACTTTGAGTACTCATACAGCACTCAACTGTCCCCATGTAAAGAATGGATGGAGGGTAATGCAACACAAACACTTACTCCTTGAGAACCATTGCCTTATATAACATCTAGCTCCAAGCTTTGTTTCCCATAGTAAACCATTATGTATGAAGGTATTTTTACATTTACCACTAACCCATCCAGTACTACCCCCACCACCCCAAAGGCTTTGATTTCAAAAATTTAGACAAATGCATGTTTCACTATTTTCTTAGCATATTTGGAATTGGAAGAATAGTGGATCTTTTGTTCGAGCGCCATTGACCTGTATTCTAAAGGTTTATAAATCAGTTCTTCACGGAAGGATTTTTTACCTCTTAGATAGCCTTCACAGAGCATATCATTTCTAGTACACTAAAGTTGTTGGTCCATTATCTTAGCTAATGTACCTTTAGCTTCCTTAATTCTTTTCACAGAAGATCTCATCCCCGCTATATCAGATAATTGCACCACAAAATCTTTAAGCGGACCTTTAACGGCAACTGACTTGGATTTGGCTGGCATAAATGCCACTTGCCACTTTTCAGGCCAACCCTGAATGTTGACAATGTTTTGATGCATGTAGATACAGATTTCTTTATTACCTGAACAGGTGTGAATAAAACTAAACAGTATGCAGCAATCGGTAAATATTCCCGTGTTGGAGTGAAGGCCACTAATGAAGTAAATAAAGATATTTCAGCCTAGAACACGGATCTTGGGATCTCCTGCAGCAAAGTTCCAGATCCAAAGTACAAACGACAGTCCATATACTTGAAGCTACATGGCCCAGATGAAATGACTCACAAGATTAAAGGAATGCTACATGTAATACCACAATATAAAGATTGTCAGATAGTAGAGATTACTTACGAATTCAAAACAAAAATAACTCACTCTTGAGCAGGAAGGCATGTTTTGCCCTTTACTTTGTTCTAAAAGTCTAAGAATTTGAACAAAGGAATAAATGCTCCTTTGACAAGAGGTAGTCTAAATTGTTTATAGAGCTCGGAAAACTCAACACTGACTACAGCATCATGTTAAGCAAGGATGCTAAATCAACATACACATCCAGGAAGTTTCCATTTCCATTAATGAATCACAACTTGAGGAAATGACTAGAAGGGGGGTTACTTACCTGATCAACAAAACCAAAAGAGATATGTTTGAAATCTATCTTACTTAGCATGGCACTACCAGTAGAATAGATGGGATTGATTTCAAACATATGAACATACAAATCAGGAGCAGAAATAGATCATTCAGCCTCTTCGGCCTGCTCCCCCAGTGATTAAGATCATAGCTGATTTCCTTGTGTTTGAAATTCCACATTCCCATCTAAACCTAATATCTGCATATCAAGAATCCATTCATCTCTGTGTTAAATTTGCTCAACGACTCTCCCTCCATTATCTTCTGAGGCAGAGTGCTGCAAGTTGCAAAACTCTCTGAAAGAAAAATGAAATTCTGCTCATCCCTGTCCTGAAAGGGCAATTTCTAATTTTAAAACAGTGCCCTCTGGTTCTAGTCTTACCCACAGAGGAAACATCCTTTCTACATCCATCTTATCAATATCATTTTGAATCTTATACACTTCAATCAAGTCAGCCCCTACTCTTCCAAGCTCCACTGGAAACAAGGCCAACTCTCCAACCCATCTTCATAAGAGAACCTGCTCATTCCAGATATGAACTGAGTAAACCTCCTTTGAACCACCTCTAATGCATTTACAACCTTCATCAAAAAAGGAGACCAAAACTGCGCACTGTATTTGGAATGTGATCTCACCAAGGCCCTGTATAACTGAACAGATCTAACAATTCAAAACTGGGCATCTATTTTTGGCTGTGAACAGCAGCAGAACTGTATTCCAACTCAGTCTGAAACCAAGGTAATAGGAACTGCAGATGCTGGAGAATCCGAGATAACAAGGTGTGGGGCTGGATGAACACAACAGGCCAAGCAGCATCATAGGAGCAGGAAAGCTTGACGTTTCGGGCCGAGACCCTTCATCAGAAATGGGGGAGGGGAAGAGGGTTCTGAAATAAATAGGGAGGGAGGGGGAGGCGGATAGAAGATGGATAGAGGAGAGGATAGGTGGAGAGGAGGCAGACAAGTCAAAGAGGCGGGTATGGAGCCAGTAAAGGTGAGTGTAGGTGGGGAGGTAGGGAGGAGACAGGTCAATCCAGGGAGGACGGACAGGTCAAGGGAGCGGGATGAGGTTAGTAGATAGGAGATGGGGGTTGGGCTTGAGGTGGGAGGAGGGGATGGGTGAGAGGATGAACAGGTTAGGGAAGAGGGACGAGCTGGGCTGGTTTTGGGATGCGGTTGGGGGAGGGGAGATTTTGAAGCTTGTGAAATCCACATTGACACCATTGGGCTGCAGGTTCCCAGGCTAAATATGATTTGCTGTTCCTGCAGCCTTCGGGTGGCATCATTGTAGCACTGCAGGAGGCCCAGGATGGACATGTCATCTGAGGAATGGGAGGGGGAGTTGAAATGGTTTACAACTGGTAGGCGCAATTGTTTAGAGCGAACCAAGCATAGGTGTTCTGCAAACCGTCTCCAAGCCTCCGCTTGGTTTCCCCGATGTAGAGGAGGCCACAACGGGTACAGCAGATGCAGTATACCACATTGGCAGATGTGCAGGTGAACATCTGCTTGATGTGTAAAGCCTTTTTGGGGCCTGGGATGGGGGTGAGGGAGGAGGTGTGGGGGCAGGTGTAGCACTTCCTGCGGTTGCAGGGAAAAGTGCCAGGTGTGGTGGGGCTGGAGGGGACTGTGGAGCGGACAAGGGAGTCACGGAGAGAGTGGTCCCTCTGGAAAGCAGACAAGGGTAGGGAGGGAGGGAAAAATGTCTTTGGTGGTGGGGTCGGATTGCAGATGGCGGAAGTGTTGGAGGATGATACATTGGATCCAGAGGTTGGTGGGGCGGTATGTGAGGATGAGGGGGATTCTTTTTTGGTTGTTATTTTGGGGACGGGGTGTGAGGGATGAGTTGTGGGAAATGCGGGAGACACGGTCGAGGGCTTTCTCGACCACTGGCGGGGGGATGTTGCGGTCCTTGAAAAATGAGAACATCTGAGATGTACGGGAGTAGAATGCCTCATCCTGGGAGCAGATGTGGCGGAGGTGAAGGAATTGGGCATAGGGGATGGCATTTTTGCAGGAAGGTGGGTAGGAGGAGGTGTATTCTAGGTAGCTGTGGGAGTCGGTGGGCTTGAAATGGATATCGGTTTCTAGGTGGTTACCTGAGATGGAGTCAGAGAGGTCCAGGAAGGAGAGAGAGGCTTTAGAGATGGTCCAGGTGAACTTAAGGTTGGGGTGGAAGGTGTTGGTGAAGTGGATGAACTGTTCGAGCTCCTCGTGGGAGCACGAGGCGGCGCCGATACAGTCATCAATATAATGGAGGAAGATGTGGGGTTTAGGGCCTGTGTAGGTATGGAAGAGGGATTGTTCCACGTAACCTACAAAGAGGCAGGCATAGTTTGGGCCCATGCGGGTACCCATGGCCACCCCCTTTGTCTGTAGGAAGTGGGAGGATTTGAAAGAGAAGTTGTTGAGTGTGAGGACGAGTTCGGCTAAGCGGATGAGGTTGTCAGTGGAGGGGGATTGGTCAGGTCTGCCGGACAGGAAGAAGCGGAGGGCCTTTCGGCTATCTGCATGGGGAATACAGGTGTATAGGGACTGGACGTCCATAGTAAAAATAAAGTGTTGGGGACCGAGGAATTGGAAGTTCTGGAGGAGGTGGAGGGCATGGGTGGTGTCACGGATGTAGGTAGGGAGTTGCTTGGCCTGCTGTGTTCATCCAGCCCCACACCTTGTTATCTCAATCTGAAACCGCATGGTCAATTTGATGAAAAGTAGCATCAAGAGCCCAAGCAAAACTAGAGTCCATAAGAATCAGGGGGAAAATGCTTCACTAGTTGGAGTCATACCTTCCACCAGAGAAGATAGTTGTGGTTACTGGGGGAATCAGCCATTTTGGCTCCAGAATAACCCTGCAGGAGATCTTCAGAGAAACATTCTATGTCCAACTACCTTCAGCCGCTTTATCAATGACCTTCGCTCCATAATAAGGTCAGAAATGTGTTGTTTGTTGACGGTGTGGTGGTCATGGATCTCTGAGGCAATTGAGGAGCTCATAGCTGACTGTAAACATTGTCTGAGAAAAGAGCCACTGATCTGCATTAATGTCCTTATCAAAACATCGGAACAAGTGAGAGCCAATGTATTGAAGTTTAACACGCAGTCTTACTTTATGCTGTCATCTATTTCACATTGGACAGAAGTGTATGTACAGTATACCACCGCGACTGAAGGGGTTTTCGGGGTAACGGATGAAATATGCCTCTCACATGTGATCCCTGGTGTGTTTGCATTAGCCAGGCATTCAATTACAGTTTGCAAATTACTCTTTCAGCTACTTTGCAGCCTGTTTTCGATCTGAATATGTAACTAACTCACCTAACTACCCACAATCAAAATGGGGAAACTAAGCACAGAATCCAGATGATTGAATCCCTTTTGAGGAAAATGCTGAATTTTACATGGTTAAATTACTGGTTCAGTCCACATCAGTTAGGATTGGAATTGCTGATCGGGAGGAAACTGAAGGCTCATGTTCCTAGCCTATTAAAGGTGTTGACTCCTCAGCTGAAATGATAGGACTACAAAAATGTCTGTCTGAAGGAACAGAGTTGTCAGAAACACCAGCTTCTATTATTATATATATCACCATACCTGACAATTCCCACATTTGGCCCAAGTAACGATATGGATAAGTAACATCAACAAGAATGGTATAGTCATTCAAATGTCAGTGGACTAGCAGTGATCTCATATTTTTCATACAGTTCAGTCATTCTGCAATTGCAGAAATTGTCTCTTTGCAGAACAATTGTCCAATAAAGAGTATCATGATGATAAAGATTTACAATCAAAGTTAAAATTAGAATCAAGGTCAACAGTCTTCAAGCCTTAATCTCCTAAATCCGAAGAGAATGCATTCTGGAAGAGCTGTGAAATCTCCAGATCACTTCAATTCATGAAGTTGGAGACTTGGAGGGAGGTGGGGTAATGATAAGTAGAAACCCAAATGTACAAATCTTAACTATGGGGGAAGAAACCTCAACACTAAATTTAGTGATGTTGTACAGTCCTGGGTGGGCAAAGTAGGTACCTATTATGAGATCGCAACGGAGCCAGATTTTTCATCATTCTTACGTGATAGTCTTTGCTCTTATATCCAGCTAGCCAATGTAACTTGTACCTTCTTCTAGCATGCACAAAGTGACATCATGTCAAAACAAATGCCTATTTGCTTTAAAGTTCATGGTGGTTCACCCTCTACCACCATTAAACAAATAGGCCCTCAGTCCTAGGATAGAATGATTAATAATATTTGAATTTAGATTTGATAAGTTTCTGTTCTAAGTTTCTGTCAACTTGTTGATGTTGTTACAGTGTTCCACCAGGGCTTGTGTAAAGATTGTACACTAAAAAGAATGGAAAGGAGGATTTGTGGCGGCACTCTAATCATTAGCTGGTATTGTTGGTTCCGTAGCACATACAACAAATTCCATATTCAGACCTGTATCCATTTTTTTTCTGGAGATATTAACTTCTTTTGATGCTTGTATTACATTCCACTCTGCAAACATAAAGTTTAAATCCCCAGCCTAATATGAGGCTCAGTGATTTTATATTTGTGTCTTCTAGTTCATTAGAATCATAGAATCCCTAATGTGGAAGTAGCTCATTTGGCCCATTAAGTCACGCCGACCCTCTGAACAGCACCCCATCCAGTCCCACTTCACTTTATGCATTTCTCATGGCTAATCCATCCAGCCTGTACGTCCCTGAACACTATAGGCAACTTAGCATGGACAATCCATCTAAACTGCACATCTTTGGACTGTGGGAGGTAACTGGAGTACCTGGAGGAAACCCACACACACGTGGAGAGAATGTGCAAACTCCACACAGTCACCCGGGGGTCCAATCGAACCGGGGTCCCTGGCACTGTGAAGCAGCAGTGCTAACCACTGAGCCAGCGTGCCACCCCACAATTTCAATGAAGCAACTTATTTTTCACTATAATCCATGTTTTTCAAAGAATCATATACACTTAGCCCCTTTTAAAATCTGAGGCCTTTCCAAAGTGCTTCTGAGCTGATCAAGTACTCCTGAAGTGCCAAGAAATGTGGGACGTTTTCAGTGTTTTAAAGCCTGGGTTTTTGTCCTCTCAAACTACCAGTAAAACAATTTCAGTTTGGTAAGTAAGTCTCTCCAACTTAAATCCTTGATAATCTTGTTTGTCTTTCTCTCAACACCTCCCCACCCCAACCCTTTTGAAGACATGGTAGCTTGAAGTGTATAACAGTCAAAATGTGTGTTCACCAGTTATGGAAGGATTTAAATAATCTTATCATCAAATGATTTCCAGATGCATTCCAGTCTTTGAATCACATTGTAGAAAAATTTCAACTCACTGGTTGTTTCTCTCAATTGTTATTATGTTCTGGTGTTGCCTGTGATTGATTCCAATGTGTCATTGCACTGGTTTCCTGTCCAAATGCATTGAATTCCTGTGGAAATCTAGGGCATGTACAGGACACAAGGTGCACGGGTCTTGATGAACTAGTTTTTTAAACATGATAGAGGAGTCAGTCTATAATAACATGAAGAGCACATCATTGTATCAGAGATAAATGGTACTGCAGATGCTGGAGAATCCGAGATAACAAGCATGGGGCTGGATGAACACAGCAGGTCAAGCAGCATCATAGGAGCAGGAAAACTTGACGTTTCGGGCCTAAACCCTTCATCAGAAATGGGGGAGGGGAAGAGGGTTCTGAAATTCCTTAGAAGAGGCTGCCTCCTCTCCTCTAACCATCCTCTATCCACCTCCCCCTCTCTCCCTATTTATTTCAGAACCCTCTTCTCCTCCCCTATTTCTGATGAAGGGTTTAGGCCCGAAACGTCAAGTTTTCCTGCTCCTATGATGCTGCTTGACCTGCTGTGTTCATCCAGCCCCATGCTTGTTATCTAAGAGCACATCATTGTATCCTTATTCAGACTAAACTCTCTGGAGTCAGAAACCAAGGGCAGGAGCCCTTCTTATATTCAAGGTAATATCACAAAAACATGCGATTGAATCAAAAACAAAATACTTAGATGCTGGAAATCACAGAATAAAACACAGAATACTGAAAACACTTGGGGACCATCTGTGGAGAAAGAAAGAAGAATTATTGGGTGAATTATTGTGCCTTCCTCAATGACAAGTTTAGACAACGGGGCCATTTAGTCAGATGTGAGAGTTGGGATCCAACCATTTCTGCTGCAATGAAGTCAATGGGGAAAGGTCTGTGGGTGGCCATCATACCCGGCTACTAATTGAGACGCATAACTGTTAAATTAGTGTCAACAATTGAGACGTGTTAGCTGTGAACACACCTTATGATTCATCTCCATGTATATGGTTGTGCACTAAGCCTGCCTCCTTGGGAAAGTCCCAGAAATCCTTTGGCAATATGAACTGAACAGTGACATGATGTAATAATTGCACTTTTTTCCCCAAGATCCATTGCAGTTGGAAACGATTTGAATTTTGAAAGGCCTCCAGTTTTAAATTGCTGCAAAACAGGCTATATAGCATATTTAACACAGTAAACAACCAAATACATTTTGCAGATGGACAAGAGAGTCTGAATGGAAATAGAAAAGTAAGGACAAATTACACAAAGTTCCTGATGCAGGGAGGGTGCATCTGAAGGTTCATCTGCAAGAGGAAGAGAGAGGAGGAAACAGAACATTTTTTTAATCCTCCAGCCCAATCAGGGTCTCCAGTTTTCCCTTTCTACCCACCTTCAGAGCAATAAGGAATCACGCAGTTTTTTAGAGATAATAGGAACTGCAAATGCTGGAGAATCCGAGATAACAAGGTGTGGAGCTGGATGAACACAGCAGGCCAAGCAGCATCATAGGAGCAGGAAAGCTTGACGTTTCGGGCCTAGACCCTTCATCAGAAAATCTGTCAATCTGTCACTCAATTTTTTATCCTGGATTCACTGTGAATGAAGCAGAATTTTCACCTTGAACTTCTGAGAAGGCTGTGAATTGCTGGAGGAGGAGAAGCAACAAAGTTCAAAATATATTAGGGCCATAGTGGTTGATGGTATAAAAAGGAAGAGAAGAATTTGCAGAAAGCAAGAGTCATGGGACCATAGGACAAGGATTTATTGTGGGTTAGAGCAGCCTATTGATGTTGGGTATATTTAGCTGTGGAGAAATTTGTAAATAAAGAAAGGTATTTTGAATTCAAGGTATGGCCATGTGGAGAAACAGTGGAGTTTGATATTTTTAGGTGTCCTGGACTGTTGGGATTAAGCACAAGATGTGGAACACTGCCACATTAGATGAATTAGAAATTGCATAGAATAGAACCTTGACATTCAGTGAGAATTTATTAAAGTAGGTAAGGAGCATTAAAGGGTGAGGTAAAGTTAGAGGCAACCAGTGCTGAAAAGATGGAAGTAAACAATCATGTTATTGGGTGTAATAAGAGGCAGAATTAGATGCCGACCCCTATGGCAAAGTTGGTTGTGGGGAAAGAGCTAATCAAGTGGTAGGGTGGCTTGTAATGGTTCCACAGCCTTCCTGCTTCTACCTCACATAGTTCTGCAGTGGTGACATGATTGGTCTTTCCATCCACAACAGTCAATGGAGGCCCTTAGGTAGGAAATTGCAGCCAATGAGGGTCTTAACTTGCAGCCATTGGCATCAGTGACAGCTCTCTTTGCTGGGAACATGACAAACAAACTCATGCAGAGTTGCTTACAGGTTTCCAGGTGTTAGTTTTTTGTTCAATGTCTTGGAGGAGGGCATCTTACTCACCTGTGGTAATGCTACATTTTAGGTGGGTGTCACACTGGCAACAGCTATTATATTGTCAGAGGCGCTGCTGTTCAATAGAGCTACCAGCCTCCAATTCAAGGTGGGTGGGTTTTCTGTCCGCCATTCTCCAGTTAACTGTCTGATTAATCATGGGTTAGAGCAGCCGATAGATGTGGGGTTAATTAGTCTGTGGAGGAATTTGTAAATGAAGAAAAAGATTTTGAATTCAAGTCGAGGTGGGATGGAGAACCAATGGATTTTGTACAGGAGTCCTTGACAATTGGGGTTAAGTGCAAGATATGGAACACTTGAACATTCAGTGGATTAGAACGTGCATAGGGCAGAACTTTGGTGTTCAGTAAGAATTTGATAATGTGGATAAGGATTAGCAAAGGGTGAGGTAAACTCAGATGCAGCCAGCACTGCAAAGTCTGTAGGAGCAGTGAGTATTCCCTAAAAGACGCGATTTGTGGCTCTCAATCATTTCCAAAGAATAAGCGAGACACCCATTCACTCCATCGTATATTTCCACAGTGTTTGAAAATCAACTCTGGATCAAACAGATTATTAAGGCAATACTTAAATGAATTGTGCCAGTAGAATATGGCTTAAAAGGTCAGTACCTTGAAATTTGTTTTCATGCTGGCACAGAAAATGTTAAAACTCTCATGTTGTAGGACATTTTTATTCAACTGTCCTATGAGGCATATTTCCTCTGTCAAGTGTATTTGAATATTACCATTTGAAGTACTTAGTGAGGTTCCTTAGTGAAGCTTATTTGTCAAACTGACGAAAGAATACAGACTGCAGCTTCCATCTCAGCCCCTGTAAACATACCTCTGTGTCTATACTTTTGTGCCTGCTTAAATATCTTAGTTATTTCCCTTTTCATATAACTCATGTGAACTGAACATGAAATCTTTTATCATTTTTCGGAGGCTGATACTAACTTCAATCACCATTTTATCAGAAGTTATTTCAACATTAAGTGCCAATATTATCGGTGTCTGTCACCAAATAACTTGTCAAGACCAAGTGATTGAGTTAAATAATTCTCATATTAGATTGCATTAACGCAGATGTCTGTAAATTTTTGTGATCCAGATTGAACGCAAAACAAGGAGTTGCCATTTTCAAAAACAGCTTTGTTTATGCATTTAAAAGTACAAAGGAGACATTATTAGAATGGCAGTCTTCAAAATAAAACTTCCGAATGGTAAAAGCAATGATGAGATCATTGTGTTTGCACTGGCTGGACATGAGCACCTCAGAGCTGGTAATGGCCACAGTGTTTGCCAGAATGATGTTATTGCTATATTGATGTTAAATTTGCTACAGTTTAATTGTTACTTTTGAACCAAAAGTATCATCATTGCATTTCCATGGATTAAGGGGTTTGATTTTAATGTCACATAGAAATGGGCTTGTCCAGTAATAGAATGGTTCCCAGTGAACATGACTACGGAACACAAAACTATTTTTGACTCACAGTTTAATAATAGTGCACTCAGTTGCATGAAGCAACTCTGAAACCGTGCTGGTGCTACAGTGCCTTCAAATGTAGATAGATTCACAAAGAGATTCATATGAGTAATCTAGTTCAAAGTTCACTTTAGCGTACATCGGTTTGAGAGTTAAAAGTGCTAGCTGGTAGTTCATAGTATCATTCATTATGTATGTATATTATTGATTGTTACATTGCACATTACAGGTAGCTTTATTGGTGCTATTCCTAAATGATGCAAGGTTTATTGTTAATGATATAACATTATTGAGGCATTATGGTAATATATGTTAATACTAGCTTAGAAGCAATTTTCTTCCTGTTTAGGAAGTACAAACCAAGAAACCATCCATCTGTGTCTTAGGAGAACCTAAACAAGAGGGAAATTTTGTTATACATGACATATTTTTGCTTTCTTTGATATTATAGGTCTCCATCATAAGCAAAACATTCTTACTAAAGAAGCTAAAACAGTGCATTTGGCATGGCTTATTTATTGAAAATAAATGATGTAGTTCAGATTGTATCCAAATTTCATGGCTGTAATATATTTGTATTGGTACTACATTAAACGTTGTTAATTTACATCATTAAAATGCACAAATTTCATAACCACATTGTAACATTAAAATGTTATTTTCTGCTTGATTTACATTAACTGTTAACTCTTTCTCTGATACTTGTGACAGAGAATTACATTATGAGCTTTAATTAGTGAGCTACAGCTGAATGACCATTAATACACTGAAGACAAAACCTTCCATGTTTTAAAAAATGAAAAAACTATGACAGATATCTTTCTTCTTCTGCAACAAATCCAACTTAGCAAGCAATGTTACCTGATGTCAACCCACAAGTTATAATGTATTAGCTACTAAATATAGTTTGCTGCTGTAAGACAGAATAATTTTCTGTTAAAAGTAAAACATTACTTTCTCGCATATGAAAGTAATTTAATTGGCAAAAAGAAATGATTTTTGGATAAGACTCGTGATTTCATTTTTCCATCTGAACCCTGTTCATGCTTACTTGGGCAGTATTCCTATTTCTCTTGCCAGAACTGACAAAGGTCTGACTGTTAGTGATACCTTCCATGGCTAAATTTACCCCGGAGTGACAGAGGCAGGTGGACCAGGGCAACCAACCACTTGTGCAAAGCATCATGCAACTATAGGTCAACATCGAAAGGGGAAAAAGACTCCGTCTTCTGTGTGGAAACAGACCGAAGCAAGCTCATCCCGAAGAGGGGGGGTTTCTCTTCAAAGCCAGCTGGTCTGGCTTTTTCTTCAGGATTTTTTTTCTACCTGCAGTGTTTGATCATCCAAGCCTGCAGCAGGTGCTGCAGAGCGAAAGAAAGAGGACATTGGTGAGTTTTTGGACCAAAAAGTAACAAAACACCAAAAATTGCATGTTAAAACTCCATTGCAATGTTGGCATAGAAACTTTGCCTCAGAGCAAAGAAAATCGTAAGAGCCTACTTAATAAATGAAATGTTATTAAGTTGTTCTTTAAAGCTTTGTTGTATAAGAGTTGTTATTGTGGTCTAGCAAAGTACAAATACATTTTGAGGGTGCTGTCTATTGCCCTACATGGTGAACAAAGGAGTCTGAAATCAGTTGACAGTACTTCTAAGTTAAACTAGCAAATACTATGTTTAAGACAAAAATGTCTAGTTAAAAAAAACTTCCTGATGTGCTTGTAAGGATCTGCTATATTGTACTAGTTATTATTGATTGTGTTTTCTTTTGAAGCATCTGGTTAAATCTCGCTTTTCTAGTTATTAGCATACTCAATCAAGCTATAGGTCAAATTATCTTAAGTATTAATGCATGTTAAACAGTACTTGATAAAAATAGTTTTTATTCTATAAAATCATAAAGTCTTCTTATGCTGCTCCTGTTAATATTTTGATAACTGATTAGGGAAGTCAGGCAAGTGTTATAAATGTCCAACTTTTCACAAACAAGTATGTAACACTATAAATCTTTATTGAATATAATTTCTATAAGGCCAAGCTTTCAGTTTCACAGTTAAATCAGTTGTGTCAGATGTCAACATGGCTAGATATTGATATTAATATGTGATCTGAGTAAATCCAACAGCTGGTTATCGTATGCTGATGCCATAGCAGCATAGTAAAGCTTGTGTTTTGCTGTTTTTATCAAATTACATTTTTCATATATTGGTAAAAAATATTAATTTCATTAAATGGCAACTGTTGAACTATCACCAGTGAGTTGTTTAAATCAGTCTTATATGGTCTGAATTCCAAAAACTGGTTAACATAATCTCGACTTTGACATACATAATTTACAGCTGTCCTCTAGGTCATTCTTGTGATGTAGGTTTCAGCAACACCCAGTTCTGCAGATTCGTTGCAAATAAGAAATTGATGTTTCACTGATTTACATTGGAAGAGGGATCAATAAGTAGGCTACAGTTGAAATTTAGTAGAAATTTGAAATGAATATATTTAATTGTTTGAATGAAACCATCATTGAAATTAGAATGCTAATACCTGCATCTTACACAGACTTTAATGTTGCTTGCAAGATCAATAACTGAAGTGGCATATAGAGAAATGATTGGATGGTGAACAGATTCATAACAGACTGGATTTTTTTCAACCTTGGCCAATCAAATTGATAGTGAAGTCACATGAAGGAAAGTATCTCAACCTCCTTATTGATCTCTTTAGGCTGAATCTGAATGTAACGTTTCACATCAAAAACTGATGTTGCAACTCTTAATATTAAATGAGAAATCAGAAATGAATCTTTTACAGAAATAAATGTGATTGGTTTTATTATTTGGATAGGCATATGATTATTTATACAGGTATTTACTTCGCTTCGGTCTGATTTTACCATGTGATTTTGAGTTTGGTTACAAAGTAGCCAAATTATTATATAACTTCATGGTTAATAATATATATAATAGCAATAAGCAATATCAAAGGCAGGTTTGCAAACATATTTGATCTCCCACACACATACTTAATTACAGGGTTATACAGTGCCATTATAAATGTGGGGCTTTTTTTATTTGAGTGTGTTTCCGCATGAGAATTTGTTAACTTAATACAAGAGTGTTCCAGAGGGTCTATTTGTTTTGGTTTCCTTTTAAAAACAGTTAGAATTGCAAAAATGGTATTCCCACTGGGTGGAAGTGCTGGGTTCAGTGTTAATGGGAAAGGGTGTTCCGGTGGAGTACACTCCCAGCAACTCTGGAAAATTCTCATTCTTGGGCAATTTAGCCAGATTTGACTAAGTTAGCCACTACGTTGCATTGGTGTTTGGTATGGTGAAATATTTTCAGAAACATAATAAAAATTGGAGAATAACTTTTCTGTGGAGTTTATTTTCTCCCAAGTACTAATTGATCTCCATAATTTGGATTTTGCCTCACCTTATGATGCATTCTATCATGTTGCACTTGATTTTCTTTTTCTCCAGGTCTTTTAATGTTCACAGCAGTCAGTGGCAAATGCATATGTCATTTGCCCTTCTTATATTTGTTTCCAGCTTCCCTAGCTTAGCTATTTGATATGCAAAGATCTAAAGAGACAGGGATCCTGTATCAGGATGTATGGTAGACATTTTTTCGGAAGGTTATATAATGAATAACTGATAACCTTTTATACCAGGATAGGAATTTTGAAATTATTTTTCACTTCTTTAGACATGTTGTTAATGCTATAACCCAGTTAACAGTCTCACAAATTAATTTTTTCCTTAGGCCCTAAATTTAAAATGGATCTCTAATTCACCCATCAGTGACATTAACCCCCTCATAGTGACAAGCAATATTTAGTAACTCCCACGGGCGCGTTTCTCTTCCTCCGTATATATGTAATTAAATACTGCTAATGTTTTGAAAAGTTCTAGTTATCTGGTTACGACCGTTATTGTTTTAAAGTAGATTTGTTGAGCTTTAAGAAGAAATAAACTCTTTTCTTGCCATATATCGTACTATTCTGTTTACCCCTATTTATAAAGCTGACGTGCCATATACAAGCATGTGGACGATCGCTGTATCTTGCGCCTTGTGGGAATGTATTTCACATAAAGCAAACGAGTAAATCAAGTTGAGTGAAGAGGTTTATAAAAAGCAGCGACATGCTTTCCAGCACCGTTCTGTGTTTGATGTGGATTACCAAATAATGTGATTGGTGTTTGTGGGGAGCTGTTGCCTTGTCCCTAAGATTTCCAGGATCATAACGTTGGGATTGAGTCAAAACTTCCGCAATTTTATTTTTGCTTCCAGATAACTAATGTTGACATAGCGTGGCTCAAATAAAGTTGTGAAAGATTAAAATAGATATTAAAAATGAAGATTTTTCTGGGGGGGGGGTGGTTTCAACGACTTCTACACCTCCCTTCCCTGTACGTCACCTTGCCACGCTCTTTTTGATCATTAGGGTGGAGAGAGACAGCCTAATACATTAAAGCAGAATCTGTCCTGCACATATATTAAAAGTAACAGTTTTTGTTGTGATTGATCGGCTTTAGTGATGTCGCTGCTGCCGCTGTGATGGTGGTGGCGATCCGAGTACGGTTGCAGCTCCGGCTTCCACTTCTTGCACAACTTGTGTTGATTGACAGCTCCGTCCGCGCGCTGACAGCCCGCCCGGGCAATGACGTCACCGGGGTGCGGGCGGGGGCGGGGGAGGGGGGAGGAGGAGATGAATCCGGGCTCCGGGACTAGGGAAGGACACTCGGGCAGGCGCTGAATGTTGGTCAACCTTCCAAAAGATGAAACCACGCCATTTAGTGCGCCGCTTCAAACTTTACTGCGGGGTGCATTGGCATCTTTATTAATATCTCCATATCCAATATATTACATTCCAACATTTGAACACTTAATTCCCAAACTGGACAAAAAAATCCCTACTCAAAAAACCGAATAACGCTTTACCATTGACAACCGAAGCCTGTTTTTTTTATTATTTTCCAAAGCAGGAACATGCACATACGTAAATTAATAATAGAAGCAATTCCATAACGGGGCACGGACACTACGGTACTTGGCCAGTTCCCCCCCGCACCGCCTCGGTAGAAAAACTAGCGCGGGACTCTTTGCGAGTTGGGCGGCGGATGGTAACGCGGCCTTCTCCCGGGTGCTGTGAGGCGGAAACACCGCGGCGTGGTGCCGTGGATGGGAGTACCCGTGCGCGGGCGCGCGGCCGCCTGCCCGCCCACACAAGCTCGTCCGCGCTGGCGGGCGCGCGTGTTTGTGACGTTCGTTTTCCGACGCGAGCGAGCGCAGCGACGGCCCCGCCTCCTCTCGCTGGAGCTGCTCCTCCGCTAAATATAGAAGCAGATACACACAGACAGGGAGACTGACTAAACCGAGCAGGGCTTTCTCTCTCTCTCTCTCTCTTTCTCTCACGGCGAAATGGCTCTATCTACAGTTCTCTATATGTCAGTTTTTTAAAGTATTGTCTTTTTTAAAAAAATTAATATATACAAATCTCAGTCCTCAAAGTAGATTTGCCTTCATCTCACTGGTCAGTAAAAATAGAAACTTATTTTCTCCAAAAAAAACACAGCAGCGCAGTTTTAATGACTAGACTATATCAGTAATTGTTTAATGCTTCGAGCTATATGGCAAGCAAATTACGGCCTGTGCATGTTGCTCTGCTTTAAATTGGCTGGCTCCCTCTCCCCTCCTCCTTAAAACTTACGCTGTACAAATCCGAGGAGGGAATTAAATGTTAATACTCTCTGTCATTGTTTCAGCCGTGGTTTTGTTTAATCTTTAATGTTCACATGGCCCGTAAACGTGTTGTTGTGGTGGTGAATGATGACGAGCTTTGCGCCGGCTGATTTGTTTGTAACATGGTCGATTTTCTGCTCTGCTTTTAATCCAAGGTGTCAAAGAAGTTGGGGCTTTTAAAGTAACTTTAATTCGTCTTCAAGAGGGGAAAAATTGAGGTCGAGAACGCAGCATCGTCGAGGTTTATGCGGTAAGTGATTTTTCAATTCTACTGTGCGTATACTTTTCTCCTGTTACTGTGTTCTGTTTTGACATGTGCGGTCCGTGTGAAAGTACAGAAATCACACAGTGACTAAAATGGAGTTAGCATGCAATATACCCAAGTGATGCCAAGGCGACAATGGACAATGGCTCTTTTTCACTTTTAATTAACCGTTTTTATACTTGGTGCTTTCACTAATATTGTTGCACGATGCGATTAATATTTCGGGTGGGTTCCCTTCCGCCGTGATGAAAGTGGCAGTGAATATCATTTGATAGAATTGGTTCAGTTTTGAAATAGTGTTGTAGACAGCTCTGATACACTAATTTGATCAATTAATACTTCAAGTACTGAGACTTGCTCTCACTCATTACTGAGTAATGAAATTGCAATGACAGCATACTGTACATAAAATCTGACTTTTCCTATGTTATAGTTTCATATTTGATAGTTTGTAGTGATGTGTCGGTGACAGTTCACTCTGAAAGTGGACACACGATGCTGTGCATACTTTCCGTGCATTCAGCGAGTGACTTTCATTCCGCATTTCTTCTTATGCGAGGAGGGTCATGTTACTTGAATTATGTTGGAACTGTGGCTGAGGTTGTTTATTTGCGATTTCCTCAACTTTACCATTACGACCAATCTTTATCTGTGGTGATTTGCACTTCCTGTGTTGATGCTATCCAGAGAATTTGAAGTCTACCCCGTCTGAGAGGAGCTGCTTGTTTTAATTTCCAAATAGCTGTTCGGTGTAACAGGATTGTTTTAACATGGGCCGAAGTCTTGGCGCAGTCGGAAACATTCAGACAGTGGAATGTGTAGAACTGCTTTCCAAGTTAGACTGCTGCGCATTATACTGAACCATGTGAAGTCTCAATGTCTCTTCGTGCACCTACATCCCAACTGATCGTCATAGACAACCATACCTCCATTCAGTAACTCTTGCTGCAAGTCAAGGATAATCTTCTTTCTATCTCATCGCCACAGCTATCTCTTATTTTCAAGTTTCTTCCTCATCTAAGCTCATTTTTTAGACTTTGATACTTTTCCATTCATTTGGTTTATCGATGTATTCTTTAAGATTAAGTTTTCTTCTGTTTTATAGACGCCCGGTCAGCCCATTATTTTCTAGTCTTTCTCAGTTGTGCGAAGTGCTGACAAAATTTCAGGCAGTTAATTGCAATGGTGTAGAAGCATTTTGTGTTGATCTAATTCAGACTGAAGAACAGTGGCTTGGCTCTGGATTCGTGACAGCGCTAGAACAATGACAAAAATACGTTTAACTGGGATAAAACTCGAGATTGTAATGTGTTTGGTATCATTTTCCCATAGTTTACTGTGAAAAGGTATTTTTATAAGCTTAATGAGGCTATGGGAATTATACTGTTGGAGGGGGCAGTTATTCTCTGTCTTCCGTCCCTGTAGATTTTTAATGTATCATACTAATGGCTGTAATACATTACATTGTACGCCAAGTTACAGAAATAGTGCCAACGTGCTGTCAGACAAGGTCATGCTCAATATTACATTATCAAAACAAAATATGACAAATCTCTTACAATGTAGACATGGAGGCGATGAATACCTATTATGCAGAGTAAATGAAAGTTAGTGTGTTATATCAAGGTGAAAAGGAGTGCAGTCAGCTTGTTTATCCGATGATGAGAATCAGTCCTGGTTAGTCATGTGTTATATAGGAGTTAATATGTTTTCTGTCTTGTCTGGTAGCGCGGTATTTGTTTTAGGAAAATGAAGATTTGATCCCGCCCCTTTTTTTTCAAGAATGAAACTGATAATCCATAAAACTGGTTTAGGATTGTGGGAGGATAATGGTCCTTTAACCTCTTCTTCCCTGCGCTGAATGGTCTAAAGTAATGTGTAGTGATTTTGTTCTAAATCAGCAGCAAATTTTCGGGAGTTCAGAGTTTTATCAGTGGAGTCCACCGAGAGGGGTCGATCAACTAAGTTGAAACCCGAGTGCAGCTCGTTAGTCAGGTCCAGAGCAGGGAGATAGTAATTTAGCAGCCAAGGTTCAATCGCGTGCACACCTTCTGTTGGAGAAGATTTTAATCACGGGAGATTGGAAGTGAGTGAAACGCCGTCAGCAATTAGTTTATATTTTGTGTCCAGATATTTAATGTTGATTTGAGTTTCTCCAATTCTTTTTGATTGTCAGTTGCGAGTTAGTTATAAACTTCAGTGCTCTCCACGGTCTTGACATAGGCATTGCAAACTCTTACGACCAGTTGTCAATATTAAGTTTTTTTTTCGTGTTTAGGCGTTGTTGAGGTCGCCTTGTTTGTAAGATGAAACCTGTTACTTTGTGATGTCTGATATGTAGTGTTGTTGATTACACCCGAAATGTTTTGACCTTGTAATGTGTGCTTCGTGTTCTCTATTTGACGTTAACATAAATGAACAAGATATTGGCCCTTTGCACTTCTTTTGAGAGATTGACATTAGCGTATTGTACTAATCTACTTTCATGACTTGCTTTTTTCAAAACCTTCAACTTTTTTTTGAAAGGGAATTGACCGTGTAATACGCGCGTGCTCCCATCTAGTTTAGAAACGCCCACTACAAATCATTCCAATATTTGAGTAAAACACATACATATATCAGAAAAATCTTTTTACATTCAGTGACCAAAATCCGAAATGCACAAATACTATGACTCGTCAGAGGTCAGAGTATTGGCTAAAAGCCAACATTTGGTTTTACATATAATTTGACTAGGTGGAGTGAGCATTTTGTCATGACAAACTTGAAGAATTATTCCTTGGCGCTAATGCTGGTTTTGAGGTTACTTCTATTTCCTGGTGTCTCTGAGTACATAGGTGAGCAGAAGCCCTGGCGTGCCAGCCTGGGAAATGACTACTACAGTTTGTTTTTGCTGGCAGCATTTGTTGGGTAGAGGAACATTGCAAAGGGAAGATGTTAACATGGAGGAGTGGAAATGCAATTTCTGTTTGTTCAGTGAAGCATCTTCAAGATTATCTGCGCATACATTCAGGCAACTTAACTGTTTTAAAAATAATATTTTAACAGCCCTTTGTTTGTTTTGCTACATTTTGCTGTTTACTTTCAGATACTACTTATTTTAAAAGCAACTTTCACATACTAACTCTTATGATGTTTCCTCTCTTTACTATCTTAATTTGCACCCAAATGATCTTTGATTTGATTCCCCTCGCACCCACCACCCACTCTCCCCAGATTCTACCTGTGACTGTACATTGAAGACATTTCTGGATTTATAGTACAGTGGTGTTCATGTTACAAAAAAAAACATACGGGTTCAAACAACTTCTCCTTGTTTGGTTAACTCATAAAAAAAACTTTGTTTCATTTAAGGCCAACAAAAAAGAACATTGAACACATGTATCCTGCAGACGAATATTGTTTAGAGTTAATCAAGAAAGGATTTCACTAAACCATATAGAACAAGCATGCATATGTATGTGACCTTTTTGATATTAGCATTAGATGGTTATATGGACTTGAATATTGTATGCAATGTTTTCTTCTATGGGAACATTGTGGTGGAAGATTATTTTAGTTATAGTAGGTAAATATTTTGATCACAATCTAAACTAAAATTAGAACAAAAATGGATTTTCATGCTTTTTTTTAAAGTCTGGCAATGTGGAACAATGATCCTTGATTACAATTTTTGTTTTGTCAGTACAAAAATAAGTGAGTGGGTAACCAGAAAGCATGACTAGATAAAAAAGATGCTGCTGATTTGATGTGACAGTGTAACTTAGTATCAAGGTTCATAGAGCAGTATTGACATATACTTAATGCTTAGATTTTTTTATGTAGTTCAAGAGCTTTCAACATTCATAAAATAATTTCTAAACATTTAGAAATTATTTTATGAATGTGACAATACTTCCTAACATCAATTAAATTTTGATTTAACTGGTCATTTTGAGGAAACAAAAACAACATAAAAGAAAAGGTTAGTACGCAGCATAATCTCAGGTGCACTGGGCATGAACTATTATGTTTTTATGATGCAGCAGTTATATCTAGACTATAATTTTTTTGTTGAATGAGGTAGGATATGTTAACCTTAATAATTGCTTATTGCTTCTGTAGGATTAAATCCTAATCTGCTGTGGCCTAAGGCAAATTTATAACGTGGACATGTGATTAGAGATATATTCATTAGTACTTTAATCTTGTAGTCACACAGGCATTTGCACAATGGACGGCAAACATTCAGTGTGGCTGTCATCTTCAAGAAATCAGACAGGCTTTCACAGGCAATTCATGAAAAACCAGCAGTGACAACAGAGTCTTATGTATCGTACAAAGAAAGGATTAGGCAGTTCACGTGTCATCCTGATTGGCCAGAGACCAGAGCCGATTGCTGGGGTATGGCAAGACGCACTCCAGTTTCAATTGATTATCATGTGAGGAGACAGTATCCCTGCTGGTTGGCCTACATAGTTTGTAATCTAAATCTGCTAAAATCAAATCTGAGCTGTACCTTCTTCAGTTTGTTCCAGCTATTTTTCTAAAAGTGATGCTTAATTGTCAAGCTAAAGGATGCAGAATTTTCTCGTGTCATATCATTCTAAATTGTTCTGCGAAGAAAACTGATGTGTTGAAAGTCTTTGAAATGCATAATCCGAAATAGTCAACTGCAATGCATATTTAAACATTTGAATTTCAAGCTATTTTGTAATGTGTTAAAATAATTAAAATTAATTGCATGGATTAGTTTATTTGAAATAGAGTTATATCTGTGTGTGAAGAAGGATGTTCATGTGATTGCCAGCATAATTCCATTAAAGATTTATGGCAGATACATTTGTACAACATTATGTTGGAGCGATGCTATCTGTATATGTTATGTTAGATGAATGCTGGAAAGCAGAATTACATACTATTTCATTCTGACTTCAGCATAAACAAACCATTTTGCATGAATTGACATAAACACAAAACTGCTCTTTACATGGTATGCTGAAACAAAATTGGTATTTTAGTGCAGCTTAAAATAAAAATTATATGTAGGATCTCAGGAAACACTTAGAATAAACTCAAGATTTAGCAGAATCATTCAGAGACATAGTGTACATGTAAGTTGTGATTTGTACTGTGCAGCATAGAAAAACATGGTGTTGCATGACAATTTTGAAGCTTCATGTTATTTTTAACCTTTTCAAAGATATTTTAGTTTTGCATGTTTACTCTTAACAATAACATTTTCATGTAGCGGTACAATATATAAAGCTTTCTCCAATTATTACAATTTATTTTTATTTGTATTATGGTCTCTGTACATACACAGTTATTTAAGTTTTGGAGTTTAAATTGAATCTTGAGATTTTCAATGGGTTGTTTGTTGGTGTGGGAAGCTTAAAATCACTAACCTTTCGTATATGTTCTTTGTCAGTATTTATGCAAGTATATAGGACTTCATTGCAAAGTTGTAACTAATCAAACTGATTTTATTAATAATTTGCTGTCTTGTCTGAGATTAGTTTTATTATTCATAAATGATCTGTAGAATTAAAATTTGAGATGGAAAATATGATTAATGTCTCATTTGACTCTCCTTTTCATAAATGTTCATTGCAGTTGTGAATATCAGAAAGTATATTGTGCTGTACATGGTTTTACTAGTGGTTGACATTTATACATGTATTTCAACTCCCTGACAAAAATTAAAAACCTCACTGCGACAATTTGGACGCAAACTTTGACATTGCAATAGCTTATACTTTACTCTTGAACATTGCAACACTCGTTAAAAAAATCAGAATTTAGCAATTAAGAAAGAACTATCACTTTTTTGATGTTTACAATTGATGAGAAGACGTATTCTTTTGTTAAACTATCAAAACATAACATACTTAGAAATGAATTTGAAATTTATGTTGAATCAAGTGTTTTTAATATGGTTTTCCAATGGAGAATAAGTACCATTTGTGTCAGGGAGCAGAAAATTCTGTGACTTTTGAACTGAACAGACAACTTACTCTGTTGAGGTGAACTACTGTTGTTTATCTTTAAGTTCTGTTGTTTTCTTCTCCCTCCATATAGGCCTCCTTGAGCTATTTGTGCCATAGTTGAATGATATTAGTTGGAATCCATCACCCAAGGTCTGTCAGGCTAGTAACCATTTGCAAAAAGGAAACAATGCATTATTAAAAATTCAATTTAGTAAAATGAATGACATGAGGAATTTATCTTTATGGGCATGATTCAATAGTTTTAAAATACTGTAAAGGAAGAAAGACTGAAATTTTTCTTCTGATTTTTCACATTTCAAAGCTCTTCACTGCAGATAGCCCCACTTCTGTTCCGGATAGTGCTTTAACGTCTTTCACACCCACCTGAGCAGAGAGAGAATCTCTCAGTTTAACATGTCATTCAAGATACAACATCTCCTGCAGTACAGCACTCCCTCAGTATTGCACTAGAAAGTCAGCCTTTATTTTTGTGTTCAGTCCTTAGAACTGAATTTAAACCTGTAACCTTATGACTCAGGGGCGATTGTGCTATCAACTAAGTTGCAGTGTAAAGTGTTCTGGTTCTGTGTCAGCTAGGCTAAGTATTGGCTCTTTCTTTTCTGAGTCAGAACTTGTATTTGAATTGGAACTAGAAAGAAAAATAGAATAACTGATTTTGTAAATTTAGTTTTTATTTTAATATTTTGGCGTGAGCTGCCTGCAATAAAAGGAAGGGTTAATGTATTGAAATTGTGCACAGCCTTATAGCATTCTCTGAAGCCATTGTTAGAAAGTGTTCCAGAAGCAGGCTAAATGTTTGAAACATTGCTGCATTGCATGTATGATATACTGTCATTCTACTAATTAGCACAGTGACTGATTTAGTTCCCTCTAACTTTGCTATTTGTGGCCAGCTTGTTGCATTGTGTGCTGCCTTTAAGATTGATGGCGCATGTGTGCACCTTAAAAGGAACACTTCTCGTGCATAGACTGTTCATTTCTGTGTGACACATTCCCAATTGCTGTGCATCTGCCCATCCATGTTGTTCGCCTCCACTATGAGGAGTTCATAATGTATATGTCTTTGCCCAATAGCTACATCTGCACATAGCTGACAATGCTACTATCAGGCACAGAAACTCTAACTGATTTTTCTTTTCTTAATCTGATACCAAGACCAATCTTAGCGCCCCAGCTTAGCAATCTTAGCCAGTGTTGCCCCACATTTCAATCAAGTCTGTATGGACTACAGGTCAAATCTGGACTTCTATCTGTATGGTTTAGCAACTTCCTACAGAAACTGGCTAAGCCATAAAGAGTTACAATTATTATCCCACTTAAAGGTGAAGGAGGCTTATCAATCAGAGGCCTTTATCTCTCTACCATTGTTTATATAAAAAATGTCATTTTGATAATTAGTTAAGTTTAAAATTGACACATTGGACAATGAACATAAGACTATAAAAACATAGGAGATAGAAGGAGGAATACCATTCAGCATCTCAAGCTTGCCCTGCCATTCAACAAGATCAAGGCTCAATTTTCTTTCATGTCAGCTCAGCATAGCCATCAACTCCCTGATATTTCAAACATCTATCAGCTCTATCTACTGCTGTTTGCTGGTATTCATATGAAATCCAGTCAAGTTAGGTGTAACAAAACAAAAATGCTTAAATAGTACTTTTGTCGAATTCTTTATATTTGTAGATTTAAATGCTAATTTTTACCTTGCTGAAATAGTATAAGCTCATTAGATAAAATGGAGAAAGTTTAAGAACTCTAAGGTATAAACCACATTCTAATTTTTCATAATAATTTGAATGCAAATTATAAGGCACAAACTGTATTGCTCTGACAAATATGTATGAATAATATATAAATTATGTGCACAGTTTTCGCAGAAGTACCAAATTCAAAGAGTACAACATTTCTATCTTGTAACCTAATTCCTAATCTTATCACTTTAGCAGTTATTTTTCATTTAGATCTTGAGGAGTGTTCTGGTGATTGCATGACAGCATTAAAATTTATCCTGCAAAAGTCAATGTCTTATATGAGAATCACAGAATACCATTTGGCCCATTATGTTGGTGCCAATTCCCTATAAGAGTAACACAGCTAGTACAAGTACTCTGACCTTTTCCTGCGGTGCTGCAATTTCATTTTTCTTCAGGTGCTTATCCAATTCCTTTTGGAAAGCCGAGTTTAAATCTGTCTCCACCACATTCTCTTAGGAAGTGCTTTTCAGATTTTAGCTATTTGCTATGTAAAGGGTATTAGAATGCAATTTCCAAGTACTGATTTCCAGATATTAAAAAAAATGCCAGACAGTAAACATAGAAGAAGACATCATATTTCTAAAACATCATAATAACACAGCGATCTAGTGATTTGTAGGATCTCCTATATCTTACGTAACAAAAGTTAGAAACATATAGGAGTCCTGTTTTGCTTTTGAAAATGGATGGATGTTGAATGATTTAAAATCTCATTCCAAATCTGAATTTACTAATCTTCTAACAGACTTCTGTTCTACTATTCATTTTGACTATTTCCAATTGACGTCAAGCCATTGCACATCAAGTTGTTCATTTGTTTTTGGCCTTCTCTTATGATAGCCAATTTCTCCATTTTAAGAGCCACCAAATTTGAGATTAATGAAATCCTAGTTTGGCCCTGGTGAATTTATCAAATGATAGGATTGCACAGTTTTACAGTGTTTCCTTCTGGATATTATTAGACAGTAGTATATTACCAGTTAACTATATTTTAGATGCAAAATGTCTCCACACCCACCCCATTTTATAAAATTTTTCAACGGTACAAGTAATTTTGACAATATTATTATGCAATGAAAACTTCAGTAGGATAATGTTCTTTTATCTTTTCCACCATTAAAAATGCGTATCTGCTATTGTTTAAATAGACCAGTTTACTGTGACTATTGGCAAGCTACAGAATGCCAGGGAATAGTTTATATAAATGCCTTTTTATAGTTTTCTTTTCCCTTGTTTTCGGTCATTTGTTTTCCTTCATGAAGGGTCTTTTCTATTTACGGCCAAAAGAGCAAGCATGCAACCTGGACTCTGCCAATTATGCTCTTAATCTTGCTGCTAAGGAGTGTGAGAGAATGGAGTGCAAATGTGTTCTTTCTGATTATCCCTTCTCCTTTCCCTGTGGAAAGTCCAGCCTGGGAGGGATTGAGACTTTAGCATGTGTAAACTGATGCTTCATTTTGATGTATCATTGTGCTGCCTTCCATTAATGATGTATGCACTTATAATTTGATACAGTAGCATTGTGACTATGATACTGGACTGACATAAAAATTATGTGTTGAAATTCACATGGTAAGTGTAAATTTGAATTAAATCTGATGTTTCACCAGAACAAATAAAATAAACATTGAAAGCTGATGGCTAGTCATAAAATTTCTGTTGATTCACTAATGAGAAGAGAATTTGCGCCCCACCTGTTTTGAGCTGCACATGACTCTAGTAGCTGATTCTGAAGTGTAAATAAATAATCCTACTTCAAAAAGTCCATCATTGTTGTGTCAGGGCAAATCAAGATATGCTGAAAATAGTAAATACTGTGATTATATGACAAAGCTGTTATAGTAAAACAAACCAAACAAGCAAAAAAAACTACCTGCTGAATAGACTGTCATGTACAACTGAATATGTATAAAATTATATTCAAACAACCAGTTAATACTTCATTAATGACTTTTCATGAAAAACCGTTTCCTTTTTTGATATACTGTGCCCAATTAAACTGTTGTTATTGCAAGTCCACTTTACAAAGCCAGTAAGTTATGAATGTATATTTTTAAAATGGTACCATATATTGTAAGTACAGCATAAAAGTATAATGTCTTGCACCCTTTTGACAATAATTTGCGCTGTGCACTTTTCAAATAATTTCACTACATAAATGTACATTGAATTAAAAAAGTCATGTACATGAAGTTACTATCCAATGCGTTGGATAAGTGAGGTTTCAGATGATAGCGTGAACTGTGGTTTAAAATTTGAAACCATTTGTAATAGTGTGAAATGAAACATTGTGTCATTCTATGTAATCTACACAAATTCAACTATTTTTAAGAACTTATATTGCTGTCAGAGATTATTTAATTGTTTATAAATTGTAAATGAATAAATGCACAAAAATTTGTGACCTATATGAACAGTATGATAAACTGTTGTTGAACTTTTTTTTGTGTGTTAACTGGATAATTACACTGTATTTGTGTTTTATACTATTAATATTCATTATGTATAACCGACTAGAAAAAAGAATGCATTTTATGCAAAAGGGAATCAGTTTTCAAAATCAATTAGTTTGTGTTAATTGGACACTTGAACTACTAACCTAAATTCTTGTGCAATGTGTATGCTTTCTGTGTAATAATAATTTTGCAGCAGATGCTTTGCTTATTGTTCAGAATAGAAGAATGGCTGAATGCTAATTTTGTTTCATTGTACAAATTCAACTTCTTATGACTCCAAAAAAGGTAATAACAAGCATGATTTATTAACATTTACTTCAAAACTACTAAACAATAAGGAGCTGCAGGCTCAAGGATTGCACGTGTTATACTGAAATGCTCAAGATGTTACACATAATGTAGGTACCTGGTACGTAAGATTTCAAACAGTAAAGAAGTAAATCATCTCTGTGCAAATCTGATATGAGAATTAAAATATGCTATAAACACTCAATAGATTAGGCAGCATCTGTAGAGAGAAACAACTGGAAAAAGAGTTAATGTTTCAGATCAAGGTGGCACGGTGGCTCAGTGGTTAGCACTGCTACTTCACAATGTCAGAGACCTGGGTCCAAGTCCAGACTTGGGTGACTGTCTGCGTGGAGATTGCCCATTCTCCCTGTGTCTGTGGTTTCCTTTCATAGTCCAAAGATGTGCACGTGAGGTGGATTGGCCATGCTAAACTGCCTGTAGTGTCTAGGGATGTGCAGGTTACATGGGTAGCCATGGGAAATGCAAGGTTACAGGGACAGGGTCCGTGGGGGGGTGCGCGGGGATGGGGCCTGGGTGAGATGCCCTTCAGAGCGTTGGTGTGGACTTGATGGGCCGAATAATCTGCTACCACGCTGTAAGGATTCTATGACTTAGCTCTGAAAGTTCATCTCAACCTGAAACATTAAGCAGTTGCTGCCTGACCTGAGTTTCTGCAGCATTTTATGTTTGCATGTCATAGCTTAAAATAAGTATTGAACAATAATGGATTCTGCATAATAGGATTTTTTTTAATCAGTGAACAGATGTTTCTTGATCTAAAATGACCTGTTGTCTAAGTATTGTATTTACTGACTATCTTATACATAAATTGGGGGCTGTCGGTTAGCTTGGTTGGCTAGATGACTAAAGTGACGTACAAAATAAAGCCAATAGTGCCAATTCAGTCCTCATACCAGCTGTCGTAGTTCATGGAGGTCTGCCCCTTTGCCTTACCCTACACTTGTGGTATATATAACCAATTGGCTTTCTCTAATGAACAGAGATGCCTATAGTCCTTTGACTATGCTTCCTTAACGTGCAATATATATTGATGAACGTAGATAATATTTAGGGAAGCAGAAAATTTCCTGTCAATCTGTTTCCATTCAAATAAAATGTTAATATTTTTTCTTTATTCAATCCAATTAGAGGTGAGCAAATGACTTTCCACACAAGCTGAACTATATCCAAACTGCAATATTGCTGTTTTCCTCTACCAACTCAATGATAAATTGGACTCTTGGTACTTGCTTGTGAGGAAAACAGTCCAACATGAGTGAAGCTAACTCTATTAAACCAGATTCAAGATCAACTCAAATTTAAGCTTGAACCATCCTAGTTCTAACATTTAATTACCGATGCAAACAGATGTGATAGTGTTGCATGTGTAATGAACATATGTGATATGCCTATAGATTCTCATAATCACATTTTATATAGGGATTACAGTGTAAACCCACTGACTTCTAAACAGCCCTCCAGGCATACACATTTTTCTGATGTGCTTGGGCTGTTGATACTTTCAGCTCCTAAAAGGATCTTTAGTTTCTTAGGATCAGTTATTATTCATACCATAATAATCCATATAATAATATTTCTTATTGTTTGCATTTAATTCAGCTTTAAAGCTGATATGTTTTAGGGGATCTTTCAAAGATGTGACTTCTTGCAAGATCATTTAGCGAGATTAACTTCAATACTAATGAATATATTGACAGTCTTATGTAGTAATGGAGGTGTATCAAGAGATTAACCCTTTGGGAAATTGAATGCTTTGCCCTGTACCAGCTCCAATCAGCAGAATAATGTAACAGATATGATGAAGCTTCAGTAACCGTTTTGTTCTTTGTAATATTAGTTCATCATCTTTTTAGTCATACGTTCACAAAGGCTGTTTTTTTAAATGAATAAGTTTGAATGTAGAATAGATTTGTTTGATAAAACATGTTGCAAACATTAAAATGTTCAACTTTCAAATCTTTCATGCTCTTTGAAAGTGTTATTACTATAAAGCGCACAGTGGCTCCATGGTTAGCACTGCTGCCTCGCAGTGCTAGGGACCCGGGTTCAATTCCACCCTCGGACGACTGTCTGTGTGGAGTTTGCACATTCTCCCCATGGCTGCATGGGTTTGCTCCGGTTTCCTCCCACAGTCCAAAGCTGTGTAGGCTAGATGGATTGGCCATGCTAAATTGTCCTTAGTGTTCAATTAGGTGGGTTATAGGGAGATGGGTCTGGGTGGCTGTGAGGGTTGGTGTGGACTTGTTGGGTGGAAGGGCCTGTTTCCACACTGTTGAGATTCTATGAAAGCTGATTTATTAAACCTGTAACAACCTATATTTGATTTTAAGATTTTTGTCAATATGTTTTGCAGCGATTTTTTGTTTTCAAAACAAGTGAAAAATATATCTGTGGACTAGTTTAATAAGACTACATAGTGTTTTGTAGCATCTGTTATGTAACAGAAGGGCATTCCAACTTGTGAATTTGTTTATTTAGAACTTGGTATGAATAAATTCTTTGTGAATACATTTAAAATAAAACACCAAACTGAACTGCCATCCAACAAAATCCTTCATTGTTTTTAGTCACATGAAGACATATTTAGCAATGAGACAAATGTATTTAAATTACTTTCAGCACTCTTGGTAAAGACTTTAACTCTGTCTTTATTAAGCAGTAAAAATTATTGATGGCCGTTTAAATACAAGACTGAATGTGAAACAAGGACAGAAGTGCATTGTTTCTTTTTAATTACTTTCTATCAGAACTCTGGAAATACTGGACAGCATTTAATGTAACCAAGAGGGGAGCTGGACAAGAGGGGAGCTGGAAAGCTAAGGAAAGCTCCATGTTGTTTCACTTTGGGAATGCCCACTGAATTATGTGCCAGCAAGACACTTAACTCAGTCTTGATGGGCTTTTCCCAGATTCAAGGAAGAGAGTTGATAGGTTAGCAGCTGTGTGTTGTTTGGCAGCACCACCAGTGAGGCAATTTCTATTCCAGTGTCACAGCCACTTAAGGTCTAGGATTGCCTTGGACCCAGTCAGAGATGAGTGATGGTGGAATGGATTCATGGGGAATAGATGTGATAAGTGTGAAGGGGGTTCTAGGAAAGAGCAGGGCATTAGTTCTCAGGCCCTTCCTGATGTCGTATTCCTCAATCTGGTAGTGCAGTGCCTTTGAATAAAGGAAATCATCCTGAAAATCAACCTGCAAGCAAATATGCCAATATATATTTTTCCTGCTTTCTGAATTGTAGGCCCCTGCCTGCCCCTGAGTCAATTCACCACTTGAATTTGGAGCAGGACAGGAAGTCCATTCATGAGTCACAGGATCATGGAATTGTTCTGGTGCAGAAGGAGGCCATTTGGCTCACCGTGTCTGCAGTAGCTCTCTGTGACTTTTGCAGATTTTCCCAGAAATTGGCTCTGTCAGTTTCTGAGTTTCATGGAGGGTTTCTCTCTATGAAACCTAGCGAGGTTTCTTGTGCTACACTCCACAGCTTTCCTTATGAACTATACACTATGCCTTTATGTGGTGCCCTGCTGAAGCTATCTTCTGCTTGCCAGCAGCTGAGGTACTTGGCACAGCCAGGCCTCCTGGGATTCCTGGTGCCAACATCATAATTAAAATGCAGTCATGCACCAGGTCAAATGCTGTCAGTTTGGAGTGCTCTAGCATGGTTATGATTCCACTTTGCTGACAGGACCCTTGAAGATGGGGTGGTGCAGAGGAGAGCTATCCTCTTTCCTTAGGATTGCCAGAGGAGAGCACAGCACCAGGCCTTGCTGGGTCATTGCTGTTTCCAAAATCTGAAGAAGCGCCCAGCAAGACTACAAGAATTTTAATGACCTTCTCCATTCTGTGAGGGTAAGTGCCATCTTTGTTTTTCCATCTCACACTCATTGTAATTCTGCTATTGCAGACACCTCCCACCAAGGCTCCTGCTCTGCCACAGTCCCTATTATATACAGCATTTTCCCTTGCTCATTCTCACTCACCCTAACATCCCACACCACAAACTTTGCATGCCTCGAAACTACCTACTCACTCACTTGGGACACCACACCACTTTTCTCCCCATTTTGCACCTACATCAACAACTGCGCCAGTCACTTTCATCTTGTTCAATCACTGCTTTTGCCTCATTTCTTTTTTGACCAAAAATGGTCAACATTACAGCAGAGAAAACTTAGACAGGTGATGGGATGCTTAACATCCATCTCCTCACTCCCTATGAGGAAGCAATCCTTGTCTTAGTCGGAGGGGATAGAAACCACTCATGGTGATAGTGAAACTTCCATGTTCCAGGAAGCAAGGAAAATTTGTTTTGAAGTATTGTGTTGCTCTCCTATTACGGCCACTATGAATACCTTGTTAACATGCTCAAATGTAAACCCCCATCTTACAACTCAGTATGTCTTCTGTCTCCTGCAGGTAGCAGTGGCATCTGCAGGGTCACTACCCTCAAGAGAACAGCCCTGCAAGACATTTCATCCTGCATCTCTGAGGAAGAAGCCATAGATCACTCAGCGGATACACCAGCAAGGCTGCCTCCTGCACTTGCCACAAGCTCAGATACTAATACGTTGGTGGGTATTTTAGTTAGCTGAGAGTTGGGAACACATGCTGGTGAGCACATCACTGCCACATTTCCGCAACTTGTCATGAGACAAAAATCCCAGGTCACTGGCACTCAGAGGACTGCAATAAACCAGACACCTGCTCAGCCATGGACAGGAGATGAGCTTATCCTGTCAGCCATTAACAACTTCCTCTAAATGCACAGGCAGTCATGGGAGCATTGGACTGGCTTGTTGGAGGCACTGGGCAAACAGATTCAATTGGTATCCTCCATTGGCATTTGTACTATGCTGCATCTGGCATGTGAGCATATAGATGTCATGGAGAGAGCCAGCTTCGGCATGCTCAGTATCTGCTGGATGTGCGCACAGACCTGTACTCTCAACAATCCAGCAAGGCAATGCAATGTGGGTGGGGGAGCTGAGTGGGAGGACTTTGACCTGACCTCCTGATGGCTCCTCTTCACGAGGAGACAGGGTAGTGCTAGTAGGTACCAAATACAGCCTCCTCAGCAGTCTATTCTTAGGATACTGTAGAGGAGGTTGAGCTCTCTACCTTCACCCTGCCTGCCACAACTGAGCCTTGTGTGGGCATTAAAGTCCAAGGAGGATGAAGTTGCATCTGGGAAGGACATATTCATCATCTCTGGACCCTGAAGCCATAAACATCCCCAGGGTCACCTGCCCAAAATTCTAAGGCCAAAAAATTCCACAACAGGGTAGGCTATCTCCACCTCAGCTGGAGACCATGAGACTGCACGTAGACATAGTGGAAGGTGAAGGGAAAAGAAGACCTTGCAAGGGCACATGGGTGACATGGGAAACACTTCATTCTAGATGCGTAGTCATTTTTGTAAATATATTTTCACTTTCACTCACAGACCGTTGATGATTAAATGTCATTTTAGCTGCGACAGCAAGGATGAAGATAGAGAGGCTAGTCATCCTTAGGTATCCTTTCCATCATATCCATACCAGCTTGAAACATCATTCTGATTGAATGAGGGAACATCACATGTCGTGAACACTTTCATTCATTTGTAACAGCAGATTATACAGCAGATGCTGTCATCAGCAGCTTCAAGACGTTCGCAGTCAGTAAGAGATGATGTCATGCACCTCAGTTTCAATGAATGAAGAAGTTCACGATGAAGTTCTGTCTGTATTCATTTGGCCGAATCTGCTGCACTGAAGGATGGTGAAAGTGCTGTTTCACCTGAAAAACTTCCGCATCTTCTTACTGCGCACAGTGCTGCAGCTCTCACTTATCCTTATCATTCTGTAGCCTCAGATTTTTATCTAGTTGTCTGGAGCAGAGGATGAAGTTGCATCCCTACGTACGGACAGTACAGCTATGAAGCCCCAGCCAGGACCGGCATAAAAACCTGATGTCAACAGACCGTCCTCGGCCCCGTGTTGGCCCTATTGGAGGGGGCTTTGCTTTGGAGGTACATTGGATAGCTTTAGAATCCCTAGAATCCCTACAGTGTGGAAACGTGTGACTTTCTGGCCTCCCATTTCTGGACAGACTGTAGCACTACCCCTGCTGTCTCATCTGCCCCGCATTCTTGAAAGATAAGTGACTGTGACTGTCCTGCACCTTTGTTGAATCATGAAGTTATCTATACTAGCTCCACAGCAGGGATCAGCTCCACGACAGCTGCAGGTCGATGCTGGTCCTTGACTTGTGGAAGTATGCAGCACACTCTGGTGCAGGGCAATCACAACCATACCTTTATAAATTTAGTAGAATTTTTCAAGGATGTGACCAGGTGTGTGGATGAGAGTATTTCAATTGATGTGGTTCATATTGATTTCAGCAAAGCCCTTGACAACGTCCTACATGGGAGACTGATAAAGAAGATAAAAGTACTTGGGATCCAGAGTAACTTTGCAAGTTGGATCCAAAATTGGCTGAGTGATAGGAGACAAAGGTTGATGGTAGAAGGCTGTTTGTGTTATTGGAGGCTGGTGTCCAGTGACATACCACGGTGATCAGTGCTGGGTTCCTTAGTGTTTGACATATATTTAATCAATATAGATGAGAATCTGGTGGGGGATGAGAAGTAAGTTTGCAGATGATACAAAGATTGGCTGGGTGGTTGACAGTGAAGAAGAAGGTCTTACATTACAGGAGGATATAGACAGATTGGGCAGGTAGAGTTTAACCCTTAAAAGTCTGAGATGATACACTTTGACTACTCCCTCATCTTGACACTTTATCCAATGACATGTCAGGACACTAGGAAGTTTAGAACAACAGAAGAATCTTGAAGTGCTTGCCTGCAGGTCTGTGAGCATGGCAGGACAGGTTAACAGAGTGTTTAAGAACGCATATGGAACACTTTTTTTACTTTATCAGTTGTAGCACAGATTATAAGAGCAGGGAGGTTATGTTGGAGTTGTACAGGTCTTTGGTTAGGATCTAGAGTACAGTTCTGATCCCCACAGTATAGGAAGGAATTACACTGCAGGGGGTGCAGGGGAGATTCACCAGGATGTTGCCTGGGCTGGAGCACTTTAGCTATGAACAGAGGCTGGATAAGCTTGTGTCATTTTCCTTAGAGCATAGAATGCTGATGGGGGACCTGATTGAGACGCATGAAATTATGAGGGGCAGGAACAGGATGGATGCAAAGCAGCTGTTCCCTTTGTTGAAGGGTAAATAACAAGGGGGCATAATTTTAAAGTGAAAATCTGCAGGTTTAGAGGGGATTTGATGAAAACATTTTCTCTCAGAGGTTGGTGGGAATCTGGAATGCACTGGAGGGTAGTTGGAACAGGAAGCTTCACACTTTTAAAAGGTACTTGGATGAGCACTTGAAATGTCGCAACAGTCAAAGTTGTGGTCTAAGTGCTGGAAAGTAGAGTTAGTGTAGTTTCAGACCAGTTTTTCAGTACAAACGCAATGGGCCAAAGGGCCTCTTCTGTACTGCAAGATTCTATGACTGGGACTGTATTCAGTATAGTTTAGACGAATGAGAAGAGATCTGATTGCATTGTGTAAAATTCTGTCTAGATGCACAAATTATGGTTACCCCTGGTTGGGTGCTCTAGAACTGGGAGCCACATGCGGTGTGGGCCATTTTGGACTGAGATGCGGAAACATCTGTTTACTCAGCATGGTCAACCTGTGAAATTCACTACCACAGAAGGCTGTGGAGGCCAGGTCACTATACTCAAGAGAGAGTACATTTTTAGATAATAAAGGTATTGACAGGTATGGAGGAAAAACAGGCATATGATGTCGATAGATTAGCTATGATCATATTGAAGGTGGCGCAGGCTCATTAGGCTGAATGGCCTACTGCTCCTAGTTTCCATGAGATGGATACTCACCTTGCATGTTAGCTGAACTGCCAGTAGCATTACAGTAAAAGGTGTCAATGTGCTTCAAAATGTTGCAGTGGGCTAAGTAGACTCTTCTGTACTGTGTGATTCCACGACTCAATGTAGCATTGAACTGTTAATTGTATTGTAAATGGGTTATACTGTGCAGTGAGGCTGGTATATATCCAATGCCAGTCTCTGTGGATGGGGTTGCAGGCTGTCCGTGCCCGTGCATACCTGAGATTTTAATAACTGCTGCTCACAATGGAGGCCCAGAGGAGGAAATGGCAAGCTGGAATCACCAAATGCCCAGCCTGACTTTCACGTCGACAAATGTTGTTGTCAAGTTTTTGTCTGGCAAGTGGGAGAATAGGGAAATGCATAATGATGAAGTAAATTAGACACTAGGATATGAGAATGCAGATAGGCTGCTCGTCATTCACTAGCCCACATCGTTCAGGGGCTGGGTAGAATCTGCCCTCTGCAGATCTCTCCATCACTGACTTAACCAGAGAAAGGCAGATGGGCAACAAGGTCCTACACCCGCCACACTCCAGCTTCCTTGTGACCAAACTCATCACAAACCACTGCATTATATTCTGCCCTGAGAGTAGGTTTTTAGAGGACACTTTATCTACTGTTGTGGAGAATCATAGAATCCTTGCAACATGGAAGCAGGCCATTCGGCCCATTGAGTCCACACCAACCCTCCAAAGAGTATCCCACTCAGACCACCCCCCCCCTTTATCCTATCCCTCATTTCCCACCCTAGACACTATGGGCAATTTAGCACAGTCAATCCACCTCACCTGCACATCTTTGGAGCAGAGTAAACCCACACAGACATGGGGAGATTGTGCAAACCCCACACAGCCAGTCGCCTGAGGCTGGAACTGAACCTGGGTCCCTGGCACCGTGAGGCTACAGTGCTAACCAGTCTGTCACTGTGCTGCCCTGAATTGGCATGTAAAGCAAAACTTTACTTCTTGTTTGCATTATTGGGCATAGTGAAGCAAGCATTGTAACCAGCCTTATTAAAGGATTAACAAAAAATGATGTACATTAAAAACAATTATCAATCGTTTCAGATCAAAGCTTATTTTAAAACAAACCAATTTGGCTTTTTTAGTGTTTTGCTTCTGTTTTTGAAAAAAATCTTTCCTTTGTTATTTAATAGTGCAAATTTCTAAAGAATATGACATCCGTCTGATAACTACAAAATATATATTTTACATATATGTAAATACAGATTTTTTTGGCCTAGTTCATTATACTGTAATCTGTCAGACAAGATGTGCTGTATTCCAGAATGGAATCTGTGCAGTAGCCACAATAATCTTGGAATGCTGTTCCTTCCAACCACTTCTGGTCATTATCATTTCTTGGAGGGGACGATGGAATAAAACCACTGATATAACCAGTGTTGTTTTTTTGTTGGATTTTGTTTGTTAGTGATTTTAGAATGTTTTCAAGGCCTATTTACTTTTCGCAGAAGAAAAGGATTTACAACTAAATTCAATACAGGAAACTAGATTGAATATTGTTTACCATCGCTTATTCTACATTTTTACTTTTATTTCTATGCAAGCCACAAGGACAACATATTTATAATGGTATAATGAATCTAGGAGTGTCAACAGAATATTTCTGGGTTAGTGTCCAATCTATTTTGTCATCCAAAATTTTATTCTACAGGCTGTGCACTGGTATTTTCATGAGCCACTCAAAGAAAAGGTTATGCAGATCTCGCTGTTTAGAAGATGTAGTAGATGTTGTAATCCTTATTTTAAAGTTATATTCGACAGTGTAAACTGTGTGTTATTAGCTTGTAAATGACATAGGAACCCTTGTCTGACACAAAACATTAAATGTGAAACTCTATGTTTAACATTTCAAAACAAAAGGCTGTAGTCTATTCCAATTTGTAATTCATATATCTTGCTATAGACTTCAGGATGAAAGAAGTTTCACTTTCACACTTGTGAAGCCAAGATGTGGAGGTGCCGATGTTGGACAGAGGTGGACAAAGTCAGAAGTCACGCAATACCAGGTTATAGTCCAATAGGTTTACTTAAAATCACAAGCCATCAGAACGCTATTCCTTCACCTGATGAAAAAGCAGCACTCTGAAAGATTGTGATTTCAAATAAATCTGTTGGACTATAACCTGGTGTTGTGTGACTTCTGACTTTGTCACAGTTGCGAAGAACATATCATTTCACTGTCTGCATTTTTGTTTGCAGATTAAAATTGAAAGGATTGTTTTTAAAAACAAAGACTGAGGAAGGAATTGCAGCACTTTAAAGAATCAAGTTAATAATCTCATTGTGTGTTGTGTTTGCAGTACTGCTTTACTCAAGCAGTAGAGAGAGGAGGTTTGTAGATGTCACAGGGTATCCATGCATACCGGGATTTGACTGGCAACAAGTAACTGATTAGTTTATGTAACTGTGACCAGCTGTGGATGCTAAAGGTCACCACCCTGGTGACAATTTTGATTTCTGGGTAGCTGAACAGCTTGTGGATGTGAAAGTGACAGGGAGTTTCCATCGGACTGCTGGAAGGACAGGTTGTGCATCTCTCTCTTTGCAGTACAAATACCTGAAGTCTGAAGAAAGTCAGTTTGTCTTCTACCAATTGCTGCAAGCTGCAAGCTGCTATGTTTAAGTCGCGACTAAGAGACTTTGTAGCCATTGTAGGAATTGCCTTGTGCCTCCTGCAATGAAGTGAAAGAACTTGGAAAAGAAAAGAAAGCCCTGGCAAGCCAAAAGCACAGTCTGGTCAGCCCTATAGACTGGTGCTGTTGAACTGTTTCACAATTTTTCTTTCAGCCCGTAAAACCATTTTTTTTTCTTTTTGTTTGTACATATCTGTCTGTTTGTGTGTATGGAGGGATTTTAGGTAGAGTGTTAGAGTTTTAATTGTAGAGCCACATGTTCATAGTTTATAGCTGTCTATTTGTGCTAAGAGTTTACTCGTGATAAATAGTAATTCTTAGGTACAGGAACCTGCTCAGTGTTTTCTGCTAACTTGACCAGACAGGTAAATTAGAGATAACAAGGTGTGGAGCTGGATGAACACATCAGGCCAAGCAGCATCATAGGAGCTGGAAAGCTTGACGTTTCGGGCCTAGACCCTTCTTCAGAAATGGGGGAGGGGAAGGGGGTTCTGAAATAAATAGGGAGAGAGGGGGAGGCGGATAGAAGATGGATAGAGGAGAGGATAGGTGGAGAGGAGGCAGACAAGTCATAGAGGCGGGGATGGAGCCAGTAAAGGTGAGTGTAGGTGGGGAGGTAGGGAGGAGATAGGTCAGTCCAGGGAGGACTGACAGTTCAAGGGGGCAGGATGAGGTTAGTAGGTAGGAGATGGGGGTGCGGCTTGAGGTGGGAGGAGGGGACAGGTGAGAGGATGAACAGGTTAGGGAGGCGGGGACGAGCTGGGCTGGTTTTGGGATGCGGTTGGGGGAGGGGAGATTTTGAAGCTTGTGAAATCCACATTGATACCATTGGGCTGCAGGGTTCCCAGGCTCAAAATGAGTTGCTGTTCCTGCAACCTTCGGGTGGCATCATTGTGGCACTGCAGGAGGCCCAGGATGGACATGTCTTCTGAGGAATGGGAGGGGAAGTTGAAATGGTTCGCGACTGGCAGGTGCAATTGTTTGTTGCGAACTGAGCGCAGGTGTTCTGCAAAGCGGTCCCCAAGCCTCCGCTTGGTTTACCCGATGTAGAGGAGGCCACAACGGGTACAGCGGATGCAGTATACCACATTGGTAGATGTGCAGGTGAACATCTGCTTGATGTGGAAAGTCTTCGTGAGGCCTGGGATTGGGGTGTGGGAGGAGGTGTGGGGGCAGGTGTAGCACTTCCTGCAGTTGCAGGGAAAAGTGCCGGGTGTGGTGGGGCTGGAGGGGAATGTGGAGTGGACAAGGGAGTCACGGAGAGAGTGGTCCCTCCGGAAAGCAGACAAGGGTAGGGAGGGAAAAATGTCTTTGGTGGTGGGGTCGGATTGCAGATGGCGAAATTGTCGGAGGATGATGCGTTGGATTCAGAGGTTGGTGGGGTGGTACGTGAGGACGAGGGGGATTTTTTTATGGATGTTATTGTGGGGACGGGGTGTGAGGGATGAGTTGCAGGAAATGCGGGAGACGCGGTCGAGGGTGTTCTCGACCACTGCGGGTGGAAAGTTGTGGACCTTGAAAAACGAGGCCATCTGAGATGTACAGGAGTGGAATGCCTCATCCTCGGAGCAGATGTAGTGGAGGCGAAGGAATTAGGCATAGGGCATGGCATTTTTGCAGGAAGGTGGGTGGGAGGAGGTGTATTCTAGGTAGCTGTGGGAGTCGGTGGGCTTGAAATGGATGTCTGTTTCTATGTGGTTACCTGAGATGGAGACAGAGGTCCAGGAAGGAGAGAGAGGCTTTAGAGATGGTCCAGATGAATTTAAGGTTGGGGTGGAAGGTGTTGGTGAAGTGGATGAACTGTTCGAGCTCCTTGTGGGAGCACGAGGCAGCGCCAATATAGTCCTCAATGTAACAGAGGAAGAGGCGGGGTTTAGGGCCAGTGTAGGTACGGAAGAGGGATTATTCCACGTAACCTACAAAGAGGCAGGCATAGCTTGGGCCCATGCGGGTACCCATGGCCACCCCCTTTGTCTGTAGGGAGTGGGAGGAATTGAAAGAGAAGTTGTTGAGTGTGAGGACGAGTTCGGCTAAGCGGATGAGGGTGTCAGTGGAGGGGGATTGGTCAGTTCTGCGGGAAAGGAAGAAGCGGAGGGCCTTTCGGCCATCTGCATGGGAAATACAGGTGCATAAAGACTGGACGTCCATTGTAAAAATGAGGTGTTGGGGACCAGGGAATTGGAAGTTCTGGAGGAGTTGGAGGGCGTGGGTGGTGTCACGGGCGTGGGTATAGAGTTCCTGGACCAAGTGGGTGAAAATGGAGTCGAGGTAGGTGGAGATGAGTTCGGTGGGGCAGGAGCAGGTGGAGACAATGGGTCAACCAGGGCATTCAACTCCTATTCAGCCTGGGAACCCTGCAGCCCAATGGTATCAATGTGGATTTCACAAGCTTCAAAATCTCCCCTCCCCCAACTGCATCCCAAGACCAGCCCAGCTCGTCCCCGCCTCCCTAACCTGTTCTTCCTCTCACCTATCCCCTCCTCCCACCTCAAGCTCCATCCCCATCTCCTATCTACCAACCTCATCCTGCACCCTTGACCTGTCAGTCGTCCCTGGACTGACCTATCTCCTCCCTACCTCCCCACCTACACTCACCTTTACTAGTTCCATCCCCGCCTCTTTGATTTGTCTGCCTCCTCTCCACCTATCCTCTCCTCTATCCATCTTCTTTCTGCCTCCCCCTCCCTATTTATTTCAGAATCCCCTTCCCCTCCCCCATTTCTGATGAAGGGTCGAGGCCTGAAACGTCAAGCTTTCCTGCTCCTATGATGCTGCTTGGCCTGCTGTGTTCATCCAGCTCCACACCTTGTTATCTCGGATTCTCCAGCATCTGCAGTACCTATTATCTCAGGTAAATTAGAGACTTTATGTGCATTGCTTCAATCGTTAACTTTTGTGGCAACCCCATAGTGGTTTTGAGAATCATTACACTTTGCCAAATGGATTGTAAGACACTCTACTGAAAATTCATTTTACAAGCTATGAAATAGAAATAAGAAAAATTGTCTGACAAGAAATATGATGTGTACTATTGACAGTAAAATTGGTGTAAACATTTGAAAATAGATTGGCTTTTTTGGCCTTTCCATCTTACTAATAAATCTACAGTTTCACAGGCAGGGTTGCCCCCCAAAAATTACTACTTGATTTTCTAAAGTCAAAACAAAATGGTCTGAAATCATTGAATGATTATCATTAATGCTTCAATATTTCTTGCAAATTCTGCATAATAATTTTAACTATTTTTGATTTTCTCAGAATATTTAATTTGTGTAAATGATTTTCAAGTAGATTGATTTTTTTTTTGGCGGGCAGCACAGTGCCTCAGTGATTAGTAGTGTTGCCTCACAGATCCAGGGACCCAGGTTTGATTCCAGTCCCTTGTGACTCTCTGCATAGAGTTTGTACTTTCTCCCTATGTCTCCATGGGTTCCCTCCCACAGACAAAAGATGGGCAGGTTAGGTGAATTGGATTAACCATGGAAAATGCAAGGGTTACAGGGATTGGGTAGTGGGGTGGATCTAGGTCGGATGCTCTTCAGGGGTTTGGTATGAAGTTGATGGGCCGAATGGTCTGCTTCCACACTGTAGGGATTCTAATCTATGATCGTTGTATGTTATGTGACAACATGGTAGTAATATGATCCAGGTAAAAGTAAGGATATGGATTTAGTTATGTTAATATGATTTCTATATAAATTCAAACATTCAGTTTTCATTACTTTATTAAATGTGAATAGTAATTAATCAAATAATTACAGTGAATCTGATTTCAGATATTCGAACAGATTTTGAATCAATTAAAGACTATCTCAGAGGCAAAATTGTGTTCCTTCATGTGGATTTTGCATAAAACTTCACTTAATATGTAAGTTCAATGCTGGGATGTATACAAGATCTCACCTATATTACATTTACACAATTTTTTAAATGTGAAAAATATGACTATATTGCCACTACATAATCAAGAAGCGGAGTTTAAATATTAGTAGGTAGTTTCCACGTTTGCTCATAAATTTGTGGTATAAAGTATTGGCTTTCAGTACAGCATTAACTAAGATTTTTGTATAATCACAATAAAGCAATAGATTGAAAATTAAATTTAATAGGGATGCTAAGCATACATCTATGTATACAATATGTTGAACCAGAAAAGACGAGAATGTATTTTACTGTCATCTGGCTCTTTCCCAGCAGATGTATGCAATCTGCTCTGCTGTCACTAACAGGGCTTACTTTGTGAAAAGAACATGTCAGAACATGCCGTTGTGTTTGCTCTTAGTAGCTTTTAAAATGGTGACCGGAGTTGAATATGAGGTGGCCTACTTTCAGTGTCTTCACATTGTAGAATAATTGATTACACTTTAAGATAGCTTTTCCTTTCTTTTATCCTGATAACCTCTTCGTAATTTGGCAGGCATGACATATCCTTTTCCTGCCTGGAAGATAAATGTTCAAGGCTGTCAAATTCTCTGTGCTAATCAGTGTTGCCCCTCCTTCATTCAGTGATCAAGAATTCAACTTTTCATTTTGGCTCCCAATCTTATTGACATTGTTAATGACTCCATGTGCTGAGGAACTGTTCTACTTCAATTCAGAGTCCCAATGTTCACAAAGACAAATGGATCCATCCAGTCTCTTTGAAGATCTTCCCTTCTAGGATCTTCTTCCTGCTGCACAACCATTAAATGTATGGTCTCTACCCCCACACCAATACTGTGACCATCTTTCAAAACTCCACACTCACTTTGCATTGTTTCTGCCCTGTTGACCATGTTAAGACTGCTCAAATCAAATTCTTGAGTTGGCATTATCTGTGATTATGGCGCATTTGCTTTCTTTTGCCCTCTTCTGTCTCTTTGCATCATTTGACAAAGAAGTGTCATTGTATAGTTTTGTTCAACTTCAATATATCTGAAAATAATTAGCTTACCAAGTGCAATGGTTCCACTTCTTGGCCCATCAAGGTTTGTTCCAGAGACTTATAAGTATCATCTTTGGTCTCTTTTTGCCTTGCTGACATGCAGCCCCTTAGTAACAGTAACAGTGACTAAGAGAAAGGATTATAGAGTCATAGAGGTGGACAGCATAGAAAATGGCACTTTGGGCAATCGAATTTGCGCTGGTCAAAAGCAAACTCCTCATCATTTAAGAGATAGTAGAACTGCAGATGTTGGAGAATCTGAGGCAACAAGGTGTAGAGCTGGATGAACACAGCAGGCCAAGCAACATCAGAGGAG
>JAHRHZ010000012.1:38773399-38793316 GCA_024137785.1 Ginglymostoma cirratum | reverse complement strand
CAGGCCCGAAACGTCAGCCTTCCTGCTCCTCTGATGTTGCTTGGCCTGCTGTGTTCATCCAGCTCTACACCTTGTTGCCTCATCATTTAAGTTGGGTCTGTCCAACCTTAACTCACCACCACTTCCTTTGACTTCCAACAATTACCTCTGTGCTAACAGACTTTCAATGTGACGCCAAGACAATATTTTCTCCAACCAAATTTTGGAAAAATTTAGTATTACTTTAGACCCTGACATGGAGTCTGTTCCTTTATCTCTAGCTCCATTGCCCTCTTTGACAGCTTGCTTAGGCCAAACGCATATTATCCCACTTGACTCAGAATTCCACATTTGTGACAGTGCTTACTTTTACTTATGCTGTATTATTCACCTCACCTCAACTCAATCCGCAAGCTGCTGGTTTGCATATGCACAATACTCTTAACCTCTGCAAAATTTTCCATGCCTAGCTCCTGTTGTTCTGTTAACTTAAACTTGCTCAAATTCAACTGCCAGATATCTGCCCCTGCTACAAGTCCTGCTCAAACAGCACTCTGCAGACTTGCATCAGCTCCCTGACCTCCACTGCCTTGAAGTTAAGGACCTTAAGGACTCTTAAGCCTCTTCACAGTCTCACTCTAGTCTAAACTACCTCCGCTATCTTCTCTAGCTTTATATCCCTTTCCATAATCTTCCTTTTAACTTATGTTTTGTTTCTGTTACTCTTCCCTGTCTTTTGTCTCAGTACCTTGGCTTTACTCTCCAGAATTCCCTCATTAACTCAATTCTTTCTCTACTTTGGAAACATTTTGAAGACTCCTGTTTTTAACCAAATTATAAGTCATTCCATCTGACTCTCTCCCTCTACTGACCCCTTCTCCCGCCTCCAACATAAGCCATCCTCCTGGACACCACCCCAAGGCCTCCTACCCTCCCTCGAACTCTTCATCTCCAACTGCCGTCGAGACATCAATCGCCTCAACCTCTCTACCCCTCTCAAACACTCCAACCTCTCCACCGCAGAATGTGCAGCCCTCCGCTCCAATCCCAACCTCACCATAAAACCCGCGGACAAGTGAGGGGCAGTCGTAGTATGGCGCACTGACCTCTACATTGCTGAGGCCAGGCGCCAACTCTTCGACACCTCCTCCTACCGCCCCCTGGATCATGACCCCACCTCCAAGCACCAAACCATCATCTCCCAAACCATCCACAACCTCATCACCTCAGGTGACCTCCCACCCACCGCCTCCAACCTCATCGTTCCCCAACCCCGCACCGCCTGCTTCTATCTCCTTCCCAAAATCCACAAACCTGAATGCCCTGGTCGACCATTTGTCTCCGCCTGCTCCTGCCCCACCGAACTCATCTCCACCGACCTAGACTCCGTTTTTACCCCCTTGGTCCAGGAACTCCCTACCTACGTCCGTGACACTACCCACGCCCTCCACCTCCTCCAGTACTTCCAATTCCCCGGTCCCCAACACCTCATTTTTACTATGGACGTCCAGTCCCTATACACCTGTATTCCCCATGCAGATGGCCTAAAGGCTTCCGCTTCTTCCTGTCCCACAGAACTGACCAATCCCCCTCCACCGACACATTCATCCGCTTAGCCGAACTCGTCCTCACCCACAACAACTTCTCTTTCAATTCCTCCCACTCCCTACAGACAAATGGGGTGGCCATGGGTACCCGCATGGGCCCCAGCTATGCCTGCCTCTTTGTAGGTTACGTGGAACAATCCCTCTTCCGTACCTACACTGGCCCTAAACCCCACCTGTTCCTCCGTTACATTGATGACTGTATCGGCGCCGCCTCGTGCTCCCACGAGGAGCTCGAACAGTTCATCCACTTCACCAACACCTTCCACCCCAATCTGAAGTTCACCTGGACCATTTCCAACACTTCTCTCTCCTTCCTGGACCTCTCTGTCTCCATCTCGGGTAACCACCGAGAAACCAACATCCATTTCCAGCCCACTGACTCCCACAGCGACCTGCAATACACCACCTCCCACCCACCTTCCTGCAAAAATGTCATCCCCTATTCCCAATTCCTTTGCCTCCACTGCATCTGCTCCCAGGATGAGACATTCCACTCCTGTACATCTCAGATGTCCTCATTCTTCAAGGACCGCAACTTCCACCCCACAGTGGTCGAGAATGCCCTCGACCGTGTCTCCCGCATTTCCCGTAACTCATCCCTCACACCCCATCCCTGCAATAATAACCAAAAAAGAATCCCCCTCGTCCTCACGTACCACCCCACCAACCTCCGGATCCAACGCATCATCCTCGTACACTTCTGCCATCTGCAATCTGACCCCACCACCAAAGACATTTTTCCCTCCCCACCCTTATCTGCTTTCCGGAGGGACCACTCTCTCCGCGACTCCCTTGTCCGCTCCACATTCCCCTCCAGCCCCACCGCACCCGGCACTTTTCCCTGCAACCGCAGGAAGTGCTACACCTGCCCCCACACCTCCTCCCTCACCCCAATCCCAGGCCCCAAGAAGACTTTCCACATCAGGCAGATGTTCACCTGCACATCTGCCAATGTGGTATACTGCATCCGCTGTACCCGTTGTGGCCTCCTCTACATCGGGGAAACCAAGCAGAGGCTTGGGGACCGCTTTGCAGAACACCTGTGCTCAGTTCGCAACAAACAATTGCACCTGCCAGTCGCGAACCATTTCAACTTCCCCTCCCATTCCTCAGAAGACATGTTCATCCTGGGCCTCCTGCGATGCCACCCGAAGGCCGCAGGAACAGCAAATCATATTCAGCCTGGGAACCCTGCAGCCCAATGGTATCAATGTGGATTTCACAAGCTTCAAAATCTCCCCTCCCCCAACCGCATCCCAAAACCAGCCCAGCTCGTCTCCGCCTCCCTAACCTGTCCTTCCTCTCACCTATCCCATCCTCCCTCCTCAAGCCCCACCCCCATCTCCTATCTACTAATCTCATCCCGCTCCCTTGACCTGTCCGTCCTCCCTGGACTGACCTATCTACTCCCTACCCCCCCACCTACACTCACCTTTACTGGCTCCATCCCCGCCTCTTCGACTTGTCTGCCTCCTCTCCACCTATCCTCTCCTCTATCCATCTTCTGTCCGCCTCCCCCTCTCTCCCTATTTATTTCAGAACCCTCTTCCCCTCCCCCATTTCTGATGAAGGGTCTGGGCCCGAAACGTCAGGCTTTCCTGCTCCTATGATGCTGCTTGACCTGCTGTGTTCATCCAGCCCCACACCTTGTTATCTCAGATTCTCCAGCATCTGCAGTACCTTTTATCTCTCTAACCATAGCTCGTTTATCTTCGTTAAGCCATTTTACCTATTTTATTTATTCTTCCTCATCTTTGTTAAAGCTGCGGGGGGCATTTTCCATGCTAAAGGCAGTTGAAGGGTAGCTAGAAACAAAAAGAAAAGTAGCCAGATAAGCAATGGTGTCACCGTAAGGAAACAATTGCTGTTTGTGGGTTGGTCACTCTGACTCATTGCATATAGAGGACGTTGAATGTGGTACAGGGAGGTAACCATTGAAAGCCTTTAGCTTTTTTCATGAAATGAAACACTACCTAACAAACAGTTTTTCCATTAACGGCTTAAATTTAACAAATGATGGAAGCAGGTTACTTAGAAATTTTGAACTTGTTGTGTCTTGTTTTGGTAACTGAGTTCTTAAACTGCAACGTTAATCTTGCCATGAAGATTCAGATTGATTCTTTAAGTTTTATTTCGAAGGGTAGACACTTAAATCTGATTGCATTCTTTAATGAAAGTCTCCAAAAGCCATCTGTATAGGCCCAGATTTTTTGAGAGTCAGGCAGTTGGTTATTATTCCAGGATAGAATGGAGCTGTGCATGGGGGCCCTGCAGAACCTCTATCCTATTAGACTCTGATTGAAATGGAGGTTTCTGCTGGGCAATTCCTTTGCATTCGGAATCTCCGAAAGTTTCCATAAATTGGAAAAGTTGGAAGGTTCCGCAGAAATTAAACAAATAATTACTCAAGAAAAGTTGGGCTATTAAATATATAGTCAAACTCCTGTCCTATCTGAACCCACTCACCCATTCTCCCACTCTGGACCTGATTTGCTTCTGCCCCATCCCTGGATCCAGTCCCCTCCTTCCCTGGTCTGAACTGAAGTCTGCAATTCCCTCTTCATGGCCCAACAACCAATGCCCTCACCCCTCTCTTACCCCCAAACCCCCCAATCAGGACTGGACACTCATCTTCCTCCGCAACAAGCTAGACCCAGTATCACTCATCCACCCTGGCCTACCTTATCTGTATCAATTACCTGGCCCCTTCTTCACCATGCATCCTGACATTCCACCTACATGGCATCCTACCTCTTAATCTGTTGGCATCCTACTGACCTGACACCTGATCCCTACCACCTAATCCCTGCCCACTTGGTACCCTATCCCACCTGGCACCCCATCTATCTCAAAACCCATCCACCTAATACACTACCCTCTGGAACCCTACCCCGAGTCACCTATCCAGCATCCCCTCCGTCATCCCACACATGATACCTATCCTTTATTCACAGTATCCCACCCACATGCACCCTACCGCCTACCACCATACTTCTAAGAACATGGCACCCTACCCCTATCCCATCTGGAACCCGTTCCATGTGGCATTCTACCCTGACACCTTCCTTATGTACTTAACATTTAGCAACAGCTGTCAAAGTCCCTATCTGTTATTCTGGGCCTTTACATTTCAGAATACGGCACCTGACTGCTATCAGAAAGTTTGAGTGGTCTCCTAAAACTAGTGAAGGGTGAAATAGGACAAATCTTTTCTTTTAAACACTAAGCCAGCAAACTAAAATTCAAAGCAAAACTCTGCACTGCAAGAGAACTGTCAGAATTGAAGTTCCACTCAGCCCTGATCAGAATCTCCTGTCAGAAATCTGCCTGTGATTGCCACTTCTTGGAACGTCCAATTGATCATTACTATGATATGTTCAATCAATATTTTAAAACACTAACCGTGCAATTATGAATCTTCATCATGCATTGGTTTGCTGTGGAAAAGACCCTAAAATATGGTGTTTTGTTAGAATCTGTTTCTAGATTACTATGATGCACCAGGGTGTTGCATATATGAATGGAAAGCTGCCTTCCATAGAACATTAAAATTGTTAAAAATAAAACCTGTGTATCCAGAGAGTGTTATTGGAATGAAGTATCTTATTGGATGGGATTCTGTCTGTTGGCCCATTGGTTTGTGTATATCAAAGTCATTTGTCTTGTCATTGGCAACTTTTGTGTTAGACCCTGTAAAAGAGTAGTAATACAGTTCACACCAGTTAATTTGCAGCCTATTTATAGGGTGACCCTTGTTCTTTGTAGATTGTCAGCAGAAATGACTGGTTAAAAGTAGCATTTTATTGTGATTAGGGAAGTTATCAAAACTCAACGTTCGATCATGTGAATTGCATTATGGTGAACCGTTTTAATATTTAGTAATGGTGTCAATTCTATTACACTGTAAGAGCATCCTGATGATTTAACGTAAAACCCAAACACTTTGTGATATTGAGCCTTTCAAACCAAAAAGATCACATGTTTAATTAAACAACCTAGTAACATTCACTTTCTGGACTCAAACTTGGTCAAGATGTCACAATATTGACATGGTACAGTATCTGTGGAACCATCCTGAAGTAAGCATGTGTCATTAGTTTACGGAGAGGATTGAAAAGATGAAATTGATTAAGGTTTCGAGGATAGTAGGAACTGCCGATGTAGGAGAATCTGAGATAACTTCCATCAGCTTTCCTGCTCCTCTGATGTTGCTTGGCCTGCTGTGTTCGTCCAGCTCTGCACCTTGCTATCCCATAATTGATTATTGTGTACTGTTTGCACAGGAAAAGTTTAAAACTTTTCAAACTTTAGAGCGCTTGTTCTCGCAACTTACATAGTGTGAAAATGTTACATCAAATAATTCTTAGATCTGAGGTGGACAAATAGCATAACTTTCATCATTTATAAAATTCACATCCAGGCTTCAAGCTTACTTGAGGATTGGTTGCCTATTTCAGAAATGGCCTGATTTCCCTTAGCTTTTGTAATGCTACTTGTACACCTGAGTTAACAGGTGAACAGGCAATATAAAAAGATATTCCGTGTAGGTGTCTCAGATGCAAAAATATCAAAACGGAATTAGATGGTTATTTGAAAAGGAAAAATGTGCAGAGTTACAGGGAGAAGGTGGGAGAATGGTCTAAGTGAGCTGCTTGGTTAGAGAGCAAAGATGCAATGTGCTGAATCAGTATCAGTGGGAGGTGGCATAGTGGTAGTGTCACTGACATCCAGAATCTAGAAATTCAGATTAATTCTGAGGGCATTTGTTCAGATCCCACCTTGGCAGATGGTGGATTTTAAATTCAATAAAAGTAAATCAAATAAAAGGCTAGTCTAATAATGACTATGTAACTACTGTCAATTGTCATTAAGAACCCCTCCTGTTCACTAATCCCTCCATCTGTAAGGAAATCTGCTGCCCTTAGTCTGGCCTACATGTGATTCCCAACCCACAGCAGTGTGTGGTTGACTCTTAATTGTCCTATTGGCAATTGGAGATGGGCATTAAATACTGTCCTAGCTAGCAATACCCACATCCAATGAAGTAATTTTTTTTAAAAAACTGTAGTTCTGCAAATTAATTAAGTAGGCTGAAAGGTTTACTGAATCAGACCTATTTGAGAAGCTTACAACTTTTTCTGTTCAAACAATAAGCAACAATGGTTTTCTCGTCACTTTTTTCCTCTTCATAAGCCAATGACAGATGCTTTCTCCAAGGATGGTTCCATCGTTGGTGTCAGCCATGTGCACACTGAGACTAAAAGTTGAATGCTACTAGGTTTTTGATTGAACATTCTGTTTTGTTGGTCATTTTCATGACTCCTGTTTGTTGAAAAAGATAGAAGCCTCTTGAGTTTCTGATAGTGGATAATAGCATCATGAAACATTTTAACTATTCCCCTATTTCAAATATGAGAAAGCTAGCATGTCAACTTTTCAGGGCTTGCGTTAACTTAGGTTCGATGCTGTAGAAATGCCAAACGTTGACTTTACCTATTTTTTATTTCGGTGAAACAGGAGCTTGGTACTATCATAGTAAGTTCACAAACAGTTAAATGAACAAATAAATGTTTATTTCCCCCACCAAAATGCTGTTGTGGAAAGGTGTTTCCTAAAAATAATTGATTTAAATATTGTAAGAGGATCAGGTTATTAGCTTAGCATTTGGAACTACACCTATCTCTCCAAACTCTCAATCATGAAATGATTCTTATGATTTTTTCTCACATATATCCTTAAAATATTAATGTTATGAAATACAGAAAAATTTGTGAAACTGGTTGTTTAATGCAAATTGTAACCAAAACCAGTGAGGGGAGAAATAAGGACTTTTTTTATATCATAAAATAATATCTTGAGCCACCAAACTAAAATACAAAGCGAAGTCTAGAACACTTAATCACTATGGACTTAAGGAAGTATTTAGTATTAAAACAGATTTCCTAATCAGTAGTGCTTGGTCAGGTGTTAAGGCATATCTTGTAATGTTGGAAACTCGTGAGTTATTAATTATGTGTTGATGATATTGGGGAAAATATCTTATCACTAGCTGTAAATGTCAATAGATCTACTTCAAGCAGTCTTTGGCAGTAGTTTTGCAACAGCTAGCTTTGAAGAATGTTTGTCCTTGAAATGGTTGTCAGAAGAACAATGCCAAAAAGAGCCACAAAAATTTTAGCAGAATACACATTGTATTATGGAACAAAAATCTTATGAAACACAATTAATGTTCTTAAACATAGGAAATCTAAAATGTCTAATTAAAATATATTGCAATTTAGTGCTAAGTCTGTTTACTACTAACTGATTAAAATAGTAGAACTTAAAAAAAATTAAGAATTAAATGCAAGTTCAAACTACACTGCACATTTTCCATTCATGATTTTATACAGCAGCAAACAGTAAACATACTTCGACAACAAACTTAACTAGAAGTATATTCAAAACTATTAAGGCAGAGAAAAATGGAGATCTCCACTGTGTAAGTTAATTTTCCAATTTTTTTTAGAGAGTATTTACTCTGCAAATATTTGTCTGGTATCAGTAGTTATAGAATTTTTTTTACAGACAGTCACAGCCTTGTAGATACTGCCTGGCTCCAGTTTCAATATTCAGCAGTGTTGTGTATGCATGCGTGCTTATATGGATGCACAGTGCTTTGCTTTTAGCTATTAAATTTTAATGTTTTCAGAGCATGCTGGGAATGCCTGCTTTCAGAACATTTCGAGCAAGTCAGAGTAAGTTTATAAAATTCCCAGGAGGTCCTTGAGCAATTTTTAAACCAGGTTTGACACAGCTCTGGAGTTATACCTCCAGCATCATCAAACCCGAGAAGCACGAGACTGAATCAGATTCAGGTTCAGCTATGCTGCAAATTGTCATTTTTACATCACAGCAAATTGAAAATTACAAAACTACCAGTGTAATTGTACTCGTAATTTAGGTCATCAAAAAAGAACGTCGGTTCATGACCAATGCGGTGAGGTTGTAGTTAAAGTGCAGATTGTATTCATGGGATAATCCATTAACAATGCATATCTGTGTGTGCAAAGTCTTGGTTCGGCTTTGGTTGGAATACCATTTTATTTCTCTCATCATGTTGTTAAGCGTTTGGAAGTGTGCAGAGGAGGGCCACAAATTAACCCCCAGTCTAAAACAGCTTAGTTAACATGATGAGCTCAAACATCTTGACTTATATATTTTAAAAATAAAGTAGATGTGAGTCTGCTGTGTGGAAGTGACAGCTTATTTGCAAAATTAAGGACCCATTTAAAAACCATTTTACTAATTAGTCGCTGCACAAACCTTTGGGCATTAATCGGCAACTTAAGTGCCTCAATTGATGGCAGGAGAGGAAGTCTCTCCATGGGTCTTCCCACCACAGATGTTTTAGAGGTAGAAGGAGGAAGTTATCACCCTCCCACCTGATTTAATGCCCATCATCACCAGTTTCATCATGATAGAGGGAAGAACATTCTGGCTCACAGCTTTATAGGACAAGCTAGATGGACTGTTGCTTTTATTTTCATGTTTAACATGTTCTGAAATAGTTAATAGGGTATGTAACTGTATAAATACTTCATGTAATTGCACATATTTTATTAAGAAACTTTTGTTGTGTGTAGTCTGTTTATTGGACCAGTAGCTGGCCCTGAAGTAAATTGCTGAAGGTTAGCACGATAAAGGTTATTTAAAAACAAGTATTTTGTTTAATGTGGCACAACGAGCAGGGGTGCTTTCCAAGCTTTACATTAAAATTGCAGGCTGCTGTTCAGACATTGTGTTTCATCCAACATCCAGCCTTCTCCCTTGTGCACTCACTGAGGATCAGCACCATGTTTGCCCCTGGTCAACTTGTAGTTTGTCAGGGGTATGAGTGGGGAAGGCGGATTTTGTCTGTGGATTTGGATTTGTCTGTGAAGTGGGGTGTTGTTGGAATGTTTGAACATTCTTGTTGATTTATAGGCCTGTGCTTCTCATTGCAGCCTTTGATATTGGCAACCTCCTCAGCTTACATTGCTGTTGCCTGGGCATTTGTGATCTGACAGAACATCTGTCATGTTCTGATAATGTGACAGGCCAAGTCTGATGTCTTGTGCCTCAGTTCAGTCATAGCAGTTATTGCTGTCACTGGTTTACTCTGGTGTTCTGGCCCAGTATACCAGCAAATTGCATTCATAAAATTCAGGTATTTTATGAATACCTTGTGATTATGTTCAATCAGTTATTGTCAAATATCATTTAGTGACTGAATTATATGTTTGCTTGTAATTTTTTTTTGTAGAGTTGTGAGTTCTGCTGTGGCTGTACAATACAGTCATATCTGCAGTATTCTTCTTCAGTGCACTAGGCTGTGTAGTACATGAGTGTCAGTGACGTGGGTGCATGCTACATAACAGGGAGGTGATGGCCTTGTGGTATTATTGCTGGACTGTTGATCTAGAGACACAGATAATGTTCTGGGGTCCTGGGTTCGAATGCTGCCAATGGCAGATGGTGGAAATTGAATTTAATAAAATATCTGGAATTGTTGATTGTTGGGAAAAATCTATCTGGTTCACTAATGTCCATTAGGGAAGGAAACTGCTATCTTTACCTGGTCTGGCCTACATGTCACTCCAGACCCACAGCAATGTGGTTGACTCTTAACTCTGCCCTCTGGGCAATTAGGGATAGACAATAAATGCTGCGTAGCCAGCGAAGCCCTCATCCTGTGAATGAATAAAGAATTTCCTAACCCTAACCTTTGACATTCTGACACAAAATTAATGCTTTATGGAATTTTCTTTCTTTGAGTCTAATTTTGTTCCCCAGCCTTGGAAGTAGTTCCAAGAACACCAATATTTCAGTGAAAGATGTATTAATAGTTTTTGATTAAAACCTATTTGTAAAAAGAAACATGGACTGGCAGGGAAATTTCCTTCATAATAGCAAAATTAGTGGTTTTGCAACTTTCTCCTCTCTTGCAGAGACCAAAGATTCTCCAATAACCTATTTCATAAAGGTTGCCATGTGGTATTACAGAATTAAAAGGTCTATTCAGCCTCATTGTGTTTCTGTCCTCTAGTTGCTGGAATGGGTGAACATGTAATTAAGAAGGATGAAGGGCTACATTTTGGAGGAAGTACGAGAAGAGGCAATGTAAAATGAAGGATACATTTATAAGGGAGGTACAGAAGCAGAGGGACCTGATGTATATGTGCACAAATCATTAAAGATAATAAGGCAGGTTGAGAAATCAATTAATAAGGCATATCAATAGAATACAAAAGCAAGGATGATATATTGACTATTTATAATCTACTAGTTTGACCTCAACTGGAGCATTTTGATCAATTCTGGGCAACACACAAAATGTACGTGAGGCATGAGAAAGGATGCCAGAAACATTATTGGGAACCATTCCATAGATGAGGGACTTCAGTTATCTTGATAAATTAGAGAAGCTGGGGCTATTCTCCTTAGAAAAGAAAAGGTTGAGTGGAGATTTGATGGAGACACTTTGAAATCCTGAGGGTTTCCTTTGGTGATAAAGTCGAGATTCACGGGACACTGGTTTAAGGTGACTGGAAAAGAACCAAGGGTTACGTTAGGAAAGCTTTTATGAGCGGTGAGTTGATGAAATCTGGAGTGCACTGTTTCAGACTCTGGTGGAGACAAATTCAACTGTAGCTTCCAGAAAAGAATTTATTAATTATGTGAAGACAAATAAAAGGGAAAGAAAAGGGAGTCAGACAAGCTAAATCTCTCTTGCAGAATGCTGGCATGGACATGACAGGCCAAATGGCCTCCGTCTGTACTGTAACCATTTTACAATACTGTGAATGTTTCCGACAGCAATCCAAAACTAATCCTGTTATTGTCCTCTTTACCCCGATGTTGGTTGCATTCATCCACGTTCTTCCACAAGATGTAGTGGTCTCTGCCTCAACCATTCCCACTGACAAAGCATTTAATGCTCCAATAACTTTCTCTACAACAGTTTTTTCTCCTAACATCTCTCTTCATTCGCAGTGACATTTGATGATCAAATGATGATTTGATGAAATGATGATCTCCACCTACGGAGATTGCTTTTGTTTTTACCTTGTCCATCAAGTTCCTCCATAATTTAAAAGACCCCTCTTAGATATTGCTGTAGTTTGCTCTGCTCCGACGGAAGCAATCTTAATATCTTAAATCTCTTTAGTATGTTAATGGTTTTCCATCACCGGCATCATGTTGTATTAGTATTGCTTTTATTGTAAGGTTCCCAGGAATGCATTCAACACTCATAACTACTGCCTAATAAATATATTGTACATTTTTTCTCTGTCTAGTATTGAATTCTATTCTCTTATTTATAAAATCTGTTTTTTTTTCAAACTTTAACAAACAGCTCTCACATTTGCACGGAATTATCTATGTCAGTGCCTGAGACCCAGCTGTTAATCCACCTCTTCAACTTGTTTTCTAAATCAAACGTACTCAAAAAAAATTACCTACATTTGTCCCCTTTAAATTGCTTCACCTATATGTTTTCCCATTCCAACTAATACTAATGCATTCCTGGGGATATTTAGAGACATCTCATAACTTTCCAAATCCAAGTGAAAGATCACTGCAGAAGATGGTGGTCGAGGAAGATGATGAGAAAAAATAGTGGGAAAAACTGAGAAGGAAAATGGCTTCAATGAGAATGTTCATGGCAGGAAGAAAGCTAGCAAGATGAGACAGCTTTGAGAAAGCATTACTAAACACAGAGCATTATATTTGAATGATCATCCTCCGATTGTTGAGTGAAAAGGAAACAGCAGTTTGACGTTTGAGGAACACAGGATGTAGACCATGACATAAATTCAGGAAAGATTGTTCAGAAAATATCAGATAAGTTAAGGATAAGAATTCTGACACCAGTTTGTTCAGATTTAGGATGCGATTTGAAATTGACAGAACAGGGATGGCTAGACTGCAGGTGTATTCTGAGGAATGCACATGCCAAAGAAAGCATTAGAGAGGAATCGATCTTTGACCAGAAACTTCACTGAACTCACCACATAAATACAGTGGCTACAAGAGCAGATCAGAAGTTAGGAATACTGCAGCAAGTAACTCACCTCCTGACTCCTCAAAGCCTGGCCACCATCTACAAGGTGTAAGTCAGGATTGTGATGAAATATTCCACACTTGCCTGGATAAATGCAGCCCCAGCAACACTCGAGAAGCTTGACACTACCCAGGACAAAGCAGTCTGCTTGATTGGCACTACATCCTCAAGCATCTACACCCTCCTCCACAAATGCTCAGTAGCAGCAGTGTGTATGATCTACAAGATGCACTGCAGAAATTCACCAAAGATCTTCAGGCAGCACCTTCCAAACCCACGATCACTTCCATCTAGAAGGACAAGGGCAGCAGATATATGGGAACACCAACACCTCCAATTTCCCCTCCAAGCCACCCACCATCCGGACTTGGAAATATATCGCTGTTCCTTCACTGTTGTTGGGTCAAAATCCTGGAATTCCCTCCCTAATGGCATTTTGGGTCATCCCACAGCAGGTGGACTGCAGTGGTTCAAGAAGGCAGCTCACCACCACCTTCTCAAGGGTAACTAGGGACGGGCAATAACTACTGGCCAGTCAGTGACACCCACCTCCCACATCCCACATCCCACAAATGAATAAAGAAAAGTTGACGAAGATATATATTAGCTTTGTCACTGAAGGAGAAATGAATGGATAATTTAGTAGACATTTTGTAATTAAAATGTTTTAAAGTGTGCAATAGCATCTCATCCCTGTCTGTCAGACGTTCTGAGGGAGCCCCTTTCTCTATTTTCATTTGATCTTCTCTCATTCAAAAGACCGTAGTGGCCACTGCAATAATTTAACTTACAGGAATGTCCAAACACGTATAGTTGTCAATTTTAACTGGAGTTCAGGGTTGAATTGTAATATACTTTTATCTCCTAATGTGGAGGAAAACAACATTTAAAATGCACACTTAACAGTTAAGTAACCTTGCATACTTTTAGAATTGTTCAATGAGTTGCAAGTATCAAAAATTGATGCAAATAACTGACAAGAAAATGAGGAATTCTTCTCATAGTAATAGAGTCATAAGCATTGAAACGGATTTTTTGGTCCAACTAGTCCATGCCAACCAAGTTTCGCAAACTAAACTAATTCCACTTGCCTATGTTTGGCCCATACCCCTCTCAATATTTCCTATTCATGTACCTATCAAAATGCCTTTCCTCCTTCTACCACATCTTCTGGCAGTTCATTCCACATATGAATTATCCTCTATGTAAAAAAAAAAAGTTACCCCTCAGGTCCCTTCTAAATCTTTCTCCTCTCACCTTAAAAATATGCCGTCTGGTTTTGAACTCTCCAACTTAGGGAAAGACCTTTGCTATTTATTATATCTATGCCTGTCATAATTTTGTAAACCTTCAAAAGGTCATCCCTCGGCCTCCTATGCTCCAGTGAAAAAAGTCCAGGCCTATCCTCGTGACTCAAACCCTCCAGTCCCAGCAACGTCCTGGTAAATCTTTTCTGAACCCTCTCCAATTACTTAATCTGAACTATCAACATCTTGTCTCCCCCAGCACCCTACACACTAGCACCAATCCTCCATCTGTAGCATAAATGCTGCTTCCTCCACACTTCACTTTGGCTCTGAAGAGTCATCTAGACTTTGAACGTTATCTTGCTGTCCCTCCATGGACGCTGCCTGTCGTGCAGTGATCTTCAGCATTTGTTGTTTTCAATTTAATAATATCCTTCCGATAACAGGTTGACCAGAACTGCACACGGTACTCCAAAAGTGGCCTTGCCAACGTCCTGTACAACCTCAACATGAGCGTCCCAACTCTTGTACTCAATGATCTGAGCAAAGAGGGCAAGTATATTGCAGTAGACTGTTTGCAGGTAAAAGGATGACTGGCAAGTTGGAGGCTTTCAAAAGTGATATAATGAGAGTTCAGAGGCAATGTATTCCTGTTAACGTGAAGTCTAAGGCTGGCAAGAGTAGGGAACAGTAGATGAATAAAGATATTGAGGCTCTGGTCAAGAATAAAATGTGTTGTATCTTAAGTACAGTCAACTGGGATCAAGTGGGTCTCTTGAATAATATGAGGGGTATTGGAGCATTCTTAAGAGAAAAATCAGGAGGGCGAAGAGGCAGATAAGGTTGAAGATAATCCAAAAAGATTCTACAAGCACATTAACAGCAAAAGAGCAACTAGGGAGAGAATAGGGCCCCTTAAAGATCAACAAGGTCATGTATGCCTGGAATTGCAGGAGATGAGAGAGATACTAAATGAATATTTTGTGTCAGTTTTTACTGTGGAGAAAGGAATGGAGGCTAGGGAACTCAGGGAAATAAATATTGATGTCTTGAAAACAGTACACATTACAAAGGAGGAGGTGCTGGATGTCTTTAAAAACATTCAGGTGAATAAATCTCTGGGACCTGATAAAGTGTATCCCAGGACATTGTGGGAAGTTTGCAAAGAAATTGTGGGGCTCCTGGCAGAGATATTTGCATTGCCTACAGCTACAGGTAAGGTGCCAGAGGACTGGAGGGTGCCTAATGTTGTGTCTTTAAATAAAGAAAGGCTGTAAGGAGAAGCCTGGTAAGTGTAGAACTGTGAGCCTGGCATCAGTGGTCGGTAGATTGTTGGAGGGAATTCTGAGAGATAGAGTTTTTCTCCTTTTGAAGGAGAAAAACTCCTCTTTGGCTGGAATTCTAACCCAACGAGAATATTTTAAAAGCAATACAAGCAACAATGGGCGAATTACATTTTCTCTCAGAAAAGAACATAAGGACCTAGCATTTAAAATGCTGTTGACTTAATGATAACAATAGTGATCAGTTGAAATGTTTAGAATTTGATTTCAAACTGTAATTGCGATAGGAAAATTGTTAAGCATGAGAAATAACCCCCAGGTGTTGCAACACAAATGGTCATTTGACCAGTTATTTTATTTGCCATATAGTTTACATTTGTGTGTGTCTTTGGTATGTAACTAAACATTTGAATAGTTACAATCCCAATCTAAATTTTAAAAGGTATTACTGAATTGTTTCTAGCTGTCCTTCAAATATCATACTCACACAGGAACTTCTGCTTAGTGTAAAGGCAAAATACTATGCTGGAAATCTGAAACAAACACAGAATGCTGAAGACACTGAGCATGTCTGGTAGCATCTAAGAAGAATTGAAGCAGAGTTAACGTTCTGGTCTGGTTTGACTCTTCAGAAAGTAAAGAAGAATCACACCAGACTCGAAGCATTAACTCTCTTTCAGTGTTTGTTAACTCTGTGCCTGTGCAACATTAAGTGTGACTACGTAAGGTGAAAAACGAAGGTTGGAGTTCATTCGGGCATTATATCTGTGTTACGTTTCATTTAAGATGTAAGGAGCAGTGATGTAAGGTGATTGGCAAGAAGACAGCTTGAATGATTGTCCCATAAAATGAGTAATAGTTGAAGTATCTGTGATTGGCAATTTTGCCATCGATAGCAATGGGCGAGGTGTCAGAAGACTGAAGGCTGGCTAACGTGATGCCACTATTTAAGAAAGGCGGTAAGGAAGAACCGGGGAATTATACACCAATGAGCCTGACATCGGTGGTGGGCAAGTTGTTGGAGGGAGTCCTGAGGGACAGGGTGTATTTGGAAAGGCAAGGACAGATTAGGGATAGTCATCATGGCTTTGTGCATGGGAACTCGTGTCCCATGAACTTGACTGAGTTTCTTGAATTAGTACCAAAGTGGATCAATGAGGGCAGAGATCTGGACGTGATCTATATGGACTTCAGTAAGTCATTTGACAAGGTTCCTTATGGTCGACTTGTTAGCAAGATTAGATCACATGTAATAGAAGGAGAACTAGCTATTTGGATACAAAACTGGCTCAAAGGTAGAAGACAGAGGGTGGTGGTGGAGGGTTTTTTTTTTCAGACTGGAGGCCTGTGGCCAGTGGTGTGCCACAAGGATCAGTGCTGTGTTCACTGCTTTTTGTCATTTATGTAAATAATTTGGATGTGAACATAGAAGATATGGTTAGTAAGTTTGCAGATGACACCTAAAGTGAAGGTGTAGCGGACAGCGAAGAAGGTTACCTCCGAGTACAACGGGATCCTGATCAGTTGGGCCTGTGGGCTGAAGAGCGGCAGATGGAGTTTAACTTAGATAAAGTGAGGTGCTGTGTTTTGGAAAGGCAAATCAGGGCGGCACGTATACACTTAATGGTAAGGCCCCACAGAGTGTTGCTGAACAAAGAGACCTTGGAGTTCGGGCTCATAGTTCCTTGAAAGTGGAGTCACAGGTAGATAGGACAGTGAAGAAAGCATTTGATATGCTTGCCTTTATTGGTCAGTGCATTGAGTGTAGGAGTTGGGAGGTCGTGTTATGGCTGTACAGGACATATTGGTTAGGCCACTAGTGGAATACTGTGTTCAGTTCTGGTCTTCCTGCTGTAGGAAGGATGTTGTGAAACTTGAAAGGGATCAGAAAAGATTTACAAAGATGTTTCCAGGTTTGGAGGGTTTGAGCTATAGGGAGAGGCTGAATAGGCTGGAGCTATTTTCCCTGGAGTGTCGGAAACTGAGGGATGACCTTGTAAGAGGTTTATAAAATCATGAGCGGTATGGATAGGGTAAATAGACAACGCCTTTCCCCCGGGATGGGGGGAATTCAAAATTGGAGGGCATAGGTTTATGGTGAGAGAGGAAAGATTTAAAAGAGGGACCTAAGGGGCAACTTTTTTCATGCAGAGGGTAGTGTGTGTATGGAATGAGCTAGCAGAGGAAGTGGTAGAGGCTGGTACAATTACAACATTTAAAAGGCTTCTGGAGGGTAAATGAATAGGAAGGTTTCAGAGGGATATGGGCCAAATGCTGGCAAATAGGACTAGATTAATTTATGACATATGGTCAGCATGGACGTGTTGGACTGAAGGGTCGTCTTCCGAGCTGTATATCTCTATGACTCTAGCACTCAATAATCACTTGTAGTGCCTGAGTTCACATGCCTTTTCCTTGGTGGGGCACAGTTGAGGCTATATGAACATTTCAGATGCATGCAAACTGTGTGGATTTGAAAATGGGAATTGAGATCTTAATCAGGAATTGTATTGATGGTGCATTAACCTGTGAATCTGACCTGAAAAGGTAATTTTTTTTGTTGTTTTTGACTAGCACTCTCGCCCAAAGTGAAATCTGAATTTGTTTATCATTCTGTCTCTGTTTTATTCTGCTGTGGACGTTTGATTCAGTTTTGAATGTTTTGCAAATGTTTCTTAATGTTTTACAAAATATTTTTCCTTTTGTTATTTTCTTGACCTGATACCTTGAGAATGCCTCTATCATCTAAAATGTTCTTTGTATTTTGTTTCTTAACTTGGTGACCGTGGAAAGTTGGCTGAGTGACGGATTGTTCTAAATTTCTAACAGTAGTTTACAAGGTTGTAATTTAAATTCTAATTATATTTCCAACGTCTTTGGACGGACTATTGATACGCTTCTAGGGCTGGTAAGAGTTGCAGCTAGATCTCCTAGCCCAGAGGTACGGATACTATCACCACATCACTAGAGCCCTGGCCTAAGTTGCATCCATAATTGAGAATAACAAGGTGTAGAGCTGGATGAACACAGCAGGCCAAGCAGCATCAGAGGAGCAGGAAGGCTGACGTTTCGGGCCTAGACCCTTCATCAGAAATGGGGGAGGGGAAGGGGGTTCTGAAATAAATAGGGAGAGAGGGGGAGGCGGATAGAAGATGGATAGAGGAGAGGATAGGTGGAGAGCAGACAGACAGGTCAAAGAGGCGGGGATGGAGCCAGTAAAGGTGAGTGGAGGTGGGGCGTTAGGGAGGAGATAGGTCAGCCCAGGGAGGACGGACAGGTCAAGGGGGTGGGATGAGGTTAGTAGGTAGGAGATGGGGGTGGGGCTTGAGATGGGAGGAGGGGATAGGTGGAAGGAAGGACAGGTTAGGGAGGTGGGGACGAGCTGGGCTGGTTTTGGGATGCGGTAGGGGGAGGAGAGATTTTGAAGCTTGTGAAATCCACATTGATGCCATTGGGCTGCAGGGTTCCCAGGCTGAATATGATTTGCTGTTGCGGCAACCTTCAGGTAGCATTGTTGTGGCACTGCAGGAGGCCCAGGATGGACATGATTCCTCTTCTATTCCTGAGTTAATTCACCCTGCCACTATATGCACCTGTACAACAGGATAACCCGGCGGGGGAGGGGGTGGTTGGTGTAACACCATTGCATTCTCAAGGTCAATAAATGCAGTCAGTGGCACTACTTCCCATGAACAAATGAAAAATAACACAATCCCTTATCATATAATACGATACAGTACAGTATCAAGTGCACCTCAGATGGGTGTTGGCTTAAGTAATCACACCACCCTCACATAAACCCAATCAACAGGTCCAGACCAATGTCATGGTCATTCCTGATTTGAATTCTAGTAATGAACTCATAAGGCCAATAGAGGGATTCAGCATGCTGGGTGCTGGTGGCAATTTTTTTTTTCTGGCAGATCTTCCATTTGTCAGGCCAGGAAGATGATGTAAATTTAGAAAGTGCATAGAAAATCTGGCAAGCGGCGAGAAGATTTTTGTGGAGCCAGCCAAGAGAAGAATTCACTGCTCCTTCCAAAGAAACAAAAATCCTTTTGAAAACCTACTACCAATGTTTCTGAAGTGGCTTCCAGTGGTTGCATAGGAAACTTTCATATGACCACTTTATGGCTAGTACCAATTAGTGAAGAGTGCATAGCAGTAACTACATAATGGTATTTAAAAATTGCAACTAATCCAAGACCCAAATTAAAAATTTATCAAGATTTCTGCTTTCGAGCTCTGACTATTCAGCAAGTTTTAGGTAGGCATTGAAAATGAGGTTTCTTGTCTGAAGAAAAGCTCTCCTAACTACTCTATTATTCGTAATGACTGGTAGAAGATTTGGGCAAATGTAAGCCATCCTTTCCACACATCCTCCTACCCATGTTTTATGCATGAGATCCCAAATACATTTGTACATAATTTTGAAACACAGAACTGCTAAGCACTTTTGTTGAACTGAGGTTGAAAATATATAAATGTTTGTAGACTATCCCAGAGTTTTAAAAGGGGTTTGTGAGAACTATAATCTTCTAGACTGTTCCCTTCATATGCAAATTATGCTTGTGACTCCTTTTAAGAAAGGCAGGAAAGGTAAACTAAGGAATTAGAGATCAGTTCACTTCATGAGATAACAAGGTGTAGAGCTGGATAAACACAGCAGGCCAAGCAGCATCAGAGGAGCAGGAAGGCTGACGTTTCGGGCCTAG
>JAHRHZ010000012.1:38745082-38768399 GCA_024137785.1 Ginglymostoma cirratum | reverse complement strand
TCCTTTTCCTGCTCCTATGATGCTGCTTGGCCTGCTGTGTTCATCCAGCCCCCATGCCTTGTTATCTCGGATTCTCCAGCATCTGCAGTACCTTTTGTCTCCCATCCATGGACTCCATTTTCATGGCTCGCTGCCGCAGAAAGGCTTCCAACATTATCAAAGACCCATCACACCCCAGTAATGATCTCCTACAACTTCTTCCATCAGGCAGAAGTATAGACGCCTGAACACCTGCAGCATCAGGTTCAGGAACAGGTTCTTCCTGGCCATTATTAGACTGCTGAATGGACTCTCTAGCCTCAAATAATGCTGATCTTGCTAAAGTTGATTTTGCCTAGCGCACGCCTTGTGCAGTGTAACCTGTATGCCTCTCAGTCTTTTTGATCTGTACAATTTTGCTTACTGTGATCTGCCTGTATTGCTTGTAAACAAAACTTTTCACTATACTTCGGTATACATGACAATAAATCAATTAATTGTTCAATCAGTCATCTGAAACCGAGTTAATGTTTCAAGTCTGACATGAGTCATCACATCTAATGTTGGTTCATTTTCTGGGTCCTTTCTCAGGGTGATGCCTTGGCCAATCAAAGTCAACCTATTTGGTTTAAAACTCAAACAAAACTTGATAATTAACTGTCTGTCATCATAAATTGGTACATTCTCCATGGCAATGCTTCTACCAGTCAGAGTCCACTAGCCAACTATTCAGTATTTTCCTCTCAGACAGTCTGACTCTTGTTTTCCCTTTACATTGATATTTCTTGCAAATTGCCCTGATGAGTGCAAAATGAACAGCGTCGACAAAATTTTGTCTTTTTTCAGTGATATTTCAAGTTCTTTATAATTAAGCAATTACAATAGTGTTTGAGGAAGAACAGGAATTTCTTAAGGCTAACATTCTTCCCTTAACCAATGCCACCATAAAACTATATATTAAGTAGTCATTAACTACTTTGCACTTGATGTCTGCCACAGTAACTTTACTCAAAAAGTGATACATCAGATGTGAATTGTTTTGGCACGCTGGGATAAATAAAGCATGAAATAAAGGCAAGTTCATTCACTATACTGAAAAGGAAAGAATGTGTGTTTCCAAAGTATTTGTAAGAATGAAATCTCGTGTGTTGAGTATAGCAGCCACCTGAAGAAGTTTCTATGCATTTTGGTAAAGTATGATACATGCTGGAATACAATGTATTCGGTGTGTTTTTTTATATAGCAAAACCTTCTTCCTGTTAGCCTTGGCCCAGTAATACTTTCACTTATGACTTAGAAGATTGTTGGTTCAAGTCTCACTCCAGTAATTTAGCACATAATCCAAGTGTCGGTTCAGTTCAATACAGGTGGATTGCTACACTACTGGGGACTATTCTAGTTGAGATATTAGAATAATCCCCTATATGCCTGGATTTACAAAATACCACAGCGTTATTTTGAAGCAGTGGAGAGGGTTCTTGATTAACATTTATTTCTCAATTAACAGCGCTACAAGAAGTTATCCACTTATTTAGCTTATAGTATTCACGATTACATTTTTGAGTGCAAATTAACTGATTTGTTTGCCTACCTCATAACAGTTACTACATTTCAAAAGTACAGGTGAACGTCACCATATCAAACCCATTCAGGGTGTTTTCTTGTTATAATCTTTGGTGATTTGCTGTATCTTCATGATTAACGAACAGCCAATTTGAATTGAGTATTATTAGAGAGAGTTTCATATTTTAATGCACACTGTTTCTGCCTTGTTTACCAGCCCATAAAATCTTCAGTTACAGGAAATATCTGTGTGAAGTTCCACACAATTGCAATTTCCTTTTTGAATTCATCTAGTAAAGAGAAAATGGCCAAAATATTCTGACATGAGGATGCCTTGACATGCGAACATGTACAGTGCTTGTGCACGAAGTTTAATCCTCCAGTTGTGTAATGGATGACACCTGGATTGCTGCATGATTCCAGACAATAGTTGGAGTAAATAGCCAGAATAATGGAGATCGGGCTGTTTGTACTATACTTACTCTGCATTAACACACATTTACTTAGAGCTTTTTCTAGCAAGTGTAAGGTCTGTTCAGGAGCACAACTTGACATAGATTACCTCCAGCACCCAGTGAAACCCAGCAATGCTCCTTTCCCATCTACCCGCTCGTAACGTTCACCACCTCATGCCACCCCCATCCGATATGCCGCAACAGTGCAAACCAGCCTCCTCCTACCTCCCAAACAATATTCACTCCCTAATTCAGACAATATTCATCCTGCTTCTTAATTGCATTCCAGACTTCTGGGCTCCTGTCAGATCGATGTCAGAAGATTTAGGATTGTTGGGGGTGGTGGGGTGATGAATTTCTTTTTTTGGGATGTATGTTGGGCTGGTAGTGGAAGATGGGGGTTAGCGCGAGGGGATGGTAATGTTGGAAGTTGAACGCTTTCAGGAGGCTGAGGGAGGGGTTGAGTAATGATTGTTGTCAGGGAGTGAGAGAACTTGGCATTTTCAAGGGATGAATAACGTCAGGAGGTAGATGGATGGTAAGCGTCTTCAGGGAGTGAGGAAGTGGGTGAGCACTGTTGTGTTTGAAGTATTGTCAGGGAGTGAGGGAAGGATGAGCATTGTTGGGGGGCCTTGACGAGTTGAGCTTTTGTAGGGCAGCGAGGCTTCAGAAATCAAAACAGAAATTGCAAGTAAATCTCAACTGAAGAAGGGTCACTGGACCTGAAATTTTAACTCTGTTTCTCTTTCCACACGTTGCTGGACCTGCTGAAATTTTTCAGCAATTTCTGTTTTTCTTTCTGATTTCTAGCATCTGCAGATCTTTTGTTTTTGATGAAGGGTCTAGGCCCAAAACGTCAGCCTTCCTGCTCCCATGATGCTGCTTGGCCTGCTGTGTTCATCCAGCTCCACACGTTGTTATCTCTTATGCCTCTTATGCCCTCTTACCTCCTTGTCTCAAATAATTAATTATAGTTGCTCATGCAAGGGTTTGGTTTTCTTTAAATCTAATTGCCTATTTTGCTGATTCTGAAGTTTCAAGTTAATCAGATTCCTTTCTAACAAATAGTATCTCCTTTATTTTGATCCTCATTTTCTACGGACCATCAATCTCCAAAGCACTTTTTGTAAAAATGAAATCTAGTGTGTTGACTATAGTAGTAACCTTTTCTAAACTAAAAGGAGTAACCTTTTCACCCAGAGGGTGTGTGGTATCTGGAACTCACTGCCTTGAATAAAGAGTGTAGTTGGAGTTCCACGTAGTTGGAGAGCAATATGCTATTTGCTTTAAGTACCAGCACAGGCATCATCAACAACATTCAGACATTTGTAGGGAAAGAGAAATTTTGAAAGAAAAATTCCCAGCTTTGTTGCAGGTGTAAAAGTCTTTGGAACAGACAACACTTTCGGCTTTTGCATGTAATACGATACCTGACATTGGATGTCTATCTGTCTCGCTATTTTATACCTGCATTTAAAATATTCCATCAAGATCACCATGAATACAATACAAACTTATTTCCTAATTCATCTTTGATAATAGCAGGCTTGATTTTACCTGTTTTGGTTATCATAGCTACAGTGCTTATTGCTAAGATGAGACTTTGTAGATTATTGTTTGGAATTTTCTTTATGACCAATGTCATTCATTGTTAGTTTTCAGAGACAATAAGGTCTTGTATTTGTCAACTTCAAGCACATGCCTGTTTCTTCTATTGCCATGTTTCGTTTTGTGGATGAGCTAATTTATTAGGCAACAAATGCATACACCATATGGGATTCACTGTTGAGTGGGTTGTCTCTGAGTTAGCCTCTGCTTAGATTCAGATATGATACTAGAATTTATCATGCTTAAGTTTTTATGGTAAAAGGTTTAAATTCCAATGAAAAGATTTTGGTCATTCCATTAGGATCATTATAGGCATCATTCATTACCTGCTTTTGCAAATGCTGGGAACCAGAAATAAAAACTGAAATAGTGGTAATACTCACAAGGTGGAGCAGCATCTTTAACGAGAGAAACAGAGTTATATTTCAGTCTGAAAGCAATTTGTCAGTGCTGGGTGAAAGTAGAGATGTCAATGACCTGAAACCTGAGTAAGAAATTTAAAATCTTTCAAAGGATCTTCCATTCAGTTTTCTGATGGCGTAACTGCATGGTGTAAAATACTTGGTAACAGGTTGGTGACACTGCACCTGCAGGGCTGAAGCTAAAGACTTCCTTATTGGGGAGTTTCTTGACACCCCCCCCCCCACCCCTGACACTGGGTTGCTTTTTAATTTATATTTTGGAAAACACAATTGAAATGGCAATGCTATTTTGGAGTGCCATCCTAGTTTGTTGCCCTTTTACCATGGTGTGCTACTCCTTCCCAACTTAAAGGCTGGCACTTCACCTGTGCTGACATTCCAGTTTCAGGAGTCCATATTCCACTCTTAATTGAACAGAAAACCTGTTTCCACACCAATATGGGGATGCCCTGGCCAAAAATTCTCCCAAGGGTTGGTGCAGTGTGATTTGCGATCCAAAAACAGATTGGAGTCCTGTTTCCTGCAGAAAGAAATATTTAAACTCTGCCATTTGCAACATTATCCTGTTGTCTGTATTTCTCAGTTACTGCAACATTTTTTTTAGATCTTCCTCCTAAGAGCATATTTGTTCTTTCTTTGAAATGTCTCTTACAAAGTGTGACTTATTGTATGCTTTTGCACATTTATACATGGTCAAACTTATTGCTTTTTCTTTGTGTTGTACTTAATGTCATCCTGTAAAAGAATCTGTATGTAAGGGCAGAAAATAATACAAACTGAGCTCTTCATCATGACATCCTGAATTGTAGTAATGACGTAACTCTCATAATTTAACAGGCATCAAAGAGAATGAAAGAATATTCAGAAATGTTATCTATAAGAAAAACCTGTATTTTCTAATCAAATTCATTTGTGGTACTTGATGATGCCAAGCATTTCATACTTGGAAGTTTCTGTTCTAGTGACAGCAGCAACAAGTTATGTTTTTTCAAGTAAGGAACCAACCAAACACAGGTGTTTATCTGATGGGCTTGCTAAAGTTGTCAGATGGCATTAATTCACAAAAGTAATTTGTGACAAAAATATAATAATCTGAACCCAAGCCAGTTGATGAAGTATGAAACTCAACGCAAATAGTTTTATTAATAATAGGTTTATCCACAAAATGAAATATTACAAATACCTGCTTCCTACCTACCAATCCAGTGTCCCAGCAGACTCTTTTTAAAATTATTTTTAATCAACCTATTTAGACATGTTATGATGCACCATCAGGCAGGGTGGGTCTAGAACACAAATATTCCTGCCAAAGAACATGACCAATACACCACAAGACCCTTAGCATACTCTCCTTCTCTTACTTTGGTTGAAACAATCAAACCAAATTAAACTAATGAACAGGTGACAGCCTGTAAAAGGGGTATTGTAATGAAGGAAAATCCCGAAAGGAGACTTAAAAAATTTAAATTAAAATTTGCTTGTGAGGGTTGATTATGCATGCCAGCCCAGTTTCTCATCACAAGTGCTTTAAATACTTAATTAAATAATGCCCTTCACCTTCATATCTTAACAATATAATTAATGGGCATTGATACAATGTTTTAAGATTACAAAATTTCATAACCTTAAAAAATGGATGTATTTGCATCTTTTCATATTTGGTGATTTGATTTTCTCACACACTCACAACCTTTTGAGATTTTTGTTTGTATAAACAGCTTATGAGAATATAGTACATCAGAACTGGTATTGTGAGGCTCAGTCTTCAAAATAGCTCAGGCCACAAGCAACAACCTCTAGTAATAGGCACATGAATGCCTCCCATTGCTGGCTCTAAGTCTGCCCAAAATTAAAATCATCCTCCAACTGTATTTTGTTTTCTCTCTACCTACTAAGTGATTTACTCAGGATTGCAGAATGTCAGTTTAACATTACAGTCTAATTATTCGGCTTAAACCAGCTACATTACACAGACAACATTCCCAAGGTCCCACAGATTTGTACTTAAGTATTCCAAAGAGTATTTGATCATCTATGTCAATAGTTATCTTTTTAATTGTCAGTCTCATTCCTAACCAGATAATTGGCCAGCTTCTTATTGAATGAGTTAATCAGCAGAACACTAATTGCTTTAGGTGGATGGCCATATCACAGGGCTGACAATGTGCGGTAATAAAGAGTACGCCGCACTCTCGGCTCTTTTTTGCACTTGTGCAGAAAGAAATGTTTTTACTCAGTGATGAGATGTCAGCTCATTTTGCTGCTTTAGTAGGACTCCTGATACACATCTAAGATCATCATGATCATGAGACATGGAATTATGTAATATAAGGTTTCAGCAGTTGGCGAAAGACTGATAAAAGTTTGTGGGAAGTTGGAAATTTTTTATTGGTGAAACACAAACTCTGCCAGTCTAATACAGCTTCACTAATGTGCGCAACTACAATGTCAACCATCTTCAGTACCAATCTAAATGACTATCTGTTTACCCAGAAATTAGAGCATAGAAAGGATAATATACAATAAAGGGCTGCCCCACCTGGGTTCATTAATTCTAAATGGTCGCATCACGTGTGGAGTGCCAATCACATCAAATTATGGGTCAGCCCTCAGTTTCATCAGGTTTTTGGTGTTTTAATAAACCATGTGTCATAGGACTTGTGCCAGATGATACAAGGTATTCCTCCATGTAGGTCATAACAGAAATGAAAATTGTTGCAGGCTGTCAAGTTGAAATGGAAAAAGCAGTATACAGAATGTGCACCCAACTTTTTGTTTTGCTTCTTAAAATTATCACTTACATGTGCTTCAATATGATAATATTCCATAGAGTAATTTCCTTCTAATCTCTAGGTACATTCCTAATATCTTTTAGCTCAGCAATAATAATTTAACTTGAATGCCACATTACCATCTGTAATATCCATGTCTGCCTGTACTTCAAAACTTTGATTTTGTTTAGTCCCTGTCATCTGTGTAAAATTATCCTTGTCAGTATTCCCAATTACTTTGTCGAAGTTATTCATAGCCTTGAATGTGAAGTGATGGACCATTCTAATATGGACCTACCAATTACTTTATTACTTTTGACAACATTGCGTGCCGTCAAGAATGATCTGAGTTCTTATTGCCAAAAACCTCTGGTGCTTGTCTCCTTCTCGACTTTGAGTCACACTCCTCCTTCGCCAATTGAATTGCATTAGTTCCCAGTCCCATAGTGCTTCAAATTTGAAAATCTCATAATCCCATTGAAATGGCTTCACAACTTGTCTCTCCCGATTTCTGTAACTACATTCAGAGAACAGCTCTCTCCTGAATTCTGCTGCGGTGACATCTTGCACATCCCCACTCCACCACATCCCCCCCCTTCCAAAATCATAGTTGTTAATGCCTTAGGCATCTAAGGCCCACACTTGGCATTCTTTTGATTCCCTAAGCCCCCTCTCCCTCTAGCTTATTTTTATCGATTAGAATTTTCTGAAAAGTCACTTCTTTGACCAAGCATTTGTTCAACCCTAATATTCCTCCTTTGTTGCATCATTCATTTCTTCATTATACCTTTGTGAAGTGTTTTAGGGTGTCAGTTACATTCAAGGTGACATGTAAGTTGTTTCTGTTTTGTAATACTAATCATAAATTGTCTGAATTTACACAAATGTTTAACTTTCAGAGATCTTTTTGAATGTTAACAGCTCTGTCCTTTGCGAACCTAGAATATCACTTGATGCAATTTGATAACCTTATGCTAACCAACACAAATTTGTCACTCATTCTACTTGATCTCCCTTTTTAGTAAGCAAACGTAAAGTTTTCATTTATCAACAATGCCATTAAAATTAAACAGACTGCAATATGATGGGATATAAAGGATAGTGATGGAAGGAAGAGAGTCAATAAGTCCTAATCAAAGTTATTATTATGGAAATATGCATGGAATTATTGATATTTCTTCACTGCTGGTGCTTCAAAGGTGTTGCCGAGTAGACAGTGCACAGGTCACCGTGTTTCTGAGATTACAGCAGCAACACCTCTGAAAATATTTCTCATATCTTGCTGTTGGTTTGAATAATTTTTGCGCCATGCATTTTAACCGTAAATGCCAGTTTAAACACATTTCTTCTGCACAGTAAGTGTGAAGACATCCGATGTAGTATAAAAATAAATATTAATCTTGTCAGATTTTGTTTTTCCAGTTTGTGCCTTCTATTGTATTATAAATTATATGCCATGCTATCGTTAATGTGGTACAAAATAAGCAGACTGTTGTGAATATGAACCATATGATAGAATTTAAAGTTCTGCACTAAAATTACTCTGACCTATTGCAGCATATAAATACTGATACATTTTGGTTGACAACTTAATGCTATCAATCCAAGATTGCATTAGCGTGATTCAGGGCATCAACATTGCATTTGATGAACCACTAACTGCCAGAGGCATTTTTAGTCAAGCTCATTTTGATTACTATGACTTGAACTGGAGTAACCTAATTTGTGTAAAAATGTGTTTTACACTGGTGCCAACTAGCATGCACTTTAGATTTACTGCTTCTGTTCATTGTACAGCATTGACTTTCAAAAGAATAATGATGCTAAGAGAGCCACGGTTAAATCCATTCTTTGTGTTCTTCACGGCAATAGAGGGCAATTTGACTTTACAGGCAGGTGTTGCAAGTTCAGAGTAAAGCGAGCCAGATGCGAACAGGAGTTGCTGCATTCTCATGAGGCTGTTTTTAATTCATCTGTGCCCCTGGGTTAGTACAAATTCGCTGTGCTCTAAATCCTGGGGCTACTTGGCTGACTTAGAATTCTACCTCATTTGATGACATGGGATAAGTCTTTTATAATTTACCATTCAACATACATGAGAAAATTAGAGTGGAAATGAAGAGTACAAAGGTTAGCTCCATACTTTCATTTCCTGCACACACATTCCAATGCCAACAGCACCAAACAACTAACGGCTCATTCCCCACCTCATCACCTGCCTCCTCTCCTGAATACCCCACTTTCTCCTCTATACCATTCTTCTCTTAAACAAGCTGTTCCCTCCTCAATACCCTCTCCCCTCCTCCACAGCTCTCCCCTCCTCAACATGTCGTCCTTCCTCAACATACCCCCTACTATTTTCTTCAAATGATGAAGTTTTCATGCTCAGGAAACAAAAATACTTCTCAACATCACATTCTATTTTTAATTGGTTTATACTTCAGAGCTATTTCAGATACCCACGGTGTTGCTTACCACTAGTCAGTGAATTTAAAAAAATGCCAATTGTGCAGTGTTGAACAGACAGATTGAAAATTATTTAGTTCATGCAGTATCTGACAAAACTGTATTTTTCCAATGAACAATATTCTATTCGATCAGCCTCAATCTGATGCATTTAATAGATAAATGTGTCTTGTCAAAGATTATTTATAAAATACACAAGAATGGTGACTAAATAGGCCCTTTCAGACTCATGTGGAGTCCCCCTTAATATTTCCGTTCTGAGGCATCATAAATGCTTAATGGTGGATTCTCTATACAGCAGTAGTCTTATTTCTCTATTTTACAGTGATTTTGGCTGATGATAATAGTGACTGTCAAGTGAAAATGTTTTTCTGATAACTCCCATGTAACTGCAATGCAGTTGGATATCAGTAGAAGTTATTACTTTGCTTACATTTCCATCTTCTAAAGGCATATGGAATCAACGTTTAATAACAGAGCAGTCTTGTTTGAAAGTTCCTTCCATTCTGCTTCTGGCTGAAATTATGTTCTCAGTGAACAGGATCCCAGTCACATATTTAATAACACTATATTAAAAAGTACCATTGCCAGAAAATGTAGGTTAGGTACCTACAGGTTATATGTTAATCTTAGCAAATGGTATACAGTCACCAAGTAAGACTGAAATACTGAAGAGCCTGGGCACCCTTTCTGGAGGGCCATACATGATTCACCTATTTCTATAAATACTTAGGAGACCGCCAGAAAGGAACGGGCCTATTGACGTAAAGAAGGAATAATGGAGTATAAACCCAGTCTAATCACAACTATCCCATCATATCATTCAAAACAAGATCAAAAAGATCTTGAAATCCCCAGTCAAAAAGTTAATTGGCTTGATATTTACACCCAGACATATACTTTTGGAAAAAAAGATATGCAACCACTTGACCAATATCTAAACCTGTACTTAAAAATAATCAAAGATGTTTGGACATTCCCTGATCAAAGAATTCAGGAACACTTCAATTCAGATCTGCTGATCTTTGCTGTATCTTCAGTTGTAATTTGAGAACATAAAGGCCTATGAAACAGCATTGTATGTGGTGTTTGAATTGATTGCATTGCCAGTATTTGAAAATATAACTGCATGCATGCTATGCTATTGTGTCAGTCTGGAATAAGACAGTATATGGAAATTAGTTGACAGTTTTGAACATTGTGTGAAATTTTGGCTCGAAAACTTATTCCAAAATTGGAACACATAATCTTGATTTATCTTCCAATGTGGTACTGAAGAGGTACTATTTTTTTCATATGCTGTTTCTGAGATGACATTAAACAGATGTCCTTTCTGCCTGTTCCATTGGATCAGGTAATGTTAAAGACTTTATAGACATATCAAAAGACTGTCAAGGGAATCCAACATTCTAGCCAATACTCCTCCCTTAATTAACATAACCAAAGACAGTTAACCTGCTAATGGATTTCATTTACTTTTTGTAGGATTTTATTATGTGCAGATTGGCTGCTTCATTTGCCTACGTTAAGTGCTTCAAAGTAATTCATTGTCTGAGAGGCATTTTAAGTCAGCCTGGGGCATCTTAAGGTGTTATAATTTCAAAGTACTTCAATTCTTTTTAAACAAGAAGTTAATATCTGGTTTAAGCAGTAAATTAGGTAGCACATGTAAACAAATTAATTTAGTGAACGACGCAGCCAAATTGATTTAGCTGTTTTGCTTGGTAGGTTAAGGGACATTGTGCCTTCATACAAATTAAGCCACAGAGACTTTTAAAAATACTGTCAGTGACCAACGAAATAAAAAAACGGTGGTACTTCAGTGGATTTTGTGTCCTGTAAGCCTTGTGGCTTAATTGGGGCCAGTTGGGAACATTTAGTAATTGCTGTCAGAAGATCAAATTTAATTCGCATTTTCACAGAACTGCTGCCGGGTAGAGTTAAACAAATTGTCATCTGAGGTTTAAAAATGAACAAAGGTTTAATTAGGCTGATTAGGATGCTCAAAAAGTGAGGTGAAGTAATCAGAGATTTAACTTTCAATGCAGAGGTTTGTGATATTATATCGGATTGCACCCTTTGTACAAATGTCAATTTTTAAAGAATGTTTAACAATGATGCGTTACTTACTTGTGTATGAAGCAACCTGTGCATAAGTGACCCACTAAAAATGTCCACGATCTTCAAGACTTGACATAACATTTGAAACTCTTGTGACTGAAGTCACAAATTTGTTTGCTGTTAAACAAACTCATCTGCTTTTTGTTTATTTTTCTGTTCAGCCAATGCAGTCCCATTAGTTATTTGTCTGCCTTGTTGTTTGTGAATTTTTAAAAGGCACTTTTCCAATCCAACGCCTGACTACAATCTAAATTTTTGTGGCTGATTGAACATTACAATCAATCCTAGAGTAGAGATGCATAGGAACATCTAATATGCAATACCAGAAAGGACAATTGCAGTCCATTTGGCCCATCCCAGTGGCACAAAGAAACAAAATTTAAAATTAGCAATGCAAACTGAGACAATCTGAAGGAAGAATTGGTCTTTAAACTATCACCAATCTGGAGAAATGAGTGGAGAGAATAGAAGCAGGTTACATCAGCTGCAAAGGTAATAGTAATATGATTTTGCTGCCAGCTGTACAGGTATTGGTAAAATTGCTTAACCAGAACTAAAATTGGGGATAATGGAAATCTGAAGTGGTTTGGGGAGGGTCAGTGGACGGCTGGGGGTAGCAGGTCTGACCTGTGTATAAGCCTAAAATCATGGCCCCAAATTGTAGCTTCAAACATAGTCTTGAATTCATCCTCTGTGCGTGTATGTATTGAGTCACACATCACAGAAGCAGACCCTTCGGTTCAACCAGTCCATGCCGAGCATAATCCCAAATTTAACTAGTCCCACCTGCCTGCTCCTAGCCCATATCCCTCAAAACCTTTCCTATTCATCTATTCCTATCATTGTAATTGTACCTGCATCTGCCACTTACTCAGGAAGTTCTTTCCACGTGCGAACAACCCTTTGTGTAAAAAGTTTGCCTCTCGTGTCTTTTTAAAATCTCTCTCCTCTCACCTTGTAACAACCTGGGTAAAATCATACTTTAATATTATTCAGTTTCTGTTCATTTTTCTCTTTATCATTATTATGGTTTTTGTGTTGTTAATTCCCTATGTTGCAATTCCTTCATTCTTCTCCTTTACTCGGGATAAGAAATAATGTAGGACTAGTGCTTTCTGCAAAGTTCAACTGTTGCCATTAGGACAGCATTTTCATCATCAATAATATCAAACAATGACACGAAAAGAAGCCCAAGCCATTGTGCAGAGACTTCACCAAATAAAATGGATATTGAGTGAAAGAAGGGAATTTCAGCAGTAATGGTCAAAAAGTTGATCAAAGAAGTAGTTTTACATTAGAATATTAGGCTATAGAAATGTAATTTGCACAGTTGCTAATGGAGGGACAGGGGATGGTCTGGCTGGATGGTTGGTTTGCAAAGCAGTGTGATGCCGACAGAATGGGTTCAATTCCTGCACCAGCTGTAGTTATCATGATGGACTGTCCTTTTCAACCTCTCCCATTGCTTGAGGTGTGGTGGCCCTCCAGTTAAATCACCACCAGTCATCTCTCTCTCTCTAATGAGAGCGCAACCCTATGGTCTGGTAAGACTATGGCGACTTGACTTGAATGGAGGGACAAAAATGCAAATACAAAAATGGCCATGATCAGAAATGGAAAGTTTATGAGAGAGCTTATGGAGGATAGAGGGATGGTTAAATTTGAAATGGTGAGCCCTTCAAAGAACATATTTGAAGGATGAGAATTTAAATTGGGAGGCACTGAGGGAGGAGGAATCAACAAGCAGTGTACCAAGTAGATAAACCAGCAGATTACTGACTAGCAGGATGACAGGACAATGAGCAGTAATGAGCACTGGTGCTGATCCTGTGCCCATAGACTATGTTGTCGTAGAGCAACGTATAGGTGAAGAAGAGTATGGTTAAGGGAGATCAGGGATAGACATGTGGAAGTCCAGAAATTATAGTATATGTATGTTGTGAGACAAACAATGCTGCATGTGCTGTGGTTACACAATATGTATATTTGTGTCCATATACACCAAGATCTGGACAACATTGTGTTTAGGCTGATTTGAGAAGTGAAAGTTACTTGCCACTTAAGTTCCAGGCAATGACTGTTTCCAGGAAGTGAAAATTCTAATCATTTTCTCTCGACATTTAGTGGCTCTACCAGCACTGAATACACCACCACCAACAGCTTGGTGGATATCTTTGGCCAGAAACTGGACTTGACTAACTTTATCAACACAGTGGCTCCAGAGGCTAGGAGTTTTGGAGTGAGTAACTCATCCCTTGACTTCCCTATCCCTATTCACCATCTACAAGGCACAAGTCAGGAGTGTGATGGATTACTGTCTGCTTGCCTGGATGAATTCATCTCCAACATGTAAAAAAAAACTTTGTCCTACCTTGGACAAAGTAACCTGCTTTGTTTGCATTGCATTCACCACCTGTAACACTCCCTCCCTTCTCTATGAATGCACAATGGCAGCATTGGGTACCATCTGCAAAATGCTGTGCCACAAATCATCACAGCTATTTTGACAGGACCTTCCAAATCCACAGCCTGTACTACCTAGAATGTCAAGGAAAGTAGATGCATGATAGCACTATCACCTGCAAGTACCTCTCCAAGCCACAAATAGTACCTTAGCTGAAGTAAAACTTATGTCACATGTAGGTTCTGCATTAACCTCTACTCTTGTTCTCTGTGTCACTACTAATAAAGCTAAGGATACTTTGTTCTCTACCTGACTTGCCACCTTTAATGAGCTTTGCACTGTACATCCAGGTCTTTCTGTTCTTGCACACCATTTAGATAACTAGCCTTTAATTTATACTGTCTACATTTTATTTCAAAACATATCACTACACTTATCCAACCTTCATCTTTAGTAAACTTCATTTGCCACTTCTCTGGCCACAGCAACAGCTTGTCAATGGCCTTTACAAGTTCTACATTGTCATCCTCACAGTTTATAATGCTCACAAGTTTGTATCATCCACAAATTTTGAAACTATATCACGCACTCTGAGATCTAGATCATTAAAATACATCAGGGCATGTAGGGGCTTGAATAACAACTCCTGTGGCACTCCAAGACAAACATTCCTCCAGTCTGAAACGTACCCATTAACCACTACTCTCTCAAAAAACAAATAACTGTGGATGCTGGAAATCTGAAACAAAAACAACATTTCATTTTCTGCTGGGAAACCTTGCGGCCTTCAGGACTGTATTGAGTTCAATAATTTTAAGGCCTGTGCACCTACTTCCACGTCCTTCCACCATCCCTACACACCAGGCCTTGTCACCACATGAACTGCTTTCACCACAACCATTTTCACTGGCTAATGATCCCCATTGGTGGCTTTTCTTTCACCCCAGCTAACCATTATCCAATCTTTTGTCTGCCCAACTGCTGTTCTCTCTCTGACTCTTTCTGGGCTTCATCTCCGCCTATTGTTTACTCATTCCTATCTACAATCGTTTTTGAGGAAGGGTCACTAGACCTGAAATGTTGACTGTTTTCTCTCCACGGGCGCCACCAGATAGGCTAAGTTTCTCCAGCTATTTTTTGTTTTTGAACCATTAGTCTTTCTTTCCTGCCACTGAATGAGATTGGGAAACACATTGCTACTGTTTCTTTTATTCCATGAGCTCGAACTTTTTTTAGCTGTTTGTCATGTTGGACTGAGTCAAAAGCTTTTAGATGTCCATGTATTCCATATCAACAACCATATCCTAGTTGAGCATGACTTTCCCTTAAGAGATATATGCCAGCTCGGTCTCATACAGAACATTTTTCCGTCTGACTGTTTATTGCTAATTATTGTTTGTAAAAGTTTCCCCACTATTGAAGTTAGACTGATTGGTCTGTAATTGCTGGGCATATCCTTACAACTTTTGTTGAAAAAAGCTATAATGTATGCAATTTTCTAGTCTTCTGATATCACTACCTGAGTCCGGGAAAGACTGAAATGTTATAGCCAGTACCTCTGCAATTTCCACTCTTGCTTCCTATTTCATTCATTTTCCTTTGATTTTTATCTCCTTTTTAAGAAAGGAGCTTTGGATTTGTTTGCCTTAGCTTTCCCTTTGAGGGAATATACCTTCACAGTGTTGAATTGTCTTCTTTGGAGATAGACCATTGTTAATCTATGGTTTCTCCTGCCAACCTTTGGCTACAGTCTGTCCAACCTATCTACTTGACCCTTTTTCTTCCTAAGAACCAGGTCTAACAGCCTCCTTTCTCATTGGGCTGACACAAACTGTTATAGAAAATTGGACTGAACACAATCTAGGAACGCTTGTCCTTCTCTGCCCTTAACAATACCACTATCCCAACTACATTCTGATATATTTTTTAAAATTACTATTATATAATAGTTGTACTTCACTGTGTAATTTCTTTACAAATTTGTTCTTCCTCAGCTTTCCCAAGATAATCATTAGAATCCTTGCAGTGCAGAAAGAGGTCATTCGGCTCATTGAGTCTGCACTGGCCCTTTGAAGAGCATCCACTCAGCCCCAGTCCCCACCCTATCCTCATAATTTTGCGTTTACCATCACTAATCTACCTAGCCTGCACATCCCTGGACACTACGGGGCAATTTAGCATAGCCAGTCACCTAACTTGCACAACCAATTGGTGGTCTGTAGATTATATCAAGGAATGTAATTGCATCCTTCTAGTTCTTTAGCTGTAGCCAAAGTGATTCTGTCTTTATACACACTGAGTTGTCTACTGTCTCCAGTACTGCAATTGTTCTCCTTTACCAGTACTGTTATCTCTCCTCCTGTTCTATCTTTTCTGAACACCATATAACCAGGAATATTTAACACTTACTCTTGCCCTTCCTTCAGCCATATCCCTCTTCTTATCTTTATTGTTAGCACCAAAGTGGACTGCAACATTTGGCTGATTTCTGTCCCCCAGAAAAATATCCTGTGGCCAGTCCAAGATGTCCTTGACCATGGCACCAGGGAGGCAATGTACTGTAAAGTCGGCATGTCTGCAACCACAAAGACACCTCACTAATGAATCCCTTGTCACTATTGCTCTTCAACTTACTTCCCTCCTGTACAGCTGGCCTCTAATGGTGTCATAGTCCAAGTGCTTACTGCAATACTCAGAGGAACTATCATTCATATCAGCAAGGAGAATGGAAAACTAATTCTTGATAATTGACAATTTGTGATTATAGTTCTGACTGTTTAGTCTTAATTGTCAGGAATTAATGTTTGATTGAAAAAGATTTAATTCAGGGTCATGAGAGAAATAGGTGAATTTAAGAGATAATAAAACATTTAATGAATTAGAAAAGAAGGAATGTTAGCCTTTATTGAAAGAGGATTTGAGCACAGGCGTAATGAAGTCTTGCTTCAGTTATGTAGGAACTTGGTTTGACTGCACGTGGAGTAATATGTCCAGTTTTGGTCCTCTTATCTCAGAAACGATATTACCTAGAGAGAGTGCAATGAAGGTTCACCAGACTTGTTCCTGGAATGCAGGGCTATCCTGTGAAGAGTAAGATGGGCAATCTGGGCCAGTATTCTCTAGTGTTTTGAAGAAAAACAGTTGATCTCATTGAAATTTATAGAGTATGCAAAGGGATAGCAAGGTAAATGTAGTTAAGATGTTTCCCCAGACTGAGGAATTTGCACAGTGTGCACAACTTCAGAATAAGGTGGATGCTATGGTGTGCAATGAGAAATTTTCTTTTTATTTAGAGGGTTGCAAACATTTGAATTTTTCTACTGCGCAGGTCTGCAGAATCTCAATCTATGGGTTTGTTAAAGGTAAAGATTGATAGAGTTTTTATTACAAGTGGTGTACAGGGTTATGGTAATAGGTGGAAGAAAAGCATTGAACTGATCAGTCTGCCATGGTTATAATAAATGGCAGGGCATATCAGACAGTCTGAATGGTCTACTCCTGTTCCCGTGAGAATTAGAGATGCTCAGTAGTTTGATAAAACAGAGATATTGAGGGTAGAATTTATTTTTGAAATGGGCAATGACCTAATTTTGGATTGAAGGGGATAGTGCCCAAGAAGATGGAATAATGTCAGCTAACATGTGGGTCAAGAATGATATGTTAGTGGCCAGCAGACTAATGAGAATGGGAAGCAGGAGGTGCATCTCATCGAACAAGATTGATGAAAAGAATTTGGTGCAATGAAAGGAAAGAAACAAAGAAATCATTCAAGGTAAGGATTAGATGTAGTCAGGGTATGGCAGCCAGTAAAAGATTTGGCTTGATGCATGATATTCAGTTTGGTCAAATCCAAAATCTCCTTACTTGTTTTTGGAGGTGACAATGGGGTTGGGAGGAGATAAATATTTTGGAGCTGGTTGACACTGGAGAAAAGAAAAATTCACCATTTCAAATAGTGCTTCACCAATCAGGCTAGCAAGGAGTTAGTGCAACTCACCAACTGCATTGAAGTTGAAAAACAATTGAAAGAAGAATCAGAGTTTGACGTCTTCACTGAAAATTTGATGTTCTTTGGACAAAGTTACCAGATAAGACTTGTAGGGCCGTCACTGAATTTAGGGTATAATTAAACATAGCTTTTACTTTTAGTTTATAAATGTGGGCAATGCACAACAATGACAATAATTGACATTGATCTTTTAAAGCTTATACTTCCATTGACATGAATTTCCCTTTTATCAAATCACTGCCGTCAATGAATATCAGATCAGAATTGTCTTTAGAAACAAAAACAATTTGGCCCTTTGAGCATACTCTGTAATTCATTATGATCATCTCTGATCATCCAACTCAATAGCTTGTTCTCGCTTTCCTCCATGCCCTTTGACCTCGTTAGCTTCAAGTGCTATCTCTAGCTCCTTCCTGAGATCATAGAATATTTTGGCCTTGACTGCTTACTGTGGTAGTAAGTTCCACAGGCCCACCTCTCTCTTAGTGAAGAAATTTCTCCTCATTTCAGTCTTAAAAGGTTTATCCCATATCCTTAGACTGTGACCCCTGGTTGTGGACTTCCCCATCATCGGGAACATCCTTCCTGCTTCTACCCTGTCTATTTCTTTTAGAATTTAGCAAGAATTTCCTTCTTCAGATAAGGAGACCAAAACAGCACACAGTATTCCAGGTGGCATCTTACCAAGGCCCTATACAATTCCAGCAAGACATCCCTGCTCTTGTGCTCAAATCCTCTTGCTATGAAAGTCTACATAGCATTTGCCTTCTTGACTGCCTGCTGCACCTACATGCTTACCTTCAGTGACTGGTATATGAGGACACCCAGGTCTCATTGCACATTCCCCTTTCTCAGTTTATGACCATTCAAATAATAATCCATCTTCCTGTTTTTGCTCCCAAAGTGGATAACCTCACATTTATCCGTATCATAACAGCATCTGCCATGTGTTTGCTTACTGACTCAGCATGTCCAAATCACACTGAAGCATCTCTGCATCTCCCTCCCAGCTACCCTCCCACCTAGCTTTGTTTTGCCTGTTTTGAGATATTACATTTATTTCCCTTATGTAGATTGTTTGTATATATTGGGAATCACTGGGATCCTAGCACTGATCCCTGCAGTGCTCCACTATCTTCTGTCCACCATTTGGAAAAAGAGTCTTTTATTCCTACTTTTTGTTTCCTGTCCACCAACAAATTTCCTATCCAATTCAATACACTTCCTGCAGTCCCATGTGCTTTAATATTCCATGCTAACCTCTTCTGTGGGACTTTTGTTGGAAAGCCTTCTGAAAGTCAAAACAAACCACATCCACTAGCTCCTCCTTATGAACTCTGAGTTACATCCTCAAAGAAGTCCAGTAGATTTATCAACCATGATTTCCCTATCATAAATCTTTGCTGACTCTGTCTGAACCCGCTACTGTTTTCTAAATGCTCAGCTATTAAATCTTTTATCATGGACTCTCTCATTTTCCCTACTAATGCATCAGGCTGACTGGTCTATAATTCCCAGTTTTTGCTCTGCTTCCCTTTATAAATAGCAGAGTTACATTAACTATCTTCCAATCCATAGGAACTATTACAGAGTCTATAGAATCCTAGATATGCCCACCAATGCATCCATTATATCTAGTACCACTTTGGGATGTTGATTTTCAGGCTCTGGGGATTTGACTGTCTTAAATTTCCCCACAAACGCTAATTTCCTTTAGTTCCTGCCTCTCTCTAAACCTTGTGTTCCCCAGCATTTCTGGTACCTTATTGTGTTTCCTGTGTGAACACAGAACCATTGCATCTATTTAGTTGGTCAGCCGTTTCATCGTGCCCCATTATCAATTTCCTTGTTTCTCACTGACCGGGGCGTACACATTTCTTCACCCACCCTTTTCTTTTTCCCATCCATAGAAACTTGTGCAGTCAGTTTTTATGCTCCCTGCAAGCTTTCGTACTTTGTTTTGTATTTTTCAATCAATCCCTTTGTCCTTCCTTATTGAATTCTAAGCTGCCCCCACTCCTCAGGTGTGTTTTCTTTTTCTGGACGATTTGTATGCATCATCCTTGGATCTAATTTCATCTCTAATTTCCCTTGTAAGCCATGACTTGGCCAGCTTTTCCATTTTACTTTTGCACCAGATAGGAATCAAATATTGTTGCCATTCATCCTGTGTTCTTTGAACTTTTGCTATTGCCTTCCCCCATTGTCCATTTAAGTAATATTCCCCAGTCTATCATTGCCAACTTGTACCTCGTAGCATTGTAATTTCCTCTGTTTTGATTCAGAAACCTGGTCTCATAATCAAGTACATCACCCTCCATCTTGATAAGGAATTCTATTGTATTATGGTCATTCATCCCCAAGGAGCCTCACACAACTAAATTGCCAATTATTCCTTTTTCATTACGAAACATGCAGGCTAGGATGGCCTGTTCTCTAGTTGGTTCCTCAATGTATCGGGTTTAGAAAAACATTTGATATGCACTCCAGGAATTCATCCTTTATGGTTTTGTTATGAAAATGAATTTCCTAATCTATAAGTCATCCATAATTACCAATGTTCCTTTATTGCATGCATCTCTAATTTCCAGTTTAATGCCTTTCCCAATGTCATCCCTACAGTTTGCGGGTCTATACATAAACCCCACTAATTATTTTTGCCCTTGGTGTTTCTCAGCTCTCCCCATTAAAATTGAACATTGTTAGAGCTGTTGCAATAATTTCCTCTTTTACCAGTAATACAGCTCCACTGCCTTTTCTTTTAGTCTGTCTGTCCTAAATGCTGAACACCCTGGATATTCAGTTCTCATACCAGTAGCTATGTCTCCATAATCCTGACTATATCTACCAGTTTTGATCTATTTACACAGTTAATTCATCCATTTTATTGTGAGCCATCTGCATACTAAGGCATAAAGCCTTAAGGCTTGTCTTTTTAGCATCACTTGTCCTGTTCCCATTATTTTTCACCATGTTTCTGTTTTGATCTGGGCCCTTGATTTCTCTGCCTATCAGTTTTCTTTTTCACCTTTCTGTCTATTGCTGTTTGCCTTGATTCCCATTCCTCTGACTCCTTGCGCAGGTTACGACCCCCTGCTATTTTAGTTTAGGCCCTCCCCAATCGCTCAAGCAAATATTCCTGCTGGGACATGGCCAGTGTCCCACTGGACCCACCTCCTCCAGAATCGGTCCCAGTGCCGCAGGAATCTGAAACCCTTCCCTCACAACACCTCTTCAGTTGCATATTCATCAATATATCCGACTGTTTTTACTCTGATTAATACGTGCTACTGGTAGTAATTCTGACACCACCGCTAGCTTTTGAACTCCTAATTTTTCGCTTACTTATATTCTGCTTTTAGGACCGCATCCCTTTTTCTTTGTAACCTGTGGTCTTTCAGGTGATGGAGACACCACCTGAGATTATTACAGCAAAAGGAAAATACATTGTCAGTGAAACATTTTTGTGTCACGTTGATATCTAATGGGGTGTGAGTTGTGATTGCAAGAGTCAATGGAGCATTCCCATATATGTGGAAACCACCTGTAACTGAGCATGATCTCAGTAGTCAGGATGCTATTTCTTTTGTGGCTTGTTGAGCAATAGCAGATTGTCAATAGGTTCACCTCTGCGGTAACCAGCCCTATGCTAGATGAAACGTATCTACATGGTATTCATGGTGAAAACATCATTAGCCATAAGCTTTGTGACAGCAACATACACATTCTGGAGACTGAATATAGCAGAAAATAAGAACCAATAAATATCAAGCTAACATAAAGTGCTGGTTTTAACTGTTGCTTCAGTTGCTTCCAATTTTAGGTGCAGTGACTCTTGTGGACAGCAGGAAATCTAAAAGCTGCAGTGTGCACCTTGTATTTGTAAGTGGTCAGAAATGTGTGAAATGTATCTCATGTCAGTACTGAGATGTAGGAACATAACATAACATAATGCACCTAATTTTGCTTGATTGATGTTTTTGAGAACAATACAAAGGGTGTAAAAATGTAGAAGTATATGTTATATACAATATGAACTATTGTATATATTGTATGAACCATAGTTATACTTTTGTTTACTTACCATATATTACGGAAAACAAAAATAAGCTTTAATCAATGGAAATAAGGGAAGATGTGTTCCAATTTTGGATTTCATTATGTTGTTCTACTTTAATGGGAAGTTTCCAAAATATTTACAAAATTACCAAACAAAAAAGGGTTGTACCTCGGTACTTGAAGGAATGGGACAAGTATTGATAATATATTTTGTATGAAATAGAACATAACTTTGCAACATATGCAATAGATATAGCAATAGTGACCCTTGCCATTTATCTCCTGTTGAAACAGTGTTTTTGGAAGGCATACTTAGACAAAATTGCAATAGTTCCATAAATAAAACAGTTTTCATGGTCAATTGTGTGAACCTTTTGCACAACCTTTTATGTTCAGAATTCTTGACAGTGATTTAGACTCTTAAACCCCTAAACAAATCACATACACAAAATCAAATTGTATGGTGTACTTTAAAGATTAAAATTTGAAGCGAACAGTTTACATAAAAAGAAACTTTAAAATATTTTGTCCTTGAGAAAAATTTAATTTGTGAATGGAAATGTCACCAGTAAGATTGATATACACCCTTCTGCCCTGCATTTTCAGGCTTGCAGCTGTTACCACACAGGGGAGTAACAGTATGAGAGCCATCTATAGAGGCTTAGGAGAATAAGAAATTTCTTTTTTCCAATGATGTAATCAGAAAATATTACGAGTGCCTGTTGACATGAACTGGGAACGGGGAACAATCTCTGCACCAAAACAGATAGGCCCAAAATACACATGATATTGGTTTCTGACATCATTTAAACATTTGAGCTGCTGCTTTGAGAACAGAATCAGGGCTTGCCTTTGAGATCCCCAAGACATCACTGCTATTTTGCCACAGCTGCGGCTACCTGCTGACTGTAAAATGGCTACCCCTCCAGAACAGTGGCCCTGAAACTATGGCCATTGTTTTTCTTTCAAATGCTGAAATGCACTTCCCTCCTTCTCCTTTCCTTACAATGGCAGGTTGCAGCTTCTATCATGGTAAATGTGTACTCTTGCCCTTCAACATCAACAGTGGGCTACGTTCCTTATTTGAATGGCATATGTGCCCTCAGCCAACGAACTGGCCAACTCAAGGAAAATTCATGTCAACTGTCTGCTCTCGACACAGTGCAGGCTCAGGGTTCCCATCGAACCGTAATGTTCAGAGCCCTGATTTAAAATTCAAAAGCCTTTACCCATGTTTCAGCATTGTTGAGGTTGGTTGGCTTGCCGAGCTGGTTTGTTGTTCCGCAGACGTTTCGTTACCGTGCTTGGTAACATCCTCAGTGCAGCTTTCTCGTGTTTGGCGTAGTTACCCATTTCCTTGCCAGTTAGAGCATGTTGCACCCGTAGGTCTGTAAGGTTTTGGAGTAGATTTGTAGCTCGCGTTGTGGGTGTTGAGGTTGGTAGGCTCGCCGAGCTGGTTT
>JAHRHZ010000012.1:38641993-38740082 GCA_024137785.1 Ginglymostoma cirratum | reverse complement strand
TTGACGTTTCGGGCCTAGACCCTTCATCATGGGTCTAGGCCCGAAACGTCAAGTTTTCCTGCTCCTATGATGCTGCTTGGCCTGCTATGTTCATCCAGCCCCATGCCTTGTTATCTCGGATTCTCCAGCATCTGCAGTACCTTTTTATCTCAGAGTTTGATGTAGCCTGCTTAAGTACATGTAGATGCATTGCATTTCCAGTGATGATGTAACCATTTTAAGGACTCATTCCAATACATGCTTCTTCAAGTCAAGCCACTGATTGGTCCCTGATCTCATAGTGCATTTGGTCTTGGACACTTTTTCTTTATGGCAGGTTCTTCATTAACACCTAATTCCCACACAGTAGCTCAGTTACTTGACATTAGCAAGTGTTAAGACTTTTAACTCGAAAGCAGCTTTGTATGGCATTTTTCTGGAGGATCCATTTTTGCTCATCCCTTGCTATGCCATATGTGGTCTGCTGTGATCAGCCTGTCTTAAATTCCTGTACATCATCATTGCAACACATCCTGTATTTTTTATTCTTCCATGAGACATCAGTGTTGCTGGCAAGACAACATTTGTTGCCTATCCCGAGTTGTGCTTGATCTGAGTGGATTGTTAGGGTTATTTCAGAGAGCAGTTAAGAGTCAACCACATAGTTTGGGCCTGGATTCACATGTACGCCGGACGGGGTAGGGATGGCAGATGTCCTATGTAGGGGATTGGCTAACCAATAGAAGACAGAGAGTTGGGATAGTGGAGCAATTTCAGTTTAGAAGCCTGTAGCTGGTGGTGTGCCACAGGGATCAGTCTGGGACTGCAATTATTTACCACATGTATTAATGATTTGGATGAAGAAAGTGAATTTACTTATAACCAAGTTTGCAGATGGCACAAAAGTAGGTGGGAGGGCAAGTGATGTCAATGACAGAGAGTCTGCAGGGGAATGTTCACAGGTTAAGTGATTGGGCAAAAACTTGGCAGATGGAATATAATGTGGGAAAATGGGAGGTTACACAATTTGTCATGAAGAAATTTGTTTACATAAAAAGAAAGATGGGAGAAAGCTGTGGAACTGAGGGATTTAGGAGCACTTTTCCATGAATCATAAAATGCAAGCACCCAAATCCAATGAGTAATATGGTAGGCAAAGGGAATGTTGACCTTTGTTTCAAAGAAAATGAAGTGTAAAAGCTGCTACAACTACACAATGCGCTAGTCAGACTAAAGCTAGAATACTAAGAACTATTTTGGATCTCTTGTCTAAGGAAAGAAATGCTGGCACTGGAGGCGGTGCAGAGGAGGTTAACTGGACTTTTAATCCAGCGACCCAGGTCATGTTCTAGGAATCTGGGTTCACATTCTGATGGAATTTGAATTCAATAAATAATCTGGAATTAAGAGTCTAATGATGACCATGAAACTGTTGCTGATTGTCAGAAAAACCTATTTGGTTCATTAATATCCTTTAGAGAAGGAAATCTGCTGTCCTTACCTGGTCTGGCCTACATGTGACTCTGTCATCTATTAGTTAGCTAATCCTCTACAGAAGACATCTGCCATCCTTACCCAGTCTGAAGATGCAATTGGTCAGCGTGTTTATCTATTAACAAAGTCTCTTAGGGTACTTAACAGGATAAATGTGGAAAGGTTGTTTCCCTTTGTGTGAGTGTGTAGGAACTGAAGGCATAATCTCCAAATAAGGAGTCACATAGTTAAGACCAAGATGAGGAATTTCTTCTCTCAGCAGGTAGCGAGTCTGTTGAATTCTTTACCATGAGGACAGATTAGGTCGTTAAGCATATTTGAGGCTGAGATAAACCGATTTATAATCAGTAAGATGAATCCTGGATTGTGGGTTAAAGGCAGGAAAGTAGGGTTGAGGATTATCAGATTTGATCTCATTGAATGACAGAGCAGACTCAATGGGTTGAATGGCCTACTTCTGCTCCTATGTTTTATGATTTTAAGGGAAATGAGTGAATCAGATAGGTTTTTCTATTGATCGGTGATAGTTGTCGTGGTCACTAACACTGGCCTTATATTCCAGGTTTATTGATCAAATTTAATATCCAGTAGTTGTCATAGCAGAATGTGAATCCATGTCTACAGCTTATTAGCTTGTGCCTTTACAGTACCCTTTGTCACCAGACTTGAAGCATCTCTTTTCTTTCTACAGAGGCTGCCAGACCTGCCGTGCTACTTTTGTTCTCTATTTTTATTTCCTTTATTTTACAATCCAGTGACATTACGCTACCATCACTCATATTACATATGTAATCCTATGTGCTGGCTTCAGATAAATAATATTTCTGGGGTGAAAATTTGAGGCTGACTTGTGCTGCAGTATAGCATTTTGAACGTGAGTTGACTTATATAATGGGCATTAGCAAAAGCATAACTTGTAGACCACAAGACCATTTTTAAAAAATGAGCAGAGTTAGGTCATTCAGCTCATTGATCTACACTGCCATTCGATCATGGCTGATATGTTTCTCAACCCCATGCTCCTGCCTTCTCCCCATAGTTGCATCTGTTTTTCTTGGAGAAGCCTGAGAGGAGATATGACAAATACAGTCAAAATTATGAGAGGACTGGACAATGTATTTAGGAAAGAACTGATCACTCTGTTGTGGATTGAGATCAAGAAGACGCAGCTGTAAAGTAATTGGTAAAAGAAACAAAGTGATCCGAGAAAATACGTTTTCACACAGTGTGTGGTTAAGGCCCCAAATGCATTGCCTGAGAGTGTGGTGAAAGCTCAATCGAGGCATTTAAAAATGTATTAGACTTCATTTGAAACGGAACAATATGCAATAGTATGGGGATGGGAAGATGTGGATGGAAGAATAATATTAAGCTAAATGCTCATTTGAACAGCTGGTGCAGATATGGTAGGCCTCTTTACTAATTCAGTGATTCTATGATATTTTGAGGTAACAAAAATGGGATTGTCATACATGCTAGGTTTTACTTCTATTGTCTGAATGTAATCATATTGTCTTACTTATATGATATAATCTGTGACAATTGAAAGAATGATTAAAGCAGAATTGAGGAGAAATTTCTACATTTATTATTGGAGATCTGCATCTCATATACTTAAAAGTTAGTAGAGGTAGAAACAATCATTGCCTTTAAAGACTACTTGAGTATGTATTTGAAATGGTGTGATCTACCAGGTAATGAATGAAGTGTGATTGCCCAGCATCATGGCACAAAGGTGAATTTTGCAGAGGCCGCCTCCAAGAGCTCAATGAATTTGGAAGGAAACCAGGTTTGCATGGCTGGAAGGCCAATAAGAGGGCCAGTATGACTCTACAGATTGGGAGACCTACCATCAGAGGTAGAAGATGCAAGTAAGAGAGATACCTCTGAAGTTTCTTTAGATGTTTTTTAACAGCTTGAGAAAAAACGCCACAGCTGCCAGGTTATGCTGATGGAGGGGCAACCCCTCTATTAGATATCCAGTGGCTCGAGGCAACAGTGGGTCACAATGGAGACTATTTTCATTAGGGGATAGAATACTTTCATCACAGCCTCTAACCCTCATATATGTTACAGTGTCATTGGGAAGTTGCATGCAGATAGGAAAATTCCTGGCAGTGCAGGGATTAGCCTCATAGCCCAGTGGGGAAGTGAAAAGGCCTAAGTGATGGGTAGGCTTCACCAGCCCCTATCCCCCTTCCCTCACCCTGAACACCCCAAATGAAAAATCACCTGAAGTTGAGATCATGGAGGGAGACTGCAGCTTCACTAGTCAGTAGCAATAAATGACAGAGATAACAAGGTGTAGAGCTGGATGAACACAGCAGACCAAGCAGCATCAGAGGAGCAGGAAAGCTGACGTTTCGGGCCTAAACCCTTCTTCAACAATAAATGACAGACCTGTCTGCTTCCAATTTCAATACAGGCTGCAAAATAACTTGCTCTGTTTCATTGTAAGCTTTATACAAAATCATAAATTTACTTCTACTTTGCCTGTTCTAATTGTTAACTTTATGCATGTAATGTATTCACAAGACTAAAGTCTCTGAACTCAATTTTTGGAACATTGCTTTGATGCTAATAAGTAGTGAATTACTCAGTTTCAGAGAGTTTTAAAATAAACTGCTTGATATTTTATGCTAGTAGGTTAATGTTCCAGCAAAATGTTCCTGTTGTGGTAAGGTAGAGGTTGGCCATAGGAGAACTGTGAAGAATAAAATTGTGCTTTAAAGAAGATTGTAGGAAGAAACTGCCTAATAAGGGGCCAGATGTTGTTGTAACAGGGCATTTAATAGCATCTGTCAATAACTAAACATGCCTCTGACCCTTCAGATCAAATTATTATTACTCAATGTTGTTGAATATATGAACAGGGAAATGTGGCATCTGGAACCTGAGTGAATTGGGCAATCAACAGGATTTCCCCAACCCCACTGAGATTTAAAATTGAATAATTAACAGGGAAAAATCTGAGAAGGAGCATGAATAAAATATGATGAATTCATTGTCAAATCAGACAGAGAAAAATGTGGGAAGGGGTGAGAAAAAATGATTCAGAGAGAATAAAGACAGAAAGGAGAAGTAGGCTGATTTTTAAAATATAACTTGAAATTTGATGCCAACCTGGAAAATTCAAAATGTGAAGGAATGAGACTTGATATTTGCATGAGATTAGCTTTCATTTCAAAGTGACTGGTACTCATTTCCAATTATTAAATTGTTTAAAAAAAATCTTATTCATTCATGGGATGTGGATGTCACTGGTTAGGCCAGGATTTATTGCCCATCTCTAACGTCCTGGATAAGGAGTTGGTGATGAGCTGCCATCTTGAATCGTAATAGATTTGGGGTTTATGAATGTCCACCTGCTGCTGAGAAGGGAGTTCCAAGATTTTGACCCAGCAACAATGAAGGAATAATGATATAATTCCAAGTCAGGATGAAGAATGGCTTAGAGGGGAGCTTTCAAATGGTGGCGTTCCCGTGTATCTGCTGCTTTTGTCCTTCTTGTTGGCAGAAGTTGCAGGTTTGGAAGGTGTTGTTGAAGGAGGTTTGAAGATTCATTGCAGTGTATCTTTCGATGGTACACAATGATGCCACTGTGTCAGTAGTGAAAGGGAGTGAACATTAAGGGAGGTGGATGGGGCTCCAGTCTAGTGGGCTGCTTTGCCCCGGATGGTGTCAAACTTCTTGAGTACTGTCAAAGCTGTACATATCCAGGTGAAAAGAGAGGATTTCGTCACATTCAAGATTTGTGTCTTGTAGATGGTGGCATTGGGGAGACAGGAGGTGAAACACCACAGAATATTTAGCCTCTGACCAGCTGTTGTAGCTACAGCGTTCACATGGGTGATTCAGTTCAGTTTCTGATCAATGATCACCTTCAACATGTTGATTGTGGGAGATTCAGTAATATCATTGAATTTCAATGTTAGTTGCCAATGAATTAGATATTTCCCTGTTGGTGATGGTCATCTCCTGGCACACATGTGGAAAGAATATTACTTGCCCCTTATCAGCCCAAAACTGAGTCTTATCCGGGTCTTGCTGCAATTGGGCACAGAGTACTTCAGTATCAGAGGATTGACGAATGGTGCTGAACATTGTACAATCATCAGCAAACATCCCCACTTCTGACCTTATGATGGGTGGTAGGTTACTGATAAAACAGCTGAAGATGTTTGGTCCAAGTGAACTAACCTGAGAAACTCATCCCTTGAGTTGAGATGTTGGACCTCCAGCAATACATTCATCTATCTTTTGTGCAAGATATGATTTCAAACAGCAAAGAAGTTTCTCCCTGATTCCCACTGACTCCAGACTTGCTAGGACTTTCTTGGAGCCATGTTCAGTCAAATGTTGTATTGATGTCAAAGGCATCTCACTTCTGCACTATTGAGCCAAGGCTGTAATGAGGTCACGAGTTGAATTCAAACTGAGCATCAGTGAGAAGTTACTCCTTTGCAATTCCACTCAATGGTGTGCTGATGGCCACTCCTGTCACTTTGCAGTTAATTGAGAGTAGACTTGGGCAGTAATTGGTCGCAGAACTGAAAGATACTCGAAATCAGAAGGGTCGCTGGACCTGAAATGTTAACTCTGATTTCTCTCCACAGATGCTGCCAGGCCTCCTGAGTTTTTCCAGAAATTTCTGTTTTTGCTGTACTAATTGGTCGGGTTGCTTTGAGCTGTTGTTTTGGGGACAGACCATGCTTGAGCAACTTTTGACATTGTCGGGTAAATGCCAATGTTGTAGCATGGCTAGGGTGACAGCTAATTCTGAAGCACATGCGTTCAGTAATGTTTCTGGAAAGTTGTCAGGGCCTGTAGCCTTTGCAGTAACCCCTGCCTCTTTTTTCATTATTTGATATCTTATGGAGGAGTGAAATGAAATTTATTTAAAGCTGACAACTGTGATGCTGGGGACTTCAAAAAGAGGTTGAGATCAGCCCCTCAGCATTTCAGGCTGAAGATGGATGCAAATGCTTCAGACCGTGTTTTGCTCTGATGTGCTGGGCTCCCCATAGTTGAGAATAGGAGTGTTTGTGGAGTCTCCTCCTTCATGAGTTGCCTAAACTGTCCACCACCATTCATGAATGGATGTGGCTGGATGGCAAAGCTTAGATCTGATCCATTAGTTCTGGGATTGCTGTATATTGCATGCTGCACCTGCTGTTTGTCATGCAAGTGTAGTAGCTTCATCTTATTTTCAGTTATGCATGGTGCTGCTTTGGCATGTCCTCTGCACTCTTGATCGAACCAGCCATCCCAGGTTATGGTAATAATACAGCTGGGTCTGAGGTTACAGTGTTTGGTTGAGAAGGATTTCGCTGCTGCTAATGTCCCACAGCACCTCATGGATGCCTAGTTTGATTTGCTAGATTTATTCAAAGTCTCTCCCACTTAATGCAATATTAATGCCACATGAAGATGAGACACGAAGATGAGACATTGACTTGATCAGTCTGTGGTGGTCACTGCTACCAATATTATTGTGAACAGATGTATCAGCAACAAGTATATCACAACATCCCGCACCACTTGCTGCAGCTTGAGTCTAGTATCTTGTTACTTTCATCAGCAATCATTAGAGCTAAATATCCATTATGGGTTGAACTAGCTCTGTGCATTTATCATTCTATTTAATTCAAGTAAATGATCATTAAATGGTAGATAGAGAAATACCTTCCTCACAAGGCCAATGGTGAAATCATGCACCTCAGTCATCTACTGGATATTTGAATTCCTTCTCGTTATGTGCTCTTTGCTTGAATTTTTGTATCATTACAAATTATAATAAAAAAAACCTGTAATCCTCAATTAATCTTTGTCACGGTATTATCCTGGATATTCTGGGGATGGCATTTGCGACCAATTGAAAGCACCTGAACTAAACATGAACCTGTTGCTGCAGACATAATTTAAGCTTGTTTAGTTGTATGACTGAAGATAAAGCAGCTTAATGTAGCACATACACAAGAATTCAGTTATGTGGTTTGAGGCAAAGAAATTCAGGATTGGATAAGCCCATTAATAAGGCATACAGTTTCAGACCTTACTAAGTGAATGACCTTTTTTTCTTTGATAGAAAGTAGTGTAAATGGATACTGTTACATTGAAGTCTCCCATTTCTGTCTTGCCATTTACCAGGAGACTGTAAAGCTCTGTCATTAATGAAGGGGTAATGAGCACTAAGATAAGGTCCTTGGAAGGTCACATTTTAACATCATAGTTTATATCCTATAATAATTTGATAATTCATAATCATTCATGCTGACTTAGGCTAGCTTCAACACATACGAGTAATAACTTTACTTATGGATGTTATTTTATGTGATCAGTACTATAAAGGTTTTCAGTATAGTGGCTTGTATAAACCTGGATATCAATCAATATATTGATAAGTGCCATATATAGTTTTAACAAAAGCATTCATAATTTTAAACTTTAATTCACTTATAGTTTTATTTACTATGTGCATTGAAATAGTGAATTCATTTAACAAAATCCGAATCAAACTACTGAATGTTGAAAATGTTACAATTTTCGGTTTCAATTTTCAAGTTTTAAAATTGCAGTGTGTTAATTCCAGTTCTATACAATGATCCAATTCCACCTTTGCCTTAGACCATCTGCTACTGAAACTCTCATGCTTTTGTTTCTTGACTTGACTATGCCAATTCACTCCTGTCTGGCCTTCCATTTCCTGTTATCTGTAATCGTGAAGCCATCTTTAATACTGCTGACCATGTCTCAAAGACTCATAAATGTTTACGGAACAGAAGGAGGCCACTTAACCCGTTTTGTCCACACAAGTCAAAAAAGATCTGACTACATTAATCCCATTGTCCAGCTTTTGGCCCATAGCTCGGGAGCCCATACTGAAGTAAATTAATATCTAAGCACTTCTTAAATGTTACAAGAGTTTTTGATTCAAACTTCTTTTCAGGCAGTGAGTTCAGAACTCCAATCACTTTCTGGATGAAAATGTTTCTCCTCAACTCCTCTCTTAGCCTTCTACCTCTTACTTTAGATCTATGTCATCTGGCTGTTGACCCTTTACTAATGGAAAAAAATGCCTTCCTGTCCACCCTATGTTCCTCATAATTGTATGCATTTCAATCAGGTCCCCTCTCAATCCTTACTGCTCCAAGGAAAACATTTCCAGCCTATCCAATCTTTCCTCATGGATTGGATTCTCCAATCCAGGCAGCACCTTGGTAAACCTCCTTTACTCATATCTAGTCTAATCACATCCTTCTTAGAATGTGGTGACCAGAACTAAATGCAGTATTCCAATTGGATCTAACAATGATTTTTACAGTTCTAATATAACCTCCTCGATCTTGTATTCCGTGCCTGGCCAGTAAAAACAATTATCCAATGTAGCTTGTTACCCACCCTAACCACCTGTCCTGCTACATTTTGGGATCCATAAACATGCAGACTAAGGCTACTCTGATCTTCAGTACTTTCTAGCATCCGACCATCCTCTCCCCTAGTACATTACCTCACACTTTCCTGTGCTGAATTTCATTTTCCGTTGCTCTGCCAACTTGACCAGTCTGTCAGCACTGTCCTGCAGTTTACTTCTATCCTCCTCACAATTTACCACCCTAACAATTTTTGTGTCATCCACAAACTTCTTGATCAGATCCCCTACATTTTAAGTTCAAATCACTAATGTGTATCGCAGTTAGCAAGAAAGAACTTTCAGGATGTGAAGACTTCCCCAAGCTATTCATGTACAAGGAAGCTTGTTCTGAAGTGTAAGCATGTTGTAAAGAAATATATAATCTAATATTGCCACATCAAAACCCCAAAAGCATAAATGAGATGTGACCAAATGGCCTGTTTGTTGATTTTTTTTTTGACAGATTTGCTCAGCACACCAGAAACACTACCTTGCTGTACTTTGAAAAATGCTGTAACACCTTTTTACATCCAGTTAAGAAGGCATACAAAACTTCAGTTTAGTTTAATCTAAAAGGTGGCACTGTCAAGTACTCCCTCAGTATTGCGTGGATGTACCAGCTGAGTTGTGAACTTGGTACTTCATTGTGGGGCTTGATCTCACACATTTGTGACTGCATGCACCAATATAATCAATGAATCACACTTGACATCTAAATACAAATGTTATTTTGAAAACCAAAACAGAACCCTCTATAAACCATCGCTTCAAATGTTATTTACCCTTTGCACAAATGAAAATGAAGATTTTTAAATGCCAGTATCAGAATACTCTTCTTTCTCCCTTCTTCCAGGAAATCATTGAAAGAGTGAGATATTCTAATGAAAATTGTTCATGTAATTACCATTTAAGAATCCAATGTTTTCCATTTCAGTTATTTCTCCAAGGTAATTGGGCTTGCTTGCTAAACTACTTTCAAATGGACATCTAATTTCCGCTAGCCTTATTTGCATTAATAGTTGGAACCTAAAGAAAAATCAAATAGAGTAATAGTAAAACTATATTTCCATTCCCTTGTCTGACCCGTGTCATCCAGAGGCAAACAAAGACTGACTAGCTATGAAAAACCCTCCTTGACCTGACACATGTCAGTCTTCTCTCCCACCTATCAGCTCCTCCCACCTCACTGACCAATCATCACCACTCCCTACCTGCACTCACCTATCACCATCCCACCAATCCCACCCCTCCTCTCTCTATTTATTTCCCAGCTCCATCCCTGCTCCCCATTTCTGAAGAAGGGTCCCGACCCGAAACATCAACTTTCCTAATCCTAGGATGCTGCCTGGCCTGCTGTGTTCCTCTAGCTTCACACTGTGTTATCTATGAAAAAAGAACGATGGTTCACTATGTCATAAACAATAATGCCATTCCTGGTTATTGTCAGCAAGATTTCTTTTATCAACAAGTAAATTGACCCTTGTTTTTCAAATTGGCTTTTGGCCCCACTTCTGGTGTAAATGTAGAAATGAATTACCTTGCACATCAAAAGAAAGACAAAAGCAATCAGCCATTGAAAACGCAATTGGTGCTAATAAGAGCTGTGTTAAATTTATTTCAATTATTGTTCCTGAAATTGAAAATAATGCAATTATAATACAATATTTAACAATTGTAGCACAAATCCTGTTTATACATTATTTTTGCTGGTGACTTGCAACAATGATGCAACCCAACAATTCAAAGAGGCAATCTGCATTTGATCATGAAGACAGGTATGTTAATGATAATTCCTCAGCCACTGTTAGTACCAACATTATGAAATTCTTTGAGGATTTTTTCAGAGTCAACACACAAACGTTTGGAAGGTTACTTGTGATATCAGATTTTTGACATTCTGTTTGTTGCCAGTTTCCTGCAAAAAGATGATGACACTGATTTCAGACAGATTATCCTTGCTAACAAAAACCGAAATAACTGCGAATGCTGTAAATCAGGAACAAAACCAGAAGTTGCTGGAAAAGCTCAGAAGGTCTGGCAGCATCTGTGAAGGTAAAAAAACAGAGTTATCTTCTGAGGAAGGGTCACCGGACCCAAAACGTTAACTCTGGTTTTTTTCCTTCACAGATGCTGCCAGACCTGCTGAGCTTTTCCAGCAACTTTGTTTTTGTATCCTTGCTAACACTTAGTGTGAAAAGCCAACTTTAACCAACTTAACAGCTTGTATTAGTACAGCTCCCTTAGTACAATATGGCTGTTCTTCTCAGAGGCATTATAAAAGGTAATATGACCATGATCCACATTAGAAGAAAAGAGGATGAAAGAACAAAAATCTGATCAAACAAGTAGGTTTTAAGAAATATTTTAAAAACAGGGGAAGTGAGATAAGTACAGATGGAGAGCATTTCAGTGCCTAGACAATGAGAGCGCAGCCATTAATGTTGGAGTGATTAAAATCATGGATACTGAGGAACTCAATAGACAATAGACAATAGGTGCAGGAGTAGGCCATTCGGCCCTTCGAGCCAGCACCACCATTCGTTATGATCATGGCTGATCATCCGCAATCAGTATCCTGTTCCTGCCTTATCCCCATAACCCTTGATTCCATTATCTATAAGAGCTCTATCCATCTCTTTCTTGAAAGTATCCAGAGACTTGGCCTCCACTGCCTTCTGGGGCAGAGCATTCCATATATCCACCACTCTCTGGGTGCAGAAGTTTTTCCTCAACTCTGTTCTAAATGGCCTACCCCTTATTTTTAAACTGTGTCCACTGGTTCTGGACTCACCCATCAGTGGAAACATGCTCCCTGCCTCCAGAGTGTCCAATCCCTTAATAATCTTATAAATCTCAACCAGATCCCCTCTCATCCTTCTAAACTCAAGTGTATACAAGCCCAGTCACTCCAATCTTTCAACATATGATAGTCCCGCCATTCCGGGAATTAACCTCATGAATCTATGCTGCACTCCCTCAATAGCAAGAATGTCCTTCCTCAAATTTGGAGACCAAAACTGCACACAATACTCCAGGTGCGGTCTCACCAGGGCCCTGTACAGCTGCAGAAGGACCTCTTTGCTCCTATACTCAATTCCTCTTGTTATGAAGGCCAGCATGCCATTAGCTTTCTTCACTGCCTGCTGTACCTGCATGCTTGCTTTCATAGACTGATGTACAAGAACACCTAGATCTCGTTGTACTTCCCCTTTACCTAACTTGACTCCATTTAGGTAGTAATCTGCCTTCCTGTTCTTGCCACCAAAGTGGATAACTCCAAATGAGAGGAGAATAGAGGGATTTGAAAACAAGCAGATGAATTTGAAAACGGACGTATACAATAACTGGAAACCAGTGCAGATCAGTGAGCACAGGGATGATGGTGAATAGGTTTTGGTGTGAATTAGGACAGTTAGCAGAGTTTTGAATGATGTCAAATCTATGGATTGTGGAATGTTGGAGACCAACCAGAGGTAGGCGGAATAGCTTAGGAGGTAACAAGTGTATGTGTGAGGCTTTCAACAGCAGAAGAGCTGAGACAGGTTTGTCTTGAGCAATGTTACACATTTGGAAGTAGGTAGGCTTGGTGACATTGCAGATATGTAAGTGTAAGCTTATCTCTGCATCATGTGTGATACCAAGTTTGTAAGTAGTCTGGTACAGGCTAAGACAATAGCCATGGAAAGAAGGTCTAAGGTTTTGGAGTAGATCTGTAGCTCAGGTTGTGGGTGTTGAGGTCGGTTGGCTCGCCGAACTGTTTTGTTGTTCCGCAGACGTTTCCTCACCATGTTGGATAACATCATCAGTGTGTTTTCCCGCCTGGTTTTTAAACTCTGGGGTCTGTTGCAGTGGATTGCCTCACTTCCGGGTTTCCTCTGTAGTGGAATGTATATGGGGTCGAGTTCAATGTGTTTATTAATAGCCTGCTTCATGGAGTGCCATGCTTCCAGGAATTCTCGTGCCTGTCTCTGCCTAGCCTGTCCCAGGATCTTGGTGTTGTCCCAGGCAAAGTCGTGGTTCTCCTTGTCTATGTGGATTGAGATGAGTGAGTATTGGTCGTGTCTTTTTTGTAGCCAGTTGGTGTTCATGTACTCTTGTTGTTAGTTTTCTTTCTGTTTGTCCGATGTAGTGTTTCACGTTATTCCAGGAAGCTACCAGTCAAGACTGGACAACCGATATGGAACGAGCCATTAACATCAGCCCACAGACCACAAGAGCCAAGAAAAGACAGACCCTGCAAGACAAGCTAACCACACTTACCCACAAAAGCGACACCAACAGAACTGACATATGGATAAGGAACCTGTCCGAAAAGAAACTGACAGACGCGGAAAAAGCCGTTCTTACCCAGGGACTGAACTACAACTACAGGGACGCCAACAAAACGGAATGGCTAGCTACACTGGAAGCCACACTCAAGACCAACAATATCAATGAAGAAATACAACAAATATTAAGACGGACAGCAGGCCCGACACTAACCAGAAAGAGGGAACTCAACACCCTCAACACACGGGAAAGACAAGCCCTGGTCACATTAAAGAAGGACAAGAATATCACTATACTACCTGCAGACAAAGGGCGCTTGACAGTGATAATGAATAAAAAGGACCAAATCTCCAAATCACAAGCACTGCTCGCCGACAAGAACACATACTGGCCAGTACAAACTGACCCGACACCACAACTAGGCAACAAAATCCTATACACGCTACAAAGACTTAAACAAACAGGACAGATCAACAAAGCAGACTTCTTAAGAATGAAACCCAAAGGAAACAACACACCCCGATTCTACGGCCTACCTAAAGTGCACAAGCCAGAAGTCCCCCTCAGACCCATAGTTCCCTACCAGGCACTCCATCGCACAGATTAGCCAGAGAACTACAAAGAAGACTCAAGCACCTAGTCAACAAATCACCCCACTCCATCCACTCAGCCCAAAAATTCCTCAACTCCATGAAAGACATAAAGATAGAGGACGAAGAGACCATGATATCATTTGATGTCGCTGCCCTATTCACGTCAATAGACATACCACTAGCAAGGGAAACAATGACAACACTACTTGAACAAGAACACGACCCCAGTGAAACCATCTCCAAGGACAACATGCTTAAACCACTTGACCTATACCTCACCACCCACTTCACCTTCAACGGCCAAACATATGAGCAAATCAACGTGACACCCGTGGGATCGCCTATCTCCGGACTCATAGCAGAAGCAGCGATGTAAAGACTGGAAAGAACTGCCCTTCCACAAATCCAACCTAAACTATGGATTCACGATGTAGATGACACCTTTGTCATCATTAAACAGACCAAATTAGAAGAGAGACACAAACTCATAAACAACACCCTCACCGGAGTAAAATTGACCAGAGAGGAGAAGAACAAACAACTCCGATTCCTGGACGTCATGGTAGAGCGCAAGACAAATGGGGAACTGCAAACAAAAGCACACCGAAAAGCCACACACACAGACCAGGTACTGAACTTCAATAGTAACCATCCCAGCGCACACAAACGAAGCTGCGTGCGAACGCTATTTAAAAGGGCAACATGGAACTACGCCAAGAGGAGGAGGAATACCTCTTCCAAGTGTTCAAGAATAATGGATATCCAAAGAACTGGGTCAGGAGATGCCTACAGGAACAGCATCAGAAAGATTCTACATCCCCGACACACACATCACACTACCCTACATCAGGAACACGTCAGAACTCACCACAAGACTTCAACGACCGCTGGGCATCAGAGTGGCACACAAACCCACATCAACCCTACGACAAGTGCTCACCCGAACTAAAGACCCACTCCCCACCATGGACAGGACCAATGCCATCTACAAGATCCCCTGCAGAGACTGCGAGAAACACTACATCGGATAAACAGAGAGGAAACTAACAACAAGAGTACATAAACACCAACTGGCTACAAAAAGACACAACCAATACTCACTCATCTCAATCCACATGGACAAGGAGAACCACGACTTCGACTGGGACAACACCATGATCCTGGGACAGGCCAGGCAGAGACAAGCACGAGAATTCCTGGAAGCATGGCACTCCACGAAGCAGGCTATTAATAAACACATTGAACTGGACCCCATATACATTCCACTACGGAGGAAACCTGGAAGTGAGGCAATCCATCGCAACGGACCCCAGAGTTTAAAAACCAGGCGGGAAAACACACCGACGCCTCATCAGAGGCTGCACTGAGGATGTTACCCAACATGGTGAGGAAATGTCTGCGGAACAACAAAACAGTTCGGCGAGCCAACCGACCTCAATGGAAAGAAGGTGGAAGGTGTGGTGAGGGAGCACGCATTGTAATAGGGACCAAAAAGACAATGGCTTCAGTCTTCCAATATTCAGTTGGAGTACATTTCTGCTCATCTGGTATTAGTTGCTGGGCAAGTAGTCTGAAATTGGAGACAGTAGAGGGGAAGAAAACTGATGTTATAGGAGAGCTGAGTGGTCTTAGTGTACATGAGAAACACAGGGAGTGCTAGTTTAGTTCAGCCTATCAATCACAAATGGGTGGAGCTAAGGATAGGTCCTTTGGAAGCACCAGAGGTATCTATGTGGGACCAGAAGAGAAACCGTTGGTGATGATTCTCCAGTTTTGATTGGATAGATAAGAATGGAACGAGGTCAGTTTACTTTCAACCAATTGCACAGTTGATCAAAAGGTGTTGCAGTAGGGCTGTATCTTCAATTGTCTCAAAACCTGCAGACAGGTTGAGAAGGATGAGCAGGGATAGTTCAACTTTACCTTAGGATAAAGATGTGATTTAAATGCTGTTATTTAAAAAAAATTCTAAAAGTCTAATGTACACCATGTGTAAAAGAATTGTGTGTAGATATTTAAAACATGAAGATTTGATTCTAATTGTTTTGGGTTATTTGCCTGTGCAAGGTCGAGATATGGTGCTACAGATCTGATATTTACAGTAGATACAGTAGATAGATATTGTAAAGTATGACCTACAATAAACAATGTTGGTGTGTAATATTCTTTTGTTCTGTTGCCCTCTATTGTCACTCATTTTGGAATCAAATGAGTCAGCAGGCTGATAAAAGATCTGATACAGTGCTCTGTCAGACTAGTATTGCCTTGGCAGGAGCACAAATACTAAAGTATTGCTTTAAAGGTCAGAATGATAACTAACACCAAACAGTCGCAGATCATAAATTTCTCCTTTAGTGTAATTTCAAATATCTTTTGAGAAAGATGGAATTTAAAATTAGATCCAAAACTAAAGTTACTCTAACATAGTTAAATCAAACAAAAATTACTCCATTGTTGAGCAATCTAGTAGACATCTCTGGGACTGTCTTTTACATAACAAATACAGTTAATTTATATTATAATTATTTGATTTTCAAATTGGCAGCAATGCATAAACTTGCAGTTATGCATAAAACATGCCCTGAATGACCAGTATGTGTCCGTCATGGTCTGGCAATAACAGCATTTTGTATTTTTTTTCCATAGCTGTTGATGGCTAGTTCATAGCTTAGAAACTTGTTAATTAATCACAGCTAAAATTTTGGCACTATGAGATAAACTTTGGAACAGTTAACCAAAGATGCAGAATACATAGAGTTTTACAGTATGGATTGTGTGGTACAAAAATTCTTGGACGATTTTGTCCTTTTGAGGTCCTTTTAAAGTCATAATTTTCCCTTTTTTTGGGACTGTCTGTGAACAGGAGTGTTAGGTGGTGACCAGCAAGTCATCCCCTCAGAAGTCTCGAGCTATCAGGTACCAAACCAGCTTGTTAAGACCTGACTGGTAAACTTTAGCAAGTTTCTTGGCCTATCACAGATCTGGACAGTAGCATCCTGGGTTGCAAGCAATTGCTGACCAAATGGAGGCCTATTCCTCTGGGGATCCAACAGTGAAAAGGTAAGTTTTTTTTTTATCTTGATTCAAGCTAAGGATCATTGGGAGAGAAAGTTCAGAATGGCTGGAGGGAAGTACGTAACAGAGATGTGGCTTCTTGAAACTACCACCTTGCACCGCATCCCAGTCTCCGATTGCTCCTAGATTGGGGAAATTGGAGCCCTTGCCAACCCAGTAGACAGGTCACCTCGTTACTGAGTAAGGAAACCAGCTACTGACTAATATTCAACCTGCTGGGAAGGTGGTGAGTAAAGGCCTTTCAGTGGCTGTTAATTGGCTACTTGAAAGCCTTAATTTTCACAGGTCAAAAAAGTAGCTGGTAAACCTTCTCACCTGTAGCTTAATTGATGAGGTGATGAGAAGGTAGCAAGTATCTTGATAATGATTTTGATGATGATGATGATGATTGATTTTATTGTCATGTGTACAGTGAAAAGCTTTGTTTACGAACAGTACAGACAGATCACAAGACCAACCAAAAATGTCAGGACCAATTTAAGCAATTTTTTTCTCTGTCCCACTTTCATGGTGGGTAAATTTATGCTCCAAGTGTGGGGTTGGGCACTTTCAGAGTTGAACAGCTTGCCATCCCACTGCTGAGAAAACTTGACTGATCATGTGTCAGTCACCTTGTTAAAAAATGGATCGGCAAGCTTTGGCAAATGTCTTAGCAATTGTAGGCCTCGACCGTGGGATTCCAACTCCCTGGAAGCTGCCTGCCAATCCGTTGCCAGCAACCTTCTGGGTTCGAAAGCCCATCGGTTGAGATCTACTTGACATGGGATCCAAAGTCGAGATGGTTGTTTTTTTGTCTTTTGCTTCTTGTGGGGTCAGGGAGTTGAAGGCAATGGCAGGGGCTTGGCTTTCAGAGACCACCTTGCTCTTTCCTATCAAACTGGGGCATTTGGAGGTCTCTCCTCAAAACTGGTGGGCAGTTCGCCCAGTCAGGAAACCAGCTACTTCCTCCCAATTACTTCCCCTTCTTACCACATCCATGGGGAGGAGAATTCTGCCCCTTGATTTGAGTAAACATGCCTGAAATTTCAAAAGTTTGATGTTTATGCACTGATAAATTTATTCCTGTAGCAGCAGGCGAAACATCTTAAGCACAGGTCAGTATTTTACAAGCATTCAAAATTATTCAGATATGTTGCACATGGAATTTTTTTTTACAGCAGTCATGGTTGTTCAAACACAGTTGTCCTTGAGAGATTGCATTCCATTTCTGATGTTCAGTTTATTCTATATTGTTTAAGCCTACCTCAGCTGTGTTCTTAAAAATAGATTTATTCAGTTCTTTCACAATGTGGGAACTGTTGGTAAGGCCAGCACTTACTGTCATCTCAAATTGCCCTTGCAGTGGTAGTGGTGAGGTGCCTTCTTGAACCACTGCAGTCCGCTGGTAAAGATGCACCCACAGGGCTGCTTGGTAGGGAGTTCCAGGATTTTGATCCCGTGACTGTACAGGAATAGCAATGTTGTCACAGGTGTGCAGGTGAAGTTCTCATGTGTCTACTGCTGTTGACTCACTAGTTATTGGAATGTTCTGTCGAATGAGCTTAAGTGAGTTGCTAGAGTGCATCATGTACCTAGTGAACATAGCTGCCACTGTATGTTGTCAGTGGAGGGAGAAAATGTTTCACAGATGACTGAAATACTGATCAACTGGGCTTCTTTGTCCTGGATAGTGTCAAGTTGCTTGATTATTGCTGGAGTTTCCTCCATCAAGGCAAATGGAGATTATTCTGTTGTGTTCCTGACTTGACCATTGTAGATGGTGGACAGACACTGAGGAGTCAAGAGATAAATTCATTACCTCAGAATTCCCAGCTTTGACCTGCTCTTATAGCCATAATGTATGTATGGTTAGTCTAGTTCAACTCTGGTCAATGATAAGCCCTATCTTGCTATCCCACCAGGCCTCACTGGAAGGCTGCCAAGTTTCACCTGACAGGCTCCCGACGCGACAGAAGCTCCTCCTGATTTGAAAAAAAACTGTCACAAAATAAAGTTAAGAGACCCTTTCTTGGGCATTCAAGTGACTCAACTGGACCTGAGACTGAGCTACCAACACTCCTGCTTCTGGTAAAATGACAGGATGGCAGGAAGACACTGGGTCTCCCAACACCTTCTCACCTCTAGACTGTTCCCAGAGTTCCCAGAAATTATTTTCCGTTCTTTATTCTTTCTCGGGATGGAGGAGTTGCCGAGCATTTGTTGCTCATCCCAAACTCCCTTTGAACTAAATACCTGGGAAGAGCCATTTCAGAGGACAGTTACAGGTCACCCAGATTGTTGTGGGTCTGTAATCGCCAGTAGGCTCGACCAGGTAATGATGGCAGATTTAATTCCTGCAGGACGTTAGTAAACTAGATTTTGTAACGGCAATCAATGATTGTTTCATGGTCATCATTACAGAGACAGTTTTTCTTATCCTAGATTGATTAATTGAATTTGAGCTCATAACCCCAGAGTAGTAGCCCAGGCCTCTTGATTACTAGCTCAGTGACTTTGTCATTACACCACCAACTCCACTCTGAATTTAGGCCTTATAAGTCAGACAGAAAGCAGGTTCGATCTCTAATTTGGAACAGTCAGAAGCTAAATGCAACAATGTTTCAGCAACCTCAGATTAAGAAGAAAGAAACAACTATGTCAACCACAATTCCAATGCTGAAAAATGGCAAAGTTTAAACGTTAAGTGGGGACAAGATGTCAGGTAAAAACTGAGTTGTAGGCTTGTGCAACATTGGCATACAGATTGTCAGTAGTCACTACATAAATGCACATACAGAATGGCAAAGTGAATTATTAGAATGACGTTACCCATGATATTGCATTTCAGAATGTGTCAGAAAATTGAAAAAGTGAGAAAATATTATTCTTTATGTCATATATGTCGCTCAATCAATTTGCTCCTGGGATCAATTTCAAACAGACTTAGCATTTCAAAACTGGGCAACAGTGGACTCAGCAGCAGAAATATTGTATTCAAACATAATCTATGACTTCATGGCCTGGCATATCAATTAGGAATCAACCCTGTTTCAATGCAGAGTTTATGATGACATGTATTAGCACTAAGTATATCTAAAATGAGGTGGCAGTCTGCTGAAGCTACAACACAGGACTATTTGCACAAAGCAGCATGCAGTAGGCAAAGTTAGGTGATCCCACAGCCAATAGATCAGATCTATGCTCTACAGTTTTCCCACATTCGATCATGAATGGTGTTGATAATTAAGCAACTAACTACAGGAGGAGGTTCCACAAAGATCCAAAATCTCTTTGATAGAATAGTCCACATAATCAGTGCAAAAGACACAGAAACTCTGAGTGGATTATCTGCCTCAGGCTCCTCTGGAGGTCCCTAGCATCACAGATGGAAACCTTCAGCCTATTCAAAACATTCTATGATATCAAGAAACAACTGAAGACAATGAATACTGCAAAGACTATGGACCTTGATATAATTCTGGTAATAGTACTAACTGCGACCCAAACCAAACTGTTCCAGTACATCTGTGTTACCAGTATTTTCCTAACCGTGTGCAAAATTAAATGAATGCACTGTCCACTAAATGTGAGACGAATCAAACCTTGCCAATTACTGTCCCATCAGCTACCTTCAATCAACAAAGTTTTATGGCTCTGAGCTTTTTTTTTAGTGCTCACTCATTTTGCACTTAACTGGAGGCACTAACCTCTCTATATTTCACATTGCTTTCTTAGCACACATTTACTAATTCCAGCATTGACTTACAGGCTGCCAGCCCTTGTGTGGGACACATTTTTCTTTCTAGTGTACAATGCCTTCAGTGCTCGGTCATAGGCTGTGAATTTCTATGAGTTGTAATGGGTTTTAACATAGAGGAGGAAGTGGCAGTTTGTTACAGCTGGAAGCACTGAAGAATCAAGGAGGTGGATATGTTGCTATATGGCACTGATTATGACATTATCAGATCTGCAGTACGTGCCAGCAGCACACATGGCAAATACACTGTGCGATCTTCAACCAAATGGCCATGTGAGAAAGTCAGTGCCAACCATTCCTTAGTGGAGTGAAGGGGGACTATGGTTATTCATGGAGTACAAACACAGTTATTCAAGGGGTTGACCCAAATCCAGTTCAGAGGGTTGGCCGTAGTCAGTCAGGTGCTTGGTCCAACCAAAGTCTAGGGATCTGTGCTTTTGCAGTTTGGGAATTGGACAGTTCTGTGTGTCAAGTGCAAACTGTCCAGGGATTCTGTGAAGGTCATTTGGGTAATATCGAGACGTTATTGGTGGTGAGCCAATTTTGCTGACAGTGAGACAAATGGAGAAATTAGGTATGTAGAAGTTGTTAATGGTGATACATAAGCAGGACAGGTGATGAGGTATCCCCAGTGAGCAAATAGAAAGTACGGAAAGAGGAAATCATTAGTAGTTAGGGAGAATGAGGTGGTTGAGTGCTGTTGAATGCACATGATGTCTGTAGTAGTGATATTTGTTCGTGAGAAGCCTGTGCATTGGCAATGTTGGAGTAAAGGCTAGGCTTGTGAGACTAAGGTAACACGGAAAAGATGGAGTCCTTTATTCATGTGGAATACAGAAGTTCATTGACCTTTCTATGGCACTGGGAATCCCAATTTTTTTGGATACCCGACTGCCCCAGCTGACAATTTGGGTCAAGACTGACTTGGTCTGATGGTGTTGCCCCATATAGTGGTCCACTGGAAGATGGACTACCTCCACTTCATCACCCCATTCACCATAATCTCTAGTTCCCTTTCCATGAAATAGAGAATAAGCTTTTTTTATCCTCTGGATTATGTCCCCGGTGATAATACTTGTACCACAGTGTGATGGGTCATTTCCTGCTTTCAGCATCAAAGTGGTGTCCTTTTAGGACCTATCTAAAGCACCATGGCATGAACACAGCAAAGCCCCAGCAATGATGGGCATTTCCACCTCTTTGAGCGCGGGGTTTTCCAAGAAAGGTGTTCAAAAGCCTCTTTGGATACTTAATGCGGTGAAGAGTGGTCAATTGCATGAGAAAAGCCCTGTGAGCCAAAGCAGACTGGTGCTATGAATCTAAATGAAAAAAAAACATTTTTAGCTGAAAGTGTAAAAGCATTGTCAATATTGTGCAAATGCTGCTTTACAAAAGTTTTCTGATGTTTGGTATGCCACATGAAAAATATCATAACCACTCCAGTTAGTAAGCAGTTTTGTTTCTCCCTTCATTTGCATAGTAAGTATAAATTCTAATGGTAACTGGATGGCGAATAATAAAAACTGCAAATATTGGAATCTTAATTATTGCTTGGTGCTCATCTTAATAGTTAATAGTGGCTGTAGGATTTTTTTTGTGTGTTACAGTTTCGTTTGAAACTTTCCTTATTCACTGTCCCTTCAGTGACTTTGTCAGAAGACTGTTTGTGTGGGGTACTGCAGTGAAACAGATTCAGACAGTTTCTGCTATGAGAAGGAAGTGGAGAGTTTTGGTTCCCATTTTGTACTTCTGGATCAGTTTAAGGAAGGAAGCACCTTTACACCTTTTATTGTTAGTGGTTGCTGACATCACATCCTTCCTCGACCACTCACTGCGTGTTTCCTGCCATTCTGTCAGGCCTTTGCAATGCAGTGGAGCGAGAGAGAGAGAAATCTACAGCAGCTGCCCAAGGGCCTTCTTCCTAATTCACATTCAAATCACTCTTCCTGCAGCATGTTCTCTGCCAAATCATACAGTGATGTTAAGCCCGCCAAAACCAAGTTCCTTTTTCTCATTCAGCTACAGTACCAGATTTTTAAATTTCCATCTTGTGCCAATAAGCTGTGTCTGTATACTAAGAACTATTTTTCCACATTACAAGCAGCTAACTCCTTCTCACAAAAGAAACACATCTCCCATGAGCAATGTATTGGAGAAAGACAAAGTCTGAGGTCTTACAATCAAAACTATTTGCAAATCAGATGACTAACTATTGACAAACACAATTAAATACACTTATCCATGTACCGAGCTTATTCTTTTCTTTGTATTTGTATTTGTATTGTAATCTTAAAGGGAATAGTATTTGTGAATCATAATCAATTAGGCTGATAGGTCTGTGCATTAAATGTGCAATATTCTGGAACAGTTTCATATTGATCCTGTAGTTTCATATGTTTTTTCTGTGCCGTTCTGATATAGAGACTGTATTGTGAAAAGTTAATAAACTATTCAACAGAGGGTAACTTGCTGTTTTTTTTTTAAAGTTATATGTATAAGATCTAGCATTTTAAGTTTGAATACTTGTCAAATTTGATATTAATGCCATGCCAAAATATATTACCATCCTAAATAGATACCTTTTTCCTGGAGAAGGTAAAAGGAATGCAATGAAGGAAGGGTTTATTATGTTCTAAATGTAGTATGGTGCAGTGTTACAGAGCTTATGGCCTTACCCTCATGCATGCCTTGTGCTTAATAGCACAGATCTAAAGCATGACCCCACAATATATTTGCTATTCAATGCTTAAAGAATTGTGTTTTTGTTAAAAAATAGAGTACTATTAACATGGTATATTATTGTAACATCTGTTGGCTGATTCTGTGGTTTCAACAAAAAACTGTTCCAGTAAAAGCAGAAGAGAGTGACTTTATAGCTTTATGCTGATCTGACTTCTTGCAGTATGGCAGAATCCAACAAAGTAAACAAACCTTTTGCTTGCGTCACAGTAGTTGTTATTGTATCTGTGAATTTAGGAATGAAGAGAAGCTGTTTTGAGACCACAGCTCTTCAATTGGTTGCTTTCAGTGCTAGTGGCAGCACTTACTGTTCCCCACATTGTAAATGTGGCTGGCAACGTAAGTACAGGAACTATTCAACTGTTCATCATCAGAACTAATACAGCTTTCTGTATACTTTTCCATTTTGATGTTAAGACACTTGGGAAAGTTTTTCCTTAAAATTAAATCCTAATTCACTGAGTGCAATTATCGTAGCTTGTAGCTGAGGATTTTTTTTTTCTCTCTAAGTCACAGAGGATCTGAAACTCCTGGGGGCCAACTTCATTGTCAAAGTGCAACGTGGCAGGATTTCCGGCAACCAGTCTGTTCCAGCCTTGATCTCGTCCCCAAATTGTCTGTAGGCAATTTGCATAAAGGGGGCAGTTGGCCCCATTGTTTTGTGTTCTTTGTGTGGGGTTGGGTTTGGGGTTGAGGTTGGGGTTGGGGTAGGGGTGTTGCTGATGCTGGTGGGAGTGGAGGGGAACTCTTGTTTCTCGATGAACGTATTGGCCTTTCTGCATAAAATCAGCCAGTTGTGAAGAAAAAATACTCGATGTGCAGTAGATGCTTTTCAAATTGGATTCAATGATGCTGCTTTGGATTTGTGTTTTTGTTTTAGGCCCTACTTTCACCACGTAAAACATATAGGGTAAGCAGGCTTTTTGAATGGAAGAAATTAGGACTGACCCAAGGTTTGGTGTATTAATGTATCTCCTCCATTCTGCCTCCCCGGCATTTACTGGGAGGAGTCAGTTGGTGAAAAACCTGATCTATTCTACTCCATCATTCCATTATGGGTCTGTGGTCTGCATAGGATAATTTTCTAGGAGGAATGAAATACTGGGAAATAATGACGTTGTATTCGCCCTCAAGCTTAAGGGTTACAAGGTGAATTATTCTCCTATATTCTTTTTTCCCATTACTGATAGTATAAGTGTATTAGTATACTATAGCACAATCCCATAGGTAGCTCTCTCATAAGAGAGAGATGACCGGTTGACATGTTATTCTAAGGGTCATCTCACCTCAGGCAAGGGGAAGGATTAAGAAGGTGGGCCCTTCCTGGTGATCTCAACCATCTGAGGAATTGAACCCACGCTGTTGGCATCACTCCACATCACAAACCAGCTGTTCAGCCAACTGAGCTAACAGATTTTGATCAGATGCTTCATTGTTGTATTAGGATTTTTAGAGGAGTTGCATGAAAGTTGGGTATGGATCTATGAAGCAACAACACAATCATAACTTTGGTGGAAGAAGAGAGCATGAAGATGAGGTAGTGGTTTAAAAGGTCAAGAGAATATGGTGAGGAAGTTCTGAGAAAAGGTTGATGCCTGTCTTGTAAGTGAGTGAGACTATACCTAAAGAAAGGGAACTCTGGTGGCCAGCAGTTTATGGGAATGGATTTTAGACGGCAGGCGAAAGGATCTTGGAGCAGAAGAATTTAGGGAAGCCATATGGAGAGCTGGGCAGAAAGAATAGAAACTTGTGTTTGTGTAATACTTTGAAGAGATGATGAGCAAGTTAGGCAAAGGAGAGCCAGTAGATTTCCATTTGAATTTCCAGAAGGCCTTTTGACAAAGTGCTGTACAGGAGGCTGCAAAACAACAGCCCATTGTGGTTGGGGCAAGTTACTGGCATAAGTAGAGGATTAGCTGTCTGGCAGAAGGCAGAGAGTGGGGTTAAAGCGTTCTTTTTCAGGATGGCAGTCGCTAGCGGACTTCCACAGTGGTCACTGTTCGGACTGCAACTATTCACGTGTACATTAATGATATGGATGAAGGAACTGAGGGCATTGTTGCTAAGTTTGCAGATGACACATAAATAAGTGGAGGGGCAAGTAGTGTTGAGGAAGCAGGGAGATTGCAGAAGGAGTTGAACAGGGTAGGAGAGTGGGCAAAGAAGTAGCAGATGAAATACAATGTGGAAAAGAGTGTGGTTATTCACTTTGGTGGGAAGAATAGAGGCTTAGACTATTTTTCTTTTAAATGGGGAAAGACTTCAGAAATCTGAAGCACAAAGGGACTTCCAAGTTCTCTTAATGTTTAAAATGCAAGTTCAGTTGGCTGTTAGGGTAGCAAATGCAATGTTAACATTCGTTTTAAGAGGGCTAGAATACAAGAGCAGAATATACTGTTCAGGTTGTTTCCTGTCACTGAGCTCTGGCGAGGCCCCATTTGAAACATTGTGAGCTGTTTTGGTCCCCATATCTAAGGAAGGATACGCTGGTACGGGAGGGATCCGGAGGCAGTTGACAAGAATGATCCCGGGGATGAAGGGCTTGTCGTATGAGGAGCAGTTGAGGACTCTGTGTCAGTATTCGATGATGTTTAGAAGGATGGGGGTGGTGAGGTGGCGGGGGAGTGGGGAGGTGCGGTGCGTTGCGGTGCGTTGCGGTGCAATGTTGGTGGCGGAATCTCATTGAAACTTACAGAATACTGAGAAGCCTGGATAGGGTGGATGTGGAGAAAATGTTATCCATTACTAGGAGAGACTAGGACCCAAGGGCATAACTTTGGACTGAAGGAACTTTAGAACTGAAATAAGGAAGAATTTCATCAGCCAGGGGTTAATCTAAGAAAAGCATGTTCTATTCTCTGGAAGGAGACTAAAGTGTGAAGAGGACATCAAACAGTATAAAACTATAGAACATACATTACAGCACAGAAAGAGGCAATTCAGTCCATCATGTCTGCTCCAGGTGGATAAACTAGCCAACCATTTTAATCTCCGTTTCCACACCTGGTCTGTAGCCTTAGAGATTACACTGCATCAAGTGCTGATCGAGGTTCTTTTCAAATGGGCTAAGGTTTTATGTCTCAATCACCAAACAAGGCAGCAAATTCCAGACACTCACCATGCTCCAGATGAAAAAGTATGTCTCCTATCATCCTTTAACTTAATCACCTTATATCTGTGCCCCTTGTCGTTGATCACTTCATTAAGGGAAACAGGTATTTCTTGACTGGTCTATCCAAGTCCCCTGTTATTTTCAATTAAGTCACCCCCTTGGCTTCCTCTGTTCTTAAGGTAAAATAACCTTACCTTATCCAATCTTTTCTCACATCTGCAATTTTCAGCTCTAGAAACATTTCCGTAAATCTGCTCTGTTCTCTCTGGAGCAATTATGTTCTTCCTGTAACACAGTGACCAGAACTGTGCAAAATTACATCCCTGCCCTTGTATGCAATACCTCAGTGAATGAAGGAAAGCATCCTATATACCTTCTTAACCACTTTTTCTTCCCGTCTGCCACCTTCAGAGACCTGTGCATTTGCATTCCAAGGAATATCTTTTCTCCTCTTTTCAATGTGCATTTTGTTGCTTTGTTTGTCCTCCCAAATGTATAACTTATCATCTCTGTGGATTGAATTTCATCTGCCACTTTTCTACCACTCAATAAAACCGTTAATAACCTCCTACAGAAGACAGCCATACTGTTCCCTCTCAGACGGCCAATTTTCAAATAATTTTGCACATTTCCCAATCATGCCTCCTACATTTAATTCAAATCCCACAAAATATACCATAACCAGCAAGTGATCCAGAACTGAGCCATCAGGAACACCCCACTGGAAACCGCTTTTCATTCACAAAAATATCAGTTGACCATTACCCTTTGTTTCGTGTCACTGAGCTAATTTTGGATCCCACTCACCACATTCTTCCATTTCCCAGGGGCTTTAAGTTTTCTAAAGTCAGTCTTTGGGACCTCGTTAATTGCTTAACTAAAATCCATGTAGATAACACTAGTTGCATTGCCCTCATCAATCTTCCTTGTTGCATCCTCAAAAAATTCACTTAAGTAAGACATGATCCTCCCTAAACAAAACCATGCTAACTATCCCTGATTAATTCATGCGTTTCCATGTAACATTTAATCCTGACTGTCAATATTGATTCTAATAATTTTCCCACCACCAAAGTTATCCTAAGTAGCCTATAATTATTCGGTTGGTCCCTTCCACCCTTTGAATAACAGCGCATGTGCCGAACCTACCAAAGCCCTATTATTTATGAAAATCCTCTTTACCTGGGTCTCTGGAAAAGAGTATAAAAGTTCAAATCCCGCCATGGCAGATGGTGGAAGTTGAATTCACTAGTAACCTCGAAATAAAAGTAATGATGACTATGAAACCATTATTGATTGTCAGGACAAACCATCTGGTTCACTCGTGTCATTTAGGGAAGGGAATCTTCTTCACAGTTTACTCTGTCACCGAATTTGTATCACCAGCAAACTTGCATTATCCTCTTCATCTAAGTCTAAGCACTGACACTCATTGGTCCACAAATCATAAACTGCCAAACTGAGAATGGGCTGCTGACCTGAAAACGGCTGATTTATTTCTCCTCTTTAGCTGTACGTTAAGTGAGCCTTAATCCAATATGTGGTTTCACGGACAAAGAAAAAGTCAGCGAATGATTTCAATCTCAGAGATAGTTCCTCAGACAGACTCATCATTAAAAGTGAAGGCAGAGGAGCAAGGTGCAGTGGTTTAATAAAGAAGTTAGTAATTGAAGTTACCTGTGATGATTTAATGTGTCTTTTTCTGAAATTATTTTACATCAAATAATATAACAGTCACAAATTTATTTTAAAAAATAGATATTTGGCTTTATTGCTTGTTTAGTATATTTTAAATTAAATACAGTGTTTCTACTTTATTAATAGAGTAATGAAATCTTATTATAGCGAATACCTTTAAGTACATTGCAAGAATATGCCAACTCTGTTTTCTTAAAAAAAAATCTTCCCTGTATTCCTCTTTTGAGGGAATTAACTTGCACTCTAATTGGACTAGCACCACTTAATTTTGAGGAATCCCACCTAAGTGTCCATTTTTGTTTGAGCAGTGGGGAATGATGGGCTATTTAACTTGGAACTATCACCTAAAGCATAATACTAACTTTCCATGATGTCCATGCTCGACTGAAATGGGAGTCATCAGATAGGTTTTATTAGAAATAAGAACTCTTACCAGTTTCCTCTTCCAATTCATAATTGTTGAAAGCAGATATATGCCCTCAGTTGCAACCCCAGAAAAGACGAACAAAATCTGATAGTTAGTCCTGGAATTTTCTGGGCGAATGGCTTATCTACTCATTTAGATTATTTTTCTGAGTCATCAAGGCAGGACAATGATGCAATTTAATTGAAGTGTTATGATGATGTCAGAAACCACTAGAGCAAAGCATGCATAGTTTATAACCATCAACTCAGCTGTGATAAAAGATTATACCTTTATATTCTCTTGGCATGCTATATTACTTATATCTTTCTGTAATTTCTCTGTTGAATTGTTTTGTCCCTTGGAAGGTGTTCATTTCCATGTCACGAAATATTTATAAAAGGAACTAATGAGCATAATTCAAAAGTAATTTATTAATATTCAGAATATATTTTTGTCCATTGAAGTGTCTTTATTTCCAGTATCTAACATTTTTGTTAGTATGATATTCTTGGAAGATAGAAAGGGGATTGTTGCAGATGCTAACTGGCTTCTTGTTTTTGAGGATTTTATAATTAGTTAACTCTTTATATTGGGATTATTTATAACGTAAAGTACCCAATTTGCATTATGTTTTATACAGTACAGTATTATGCTTTGTACAAGTATTATTCAAGTATATTGCAGCAACCAATGAAACTATAGCAAAGTTTGGAGAGTTTTGTTGTATAATGTATTGGTTTTGTTCCAATGTACTGATAACATATGTAATTTAATGGTTTGTACACATTAGTATGGTTTTTGTCTGCCGTTGTAAGTTTTCTAGTGTGTGCGTTTAAGTGTATAAGTGGCTCAGTGGTTAGCACTGCTGCCTCACGGCAGTAGGGACCCAGGTTCGATCCCAGCCTTGGGCGACAGTCTGTGTGGCGTTTGCACATTCTTCCCGTGTCTGCGTGGGTTTCCTCCAGGTGCTCCGGTTTCCTTCCACAGTCCAAAGATGTGTAGGCTAGGTGGATTGGCCTCGCTAAATTGCCTGTAGTGTTCAGAGATGTATAGATTAGGTGGGTTATCCAGTGATGGGTCTGGGTGGGATGCTCTGAGTGTCGGCTTGGGCTTGTTAGGCTAAAGGGCCTGTTTCCACACAGTAGGGATTCTATGTTTCTCTCTGTTATGAAGTATTTTAGTTAATCATTGTTGTTCCATATTCAACAACTATTTTTTAAAGAAATTTGGAAAGATTAGAATCTCTGCATTGGAGAAAAAATTGAACACATGAATAGTTTTTTAAAAAATTGAAAAGAACCCACAATTCTTAATAGAATTTGTGCTCAAACTGTCTGACCAGGGCAAAGCAACAATCAATAACTGATAGAATGTTGAACTATATAAACCAAATGCAAGAATACAAGTCAGAGGAAGTAATGCTAAAATTACGCAGTACTCTCGTCAAATGGCACCTTGAGTCTTCAGTTCTGGTCATAGATTCAAGAGGTGACATTGAAGAATGGGAAGTTCTTCATGCAAAGAATAATCAAATAAGATGAGCTCCCACAGCAGTGGATATGAGAAGTATTTGAACCAATTGGATGTTTCAGTTCTGTGACTTTAACTTCAGGGTCAGTCTATCTCGATGAACTGGGATGTATCAAATGGCTTCCATCACCTTTAATTATGTTATGATCCTATGAAAGTCAACTGACAGCCAACCATCATATCCATCTTGTTCAATAACAGTGAAATCCAGTGACTACATTGAAGCTAAATGCCTTATTAATGAATTTTCTAATTCTTACGTTTCCACAGTGACGTCAGTGAAAGAACACAATTTAATTTTCTCCTTTATCCCAATTATCTCTAACTCCCCATCATCAATTCTTTAATCCTCTACTATGTCTAAATTACCAGTTTGTTTGTCTGACAATTGTAGTGAAAAATCATTCTCCATCCTCCATCCTGCTCCCTGCCAGTTGACTGAGGTTGAGCCGGACAGTTCACAATTATGCTGTCTTTTCTCTATTTTTGAGATGGTAGGAAGGTGTAACTAGAAAGACCAATATTTGTTGCTCATCCCTAATTGCTTTTGGCCTGGTAGGCCATATCAATGGACGTTTAAGAGTTGACTGCATTACTATGGGTCCAGCGTCACATATAGGCCAGACTGAGTAAGAACAGCAGATGTCCTTCACTGAAGCACAATACCAGTCCAGTTGTGTTTTTATGACAATCGATGGAAGTTTCATGGTACCATTTCTGAGCCAAACTTACATTCCACGTCTATTATTCATTGAGTTTGATTTCCATTAGAAGACTGTCCCCCAGGGTATTAATGTAGGTCTCTGGATTATTACTGCCAATATTACCACTATGCTACTGCTTTCCAGTTTTATTTGTTACCAAGATCAGCTTGAGACCATATATCTGCATCATCTCTATTACTGACTATTTTCAACTTGTTCATAACATCTGACTTTGGCCTTGCCTCAGCTCACTGCTGTGGACACCTTCATCCATATGGTTGTTACAGCTGAACTATTCGAATACACTGGCCGGCCTCCCACATTCTACATCCTGTATATTTTATGTCACACAAAACTGCCCATATCCTTAGTCGCACCAAGTTCCATTTATCCACCTGTGTGCTCACTAATTTACCTTGGTTCCTAGTGAAGCAATGCATTGATTTTAAAACTACCATCCTTTTTCTCAAATACCTTCATGGCCTCTCCCCTCTCTATCTCTGTAGTCTCCTCCAGTGCTCGACTACCTGTTTTGAACTTGTAGATTGCTTTCCTAATTGTGTGTCATCTGTCTCGGTCAGAGCCTCCTGCTTCCACACCTTTTGGTACTCACTCGAACAGAAAGATGCCCTTTTTTTTAATCTGGTCAATTTTTCAGCATTTTGAAAAGGAGACTACAGCTCATATATATCACTGTTGAATTGCTATTGTGCTGAGTTATTGTGGATTTATGATATTTTTTCAAAAATTATACAATCATAACTCTTCTGAGTGTTGTCTCAAGTAGCTGAGAAAGTTGCAAATAAAGTGAGCCCAAACATTTGGATACAGCAGTCTGTGCTACATACATTATTTTCCAAGGCACTGGACTACTGTTCTGAAGCTGATGTATGTATTGAATTTTCACAGAACTTTGTGTTAAGCTTCTTATTCAGCACATTACCTTTCCTTTGTATTCATGTTGCACTCCTTCATAATATGGACATTGGCTGACAAAATTGGCATAATTAAATGCCCTCTTTATGGTGAGTTTGATAGCAAGGGGTATTTAATTAGACAGAGGTGTGAGATATGGCAACCCGCTTCTTTCCTGTCTCGATTTGAGGAGGGCTGTCATTGTCAGGCTCTCATTAAATTCTCACATTGTTTGGGAATATTTTTATGTCATTTAAGTAAAGTATTTTAAATCTAAATAATGCAGCTCAGTAACCAATGTGGCTTTAATCATTACTCAGAAGACAGAAACATGTCAACAACAATAACAACTTTCATTTTCTTGACAAAAGTCCCAAAATAGTTCATCAAGGTATTGTTTCATGAAAAAAACTGAAAAGGAACAATTGGGAGGGGAAGCAGATGAGCCAAATGTCATCTTCATCTACAATTAGGATGAGATTTGTGGAAGTTCAGACTCGTCTGCCAGACATCATATTCATCTCATTCAATAATTATGTACCTTCAATAGACTAGGTTTTGCTGTCAAAATAACGGTGAGGTGCTTTCAACAACTTGCCATGTAAAATATTTTAAAACTTAATTGCAAGGCAAAACTTAACAAATGCCAGATGCCATTATCTATCCTGCTTATTAATTGTAATTATTACCAATAATTTTGCACTTTAATTCTGCTTTATAGCATGTATATAAAATGGCTGAGCAAAGTGGACACAAACAGAAAAGCATACCAGGTTAAAGAGGGACATATACCAGTATCTGGTCCCAAACTCAAAAAAAAATTGCCATCATAGAAATTGTTTTTTTACAGAGAGAGCAACTAGATGAATAAAAATAAGTGCAGAACACCACCTAAGCTGAAAAGAGAAGTGAAAACATAATTAATGACATTATTCTTTGGAGACAAAGACTGACATTGCTAATTTTTAGGCAATACTTTCCCAAAATATACTATACGATATTAAAAAAAATAAATAACTTTCTTGTGAAAACAGGAAGACTCAGTTATCATGTAACTTTTGGTTCCTCAGAGTATTCATATTCAAATGATATTTTGCCTTGATACAATTTTATTAAAATTTCAAAGCTAAAATTTCTTATTGCTGCAGAATATCAGTGGCAATTACGTTATTTGTCTAAGTGGAACATGTCATTATCTATAATGTCACGTCAAAAAACACAATGTTTTCCTTCCTACTTAAGGAACATTGTGATTTCATTTAGCTGTGATACAATTGTTACTTTGCACATGCTGCAATAGCTAGTTATCTCTGAAACAATGGATGGAATTCAGTGCCCCACGGAAGCATGCAGGGAGATGAGGGCACCCTAAAATAGAGTGAAAATCTCAAGATGGAGAGCCTATTGTCTTCTCCAATTCCCCTCCTGGTTATGGCTGGGGCTAGAAGCTTGTCGTGCCTGGAAGCAGATTTAATGCCCTTAAGTGGTGGGTGGTGGGTGATGGAGGGAGCATGTGAAAGAAGAGAACACACCATGTGATCAGTTTTCAGGTGTTGCCAGGCAGCTGGGATCAGTCCTGCTCAAATATTTGGTGCTCAATCGAAGATCTCGCTGGTGATAAGATCCAGTCCCTACAGGACTTCAAACTGACTCCCCTTTTCTCATACCTATGGCTGTGCTGGTAATGAAGATCTGCTGGCCTCTGACTAGCAGGAAGCAAAAGTGGAAAACTCCCTCTGTAGTGTTCTGCAAACTAACCTTGATCAGGTAGATACTTGATGTCTTAAAACAAATTGCATGACGGTGCCTGGGAATGGCCCTGGCAGAGTTGTTACCAAATCTCCAGCCTTCCACCGTGATCATTAAACCTAGCTTGGTATCTGAATTTAGAATATGGTAAATATTCATCTTTCATATGCAAGAACCTCAACATGCAACTCAATTTTACAATCGTGAATCATTACAATATACCTTCCTTAAGCAATTTTTCTTTGGACCACACAACCAGTCTATAGACAGTCTCATTGACTGTGCTCTGTGATCTGAGCAATTTAAACAGTTTTCCAGAAAGTGATTAAAAAAAAACCACCTGATGTTGCCCAGGCTGGTATAATTTGTCAAGTGTTGTGCGGAACTACAGGAACATAGTACAGTCTTCTTAATTTGCTACATATGTCCCTCTTCAAAAATAAGTCTCTGTACTATTACGTAATTTTATACATTAGAAAATAACATAATTTCTGGCACCAGACGCATATTTTTGCTCTTGACATCATTTGTTTTGGATTGTTGGTTTATACCAGTGAAGGGTCAATTCTGCCATGCCTTTCGAGCTGTCTCTGGAAGGTCTGAGGTGGCAATGGGAAGGAGATGCTGCCACATTCCCAAACCCACTATTTTAGCTAATTTGATTTCAGGCACAGGATGGCCCCAAATAAATGAGGGTCTAATTGAAATAACAAACATATATCTTGATTCAGTCATGGAGACATGCAGACCATTTTGATCACGGGCAAAGCTGTATCACAGTGTGGGGCTTGCCAGCAGAATTTCAGTGACGTTAAGCAGCTTGACCACAGGAGGGTTAGTTGAGGAGGTGTTTGAAAATCTTTTTAAAGGTACCTTCTGCTTGTTCTACCCACGTTAAGAGACCTTTGGCCATTCTCCAGGCTGAGATTGCTTCCTCCCCATAACTGAACTCCCTGTTTTCCCCTTTTAAACCTGTCTTACATTGCCAGGCTGCAAAAGCATATATTAATGAGGTCAGCATAATATTTCCTGCCTCCACAATCAGGTGATATTAGGTAGGGGTAGGGTGGATGTCCTTTTCCGCTTAAATCATCCTCTCCCCTCAGATTACAATACCTGCACCAAGTTAACATCATGGGGTAGATGTTTGCAGAATCAGGAACACTTAGCTGACCTTTAAAAAATGTGGAACGCAGATGCAGAAGATTTTCCTCACTTTCCAACATATCCAGTTGTTGCTGGTAGGTGAAAGAGGGTGGGCATGATTCCCTTCTTCTTAAATTCTGCCTGAAGGCAAGTCTGATCTACAACATTGTGGTCACCACCATGGTTAGGGCAAAGAGAAGATTGTGAATCCTCTGCAGCAAGATTGGAGATTGAACCCTATACTTTTGGCACAAATGTGATCCGACAGCAATCATTCAGCTAAACTCCAAAAGAATCTGAATTACTATAGAAGCATACTGTTTTACATGAATGTTGTAGTCTGCAGCTTTGGGTAGTGATGGTAGAGGCTCTAATTTTGTTCCATCAAATGGCGAACCAGAAATCTCTCCCACTCTTACTGCTTGACATTGGCATACGTTTGAAGGGCTTACAAAGTGATGCTCAACCTGTTTGGTCATGATGAAGGGTTTAGGCCCGAAACGTCAAGTTTTCCTGCTCCTATGATGCTGCTTGACCTGCTGTGTTCATCCAGCCCCATGCTTGTTATCTCTGTTTGGTCATATATTGGCCATGCACTCGAGTGGAACTTGAAACTGGCATTTCTTGCTCACAAGCTTCTGATATTTAGGTGGGAAATCTGAATTCAGCAGGATTATTTGAACTCATTGCTGATTAGAAACAAAAGTAGCGTCTGGTCATCCAGTTTCAATAGAGTTTTGTGTTAACAATTCCCCAAGGGTTAACATTGTCATTGTGAATGTATGGCTGAATTTCAAAAGTTAATTATCTCAACATGAGATTCAAATTCACAGTTTGACACTATTGAAAGATTATCTGTCATTAGTGTGTTTATTGAACAGATATTACTTTCTCTTTATTAGAGACTAACCACTTGAAGAAATTTAAAAGTTTAAATGGATTTTATGAATCCATTAGTGATTTGTTTCTTTAAAATAGATTTATTCATTTTTCTTCAGGGCCTAATCTATGTTTCTGACTAACCACCTCACTTACTTTCACTTTAGAGATATACCCGATAATGAATGAGCCAGTGAAACTGGAATGCTTTGTATAGGTTGTTACTTCCCCAGAACATCTGCCCACTGGTTCCACCATCACCTCTTTCTGGAAGTTCTGCCCCTTTGATCTGCAAAACAAAATCTCCTGCAAGTGAAAGACCTGTGTAAAAGCTATTGAATTTTGGTCCCATATGTTTCATCTTGCTTTCTAGTCAAAGATGTCCTGTTTAACATAAGTTGATTTTTTTTATCAACAGGGACAGATGCAAGAATCTGTGAACTGAATGAAGTGAGGAGCGAGAAGAAGGTCTGATATTGAGAAAACGGAAGTGAGTTAAGGTCAAAAGTACAGGACTTAAAGGTCAGGAGAGAAGAGAAACAGCAAAGATGGGGAGGAAAAAGATTCAAATCACGCGGATTGTGGATGAACGAAACAGACAGGTGAGGCACAACTACAGATAAGAGTTCTCAATAATCATTAGAGTGAATCTGTGTGGAGCCTGTTACAATTTGGGTTCTTCGTATGTTGCTTTGACTTTGTAGAACAACTACATTTTTATTCATCATTAACAATTAGCAATGATATTGCAAACAACTTCCCATGCCCAAAGTACATTGAAGTGTTGGTTTTAACTTTATATTTTCAATTACCTAAAGCGTATATTTATATTTATCATTGCTGGCACAAGGAATGTAGTAGTTTGCCACTGAACTGGTTACGAGAATTGATACTGTTCAAAATAGTGCCTTATCTCAGTTTCTGAGATGTGCATCCCAAGTATATATCTTGAATACGTTTGTATGCACTAAACAAAATAAATATTTTTTGATTGCATAATGAATTTACTTAAGCAATAACTTTTATTCTAAGTAAGGATATCGCCGGTAATATTTTATGCCAATGCAAATGAAAGTCTTCAGAACATATTAAAAATAGTAAAGCTGTTCAATTTACTGGCATCCTTTGATTAGATTCCATTGGAAAAAGTTAGATTATATTAGTTTTAACGTGCTGTAATTGCTTTTGTGGATATCAGAGTTAATCAGAAGGAGTAGACAATCAAACTTCTCTCCAACCAGTCTTTTATGTTTATTAAAATCCTTTTTTTCCATTTATATTTTGATTTCCTTGATCTCTCTGATGCTATAATTTTTATCTCTATATCCTTAAGAACATTGTTTTGAAAGAAACCAATGAAAGCACAAATTTCATTTCCATGTGCTCAACAATTCACACTGTTGGATTAATAAAGCAGCACTTTTTCTATTGGGATTGAACAGCTCTCCGGGAAAAATTATGTTTAAAGATCAAATCAACCTAGTATTTATGATGGATACATTCTATGTTTTTCCCTGTAGGCTGGTTATTGCTTGAAGCCAAGTCAGAAAGCAATAATGCTGCCATTATCTAGCTACCTCCTTGCTTTCTTCAAATAGTTTACAGTTTGAAGCTGAAATGGCAGTCTTTAATGCTTGTTTATAAATCATTAGTTCTTTCCCAGCCAATTCTATGCAAGAATTTCGAGCTCAAAGGTATATCTGCTAAAGGGTTATAGTGAGAAGAATTGGTAATTATTTAGATACTTTCCACATGTCCCTGTCAATGTAATAGCCATTAGGTATCCACATTCAAACTGCACATAAAAATGGTATTTTGGAATTCGGGAGCTGTAGTTTATTTAAATATCACAATGATTTAGCATTTGATGAAATTCATTTTTATTGGTACTAAATTCTAGAGAAAATGCAAACATAAAGAGCAAATTCATATTTTAAGATAACAATCAAACAACTTTGGAAGTTCTTACCTTTATTGATGGTGTTGTCTCAATTTCATCTCATTCAAATAACATTGAACTGTTCATTATTTAGGTTTGTAAGGTGTGGGAGTTATACCTGCCACACACAAAGGCCCCATCCTTCAGAACTAAAAGGTTTAAAAACAAAATCAGTTGAAGGAATGGATAACTTATAGAGTCAGCAAAGTGTCCACAACTTGACTTCAAATCCAACCTAATCTACTGAGGGGAAACTTTTGTCAGTCTACCTGTTACAGAGATCAGCTGTAAAAATGTATTTGGTCAACCTCAGTTCATGGAATGACACCATTATGCATATTTTCATTTCTTTGTGAACTATTCATATGATCTCATTGTCCTCAATTCTGTATTAATTGGCAATCTGTCTCAAGAAGTCACATGGATAATTCATGCAGAAATTCATCTTAGCATCATGATCTACTGCGGGGATATTATGAACGAAAATCATTGGGTGATTTCAAAATTTATTTCAAAATAGCTTGCACTGTGCATCAATTCATGTGCTTGATTGTGGGTAGTGGGCCATTATTTATCAACTCCATTCCTTTTCTCATCAGTCCCAAAAAAATCCCACAAAAATTGATGTTTTCATCTTTGTATGATGTGAACTTGACAATTTTCAGCCATGATTTCAGCAACATTTTGTGCAGCATGAGCAAAGCCTGGATTTTCTTTTTCTACTGCGCCATTTTTAATAATTTTGCCTCTCTGAATATGACTGTTTAGAAATTCTTAAAAATACTGCAGTTCTAATAGAGACAGTAACGATTTACCCTGAAGTCTCCACACCAAGTCTGCTAACTCAGTTTCTTGGGAATCTTGAATAAAGTTATGTGTCTCCAAAAACAGCTGCTGGTTGGATGCAGAGAGTCTAACACAGCCCAGGAATGATCTAAAAATAAAAGCTAACTCTAGCTAAGTTCCCATTTTTATCTATTCTCTATGTTCTTCTTGTTGTCTTCTAACTGTTGCACTCCAGGCTTGCAGCTGCACTCCGGTTGTCATCCCCTTGGCTCCCATTTGCAATAAACAGAACTATTGGAGAATGGGAGATAACAAGCGTGGGGCTGGATGAACACAGCAGGTCAAGCAGCATCATAGGAGCAGGAAAACTTGACGTTTCGGGCCTAAATCCTTCATCAGAATTAGGGGAGGGGAAAAGGGTTCTGAAATAAATAGGGAGAGAGGGGGAAGCAGATAGAGGATGGATAGAGGAGAGGATAGGTATTGCATTTTTTTTCCTGTATTCTTTCAACGGATCTGGATGTTACCAGCAAAACCCACATTTTTGTCGACAGAATTTTCTTTGAACTGAATAGCTTCTGAAGAGAGAGAAAACCAGAATTACAGACCATTTAGCCTAACAACAGTACTGGGGAAAAATGTTAGAGTGTATTATAAAAGAAAAGATAATAGAACATTTGGAAAGTTTTAATGAGATTGGAGAAAGCCAGCATAGGTTTATGAAAGGCAAATCATGTTGAACAAATCTTCTAGTGTTTTTAGAGCATGTAAGTAGTAGAATAAATAAGGGAGAACCAGTCAATATGGTGTATTTGGATTTTCAGAAAGCCTTTGATAAGATCTCTCAAAGAGGTTAGTGGACAAAATTATAGTACATGGAATAGTGAAGAACATAGTGGCTTTGGTTGACCAACACAAAACTCGGACTGGAAATAAATGGGTCATTTTCTAAGTTGCAGGCAATGGTTACCAGTATTCCACAAGGATCAGTACTTAAGTCCCATCTATTCACGATATATATCATAGGCATGGAAATGGGAACCAAATGCATTTTTGCTGACAGCACATAACTGAGTGTGGTTGTGAGGAGGATGGCAAGGAGGCTGTAAGATGATCTAGACAAGCTGAGTGAGTGGCCAAACACACAGCAAATGCATTACAACATGGCTAAATGTGAAATTATACACTTCAATGTAAAAAAAAGGATGAGTATTATTTAAATGGTAAAATATAGAGAAGTGTGGATGTACAAAGGATGTCCTTGCACAATGAAATCTGACATTGAACTAGGCACCAGAAAAGACAATAGTAGAAACAGCCCTGTCGACCTTGCAAAGTCCTCCTAACACCTGGGGGTTAGTGTCAAAATTGGGAGAGCTGTCTCACAGACTAGTTATCAACAGCCTGACATAGACATACTCAGAGAATCATACCTTACAGACAATGTCCCAGACACCACCATCACCATCCCTGGATATGTCCTGTCCCACTGGCAGGGCAGGCCCAGCAGAGGTGGTAGCACAGTGGTATACAGTCAGGAGAGTGTCGCTCTAGGAGTCCTCGACATTGTCTCTGGACCTCATGAAATCTCATGGCTTCATGTTAAACATGGGCAAGGAAACCTCCTGCTGATTACTACATAATGTCCTCCCTCAGCTGATGAATCGGTACTCCTCCATGTTAAACAACACTTGGAGGAAGGACTGAGGATGGCAAGGGCACAAAATGTACTCTGGGTGGGGGATTTCAATGTCCACCACCAAGAGTAACTCAGCAGCAGTGTGTAATCTACAAGATGCACTGCAGAAATTCATAAAAGATCCTCAGACAGCACCTTCCAAATCCACGATCACTTCCACCAGGAAGGACAAGGGCAACAGACATATGGGAACACCACCACCTTCAAGTTCCCCTCCAAGCTACTCACCATCCTGGCTTGTAAATATATTCCTTCATTCCTTCATTGTCGCTGGGTCAAAATCCTGGAATTCCTTCCCTAATGGCATTGTGGGTCAATCTGCAGCTGGTGACTGCAGCGGTTCAAGAAAGCAGCTCACCACCACCTTCTCAAGGGCAACCAGGATTGGGCAAGAAGTGCTGGCCAGCCAGCGACCCCCACATCCCACAAATGAATAAAAAAAAGTAGACAGTTAGGTTCAGTAAGCAATTAGAAAGACAATTGGTATATTGGCCTACATTGTAAGAGGATTTGAGTTCAAAGGTAGGGATGTCTTACTGTAGTTATACGAGGCCTTGGTGAGACTGCATGAGGAGGAGTGCATACAGCTTTGGTTTCCTAACCTGAGATGAATATACTTGCCGTAGAGGAAGTGCAGTGAAAATTCACCAGGCATGACCGGACTGCCCTATTGAGAAGAAAATGGCTTGACTGGCTGTGTTCCTTAGTATTGAGAAGGATGAAAGGATTTTTGATTGAAAAGTATAAAATATAAGCAGGGCTAGACAGACCAAATGCAGGGAGTATGGTTTCTAGAGCCAGATGATACTGTCTCAAGATATGGGGTATAACTATTATGGCTCAGGTGAGGAAACATTTCTTCACTCAAAGGGTTGTAAAGCCGTGGAATTCTGTACCACCGAATGTTCCGGAGGTCAAATCGCTGAATGTATTCAAGAAACAGATTGGTACATTTTCATATTTTTAATGATATCAAGGGGTACAGCAGGAATATGGCATTGAGATAGGGGATCAGCTATGATTCTATTGAATGTCAGAGCAGGCTTGCAAACGACCTCCTCCTGCTTTTAGTTTATGGTTTAGAGGCTAATGGTATAGCACTGAACACAAGTGTTTCTTATTTTAACCTATTTGAAGTGTTAGGGACTATTAATATTAAAATTAGCCGATCTGCTAAGATCTGACCTGCTTTGCTTGCTGACCTGGTAACTGGAGATGAATGCACACTGTTTCCAAATTTCCCCAGGATGTAAAAGAAGTATGTCAGCATATACATGAGATCCAGGAGGAATGAAAGATCAGATTGGCCCCTGAAACACCTGGTCATCATCCAGAAGAAAAGCCAGAAGAAAAATCTATGGGGCATGAGATGACAGTTCCACTTCCACCTGCTCCACACACAGCTCGATAATTTGCTTGAGCTGAAAATGGCATGACGGTTTTCCTCTTAGAACTTATGCAGCTCTGCCACAATCCACACCACAATCTAGAAAGTGTGAATTACTCCAGTTCAAAATCATTGTAGAGACAAAATTGGGACCAATGCAGATATACAGGACGTACAAAAAGGGCTGATTGATCATTGTAACAAAAATCATTTCTCAGCAAGGAGAGTTGAGAAATCTGTCAATCTTTGATTCTATGTGCTATAGTCAGAATTAATGTGCACAAGAAAGAATTTTGGAATATTGAATAACATTGAAAGAGTGGCAAATGGTGAAGTTAGTTTGTTTCACCTGCAACAGGACATAGCCTAGCAGAATGGGAAAGTTAGGGGAAGTTGGAATTGAATACAGTTTAGCGGAAGGAACAGGGAGAGACACTATAAACTTAATGGCACAATTTAAAGAGTTTGCAGGAACAGAAGAATGTGATGAGCCAAATGGCTGCCTCCTTTGCTGTAAATGACTCTTATTCTATTAGAATTTAGTTGAAGGATAATAAAGTGGTAGAACATAATGAGAGTAAGTGTTTAATTAATTAGACATAAATTACAGGAATAAGGATGTTTTGTTGGACTTGTATATGGCTTTGATTAGACCTCAGCTAATGTGTACAGTCTAGGTGCCACATTTTAGGAAAGGTGTGAATGCAGTGGAGGAGATGTAGAAGATCTTTGCAACAGTTGTTCCAGGGACATGAAGCTTCATTTATGGGTATAGATTTGAAAAGTTCAGACAGCTTTTCTTGGCGAGGAGAAGGCTGACAGCAGTTAGATAGAATTTTTCAAAATCATGATTCTAGACAAAATAGGGAGGGCACAGTTTTAAAGTGATTTGCAAAAGAAGCAAATGTGAAGTGAGAAAGCAAGTGGACCAGACAGCAAATAATCTGGGTTTAGAATGTACTGCCTGGAAGTGTTGTGGAGGTTCAGCTGAGGCATTCAAGAGGGCATTAAGTGATTATTTAAATAAAGAGAACTTGCAGAGTTATGGGTTAAAGAGCAGGAGTTTGGCTCGAAACTAAAATGCTCAACCTATGCAGACGCAATGGGCCGAACGGCCTTCTCCGGCACTGTGATAATTCCGTGATTCTGATTGAATATATTGCCAGAAGCTTGGAAAATAAATTTGAAAAAAAAATATTGTATGCACGATAAGTGAATGCTGAATACGTGAATAACGTATTCTTTAAAATGATTACAAGACAGTATTTTGAGAGTGGCTGACAGGAACAAGAAGAGTAAAACACAGGGATTGAGTTCTCCAGGCAATACCGCTGGACTGTTTCATATGGATGTCCAAGCGGATAGACCTGAAAATAGTTGGAATTTGAATATGCTGATTTCCTACCTTAGCTAAGAATTTCTGCTAGCCATTGTAAGGAGTGGAGGAAGAATGATCTCTTTATGCCAGAAGTCAAACCATCAATAAACCAAGCCCAATGGGAGAGTCTGTTTTTCTCTGTAAAATCAAGCACAGTGGCCTCTAGAGATTGGAGGTGGTCCCCATCATTTTATGACTAGCTGTCTTGCACAGAGGTGGTAAAAGGTAGTCTGGCAAGCCACATACCAGCAATCAATGTTAGGGGCTAGAATTCTAGCAGCAAGGGGCACAGAAGCAACTTTGATCGTGGAGGCACGAGAACTGACTTGTTCTGTAATTGTGACAATTCTGTGCCTTTCTCAGACCCTGTAAACTCTGGAGGGCACCAGCAAGTGCAATCCAGGCATTTTTCAGAGGATTATAGTCCACACAGCTTCAGGGCCAAGTATGTTTATAACATTCATCTCAGCCATGAGATTCCATCCTTGAAGTCACTTCTTAGTGTCTTTTATCATTTATACTAGACAATGTTTCCACTTTTTTGTCAGGATGCTGTGCTATTTTTGTCAGTGTTACTGCAAACTACAAGTATGTTCCATGAACTTGATGCTAGATGCTGTTCATGCAGGGCTCAGCATCCATAGTTCTTCTAGTGCAATTACACTATCACCCTGGCAGGTGTTCATTGGAAATGTCAGAAACTGGAATGTAATCCTGATATATCCTACCTTTACTCTTCCAATATGGAGCCTTCTAGCTGCGTGGCACAACATGTCCAGTAATTGAGATAACAAGGTGTAGAGCTGGATGAACACAACAGGCCAAGCAGCATCAGAGGAGCAGGAAAGCTGACGTTTTGGGTCGAGACCCTTCTTCAGAAATCTAGACTCGAAACGTCAGCCTTCCTGCTCCTCTAATGCTGCTTGGCCTGCTGTGTTCATCCAGCTCTACACCTTGTTATCTCAGATTCTCCAGCATCGGCAGTTCCTATTATCTCATGTCCAGTAACTGGTTGAGGTCAGCTGTACTGCGTACTGATTCGTGAATTTGGGATATCACCTGTGAGTTTACCACCTGACCCTTCAAAGAATTATGTATGTCACATTATATTTTTAAAGTACCACATTTCTAAGGGAGCAATACCTAATTTTTCTGGCACAGCATGCTGCTGTTTACTTTCTCTGCAGCAGGCTGGCATCCTAATTGCTCGTCTACCGGCATGGGCACCCACCAAGCTTGGGAACTTCCCTTGGACTTTGTTGGGACTATGGATTCCAATGGATACAATGTGGCACATATGTCAGGAAGTGTGCTCGCTCTCAATAGTCTAATAATCATAGATTATTCAATGAGTTTGATATAATTGTTATAGGTTAAGTGTGTTAGACTTTGCAATTGAATACTGGAAAATATCAGCATTCCAAAAATGGTTTCTGAAAATAGAATTTTGCTGAAAATGCAGACATTTTTCTTAATAAATTAACCATAGCAATATCTATTTTGTGATGAATATGGGATATGCTCATAACTCCTATAAATAAAAATAAAAGTTCCAATTATAGTGCACGCATACAAAGTAAACTATGAATCTAGACATCTCCAAACATTTGTCCGCCTTGATTGAATCTTACCATTCTGGCTATTGGAACAATATGATTAAAAAATTTTACAAGTCATTGGTTTCTCTTGACCATTATGAGTTTTTATCTTAACTATTCAGTGTTTCTGGTTTCATATTTATGTGTGCACAGTGCCCCGTCCATGTTTTTAAATGATGTAATTTGTCCATGAGTCAATGCATTCCTAATCAATATGTTTCTAATTTCCTGCTGTGTTTTGTAAAGTCATTTGACCATACAGTTAGGTTCTGTTTGTTTCTTTATCTAGAATGAGAAAACAAATCTGCAGTTTCACTCCCAAGCCTTCATCTGATTATGTCCCTATGCATCAATCCAGGCTTTTAATCCAAAAGAGAGAGCCAAAAGACTTAGCTATTAACCAATTCAGGAGTCCATTGACAAAATGCTTTTTCTAATCTTTAATTTATGGATGATGATGGCAAAATCTTCCCTCTCCCAGCCAAGGAATCAGACATACGTGAATTATTTTCCTCAAGAGGCTGCTCTTACCTCCTTTATGTTGTGATAACATTGATGTCCAAATTTCCATCCGTTATCTTCTTAAAGAACCGTAGATTCTTCACCAGATTGTCTAGAATTCTGTTCCAGAGATTGCTTAACTATCCAGTCAGATATCCAGATATCCAAGTTCCAAATATCCACGCTGTGATCAAGTTTCCTTAGTTTCTGAGAATGCCTCTTAATTTGTCTCGACTAAATCACTTCAAGCAATCTACTAGTCTGATCTTGTGCCTTAAATAATCCTAAACACCTGGACTAGCTCCTGTCTAAATCTAGACTATTATATGAGTATAAATCAAAAGAACCCAAAATTCCTGCTAATCTGTTGCACATGTGTAGTGATAGTAGAGTGGAATGACCACGTTTGGTAGCCAAAGGTAAGAGACTTCATCCCAGATTCTAGAAATGAGATTGCCTTCATAGTAATGTTGAGCCACCAGTGTCTTCAGGCCTGCATCATTGACACCTTATGGAGCTGGCAGAGTGTCAAAGCAGCATTATGTGTTACTCCTACTTTGATTAGTTTTTGAGCTCTCAGTTGCGACGTGGATCTCTTGGAAAGGTTAATTGAGTTTCTGTAGCCATGATTACTTTTCCCTTGTGAAGGTTTGCAGCATGAAAGTGTCATTCATGGCTCAACAGGCGTACTTTCACCTCTGAAGCAGAAGGCACCAGTCTCATTCAAGAAATTTGAGCGCATAAGGTTGACTGACACTTTAATGCAGTGCCTTCAGAGTGCTGCACTGTCAGAGATGCCATCCTTTAGATAAGATTTGATTTGGTTTGGATGAAGAAGAGTAAGATCAATAAGGGAAAATGAGGTTGCTTAATAGGTACTCTGTACCCTTTCATCACGATGCACACATTTGTATCTGGGTCCAGAGTTTTCTTTCTAATCTTAATTACTGCTCATGACAAACTCTGTAGAAATAAAAGTTGTAACTAGTGACAAATGTTTGGAGGTCAAGAGATTGTCTGCTATTATACTGTGTCAATTTTGGAGGAACGGATATGAACAGCAATGTCAAGCCTGCAAAAAATTTGTAGTGTGGTTTCCTTTGTAGTAATTCTCTTTCCTTTCCTCTGGAACTATGCACTGATTCTTGAAGGGATCTAAGTGATGTGGGTTGTGGCACAATGTGTGGTAGACTCAGATTAGAAGTCTGGCAAGGCCCATCTCATTGTCAGGAGAAAGTAATGCCATCTTTTATGCTTTTCACAAGCGCCAGGGTGAGTTTCTCCCTGGGTAGTGGTGAGTTGCCAGCTTAAGGAGATTATTTATTGTTAAACACTTTGTGTTCATGGTTCAGTTTACCTTTACTATTATTCAGCTTTCTATCTGAACAAACTCACCAGACAAGCTAACAGGGAGAAAACTCAAAATGGAGATGGTACATGGTGAAATTAGCTCCCTTGCCCAAGTCACTTCCGTGTCGGACGCTGGGTGCCAACATCTCAGCGCAAAATCCACGGGCACCAGCCACATACAAAGCACATCCATAGACATTTGCATCCAAAATTCTCTGGCTTCTGCAAACATGCCTGCACTCAAGGGAGTGCACCCAGCTCGCAGATTGGACCAGGCTGCATCTCTGGGCTCTTCTCTTGCTGTTATAGCACACATTCACTCTCAGCCCACCTGGATGCTCACAGCATGCCTTGCCTTGATGTTTTGTACTTTGCCCCCTCAGCCAGAGAAAGGAGGCTCATATTTCTGCTGATTTGGCTTCATTGTTTAGTGCAGATACCAAGGTAGGAAGCTTGTCATGGTTATCAGAGGCCTCAGTGAACACAAGGGGGACAGCCTTCACTCAGGGGTCCCAGCACAGCAAGTGAATGGCAGCCTCCAATAAACAGCACATGGCTAGGACATCATCCATCAGCCACGCAGAGCGGTCAGAATCAGGATGCTCTTCATGTAAGAAGTGGGAAGCTTGATGTTGGGTAGCCACCATCCATCTTGAATCTTTATGCCTTATTGGTGTCTAGAATGAGAGAGAGGGTGAGTTATTAAGGTAAATGAAAGTGGGTGACGCAGTGGTTACTTTCGCTGCAGGTGGGAAGGTGTCCCGTGCAAGTGTGTAGGCAGTACAAGGGCATGCAGGAATGGAGTTGTCAAAGGTCAGGCTAGTTGACAGCAAGTAAAGGAAGATGTTGCATGCAATGGTGAGAGTGGTAGAGCATAAGCTTGATGGGAGGTGCGTACATTAGCAGATAAAGAGTCAATGTAAGGTATCAGAGAAAAAAACTGTGGCACTTAAGCTGATGGAGCAAGATCTCCAGGCTCCTCCCTCCACAGTGGGAAGCCAGTCTTTTTTGTCAATGCTATGTCTGGGACAAATGTCAGGAGCCACATAGGGCAGCTCCAGATTGACAGTTTTTTGTGTGGATGCACAACGAGTTTTTAAAGATGGCACACTGGTGAATTGTTCTTAGAGCAGCATGTGGTAAGATGGGACCGGAATTGGATGTGAGAGAGGCCATAAAGAAAGAATAGATAATTAATGAGGTGAGTTTGGTAAGGTATGGTGAGAAAACTTGCTAGGCCTCACGCGAAAAGTCCTCCAAAAAGCATGACGCAACTCAGAATTCGCCAAAGAAAACACAGGTTTCAGCACAATAACTTTCTAGTTTTCACCATTAATCAATTACAATTACTTGATAGGTTTTTATGTTCCTCTCCTATACTACTACTGCTACTCTTCCAGTAGAATAAATGACTGTTTCCATCATTGAATTCTAACTATGAGATGGAAAAAATCAAACATAACTTTTGAAAACCCAAATAATGGGGAAGAACAGAGTGATGTTTAGATTGAGTTCATGGGACATTAAAAACAATAGCTCAAGTTGATGAGCATTTAAAAGAAAATTGAATACTAAGTTTTATACCAAGTACAGGATATAAAAGCTGAGAAAAAATGGTGGTTCACCCTAAACCTTAAGCAAAATACCAAAATACTCTGAACAGTATTGGTCATCACAAGTTCATAGACCAAGTTTCTTGAAATGAAAAAAAAAAGAAAATACCACACAGATGTGAAAGAAATTAACTATTTTTGTTAGAACAGAACAAATTACTGGTTGCTTTGATACTGGTATTTTAAATTATAAGGGAATACGAAAGAACAGAAAGAAGTAAATTGTTTCCAATTAAAAAGGGAATGATTGTAAGGTTGTGGAATCTTCTACCAGGCTTAGTGAGTGAAGCAGAGACAGTCACATTTAGGAATATATTAGGTAGTTGAACAAAAGGTGACTAAGCCGATAAGGTGTAGTATGATATTTTTCAAAAAAAAGCCAAACAACTGTGCATTCTGGAAATCAGAATTAAAAATAGAAATTGCTGGAAAAACACAAGGCCTGGCAACATCTGTGGAGAGAAAGTAGAGTTAACATGTCAGGTCCAATGATTCTTCTTCAGAACTGTATATATGTAATAACTGCATTTACTCAAATGTATCAAAATAAAACTAGAGTTGTAAAAGGATTTTACTTTTATGGTGCAGCCAACTGTGAGAGATATCAAATGACAAAAGCAACTGAATTGCAACCCTTGGAGAAGGGAAAGCCATTCACCATGTAGAATCAAGGTCATCAGATCCTCTCGCTCAGGTCCAGGAAAACGGGCAAAAGTCAGGATGGTGTGTCATCTGCGTTGATTGAAAACATCTGGAAAAGCTGATGGGATATTTTATGGGGACCGTTATGGTGTTTGCGAATCATTGAATTTGTTTTATGCATAATCTGGAAAATCACTGATTTACGTGTTCTAATTTTTTTACTTTTGCCATCTTCCAAAGTTGGTGGGGGATGTGAGTGAAGTATAAAATTAATTGTACAGCAGCAAGTTTTGATGAAACCCAGTGCCACATCACCTTTCTTCCTCCCAAGTGGGTATTCAAGTGCTTCTGGCTGAGCCCATTCCTGATACCAAGGTGTTATTTCAACATCACTGTAATTACAGAAATACAGTGGAGTCAAAGATCTTTGTTTCCAAAAGCTGAACCAGTGAACAACACAAAAATTATTGGATGTGCCTGGCAAACATTACAACCACAACATTCATTATGAAAACATGGGAATTCAGGGGAACAAAAATGATCATTGTGGTCTTTCTGGCCTTTCCTGGAGTTCAAAACATATCATGCTGTGCTCTATTTTTCATATCCCTTCCTCTCCTGCTTAAACAAAATGTATATTTTCCTGCATGGTTTGTTTCCTCCATTCATTATTCGTGTACAATCGTTAATAAAATTGCATAATCTTACACATTGCTTTAATTTATCTGTACTCCTTGTAATGTTAAAAATAATGAATATGAGCTCTCCCTGATTTTCTTAACTCACTTCTTGTGATAAATCGTTATATTTGCACTGGAAGTTACTGTACCTGATTATGTTTCTCTGCTGTTGTATGGAAATATTAGATCATTTGAAGTTATTAGGTTGATACTTCAATTAAAACAGTAGATGAGGAATGTTATGGAAGACATTAAACATTTGTATAATAATATCAGAAATAGCAATTTCTTTGCTTTTGCATTTGGTATAGGGATTCCCCATCTCCATCTACCGGTGAACATTTGCTCTGCATGATTGACGGCAACAGTGGGCACTAGTTTGTTTATACTCTGACAGAAAAATTCAGTTGTTTTCAGCGACGATAAATATTACTCTCCTTTTTTACCAGAAGGCTTATGTGTGATATATATATATATTATAACACATGCAGCACAACTAATCCTGACATTGTTAAAACATTGTCCTTGTACTTCATATATCTCAAAAGTGTAATTTCATTTAATGTGGTTTGGACCTTATAAATACATTGTACCAATATGTCAATGACATCATGTACAGATCACGCTTAACCATTAGCATTTTAGCCTGAAATAAACCCTGTTATAGCACTTGGCCTTTTTCACAAGGAGAAACAAGAAAAACATGTCTTCAATACCTAATGCAAAATAATAGCAATACGACAGATTACAGATACATATATTCCCTATTGGTTTGCTCCCATGTGTAAATGAATAGTAGTAGGATTCAATTCAAGATTCTGAAAAATTCTTCACAGATCTCTTCAACTGTTCAATTTTCTAAATTTGCATAAACACAACCAGCAAATGCAACACCATTTTATGGCTGACACTGGAGAACACAAGCCTTATTGCATGTTTGACACCTCTTTTATTCCTTTGGCTGTAGTTGTGATAATTATAAAATAATTACCTTTTATGAACACATTCTGTGTTTTGTTTCTTCTTTCATCAAATTGCGTCTCTCCAGAATATCCCACAAAACCCTATGAAATCTGAAGATTATCTGACTTGAGAAAGGATACTATTAATTCATTTCTGGACATTGTTGGCAGTGGAGAAAAGCACTGCAAAAGGAAGTCAGAAGCACAAAGAAACAAAAAGAAAGATCTAAGACATAACTTGCAGCTAACATGGCTAAGCAAATACTAAACAAAATATTGTGGATGCTGAACATCTGAAATAAAAACATAAAATGCTGGAAATACTCAGCAGGTTTGGGAGTATTTGTTTGTCTCTTCATTGATACTTGAGACCTGAAAATTTCCGGCATTTTTTTCTTTTTTTACTACCTGCTAAACTGATATTAGACTTTGAGGTTTTATCTTCAGAGCTGATTTCCTTCATATATTCTATCAAAGATATTGAGTGGCTGCCTTCTACACAACTGTATTAGTTTTTTGCACTTCGTCTAAAAGATAAATAAAAAACAAAATTATATTGTGTGTTTTGTATTGGAAGTTGTATTTATTGATTACATTAAATTTAAGTCACTTGAACAATCCTGGTTACATTAAGAGAGTGCTGACCAGGGCCGTTAGTTACTAAAAAGAATAAGATATTGCTTAATTTGCTTTGTTCAGAAGCAACATCCATTCATTCCTAGGATAACAACAATTCACACTTATCTGACCTTTCCAATGAAAAGAAAATTCTCAAAGTGTTTCATAGAGAATATCGGAACACTTCTTTTATTATCTATTCATGGGAATATGGGTGACACTGGTTTGGCCGGCATTTATTGCCCATCCTTCGTTGCTTTTGAGAATGTGACGATGAGCTGCGTTCTTAAATGGCTGCAGTCCATTTACTATATGTTGACCCACAATGCCATTAGTGAGGGATTTCCAGGATTTTGGCAAACAAGACTTAAAGAACAGTATTGTATTTCCAAGTCAGGATAATAAGTGGCTTGGAAGGGATCTTGCAGGTGGTGGTGTTCCTGTGTATCTGCTGCCTTTAGTAGTGGTTATGGGTTTGGAAGGCGCTGTCTCAGAAGCTTTCGGTGAATTTTTGCAGTGTATCTTGTAAATGGTACACACTGCTGCTACTAACCTTCGGCAGTGGAGGGAATGGATGTTTGTGCAAGCAGCACTAATCAAGTAAACTTGAGTGTTGTTGCAATTGCACTCACCCAGGCAAGTGGGGTATATTCTATCACATTTCTGACTTGTGCCTTGTCCGTAGTGGACAGGTACTGGGGGCTTCCTTTTCGGGGGTTCAGTTAGTCACTGCAGGATTTCTAGCCTTTGGCCTATTGTTGTGGTGACAGTACATTGCTAGCCCACTTCAGTTTCTGGTCAATGGTAACCCCCAGGATGTTGATAGTGGGGGATTCAGTGTGGTGATAATGTCATTGAATATCAAGGGATGATGGTTAGTTTTTCTTTTCTTGGAGATAGCCATTGCCTGGCACCTGTGTGGTTTAATTTTCCCTTCCATGTTGCATTTGGACACGAAAAGCTTCAGTATCTGAAGAATCACAAATGGTGCTCAGCACTGTTCAAACATCAGTGAACTTCCCCAGTTCTGACTTTATGATGGAGGGAAGGCTATTGATGAAGCAGCTGAAGATGGTTGAAATGTCTTGGATCTGAGATGACTAGCCTTCAACAACCAGAGAGAGATTCATGATTGAAGTGCTGGAAGGAAATTCCTGTGGATTGAAAGCCATTCACAGTTTTAGCTTTAATAAGGCCAGGGAAGGAATTTTGGTAGGTCAGTATTTTAATGGAAATTGTGCAAATAACTACAAAAGGTTTCATAGAGAAGATGGACTCAAAGAAGTTGTGAAATTAAATGCAAGAGAAATGAGAGAGAACACAAGGTCAGAACTAGAGAAGGGATGAAATCGTTGGGGAGGTAAGGCAATACAGAATGGAGAAACAGCAGAGGGGACTGAGAGATGGTTGTTGCTCCCTCAGTGCCAAACACATCTTTGAACTAACTGCACCTGGGATTGAGAGTAATAGGTTCAGGATTCTAATGAGACAGTTGGTAGCAGAGTCTGCATTTAAATTGGAGAATTCAGAGGGTTCCAATGGAATTAAGTAAATAGTTATTCAGAAAACCTTAGACAGCTAAATAAGTACTCCAACTCCCATGTAACTATTCTATTGGCTGCATACACCCTTCCACACCATGAACTGACACCCCTGGAACCCAACCTGCTCTGGACCCAACATCTGCCCCTTTTCTACCTGAGACCTGACCCTTTTTCCCCCACTCTAGGCTTGCTGCCCCTTTCCCTTGCCTACCCTTTTCCCCATTCCACATTCAAGCTGTCTGCTGGGAATGGTGTCAGGTGTTAGGAATAAGATGCCAAATGGATAGAAGATAGTGTGCTTGGTGATTAGTATACAAGCTGAGTAGGGTGCCGGAAGTAGGAAGCCAGATGAATAGGGTGCCAGGTAAGCAGGGTGTTGGCTGGGTAGGGAGTAGTGTGTCAGGTGGAAAGATGCTGTTGGAAGGGAATGCAGTGACAATTTGGTAGGATGGCAGTTGCAAGGTGGCAAGGTAAGTGCAACAGTGTTTAAGGAAGGTCAGGGAAGGTGGGAGAAATCATGGCGGGTGGGTGTCGAGTCTGGGGTTTCATGTCTGGTGGAGGGGTTCAGCTCATATCCAGTAGACTGGGAGTATGCAGTGGATTGGGTTGGCTCTGTGGAATGGGGGATTCTGGTCAAGACAGAATGGAATGGGACTGGTGGCATGTGGTGATGTTGGTTCTGGCAGAAGGGTTGGGCTTAGCTGGTGGGAGGTCCGATCAGATCTAGTCTGATCCAGTCCTGTTGTGTGGGGCTGGTGGGATTGGGCACTAAGTTGGAATGGTGGTTGTAGTGTCAGGGTCTAGGGGAGTATAAACTGTCTAGGCGAGGTGTAGTTGAGGGTGTGTCAGAAACATGTGCATGATTTTAACAGTTAATATGTATTTACTAGCATTAAATTTTCCTGAGCAACTATCTCGCTCAATTCCATCAGAAACGTTTGAAGTCTCTGATTTTGAATGGAGACTATGAGAGGGTCCAGACGCAGAGGAATTAGCCAGTGTAAAATTAGAAAAAATGTTCATGTGGAGCATAAATAATGGCACTGTTGAAAGGGCTCAGTGACCTGATTCTATACAGCATGTACGGTAAACTTTGTGTAAAGACTAGACCCATTATTTAGCAATCATGAGGAGCAAGACCGAACTACAAGTACTGAGAGTGAGCTTGGAGGTAGTTGAATATAAGTCTACAAGCAGTGAAAGCTATTGCTTGTGGTCAGAATTGAAGCCTAAGGCATCTAATTGTGAGAAAGAGCAGGACGATAGAGCATCCCTCCTGTGTGTGGCTTCATAGGCAGAATCATAGATATGATGAAGATGGGCTGAAATCAATGGAAAAGCTGCAATGTATGAGACAAGATCATCTGAGTATAGCAAGAATTGATGAAAAATAGTATGATCTTGTTTTATGGAGGGAAAAGGGGACTGGGCAAGTCAATTAGCTTGGTAAGCTAAAACTGTCCAAAGGATATTGAGAAGACTGCCCTTTCTGAAAAAAAAATTTGCACAGGAAGAACAAAGCTAAAAGTTTTGAGCTAAAACTTATTGGATGAGTTTTTAATCAGTTTTTGGTAATTTAATGGATGTTAAGATTAACATTCAAATTATTTATGTTCTTCCAGGTTCGTTATAGTTAACTTGTACTTTTATTGCATATGTTTGCTTATTTCAGAAAGCAACTGAACAACCCAAAGAAATCAAGAAATAATTATTTGAACACTTTGATTTTGTTCTGAGGCAATTGTTGATTCCTGATTGGTGGCTGAGACATTTGACTGGTTTATTTTTTACTGTTATTGGCTTGATTAGTAGATTTTCAACCCTGTCTGCTTTTGAACAAATTTAGAAAGGTCTGCTAATGGGTATTATTTTTGAGTCAATTAAGTAAATGTTAAGGACATGCGACATTTTTGATGGACAAGTTCCCTGCATATAAAAGAATACAAGGTATGTAAAATCCTTCATCCTCACACCCCACTGAATGTCTGACCCAAAGCCTTGAATCTGTGTACATTCAACTTTATCCTGTCAGCAATTAGACGTGACTTTTGTTTGTCTGTTTTATGTAAACCTGTAATCATCTTGTATACTTGTAACCTCTCCCCTCGATCTCCCTTGCTCCAAAAAGAACAAGCCAAGCTTCTCCAACCTAATTCTGTAGGTAAAATCCTGATTCCATGGAACCATGCTGTTCAATCTCCTCTGTACCCTCACAAAGACCATCACAACCCTCCTAAAGTGTGATGGTCAGAACTAAATGTATTACTCTAGTTTTGGCCTAATCACCTCCACCTCATAGTTTTAAACCAGCTTTTGATAACTTCCATACTTTTATATCCACTGTATTTATGAACTGCAACATCCCACAGAATGTATTAACTTCTCTCTCTATGTCTTGAAACCTTCAAGGATCTGTGCACATGAAGCTTCCCATCCCTCTACATCTGTACACACTTAGAGCTGTGCCATTTAGTCTATATTGCTTCTCCCTTTTATTTCTGCTGAAGTGCATCACCCCTCAATTTTCAACATTAAATTCCACATGCTACTCATCCATCCATTTTGCTAACCTATCTACACCCAGCTGCAATCCACTGGTATCATCCTCACTCTCAGCCATACCTTCAAGTTTGACTGATGATAAATTTTAACATTCTACTTTCTTTTGTAATAGCCAAGTCCTGAGCCCCAACACTGACTATTGGAAAACAGAATTGTCTCCTATCCTTCAACCTGAAAAGCAACAATTCACAGTGACTCACTGTTCTCCTTCCTTAGGCCAACTATATGATAACACTGACTCTCCTATTCCAAAAGTCTCAGATTTGTTAACCAGTCGTTTATGCAATAATTTTACAAGGATTTTCTGTAAATTCTTTAAAGACCATTATTTTCAACTCATCAACCTTCTTTGTTACTTCATCAGCAAACACAATTAGGTTAGTCAACGATGATCTACATTTACACGTGCCTTCAGCCTATCATTAATTAACTGCACTACCTCTAAGTACCTATTGATTTTCTTTTCTCCCTAATTATTCTTTCTAAATCTTTTCCATCAGAAATGCTGAAGTGAATAACCTGCAGTTATTAGGAATATCCTTACAACTTTTCATGAATAAGGGAGTCTTTAATCCCCCATATCTAGGATGGATTGGAAGATTATGGTAAACCGTTTCATTATTTCCATTTCCACTTCTTTTCGTAACTGAGGATGCAATCCACCCAGACCTGGTGATTTACTGAATCAAAAATATAACCAGCCTTTCCAGTATATTCTATCAGATCCCACCCAGTCCATTACTTCCGCCAGCTTCTCTTCTACCAGTCTTTGTCAGCTTCTTCTTTTAAATAAACATTGATAACAAATTACAAAAGGCTCCATACTACCTCTTAATAGTCATTTACTATTTACATTCACTAACTTTTAAGTTATTTACCATTCGACTCTAGTTCTTTGCTGTGCTTATTTTCCTGTTTATTTCCTTATCTTTCACCCTTGTTGGAATACATCTAGACTGTATCTGCAGTTTTTAAATGTCATAATTTTAAAAAATTTATGTGTACACATAAAGTCAATTAAAGTCAATTCTGTAAAAATCATCCCCTGGTCCATTACAGTTCTTTCAGCCGACTTCTGTTTCCATTTTACCTGGCTAGATCCTCTCCCATCCCTCCTCCAACATTGCAAGGTTTTTTTTAAGATTGTCCCTTGCTTTTGTTCGTTAATAATCTAACCTTTATATTATGATGACCGTATATACTCAAGTGATCAGTCACATTGTCCATTTCATCCATCTTTCCTTGTACTAAATCCATCAGTGCTTTTTATTTGGAGCAAGACCATGCTGGTCAAGGGAGTTCTCCTGAATAAATTCATCCCTTTGCCTACTCTTTACTCTGACAGCATCCCAATCAATATTTGAGTAATTGAAAGTTCTCGATATCTCCACTCTATAGTTCCAGCTTTGGTATTTCCCCACAGATTTGTTTCTCATCTCTTGTAAACATATGAACATAAGAAGAAGGAACAAAAGTAACCTCTTGTCCCTTTGAGCCTCCTCTGCCTTTCAATAAGATCATGGCTGATCTGCTTTTAACCTCAACTTGACATTCCTACATATCTCCAATATTCATTCACTCCCTTGATAGTCAAGAATCTATCTACCTCTGCCTTAAAATTTTAAAGATTCTGTATTCCCTGATTTTTGAGGAAGGGAAATTCCAAAGGCTCAGAATCCTTTAAGAGAAAAAAAAGTTTCCTCATCTGTCTCAAGTGGACAACACCCTATTTTTAAGCTATGACCCCTAGTTTAAGATTGTCCCACAAGAGGCAATATCCTTTCCACGTCCACCTATCAAGATCCCTCAAGATTTTATAGGTTTTAACGGAATCACCTCTGACTTTTCTAAACTCCACAAGATATAGCCTAGATTGTTGAACCTTTCCTTGTAAGGAAATCTGCTCATTCCAGGTATTAAGTTTGTAAACTTTCTCTCAACTGCTACCCATGCATTAGTATCCTTCTGTAAATGTGGTGACCAGTATTGTACACACTACTCCAGATGCAGTCTGACCAATGTCCAGTATAACTGAAGCATAACCTCCCCTTATGAGAATACATGAGTGGTGTTATCATATCCTTTTTGCTTCAACACTCAAATCAGATGGGTTTTATCTTTTCCTTCTCCAGGTTTTCCTGTGGGCAGGTGTACAGTATGGTAAAATGAGCAAAGGCCTTACTTAAGTACTTAGAACCAAAGTCCAAAATCTATTTTCCCTAGTCAAAATTTTTAATGTGAACCTCCGACAGTTACTTCCATTTCTTCAGAAACTTAGGCAACAGTTCTGAAATGAACTGCTTGTAGCAACTCTTAAAATGATCCAAAAACCTGGAAGATTATGTTGAGTTTAAAAGAATAGGAATGATGCACCTAGCCGTAGAAAACATGTCCCAGCAGCTTTCCGACTTCCCCTCCACTCCGCATCATCCCAAACTCTAGGCTCCAATGCACGGTTGGCAGGTGAGATTCAACAGATCTCATCAGAACAAGTGATAAGTTCCAGAATATAGTTCCGTAGACAAATGGAGTAGTGCCCAATTTGAAAGTTAAGGAATTTAGGCCTCAGTGCCTCTTCACGAAAGAGTAAAATCAGAAAACTGCAAATTTACAATGGGAAGCTACTGTAAATTGATTAATACATTTGAATCAGAAAGCAATATATTTCAAATTATTTTCTCAGGAGTAAGCTGTCCATTTGCATTTTAGTAATTTGTTTTCATTACGCTTCTGCACAGTAACACAATAGTTTAGTTTGCAGTACACTTTTATTGCATACAGTGATCATGAGCTATAAAATAGAACTTTTGCAGTTTATAAGTTACTATTGGTTTTTGATGTTATATTTTAAATGAGTTTCTAACATTTGAAAAATTTTAACCTCTTATCCATCATTATTGCCAACTATAAATTCAAGTCTTACATTATGTCAGAATATTGGCGCAGGATTCCAAAAGCTTTGACTATATTTTTAACCTTGAGAATTAAAGATACAGTTAAAATATCTTACAGGAAATTGTAAAAGCTAAAACTGAACCAAAAATACATAGTTTTCCTTTCTGTACTTTATAAAATGTGATTGACATTTGCATTCACTGTCATATGATCATTTATCATTACCAAAAGGCACCAGTCAAGTTGTTATAACTGAAACTGAAGTGATAAGTTACTCTAGGGTGAAGGGGAAGTACCCCGATCAGAATCAACCAGTGACAGGAAGATCTAGAGGGGTCCTGCTGATCCCCGATACCTTCTGCTGCTGGTTTCAGAACTAAATTCAGTGCTCTCTGCATCTATTTATATCTGAAAACAACTTCTACTCTAAAGGAATCAACGGTTCTCTTAGTGATAGCTGTTTAATCAGCAGTCTCATGTTCTTTGTGCATTTTGATAGATTTGTTTAAAATTAGCTCCACAACTATTGAGGGCCTTTGAATAGTTTATCTTCTTGTCTATTCTCCCACTCCCAAGTGTTTCTTTTTCTTTCCTGGAATCAGAACTTGCATGATTAATTTAAAACATGGTGACATTATAACACCTTCCCAATGACTTTCTTCATTGGTCATTCATTTAATGTCTTGTGTTCCAACATATTAATTGCAGTGATGATAACTGAAGTGTGATTTTTTTTTTGTTTCAGTTGTATACAGGTATACATAGAAATATTTGGCATTTCTAACACAAAAACAAGTCCAAATAAGCTATGTTGTCATTTACCATCCCCGTAAGCAAATAGCCCTAATTATCTTTTGCTATTCATTCAAGAGATGTGGGAATCACAGGCACAGCCAGCATTTTGCCCTGGAAGAAGTAGAAATGTTGTTAGTGTTAAACTTATCCAGATAACAATGGAGCATTCTGTAACATTAATTGTGCCTTGTAAATGGTTGCTACTTTTTGAGAGTGAGTTACTCACTGCATAGCTTCCAACCTCTGACCTTCCCTTGGAGCCAAAATATCTGTATTGTTGATCCAGTTATGTACTTGTTTGATGGTGATGCCCCAGGACAATGATGGGGGCTTCAGCATTGATAGTGCTGTTGAATATCAAGGGGAGATGCTTATATTCTCCCTTGTTGGAGATTGTCATTATATGGCACGCGAGTAGCATAGCTGATATTTCCCACTAGATCTAGCTGTGATTGGGTAGGCATTTTATTAGCTGTATTAGAGTTGTGAATAGAACAGAACATTGTGCAATCATCCATAAATATTCTGATCTTGCACTGGAGGGAGTGTCATTGATGGGACAGCTAAAGATGGATGTGCCTAGCAGACTACTTCAGCGAATTCTTGCAGTGATGCCCTCAGCTGAGATTGGGCTTCAGCAACCAGAAGCATCTTCCTTTATGTTAACTATGACTCCAGGGAAATTCTCCTAATTCCAGTAGACTTCAGTTGGACTTAATAAAATCAGAAAGAACTGTGGATGCTGTAAATCAGGAACAAAAGCAGAAGTTGCTGGAAAAGCTTAGCAGGTCTGGCAGCATATGTGAAGAAAAAAATCATAATTAACCTTTCGGTTCCATTTCTGGGGAAGGGTCTGCTGCCAGATTTGCTAAGCTTTTCCAGCAACTTCTGTTTTTGTTTAGTTGGACTCAGACTTCTTGATGGTGCACTTAGTCAAATGTTGCCTTGACGTCAAGGGCAATTGCTCCTCCCTTCCTTCTTGCGTTCATCTCGTTTATCCATGTTTGGACCAAGGCTGTGATGAGTTCTAGATCTCAGAGGTTCTGGCAGACCCAGAATTAAATATGAGGGAGACGAATACTGTTGGGTAAGTGCTGCTTAATAGCCCTGCTGATGACAACATTTTGCTAAAGATTGAGAGGGAACTGAATGGACAGTAAATCACCAATTGAATTTTTATGGCCGTTTGTGGATAGGATGTACCTGGACGATTTTTTCACTTTGTCAGGTAGATGCTCGTGTTGTAGCTATTCTGGAACAAGGAGGCTAGATAGACAACTAGTTCTGAAACATAGATCTTAAGCACAAAAAACAGGCTTTTGTCAGGTCTTTTTGCCTTTGCTGTATTCAGTGTGCTTAATCATTTCTTGATTTCATTTGAAATTAATTGAATGAGCTGAAAACTGGAATCTATAATGCTGAGGATTTCAGGAGGAGGAGAGATGCATCATCCACTGTGCATTCCTGGCTAAAAAAAAACAGATGCAACTGCTTCAGCCTTGGATCTTTTACTAATCTTACACTGACTTCACCATCACGGAGTTCAGGGAAATTCACAAAGAGTCCTCCTGTCATTAATTATTTATGTATCCACTACATTCATAATTACCCACCCTGTTTTCATACACCTTTATTTCTTTTCCCGTTATCCGTCTATCCGGTCCAGCATTAAAGGTTGACAGAGCTTCTTTCTCAATCTCTAAACCCAATAGTGAATTCCACAGCATCCCAACTCTTTGCAATGCCAAGCAGGATTTAATGGAGGTGATAGAGGTCTTGCCCATCAGCCTAAGAGCCTGTAAAAGCCTGCTTCTGCACTATTCTGCATGGCTGTTGCTTTAGGTACCAATCAGACACTTTGCTGGCAGCGAGGTGGGGAGTGGCCTTCCCTAGGATCAGGGAGTCCGAACAGGACTGAATTTCTACCTATCGGGATTGCCCACTTATTGGAGGCCAACAGCTCTTCATTTCTTAGTAGTGCCACGGAAAGACAGTGTCTTCTGCTGATAAAGCACTCACTGGAGTTCGGGAGGGACCCAGTCCACAAGTGAGTGGTTGCTTGGAGGGGTGTCAGCAGTAAGGGCAGGATGGATGACTGCCGGGACCAATCTACTCCTGTATGATCAAACCAGAAGTTGCAGGACAAGATTAACAAAAGGATAAACATAAGCAATACAGAATGCAGAGTAAAAGAGACACAGTTGAAATCTACCATCATCCCCTGTGCTGAGTTTCGAGGTGGGTGATATATTTAATAAAACAGAAGGGTGTTACATGGGAACCTGCCACGTTCACATCTCTAACTTGATTAACTCTGTGGCAGGAAAGCTTGTGGATAACCTTGGCCTTCCTGGCCCACTGCACCCCCACTTCTCGATGCTGGGTTCCTTGATCATAGAAACAGAGAAAATAAGAGCAGGAACTGGTTATTAGACCCTTCAAGCCTGATCCACCATTCAGTATGATCACATCTGATCATCCAGGTCAGTGCCCTATTTCGGCTCTCTTCCAATACCCTTTGGTCCCTTTACCCCAAGACACTGAGTGCCTTTAAATGAGGGATTCTTTCCCTTCTTCCTCCCTACAGAAAGACTCATCCCAGGTGGCGGCACAGTGGCTTGGTGGTTAGCATCACTACCTCACAGCGCCAGGGACCTGGCTTCATTTCCACCCTTGGGTTTGTACATTCTCCCTGTGTCTGCGTCGGTTTTCTCTGGGTGCTCCGGTTTCCTCCCACAGTCCAAAGATGTGCAGGCTAGGTGGATTGACCATGCTAATTTGCCCGTAGTTTTCAGGGAAGTGTAGATTAGGTGGGTTATGGGGGATGAGTCTGGGTGGGATGGTCTGAGGGTCAGTGTGGACTTGTTGGGCTGAAGAGCCTGTTCCCACACTGTCGGGATTCTGTGAGGCATTTAACCTTTATGTTCTTGTTGTACTCCATCTACTGGTTTTACTCGAGGAGTGCATAATTGCAAGCAGTCAAGAAAAAAAACAATGACTTTCATGATTTGTTTGCACCTCGCTTAGCAAATCATGCATGGGACCAAATGTATATACATGGAATTCCCTTTGTAAACCTTTTCGCCTTGCTACCTCTCTTTAATATGTTCCTTAAAATCTATCTCTTTGCCTAAGCCGTTGGTCACCCGTTCTGGTATCTCCTTACATGGCATGGTCTAAAATTTTGTTTGGTATTAATATAGATATATATATACATATCAGTTTAGGGCTTAAAATACATAGGACAATGGACAGATTTACCTCTGAAAGTTACCAGAATGCCAAGGAAATTTTAATCACGTGGCTGACTATTATTTGTACTTATGTATGTACAATATATATACTTATTGCTTACTATATATGTACTTATTACTATCATGCAATAAATCTTTTTATTTAAGGACAGTGCCTCTTCTGTTGATGCTGTATTGTAGTGAATTCTTTCTCATGAATCACTTGTTAATCTCCAAGACATAGAAAAAACAAAGAAGAAATAGGTGAAAGCAAACTACCTCAAACACCCCTTAACAAACACCATGTACTGGTAGAGGTGGAAAATATTACAAGGTACCAGGAGTGGGTAACCTGAGAGAATACCACGAGTTGCAGCGAAAGCTGGAACTATTATCCTCTGTGGGATGGGTTGTCCGTGCCTTTTCATTGATGTGATGTGCCTTTTGCCAGAGATGATAGTCTATGCCTTCTGCAGGAGGTCAGTGGGGCTGTCTGTCAGGGGGTAAAAGCAGCTGCAAGAAGGGTGGAGGGGTTGGATGCGGCTGCAAAAGCAGAGTGGTGGGCAAGAGGAAGCCTGAGAATTTTGGAAAGGAAGAAGGAGCTTTTTCCCTTGTAGTAGGGTGTGAACCAATTTCTACAGGGTGAAAAATTTGGAGCAAAATCCCTTCCCATCATCACCTAATTGCCTTACCAAGTAGCCAGCACGTCCTTCAAAATTGCACTCAGTAAAAGAATACATTAGTTATTTTGAAATAATCATTTATTGTCAGCTTGCATCCACTGTCTTATGCTAAATTAAATACTGTGGTGTCCAGGAGATTAAGACCATAAGACATAGGAGTGGGGGTAAGACCATTCGGCCCATTGAGTCCACTCCGCCATTTAATCATGGCTGATGGGCATTTCAACTCCACTTACCCGCACTCTCCCCGTAGCCCTTGATTCCTTGCGAGATCAAGAATTTATCAATCTCTGCCTTGAACACATTCAACGTCCCGGCTTCCACTGCGCTCCATGGCAATGAATTCCACAGGCCCATCACTCTCTGGCCGAAGAAATGTCTCCTCATTTCCGTTCTAAATCGACCCCCTCTAATTCTAAGGCCGTGCCCACGGGTCCTAGTATCCCCACCTAACGGAAACAACTTCCCAGCGTCCACCCTTTCTAAGCCATGCATTATCTTGTAAGTTTCTATTAGATCTCCCTTCAACCTTCTAAACGCTAATGAATACAATCCCAGGATCCTCAGGTTGATGCTTACCTGTGCATTTTGGCCATAAGTTAAATGGCAGTTTGACAGATATTGAGGACATTGGTGAGTTCTTCAGATTCTGCTTTATGTGATTCCAGTTACTGCGTATGTCAACACAAAATCAAAAGGTATTATTATTATGTGACTGCATCACACAAAAAGTTAGAAAGAAAAAAGGCAGCCCTTGAAAAATTAGAACATAGAAAATAGAACATAGAACAGTACAGCACAGTACAGGCCCTCGGCACATGATGTTGTGCCAACCTATTACCCTACGAAGATCAAACTATCCTGCATACCCTACATTTTACTATCATCCATGTGCCTATCCAAGAGTCGCTTAAGAGTGTCTAACGTATTTGAATCCACTACCACTGCCAGCAGCGCATTCCACACACCCACCAATCTCTGTGTAAAGAACCTACCTCTGACATCTCCCCTACACCTTCCTCCAATCACCTTAAAATTACGCCCCCTCATAAGACTCATTTCCGCCCTGGGAAAAAGTTTCTGGTTATCCACTCTATCCATGCCTCTCATCATCTTGTACACCCCTATCAAGTCACCTCTCATCCTTCTTCACCCCAATAGAAAAAGCCCTAGCCCCATCAACATTTCCTTTTAAGACATGCACTCCAGTCCAGGCAGCATCCTGGTAAATCTCCTCTGCACCCTCTCTAAAGCTTCCACATCCTTCCTATAATGAGGCGACCAGAACTGAACACTATGTTCCAAGTGTGGTCTAACCAGAGTTTTATAGAGCTGCAGCATAACTTCGTAGCTCTTAAATGCAGAATACGTTTGGGATCAATTCCCCTGCCAATGAAAGCCAACACACCACATGCCGCCTTTACAACCCTGTCAACTTGGTTAGCAACTTTGAGGGATCTCTGGATGTGGACCCCAAGATTCATCTGTTTCTTCACACTGCCAAAAATCCTGCCATTAACCCTGTATTCTGCATTCAAACTCGACCTTCCAAAATGAATCACTTCACACGAACAGTCCTCAAAAATAAATATTTTGTACTCTGGCAGAGTAAAGTAAGCAACAATGTTGTAGGCTTCCAGTGTTGAATGCGTGAAATCAAACCAGATTGTCATTTGGTGGTTCTTAACAGTTTAGCCTAATTTTTACTCCTTTTTACTAGTTTTTAATTGCAGATGTGGAATGGATAGTGGGAAAGGGAAATCGCCTAGGAAGATCTTGCATTGATTTGGCATTAACTATAGGCTACAATATGGCTGCCTTGTATGCACAATTGATTGCATAAACACAGTTTTTTTAAATGTGTCTTTAAGGAAGGTTGTTCAACTCATCCCCTAATTCTTGTCTACCAATTTCAAGCTTGTATTAAAGGCAGAAGACATAGGGTTTCTTCCCTACTGACTGATTTTTGTATCTGTTGCGGTATCTTCTCTCTTAAAAACAATGGATGAGTAACTTCTATTCAAATACAGTAGCCTGAATCAGCCTGATTAATTGATATGAATGGCCAGCCAGTAGTAGGACTTACTTCACTTTTTCATTTTCCTCTCTTGCTGGAATGCACTCCATCTGTTTGCCGTCTCTTCAAAAGGTATCTGTTTTTTATTGTTTTTTCTTTCCTTTGCACTGCAAAACTGCAAGGCCTCTGACAGCTCCCTATTTCTGTCTGTGGTCTTTTCTCAATATTTAATTTTCCATTTTTATTGACTGGAAAATACCTGTTATCTGTTTGACATATCCCCATTTTTATATGTCACTCATCAATAATTCCTTGCATGGAATTGACCTACTAGTCTGTGTGGTTCTTAATTGCTAAACATTTTCTGTACCTTGGTTTTTCATATTATATTTCTAAATGTCATTCCTTTTACCTATAAAATTGCCAAAATTTAAACAAAAGCTTAATGCTCACTAGCTAGATTCACAATTGAGGATGTCGTCTTATCATTTTCAAGGTTCACTCACTGAAACATATGTTTCTGCACTCAACCTTGGTTCTCTCTGCTACCCATTGTTTTTAAGGGAACATGTGGGCGGAAGACTCCAAGCCCAAATGCAGTGCCAAAAGATCACATGTTTCAACATCTGAGAATTTTTAAGAAGATACCAAGGTATAAATGTTAACAATATAGATGCAGGAATACATTGAGTGCGTAAGGATAAGGCAATTATAAAACTTTATCCGAGTGTATACATATACGATGATACAAGAGCTTTACTCTACTTGTAACACCAAAGTAAGTTTCGAATGTGCTTTTTATCGAGTATGTTTCTGTTCAATGTAAATGTGCACTGCAAAAAGACATTGAGTGACTCTTTTTGTTTTCTTTCCATTTAGAAAATGGAACTAATGTAGTAGAGATTATCTTACTGTGCCATGAGTGTATATCATTATCAATCTTTTGGAAGTTGGGGCATTTACCTATTCGACACGTAACTACATTGACTACACAAAATCTCGAGAATATAGCTATTTACATTTATAATACAGAAAATAGATTATGATGGTGCTTTATCCAGCATTGTGAGTTAAAACAATTTGTATTATAAATATAGATCAAACCTGTATTTATTTTTAGTATTACAATTATATGAGTAATAACTTTATTATCATGTAAAGCACCTTACGTTTATGTAGTGCCTTTCATGATCTCAAGGCATCCCACAGCACTTCACACTCGATGAACTGTAGTCACTGTTGTAATGTTGGAAACAAATGGGTCATATTGTGAGATAACAAGGTGTAGAGCTGGATGAACACAGCAGGCCAGCAGCATCAGAGGAGCAGGAAAGCTGATATTTCGGGTCTGGACCCTTCTTCAGAAATGGGGGAGGGGAAGGGGATTCTGAAATTAATAGGGAGAGACAGGGAGGCGGATGGAAGATGGATAAAGGAGAAGATAGGTAGAGAGGAGACAGACAGATCAAAGAGGCGGGGATGGAGCCAGTAAAGGTGAGTGTAGGTGGGGAGTTAGGGTGGGGATAGGTCAGTCCAGGGAGGACAGACAAGTCAAGGAGGCGGGATGAGGCTGGTAGGTAGGAGATGGAGGCGTGGCTTGAGCTGGGAGGAGTGGATAGGTGGGAGGAAGGACGGACAGGTTAGGGAGGTGGGGACGAGCTGTGCTGGTTTTGGGATGCAGTTGGGGGAGAGGAGATTTTGAAGCTTGTGAAGTCCACGTTGATACCATTGGGTTGCAAGGTTCCCAAGCAAAATATGAGTTGCTGTTCCTGCAGCCTTCGGTTGGCATCATTGTGGCACTGAAGGAGGCCCAAGATGGACATGTCATCCAAGGAGTGGGAGGGGGAATTGAAATAGTTCGCGACTGGGAGGTGCGGTCGTTTGTAGGTGTTCCACAAAGCGGTCGCCAAGCCTCCGCTTGGTTTCACTGATGTATAGGAGGCCACATTGGATACAGTATATCACATTAGCAGATGTGCAGGTGAACATCTGCTTGATGTGGAATAGTCATATTGTGACTTCTTTTGCTAGCCAGTAGACTGACATAAGTTGAAACCCATCATCACATTTACTACTATATGAACTACATTCATCGATAAGAAATGTGTTCTCATTTTTCATGTCGGTGATATGTCCTATCGAAGTCCATAGAGGTTAGGTGAAGGGTAACAGAACAAGGCTTATGAATTCCAAGGCTTATAAATATAGTGTAACCAACAGAAGTGGTGCAGAGCACTGGCAAGCGTGGCTTGTGTATCTAGCCAGCCATTACTCTATTTATCCACTGGGGCACTGACTTACTGGTTTATCTGGAGCTGAGTGGAAAGATTACCAGCCCCCAGCAGTCTATCTCAAGATTCTAACAAGCCAGGCTGTCTGGTCAATCATTAACAGTGCTTTGGAATACTGTGACCGTTCTATTTCAGGTATTATCATAGACGGTGGATTTAAGTTAGACTACTCTTTGTTGAGCAGAGATCAGTTCCATCTGTTGCATGGTATGCAAAGTGAAAAAGATTTTAAAACTTTACATATTCAAGAAAAGATTGTGACCTAGAAATTACAATCTATTAATTTGCCAACAGTCTGCTATTTTTAACGGAGATACTTATTCAGTTATATTAAATAATCTCATGCTAAAAAAATTAATGCTGCTTTTATTCTATTCACAAGGATAATCAGTGTTTTTTATGAAAATGATGTCACTGTAGAATTATGTTTCGATTAAAGCCATTTCGTAGAGTCATAAAATGGTTGCAGCATAGGAGGAGGCCATTTTGCCCATTCTGTCTGTGCTGTTTCTCTGAAATGCCATCCTCTGCCTTTTCTCCATAGCGCTGTGAAGATTTCCTTTGCAGAAAGTTGTCGAATTCCCTTTATGAAAGCCATCATTGACCTTGTTTTCTCAATACTCCCAAACAACCCGTTCCAGACCCTAACCACTTGCTGCTTGGAAAAGTTTTTTTTATGTCACCATTACTTCTTTTGCCAATTACCTTAAACATGTACCCACTAGTTCTTGATCTACCAATAGGAAAAGTTTGTTCCTGCCTACTCTGTCCAAACCTCACGTGCTGTTGAATACATCTATCAAATCACCTCTTGATCTTCTCCAAGGAGAACAGTCCCAATTTCTGCAATCTCTCATACTTATGAAACATTATTGGATCAAGAGTAGACTGTTATCTCCCTCACCCTGTCTTTTAGTTAGATCATGATTGATGTGTGGCTTAAATTAATCTACCCACCTTGGTTCAAGCAGCCATTGAAGCCATACTATTTTGAAAGTTTCATTGATATAGCTTTAACAGCTTTTTGTAGGGAGAAAGTTCTGGATTTTCTGCTATCCCTTGTGTGAACATATGGATTTTAACATGGCACTGAACAACCTGGCTCTAATGTTAACATTCTGCCTCTTTTTCCTAGACTGTCCTTCCAAAACCTTGATCGTGTTATAAGTACAGAGGAAGATACTTTATATGTGAGAAGAAAGGGGAAATACCCAGGTTTTGAAAATCTGAAACAAAAAGAGAAACACTCAGTACTTTAGGAAAAATCTGTGGAGAAAACAGGCAAAACCAGGCATCTTTAATGGGTGGACAGGGAATATTAAAATGCAAGGTCAAGAATCCAGAACCAGGAGTCACAGTCTAAGGGTGGGCCATTTTGGACTGAGATGAGGAGAAACTGTTCACACAGAGTGGTGAACTTGTGGAATTCTCTGTCACAGAAAATAATCAAAGCCAAAACATTGAATGTTTTCGAGATGAACTTAGATACAATTCTTGTAGCTAAAGGGATCAAATGGGCAAAAGTGTTATCTGAGTAGGGATGATTAGCCATGAACATATTAAATGGCAGAGCAGGCTCAAAGGGCCAAATGGCCTACTCCTATTCCTATTTTCTGTGTTTCTATGGAATTTGGGCCTTATCCATTTCTTTCTGTGCATGGACAACTGAAATTGCAGACTGTTATGCCACCAACCTGAAGCATGCTGGAGTCCTGTTTAATTGTGCACATTGATCTCTGATGGCATCCTCAGCACTCACCTGCCACAGTAATCTGAGGCCTGAGCAGCAGAGTTAGACCATAAAACTCGAGACAGAGTTGTGGTAATTTCCCAGCTAAGAGAACCTGCAAGAAAAAGCAACTAGAAGAAGTACCAGCAAAATAAGATATGTTAATTTTTTTTTAGTCACCATCTTCTGGGTCAGAAGTAACAAGGGTTTTTCATGACGCTCCACATGGACACTTTGATCCTTCCACGCCTCAGCTTTTATCTCCTCCCTCACTCAACTGAGATTCCCCTGCCTTCACACTTTTAGTCACATTCCAAGGAACTAATCTTGTCAACTTGGTCCTCTCTGGAAATACTTCCTTATTCTTGGAACAGTTTCCCTGGATTCTATGGCATGATTGTAAAGATTACATGGCTTTGTGTCCAAGTGATCTACGCCTGAAATATTAACTACATTAATTTGTGTTAATAGGATTGCCAATGCTGAGGACAACCTAGAGCACTGTGACACTAAAAACTTTAAAAATTTATTGGCAACAATAAGCTTTTGGCAGATAATTGTTCAAAATTTATTTGTTCATATATGCTCCCATGGCCTTCTTTATATTACTATTTGACATTTTGATGCTGCTGTTATTTTGGGACGGAGGCTAAAGCCACCTTTTCAGTCTCCTTTTAGAAAAGTTAGACCAGCAGCCTCATTCCTGAGCTACACATTGAGCTTTAAACTCTTTTCTAATTTATTACCAATGCTGCATGCTTCTACTTGCAAAATATCACTATCTCCATTTCTACAATATCCTCCCCACCTCACTTTTAATTTTTTACTGTTTTCATGTTCGACCCTTTGTAGTGTTGTTTTCATTAGACTACACATCTGTGACCCCATCAGAAGTATAATAACTTGCAATGTATGAAAGAGAAAGGTTCCTTTTAACAACTGAACTTCAACAGCATTGCCTTTTTATCCATGCTGTTGTATTTGTTGAATGTTTTGTTAGATCAAAGATCTTAAAGTATGCCACACTCTGAAATCTTAGCAGCCATGCAGCAATGCTTACACACCTAACTTCTATCGGATGGTAGCAGACCCCATTTATTCCTAATGCTACAGCTTCTTTCAGGAAGCCCTCAGGGAGTGTAAGAGGCGGGAAGCAGAACTGAAGCCATTGTAGAGGGGAAGAAGTTACATTCTTCCTGTTATGACAGGAAATGCAGACAAATGTGCTTCCTGGCAATTTGCTCAGGAGGGAATGAGATCTTCTTTGACCTTTAGCTGAGGTACAACGTGTCTTTTGTTGCCTTAGTAAACATGTTTTCCCTTAATGATTCCTATAATACATACCTGTCAATATTACTTCTAAAAGAAAGAAATCGGAAAGTTCTATGGCCAGTTCATGCTAGGTGGTCTGGAAAGCTTCTTTGGTAAACACAGTAAATGGTACTTTGTAGTGTATCTTGGCTCCCATTTCAGCATAATTCTGCCATATAGGAAAACTCATGTGAAAGCAGTAAAATCTTCATTGGAGTAAGAAAACATTACAATTTTCAGAATTGTACCTAAAAATTATCAAAAAAAGGACTGATAGTTAATTCTCAAGCATGAATTCTAACTTTTTATTTTCTGGTAGTTGATATGTAAGCTGCGATATCGTGATATTCACATAATGAAATTTTCTTGCTGCATGACAAATGTTAGACTAATTTTTCTGAAAAAACTTGTAAACAACTGGATACACTTTCTGAAGTTGTAGGGAGCTTGTAACATCTGCCAGCTGTACAACTTTGACCTTCAATGCATTGGCAGTGTAGTGTTATTTTGCAAAAGTTAAAGTATCACTGAGGCACATAAATGGATAGAAATGAATATTTACTCGCACCAAAATAGTTGATTTTGAGAACTCAGAGTTCTTTGGACTTCCAATATAGTTAAGCAAAAATGTTGGCTAGGAACGGATTGCAGGTTAATCAGAGGCAAGTGTGGTGTATCATAGATATATTAACCAACAAACATCAGTGAAAGATTTTCTTCAGCAAGTTAAGGACAGAATTGCTGTTCAGAATAATATTTATAGATTTATAATAATGAGTATCTTCACAGATCCTCTTCAGCATATTTAGCAGGAAATATGAAACACGGAAATCAGTGTTCTTTAAAACTATGCAATTTGCTTCTTGTGTTATACACTTAACTTATCACCTCAAACTGTTCAACCATTCATGACAGACCTGAGTGTAAGTATTTCATTTCAGTGTTATGCAGCTGAAATTGTTCAAATGGTTTTCCTGTTTGTTTGAAAAGCATAGTTTATAATTTTGTTTCTGAATCTTTTTGAAATTTAACGTAGTAATGATATGAAGATTCCGTGTACTTACCAGTATTCTTTAATGAAGTTACAGCGATTTCAGTTATCCAGGCTTTAGGTGCTAGAATTACCTGCCTAAATACTGTTGCATCTTGACCTGCCTCTCTCTTCCTTTTGGAGTCAATTTAGTCTTCTTCCGTCAAGCTTTGTAATCTTTTTTGATTCACTGTCAATTTCTCCTTACCTTTTGCAAAGGACATTATAATATTTGGTCCATTAAAACAGCTACATAAGTACAAATTGTTGCTATACTTTCATTAACCTTGTAGATTGCTAAGTGTTTTCACAGACGAAAATAACAATTGCCTTTTTGTCGATTTACAAGGAGGTGGAAAGAATAAATAATTCTCCTGGGGTATGCTCAGTTTCCAGGCTCTATGTAAACGAAATGAATTATTAGAGCTGATAGGAATATATTCCTATCTATTTGTGAGTTCCCAATTCAGAAATGTGGCCTTTATATTTTACTGTTTTCTGCTCAGCCCTATCTTGCACGTGACATAGTATTCCTGCACTAAAAGGATAACACAGGGAGCCTGCTTTCAGGCTGTCGGCGCTCCCAATCTGGAATTGGTTGGAGGGGAGGTGTGTGAGAGAATTCTACCTTGACGTGTCTTTGATATTTTTTTGTTCCTGTTCCTATGTCATTCTTTTCCGTTCAATGGTTCTCTCCCAAATTCCTAGCTAAAATAAAGACTTCTGTGTGATCAATTAAAAAGTTTGCTGAAGCCTAAAGACCTTTTCTGGTTCTTTATAAAATGCAATATAAGGATAAGAATTGTCGTTGTATATTTCAGGTCTAGTCTGAAAAGTTGTTTTTTCCAGAAATGTATAGCTTCTTTCTTCAAATGTAACTTGCATGGATTGTTTATTTATGTATTATTAAAATGTTTAAGGTGCAATAATTCATCAGGGTAGTGCTATTTCGGTATTAATGGGTTGCTAGACACATAGCACACTTGATTTAGCACTGGTTTGTGGTTTAAAAACCCTACAACTGCTCAGTCACAGCTGGTTTTTTTGCGCAGTAACAAAGGGTTCTGTACAGTAGGCAGCAATATTATTTTATTTTATTCGGTTTTGGTTGTTAATTTAGAGCAGAATAATGTAGTGTGAGCAAAAGTGAACTGAAAATAGATTGCAAGTCAAGTAATGAAATTTGAGCAAAACTGTTAATTTATGAAGTTATTGTAATAAGCAGCCTAATTTATTGCTGCACAGAATGAGAATTCAAGTATACCTCTTCTTGATTATATAATTTTTAAAAATACTGGTTATGCTTTGCCCTAAAGAAGCTCCTGTCACCTAGACTTGCTTTCTCAGTCTAAGGACAAAACATTGTGGAGATACCAGTAATACTGTGGTGATTATAAACAGCAAACCATCCTGCACTAAGGCATTACTTATTCTGTTTATTTTCCTTTGCCACCCCATCTCCAACAAAGCTGTACCTCGTAGTGAATTACTATAAGGAGTCTATTGAAAACAAGCTGAACATTATTGCAAAGCAAATTACTACAGATGTTGGGATTCTGAAATCAAAATGGGCAATTCTGGAGAGACTCAATTGCTTAGGCAGCATCTTGTGGGAAGAGAAACAGATTCGAAGGATGGAATCTTATAAGAATCCGAGTGACATGGGCTGCAGTGAGATTTGTGGTAGAATTAGACAAGTAGTCCAGCAACGCCTATCTTGACATCAGGGGCATCTTGCTTCATCTCTTTTGTTTTTGCTGTGTGATGAGGTGAATTTTTCACTTAGTAGAGGCGAGTTGCTAATTAAGGTGAATTATAGCTTGCTAAATGCCTTATTAATGCTGCAACTCACCACATTAATATCCAGCTTCCTATCTTACCAAACGTGCCAAACAAGCTAAATGTCGAGTATTCTCAACATGGAAGTCAGAGCAGGTACCTGGCATCATCAGCTCGCTGCTGGCTCCATCCAGTCTCCATGTTGCTCAGCACCAAATAGCATCTCTGGATATCATCCGTGGGCAACAGCTGCACATACTTCTTGTTCACAGACATTAGCATCTGCTGTTCGCTGATCACTCTCAACTATTGTGGCACCTCTTTGATACATAGGCAGATCATTGACGAAGCTCAGTGTTACATTACAGGGCGCAGCAGCAAGTAGCTCCAAAAAGAAAAGAAAAAAAAAGTGCAGGGACACTTTTTTTGTGCAGGGACAGGGACAGCTCACAGATTGGATCAGGTAGCATTTCTGGGCTGCTCAACCTCTAAGTGAGGGATTGCTTCCTGAATGCTCATGTCATCCAGTGTTCTTGGTTCAAGAGTCCATGCCTGTGAGATTATGGAGTAGGTCATGGTCAGTCTTGTGGCTCCCTAACAATCAATCCAGGGGAGGGGCTGATGTGGTCAGTGATCTGGGCACCCCTCGCTCGGTTAGGTCACTTGGATGGGCCACAGAGAGTCTGTTGAGTCCATTCACATAAACAAAGTGAGATTGAAGGGGTTGAGTGGGATAAGGGGTGGGGGGGCGGTGGTGTGTGGCGACTGCCAGGGAAAGAGATTCGGGAACCTATTCTTTGATATCGAGTGATGCAAGCTGTGGGCTGAGGGGGAATACAGTAGAACATGGATTGGAAGTGGCTTATGTGAAAGAAGGATCGGCCACGGTCAGGAGCACTCTGGCTGCAAGGTGGTCAGTGTATGACCACACCCAGCATGGCCACTTCATTTACCGTGGGATGACGGGCTTATTGGCAGGTGCAGGCTTGTGTAGGCGGTTTGGGCAGGGCCATGGGGATGTGCTCAGCCTATGGCGTTCACAGGCAGGAGTACCAGAAAGGGGATCTGGATGTTCAGGGCCTCACTGATGTGTAGATACAGAAGTTAGAAGCCACTGGCTGGAGCAGTCACTGTCACATTCCATTGCCCTGGAAATCCAAAGTATGCAACAGGAAAGAAAATGGCTGCAATCACACCCAGAGTGGGCAGGGTAGGTGATTTAATATGTGAGGGAGGGGTCTGAGGACCTACTGATGTGAGGCCCCTTAAAGGAAATCAAGATTACACATCTATGCGAGAACAGGATGCAATCCTGTGGAGTTCCTAATCCTTAGATATCCTATTGCATTGGCTGTCTGTAAGCTGTACACCTCCCTTAGCAGGGCATGATTGACAGTATCAGTTAAATTGGCACTTTTGGACACAATATGCAGGGGAAGAAATAGGAATGTTGTAGGATGTGTGAGAATGGAGTCAGCAGGAATCTTTGCATTGTTCATTTTGCTTCCAAATGCTTCAGCGGGCTCTCAATACAGATATCAATCTGCAGTCCATCCTGTATACATGTGACGGTCACCATCATACTGGCACATTTTAATTCAGGGCTTCAGAGACTCAAACAAACAGATGTAGAGACAAAACAACGAGATATAGTCAAATGTGACAACACGCCAAAGTAGAGTACACCAAAGGACACTCAATTGGTTGTCTTCTTTCTCTTCCTCTCACAATATCTTAGGGACGTCTGCAGTTGGAGTCAAGGGACTGTCCTCGGCAGTGGAGGCCAAAGGTTTAGAGAGACAAATCTGGGTGTGGGGATTTGTGTCTGGATGGCCCAGTCATTTGAGGGTCAGCTTGTGGGAGGCAAGTGCATCCTCCTCAGCTCATATTTCCAAGGGTCAGAGGAGACAGGCAGGGTGGAGGAAGGATATTCTAAGGGGCCTCTGTGCGGTTCCTTCTCAGGGTGGGTGTCTTGTGATATCACCCTGACTCTTCGTGAAGAAGAATAGACGATTAGAACAAAGAACATTATAGCACAGGAACAGGCCCTTCAGCCCACCAAGACTGCATCGACACATGATGCCTTTCTAAACTGAAAACCTTTTGCCTCTACGTGGTCTCTATCCCACTATTTCCTTCCTAATCATATGTCTGTCAAGATGCATATTAGACGTTGCTATTATATTTGCCTCCACCAACTCCTCTGGAAACGCATTCCAGGCGCTTACCACCATCTGTGGAAACAATCCTGACAACATCTTCAAACTTACCCCCTTTTATCTTAAACCTATGCCCCCTTGTAATTGACATTTCTGCCCTGGGAAAAAGACTTCAACTATCCATTCCAACCATGCATCTCATGATTTTGTAAACATCTGAGGTGTTTTGAGGGAGTGATTAGACATCAAAGATAACATGTTCTCCAGGAAGAGGATTTTACATTTTTTTACATTATCTTCTCAAATAGGACCTCCAGGTCCCTGTTGGAGAATTGCAGTACCACCTGCTCTTTGTCAGATATGCTCAGATTCCATGCTTGACTGAGCAGTGTAGTTTCAGAATGCTGGTGCTCACCCGCAGTTGCACAGTGGCCTTTTAGATATGGCCCGGGTGCCCAGGGCTCCGGGTCTTTTGGTGGCTATCTGGTGAGTGGCAAGTTGTTCCAAGAATACCTGTGGCAGCTCATGTCATGAGGATGGAACTTAATGTTCTGCTTGGAATCCATCAAGATCCCAATGCACAGACGAGCTTGGTACGTAAATGTAGAGCCATTCAACATTTTATTTTTTAAAAAAATCACAAAACCCAGGGTCTAATCCAGCCCTCACTGATGAGTAGCACATTTCACTACAGAATTAGTAGCTTCTAGAACCCTTCAATAACATGAGAAATAATTCAGAGTCAGTAATGATCCTTCCGTTAAATTGAAGTTGCATGAATAGATTTTCTCTCATGCAACAAACTTACAAAGTTAAGATAAACACTGAGAGCTAAGGTATGGTTCAGAATAAAAGTTACATCTGGTAGCTTGCAGCAACAACAACTTGCATCGTGTCTTTAATGAAATAACCATCACAAAGCGCTTCACAGAAGCATTATCAAGTATAACTTTCTATATTTTGGACAGAATGTCTGACAATTTCATAATGATGGGGTTTTTTGGGAAAGGTGCTGATGAAGCAGATCTGGCTGTCGTCAGTATACATTTGGAACTGTGATTGATTGTTTTTGAATAATGTGAAAAGGATGTGTGTAAATGAGAATGGGGTGTGGTGGTGGATAAAGAGAGATTCTTTAGAACAGCAGAAGTAATGATGTTGGAATCTTTTGAAGTGATTCTTAATAATGATCGAATAGCTAAAAATGGACGCAGGTGAGTCCAGCCGCACTCTACAGGATGGTGGGGAGAGGTGTTGGAGGAAGGTTGTGTCAAATTTTGTCATAACCATAGAGAGTTTGAGAGGGGTTAGTGAGCCTATAGTACAATCACATGGTATGTTAGTTATGACTTTGTTCATAGCCATTTTGGCACTGTGGCAGAAATCTAATTGAAAAAAATTGAAACGCAGAATTCTAAGAAAGGGGTGCTTGGGTTTGGAAAGGAACAAAACATTCAAGGACTTTAGAAAGCAAATGGAGTTTAGAGGTGGTATTGTAGTTTTCAAGGAAGAAGACCTGGGGGGTTCTGGCAGTCCCACTGGGGAGAGAATTGCATGCCAGTCTGTGAATCAAAATCACCGCTTGAAGTGTACATTATCCTCTGGTACAGTCTGACTCCAAGAAGGACCATCCTAGAGGGTTTTTCTTGAGTTTTGAAAAAACAGTTATTACTTACTAACATCAAGAAAAATAATAAAACACAGCATGAAATAGACAAGCAAGCACAGATATAAAGTTTAAAAAGGGGAGAGTGTCTAGTACGATAAAAACAAGAACATGCAGCTTAAAAAATATTTAGTGTCCTTGAGGCTTTTAAGCTTAAGAACATGATTGTTTAACTGATGACTTGTCTCCTACACAGGAGTGAAAATTGTAGATATGTCTAAGTTCTCAATGAATCAATGTTTCTCCAATGTACTTTTCACTGGGTGATGGCTTTCAAGACGCTGAGCAAAAAATAGGAGGGAGGGAGCAAGACTTTCAGTTCTTTCAACTGTGACAAATTCATCATTTCTTTCCCTGGCTCTGCTCAAAAGAGTTATCTATATGTTAACTTGATCAGCCATTTCTCATTTCTTCATTTTTTTTCTTTATCTTAATATCACAAGACAATAATGGAAACTGCTTTGAGTGGTTAAAATTGGTTCATTGCATGTACTGTATAATTACTCCTCCTTCCTTCCTTAAAAGTAGTCCCGAATATTATTAATAATTATGATAATTTAGACTAATTTATTTATTATTTACTACATTACAACAATAATACTTTTTGATCTGGGAAAGTATTTTAACTGCTGAGACTCATTATTGCACCACGTAGCTCAAAGGTGTAGACAGTCATCACGGGTATTCGAGTTTGCATCCATCTATCCGTCACTTAACATCGTTGTTCACCTAATTAAAGAGTAGTTTGATAGCTTGTTCTGCTGATTAGCCAAGTCATATGCGAAGGAAAATGCAAGTAACAGAAAACAGAACAAGCTTAAGTTAATTTCTGTCAATTACTTGGAGGTTTACAAATGTAAGCAAGTTGTTTTCTGCTGAGTTGCAACATTGCAAGGATGTTAACTGTAGAGTTCTGATGCACTCATTTTTTTATTTTTGTAAGCAAAGAATGGAATTAGTCAAATGGGAAAGTGTGAATATTTTTAACTCAAAGGATCTTTAAGGATTGATCATGTTTGAGAAACGTGTTTACAGTATTGTAGTAACTATAAAGTTTAGTGATACAAACAGTGCAAAGGATTGTGCTTGTACAGCACATGCATATAACTTTTGATCGCTATTCAAAAAAGCACAGAAAAATTAAAATCAAATCTAGATTCACAATAGTTTAGTTAATTGCTTTTCCTCTTCTATTTCCCTTTCCTGCCACATTACTTGGAACTTAAACATGAAAATCCAGACTAATACTGACTTTACTTTTCCAAAAATCCATTTTATTTCTTAAGTTTAATTTTTCGAATATTATCATTCAGGTTACTGAATAATATATGCTGAATGACAGTCAATTACTTCTGCTAAGAATAAATGATAGTGAATACAATTTATACCACAGGCAGGAATTTTCAGATATTATTTAAAGTTTATTAATAATATCCTAGAAGTCACCTGATCATAAAATATGCACCTTTAAGTTAGGCCAAGTTAATTAGATTAGATTAGATTCACTAATTATTGTGTACTGTCTCATTCAATAAGGCCTAAATTTGGATAGCTCCCAAAACAGATATGGTGGGAACATGCCTTTATGACTTCATCCAAAGAGCAGCTTTCTTATCTGGAAGTCAACATTAAGTCATCACATGAAGGCCACTTGTTACTGCCTTTGGTATTCAACAAGCGGTAAGCAAGGGTCATGTCATGTGAGCAACCTGCCAGGAAACTCTGGCAAGTATGACTTTGATCTCATTTGAAGAGATTCCCTTCTGCTGGGGCAGCCTGTGCCCAAATTGGTATACTACCTGGAGCCAGCTCCCTGACTGGCCTCACTGGGACCACCTCACTTTGTTCCATGCTGTTCCATGCTCCACTGACAACCCAGACTCCTGCAGTACCAGTTGTGCTGCTACTCCCCCTGGGTCCAGCCCTGATTGGATTAGTGATGGAGTGATGTTAAATTCGGTTGTGGTGGGTTGGGGTGCAGTGTGGAGGTTAAATAATCATGGAAGGGTTGATACACGCTCTCCACTGGTGGATAGGCCCATAACCAGCTGCATTAAAAACCACCTTATAGCGTCCAAGAGATCGACAGCACAGAAAAAGGCCCTTTGACTCATCACATCTGCGCTGGTCAAAAATGACCTTCTAACTATTCTATTCCCATTTACTAGCACTTGGCCGATAGTTGTGTATTCCCTGACTTCACAAGTGCACATCTAAATACTTTTTATTGTTATGAGGGTTTTGCCTCTTACTACCCTTGCAGGTATGAGCTCCAGATTCTTATCACCCTCTGAGTGAAAATGTTTTTCCTCACTTCCCTGCTCAACCTTGCTTCCCCTTACGTGAAATCTATGCTCCCTGGTCACTTGTCCCTCCACCAAGGGGAAAAGTTCCTGCCTAACTTGTCTCTCATAATTTTACAAATCTCAATGATGTCTCCCCCCTCAGTCTCCTTTGCCCCAAAGAAAAGAACCCCAGTCTGTCTAATCTGTCTTCATAACTAACATTCTCCAGCGCAGGCAACATTCCAGTTAATCTCCTCTGTACCCTCTCCAGTGCTATTGCATCCCTCCTATTATATGGATTCCAGAACTACACAGTATACTCTAGCCGAGGCCTAACCAGCATTTTATATAGTTATAGTGTAACCTCCCTTCTCTTCAACTCTATGCCTTGGCTAATAAAAGCAGGTACATCATTTGCTGCCTTAACCATTTTATCTACTTGTCCTTATACCTTAAGAGATTGGTGCACATGCACACCAAGGTCCCCCAATCCTCAGTGCTTCCCAGGGTTCTGCAGCTCATCATGTATTCCATTGCCTTGTTTGTGCTGTCCAAGTGTATCACTTCCTCTTTAACCAGATTGAATTCCATCTGCCACTGATAGAAGATGGAGTTATTCTTCTTGAAGAGGAAATAATTGAGAGGAGATTTAATAGAGACATTCACAGTCATGAGAGACTCTCATGACAGATGGAATGGGGAAAACATATCATCATTGGTGGAGGGATTTAGAACTAGAGATGACAATTTGAAATGATTAGTAAAAGAAGCAATGGCACCGTGTGGGAAAAAATTATATGTACCAAGTGGTTATGATCTAGAATGCTTAACAATTCAGTTGTGGCTTTCCAAAGAGTACTGGATATTTATATGAATAGAAAAGAAAATACATGGCTACGAGGAAAAGTTGGGGTTGGGACCTAGTTGATTTGTTCTTATGGAGAGTCAGCATGAATGCAGTAGGTCGAGTGGGCTCCTCCTGTGCTGTCACCAATCTTTGACTCCAAGTGTTGAGCTCCAAAGCGACAGTGCCAGTTGCATACTGCTTGTCATCATGATCTAACTGGACTTGCACTGTGACTAGCCAATGTCCTTACCAAATCAGATTCTGGTTTGTTTGTCTAGTGTGCGCACAAGATACAAAAGCTACTTTGGAGATCTGAGGGCTGTTTTAGCATCTATTTAATTCAGACTTCATGCCAAAATAGATTATTACCCAGTCAACTGTAAGGAATAATAATATCCTAACTAAAAGAAAATTAGGCCTCCACTTCAAGAATATTGTCTGTAACAGTTCTGAGTGTAAAAGTATAAGTATATGCATAAAATAACCTTCAGCATCACATCTGTTATATGTGATTTTCAATCATTGTTCAATAATGCATTAGGTCTTTCTAGAATGTATTGTATTTCTACATAATAGTGTCAGCTTTCTGGAATTGTCTAGTTAAGTATATATAGCAATTTGAGAACCTATAATTATGATAACTTTGAACATGTACAGCATGTATGTTCTCAGACTCCATCTGCTTTTTATGTCTTCTGCAGGTGACATTTACCAAGAGGAAGTTTGGGTTAATGAAGAAGGCTTATGAGCTAAGTGTACTGTGCGACTGTGAGATTGCTCTGATCATCTTCAACAGCACTAATAAACTGTTCCAGTATGCCAGCACCGATATGGACAAAGTATTGTTGAAATACACAGAGTACAATGAACCACATGAGAGTCGAACAAATTCAGATATTGTTGAGGTAGGATTCATCCTGAGATATTTCTTAATCAGTTGTATTCAAAATCTTAGATGTGACAAAATGTAATAAAAAATTTTCTAAAGTTGACTAAGGCAAATGAATTAGATCTGTGGACAGAACTGTTATGTATGAAGTTGATTTAGTGTCGTTCAAATATTGTTCAATGGTAAAAATTATTTTCGACGCAACATGTTCAGATGTGCAAGTCTATTATATATTAGTCGCATATTAAACTCATAATTAACTGTTCCCATGCTATTTTTGAATTTGGGGCATCAAATCATATCACTGCTTCTAAATCATAGAATCTTAGAATCCCCACAGCCGGGAAACAGGCCACTCAGCCCAACAAATCCACACCAACCCTTCAAAGAGCGTCCCACCCAGACTCGCTCCCCAGCACTGTCCCTGTAACCCTGCATTTCCCTTAGCTAATCCACCTAACCTACACGTCCTTGGACACTATGGGCAATTCAGCATGGCCAATCCACCTAACCAGCACATCTTTGGACTCTGGGGAGAAACCCAGGCAGACACTGGGAGAATGTGCAAACTCCACGCAGACAGTTGCCTGAGGCTGGAATTGAACCTGGGCCCCTGGCACTATGCGCCAGTAGTGTGAACCACTGAGCCACTGTGCCTAAAATCTGATCTAAGCTTGATGGGCTCCATTTGTGTGCTATTGTAATGATATTATCACACATTAAACAAAACAGTTTCATTCACTAGGAGACATGCAAATGATTTTTGATATTATTCCCAAGGCGGACTGAAAATTGCAGCATTGTTAAAATATCTCCTTTGCCAGTCTTACTCAAATCTAATCATTAGGACACGAACCAACAAAGATCCCATTGACAATTGTGACGTCTATTTCAGTTCTGAAGTCACCATTTAATACAAGTGTTCAATTTTTAGGATGTACAGACTGAATTGATCCCATTTTGACCTCTTTTATATACCATCTTCAGTGTCACAGCAAAATGGAAATTGCTTTGTTGCTGTAGTGAGAATGGAAGGTAAAATGTACCCCTATATAAATTCCAGAATTATTTTTCCAATAGTTTTGAACTATATTTCAGTACTTGAGCGCTCCTGAAAGCACAAAGTTGGCAAGGCATAATTTTGCTTCATGTCAACATGTTTCAGGCTGTAGACAAGGTTGTGATGCTTTTCCTATTTAACACCTCCTCATAAGGTCCATCACAAGGAAAAGACTGTGGCTATCTTGCTTTATTTGAATTCTTCCTTAATATAGTTTTTTAAAATTATATAATAAATATCCCAATTTCTTAGTGAGAACAGAAAAGGCATAAAATATCAGACAGTATCTGAAGGAGAAAGAATGGTTAGCATTTTGGATTATATCAATTTCATCAGGAACTGACCTCATAAACTATCCAAACAGAAACTTCTTCCACATTCAGATGTGGACTAGCAACAAAATCCCAGAAGTTTCTTTTTTTAATTTCATGTTCCAGGCTTTGTTTGCTTCATTTTACTTATTCTTTATCTATGCAATAATATGCACTGTAATATTAGGCTTTCCAGTGGATAAAGCTGAACAGAGTGCTTGCTAAAGTGCTCACATAAGTAATTAATAGAGGTTTCAGTAATTAACAGCAAAATTCAACCGTACAATTCACTGCTGCACCAATAAAATGATGCTGCATGGGAAGTTTTTTTTAACAGTAAGAAATAGATCTTTATTGTTCAACTGATTTGAGTGCAGTTTTCTTATAAAACAGGCTTCTTCAGGCTCACAGCGAAAGACAGCATAGTTTCATGCCTGGAGGAAATAGCTCTGCAGTTGTGTGGGTGTTGAAAGCGGGTCTTTACACTAGCTGATGCTCTGTGTAATTAGCATGTCTTTGCTTCATAATTAGTGGTATGGCTACAATGGTGCATAGCCCCATGGAAGCTTCTCAGACATGTTTAGACAGATTGAAAAAGTTTGTACTCTGGGGAACCTTACAGTCGCAAAAATGCCATTCAGTACCGATCTCCACCCTAAAGTTTCAAAACGTAACATGTAGGGGGTGCAGATTTCCAAAGTACTTAAACTAACTGCATTAATTTGGGTAGAAATAAGAGAAATTCACATTTTGCCTTTTTTTTCATGAACTAGAACAACCCATGGCACTTAACAGGCAACTAAATATTATTAAAAATATAGTCATAGAGCGGCCAAAATGTACAGCAAATTAGCTTAAATAACAAGGAAGAATAGAATTATCAGAACTGTTCTAGTTGGTAGTTGAAGGATAAATGTTGGCAAGGATGTCAATAATGCACTTGCTGCTCTTGAAGATAATAGGGAGAAAATTTCCATGTGCATCCGAGGTACAGACGTAGTCTTGATTACGTGTCTTATTTGAAAGGTGGCAACTTTAATAATGCAGCAATCCCTCATCTCTGTGCTGAAGTGTTAATTTAGATGATGTCTGAAATCCTAGGAATGGGTCTTAACCACATGACCTTCTAACTCAAAGGTGAATTCGCTGTCTCTGATATTAATATTAAAATAGATCTCAAGCAACTTCAAAAATACACGTAAAGAACATTTACAAAGGGACAGGAAGGGAGACCTTAGGACGATGGACAAATTTTGTTAAAGAGAAAGATTTTCAAAGAGGAGGAATTGAAGAGCTTAGAAGGGGAATTCCAGATCTTGTACAGCTGAAGGCTTTCCTACCAATGGTGGGGCAAAGTCAAGGTGACAAAAGCCAGAATCAAGGATTCAAATTGCTCAGGAAGGGGAGATGTGACAGGTAACAATCAAAGGCATATGGTTTCTAACATGGGACTCTTGGAGAATTATGTAGAAAGATTAATTGGGAAAGAATTTATATTTGATTCATGGAGGGGCTGGTATAGAATTTAGGTCTATGTGAACAGCAGACCTTAATGTGGGATAGCACGTATGTAGCAAAATTTTAGACATGTTATTGTCAGAGAACAGCACAATGAAGATCATAAAGAAGAGCATTAAAATAGTGGTCTGGAGGTGGTGAAAATATTAAGGGTTTCAGTATCGCTGGTGTTGAGGTATGAGTGAAACAGGCAGGTGTGGTCCAAGAGTCGGACAAAATTGTCTTTGTGACATAATGTAGGGAATCTGAAACCTTAATGTCAAGCATTAAGACAATATTGCAAACAATTAGGTTAAGAATGAGTGCAAGGGAATTGAATTAATGGCAAGGAGGGGTAGTTAGCACTGGGGCTTGGAGATGATGACTTTGGTTTTCTCAGTGTTGAGTTGCTCAGATATAAACAGTAATATAGTAGTATTTAGAATAAAATATTACTACCTTCTTAAAGTTAATTTAATTAGAGACTGTTCTAAATGTTTGCCATGTCTCCTTGTTTTATTTTCAACTGTTAAATATTTACTGTTAGATTGATTATTTGTTGAAGATATCAAGGACACTCTTATATTGTCTGACCATTGGAGCCATTCCACCATTCCCATTTCTCTTGACTCTTTACAAAAACTCCAAACAGGGAGCACAATAATTTTGTTAAAATAGTAGCATAGCGGCAAAGTGTCTAACAATTACAATAGTAAATTAGGGATCATCATGGCCATGTAAACTAAAAATGTTGATTGTATTAACAGAATCAGGATGTTTACAATATCTAATACACTAAGCAGACACCTTTATACTACTTAAAACTATTTGTAAAATTACTGCAAAAACATATCATGTTGTAGCTGCAAATCACATCAATGAATGAACAGTGATAAACAAGTCTTGCTATGTATATCATTGATATTCTTGCATATTTACATATTTAAAGTAAACATGTAGTCAGGATGTGGCAGTGTGTGACATTGTTTGATATTGACCACAAAAATTACACAAGTTAGCATCACATGCATAGAGCAAGCAAAGCAGTCATAGTACGTGTTGACCTCCCACATGCCTACCTACACATGGACACACACCCACAGATGAACAGGTATCATGGATACTTGTATACATACAATAAGACCGTCCCAACTGACCCTACTGTAGTGCTATGTGATTAAAAATATTTATTTGAAACCTAACATGTTGATCACATATTAATTTAAGATTGTGCCTTAAAGTAGTATCCTGAGTAACTTTATGTTAGTGAAATAAATGATCAGACGGGTCAACAGATCTGAAAGTCAGAGACTACGTGTGTAAAGAGAATGATAGGCGGAACCACACAGCTCACTCTCCTTGTCGTCATAATGTCAGTCCTGACAGATTAACAAAACAACTGTTCCAATTTTAGAGTATAAAAGATTTAAAATTCTTGTCTATTAATCCTTCTGGAAACATAGCCAGTTAAAATGCATTTCATAGCTTAAGCGTTTTCAAGAATCTGATGCTTATACTTACGAATAAATGTAATAAAGTTGCTTCATATAGAACTTTTAAAATAATCTGCACCTCACAGTAAGGGCAGCAAGATACTCTAATGGTAGTCAATCATAGCTATTTGATTTTGCCTTTTAGTATCATCTAAAGCAATACACTTGCAATTCCTCAATTTTAGTGTGTAATTAAATTCATAAATGCTTGCTGTTGGGAACCTTTGAACATTGTTCAGAATGGCATTACTCCCAAGTGTCTCCTGATTACAAAAAAAATGCACTAATATCAATGAAGCTCTTGTTTATGGTTGGTGGTTTAGGCTGTTATTTAGGATCAGAATGTACAGTACTTAATGTTATTTATGACTAAATGTAAAAACCACCATTTATGAGGAACACAATCTTTTCTCAAACGTAGGTGGGTGGAGGGGTGCTATTTAGTGATGGAACACTGCACTGTATACAGTCCATTGGTTTGTGTGGAATTTTACTCGCATATTTAATTTTATTCGTACCCTTGGAAACCATGAATTGAAGATGATGTGTAGCGTCATTTTATAACAGGAAATGTACTAAGCAAATGATAATCCTGAAAATAAGTTTCTACGCGGAGAAGACCACAGTTTACCTTCCTGTCAACATGAAAATGATTTTCTTTTAAGTACCTGTAAGTTGATCGTGTTATAGAATACACAGGTTGCTCACACATGATATGCCACATGAACAGTGTTTTAGAGCTGAGAGAAATCCAGCAATCCCATCATCCACTTTCTCAGTCTGCCTAATCCCAGTCAAAGCTAGCAGCCCAACAGTTTGCCTTACATCGTGGTCCAACTCGGTCACCTGGTAAGAACTTCTGAATGAGATTAAAGAAATCCCTATTAGTTATTTGTAAAAGTCAAAATGCTAATGGCTTGCTACTGGGGTAGCCCGTTCATGCTTGTGACAACTCTAAACTTTTTTTTTCAGATTTGTTTATCGAAAATGCATAGTCCTTGAAAATATTTGAATTTCTGTCATTGTCTTTCAAAAATCAAAATAATCTGAAAGTCCTTTTGTAACTATTTTGACACTGGAATTTCTCATTTATGTTAAGAAGTATTAGAAGCTTAAGACAGCCATACAGTAAATAAGATTGTTGACTGTAATGTATATATTGTTAGGCAGTTAGAAATGGTGCGAAATGAATGTAAGCAATCAACCAGAAGTTGAGTGCATTGAATTCTTAAGTTGCTTTTTATGAACATATCATGTACTGTAGGAATAATAAACATGATAAAATTTCAATTCTTAGCATTCTTATCATAAAAATGGCAAGCTGGGTTACATATATTGAAAATACACATAAGAAAGAAATGATGAATCTGAACAACACTATCATATAGAATTTCAAACAATCAATTTTAAAACAACTGTTGAAGCAAAGCAAAAGAGCACAAAATAAAATAATTTGGATGATACCAGGGCTAAGAGGAAACATACATGATGAAAGATGTACGAATTGGAACTATATCTACTAAAACAGTCAGTTAAGGATGATGTCATAATAGAGTTAATATACTTTGAACATATTGGTGAAAATTATTTAAAAAACTAAAGTGATTCAGCAGCCATTAACTATATACTATGAAATGCTCATACTAAATGCATAGAAAGAGGACGTTGGAAGAAATCTTTCAATGCAAAGATTTGTTAGAGCATTTTATATATTATAAGAAATAATTTCGTACCATTCACTCAGCATATATGTTAAATGGTTTGGATATCACGGGGAAAAACATTCAAGGGTATGATAGCAAAGCAGAGAAATAAAATTTTACTGATGAGCTCTAGTGTGGAGCTAGCAGTAGCACTGTATTGTGAATCAATAGGCCTCCTTCAGGTGCTGAAATTTCTGAGATTCTGTAATTTCTTCCAAGGTCACTAGGACATGGAATGTTTCACTGTAAATTCTTTGAATCAGAGATGACAAGATTATTTCAAAGGAAACTGGATAAGTATTTAAAAGGCAGGAATTTAAAACTATTAGGGAAAAGGGCAAAGAGGTCATTCACAGCTCCATTTCACAATTTGGCAATAACATAGAAATAGAGGGTTGAACAAATTTCTCTCTGTGCAATTTTTAAAACATATCCATATACACATCAGTATGGGACTAGGAATTGGTAAAGAGACAGCAAAAGAGCAAAAGTATCAATTGTTCAGCTCAGTTGATGCTATGTATATGGTATGTGGCTGCAGTAACAGGAGTAATAAGTAATGAAGCTAAGTTGTTCATAATAGGAGACAATGGGGATGGATTTGTAAAGGTATGAAAACAGACTTGCTTAATTAAAAAATTGAACCTTTTGAACAGCATCAATGTGCTGTTGGATATCTTTATAAAGTGTACTGGAGCCATCTAGTGCTCGGCAACCAAGTACCATTTATTAGGAGTAAAACAAGCGATTTAGATGTAAATACATAATTATTCTTGTGTAATTTTTCCTTAAAAATAAATACTATTTCATAAATTCCACAATTTTTATAATATATGCTACCCTTCAGATCACAACTAATAGCTTAATTTTGGCTAGGAGAAGTTAAGTGTTATAGTTTTATTAATATAGATACTTTTGGATATCTTAGTACACAACATATTCATCATGTTCAAAGTTGATGTTCTTTTCTACATTTTGAATGGAAATGAATTAAACAGGATTATGCACTGAATTATCTTTTGTGTCACTAAGGAGGTTTATCTTCACTCATTGGTATTACATACTTCATGGCTATTACACAAAGAGATTTAGGAGATATTTTGTCTAGGAGTAGATGCTCATCTTGGGTTTAATTTTTCCTAAGGTACAGTTAAAGTGGAAAAGCTTCATATAATTGACCTTTGCAGTTCAAGTTAACTATTGCATTGAATCAAAAATGGCTGTTAGGTACTTTCAACATTAATGGTTAAAATAATTGGGCACTACCTTTCTCTCAAATATACAATCCATAAAGTTTCAAGAGAAATGAAACTTCCAGTGAACAAACAAAAAACCTTTCTGCACCAGAAGTCAAGCGTGCAAGAATATTTTGAACAACTTTTAATTATATCTTGCATCTTGGAGTTTTCTGCATTTCCCAAGTAGAGTCAGTTCTTTGTTTTCTAGTTGCTATTTCACACAGTACAAGCTTGTCGTTTTCAGTATTTTTGGCCAACCTGCCAGAGGGCAAGTTTATTTTTAAATCTCTGAACTCTGAATAGTCTTTATTTTTCTAAGATTGGAAGCAGATGAAGTGCCTGGAGTTAACAGATCGTAGGCTTGTTTTAAATTATGAGAATGGGAGTTCTCCCTCTTTTGTATTTTTATTCTTTTGCTAAGAAATGCCTCATAACCGGTAGTATCCTAAAAATAGGATCTGGTGCAGCTAAAATTAGTGAGCTGTGTGCTTTGCCAAGGAGAGTGGAAAGGAATGGGCGTGGAGTAGCAGTTTCTCTGATCCTGCTCTATTCATTCAGCGATTCCTCTGAGAATGTAGGCAATGATAAAGTGCCCTTGAAAAAAGCCACAGTCTCCAACTCCACTCTTCAGACTTCTGGGTGCCAATAAGTCTTTTAGCCCAAGGATACACTTTTTTTTTCATTTAACAGCACAGCAGTGAAACACAGATTCTAGATTCAGAAAGCACAGTAAACAAAACAAAAACAATAAGTTTCTGTGTGTAAAATGATTACTTTTGTGTAGCACAAATAAAGTTAGAGAAAATTGCTATGCTGCTTTGTATTTGTTCAAATCATTTTTTGCCATTACCCCTGTAATGCATACAGTGTACATTCGTGTCAAAGGTACAGTTGCCTGCTACATAAATACACTGAACTATATTTTAAACAAGCATATTATTCATAATTGGGACTTTGATTATGCCAATTAATCTTTGAAACAAAACTGCTGATTTATACAGGGAGCATTGTCAGTTCACAATTCTTCCTCATTCTATACTGAATCAATGACAATGTTCTTAGTATTTTAAGAAATTCAGTATGTTTAATTTGTTCTTTGCATTTCCCCTTATTTTCTTTATTCTGGTTCTTGTTTCTTCACTTACTTTCAAAAAGCAGATATTATGAAGAAATCTAACAAAACTAATAGACTCCAGGACTTCTATGTAGCAATTACTTTAGTACCAGTCATCACCTTGTTTTAGAACAATTCCAAGCTCAGTAAACTCCCTAATGTATGGAGATCTCTTGCTTTTATTCCTTTTATTCTTTTCCATTTAGAAAAGTGCTGAATAGGTTATTCTGTTAGGTAGATTTTCACTTATGTCAGAGAATCTGTTTAACTCATAAATGAATTTAAATCAGACCTACTATTGGCAATACAGTACAGATTACCATTTTGTACAAATTTCTTAGATTAAAATAGAATGAAAAGCAAGTTAATTGAAAAGTGTTAAGCAATGATGAGGTAGTTTTATAAACTCTACTTTCTAAACTATGATTTCTAGATCCATGGTTATGGCTAAGAGGTGATATGAATAACCTTAATATTTACAATTGAATTGTTAGTCTCTACTATTGTACAGAAAGAACAAACAAAATTGAAATGGTGGGAAAGTGTAGATCTAATTGTCAAGTCGAATTGTGATTTGAGATAAATGATCCAGCTGGAGTGCTGTGTGCAGTTTTGGTCACCACACTATCGGAAGAATATGATTGCACTGGAGGGGTACAAAGGAGATTCACCAAGATATTGCCTGCATTGGAACATCTTAGCTACGAAGAAAGGCTGGATTAAAGCTCAGGCTTTTTCTTCAAGCAGTTTGGTTATATAAAATTATGAAAGGCATAGACAGGCTGGATAGGAAGCAGCTGTTCCTCTTAGTTGAAGGGTCAGTAACAAGGGGGGCATAATTTTAAGGTGAATGGCAGGAGGTTTAAAGATATTTTGAGGTAGCTTTTTTTCTTTCCCCTCGGGTGATGGGAATGCATTGTCTGGGAAGATAGTTGAGGCAGGAAGCCTCACCCCTAAAAAGTACTTAGATGAGCACTTGAAATGCTATAACATTCAAGGCTATGGCCCAAGTGCTGAAAAATGGGACTAGTGTAGATTAGTTGGTACAGGTTCGATGGGCCAAAGGTCCTCTTCTGCACTGTATGATTCTATAATTCTGTCATATGAAATGGCACCAATTATGGATAAACTTTATCAATATCATACAAAAATAAAGAGACAAAAGAAATGTGACTAGGCAAGATATAAATATTTTATATTTATTATATAAAAATTTATATTCATCAAGAATGATGAATATAAATTTTGAGAAAGCAAGCTGGAAGAATTATTCAAAATTGTTATTCGGTTATTCAATTCAAATTAACCACGTTCCTATTATCTCTCTAACCACGAGAAACATTTTTTTTGGAAGTATGTGGGAGGTGAATGGATGCACAAAATTGCCATAGGAACTATATGAGTTTAGTTAAATAAATTAAGGAATATAAATAGTGTCAAACATTTACTTATTTTTATATAAAAGTACGAGTAACGAAGCATCCTTGCAATGTGAATTGTTGGGTGTGTAAATGTCACTGTAGTTCAGAGGGTCAAATGTATCAGCACTCTTGCATTTAGTTGTAGATCTTTCCTGTGGGGCATTTGTGATAAGGCTCCAGTGACAAAGCCAATAATTGATGTGGAGTGCCATAGAAAGAACTGTGGTCCTTATGTCTGTGTGCCTAGGCCCCACTAGTCTGTTGCCGAACCATCTGAAGTATTTGTTCCTCTTGCTTTGGCCCCCCTGCTGCTCTTTGTAATGAAATAGACCTCAAGCGATTTCTTTATCCTATATACTGGACTTTATTGTGTTAGTGTGGTGTATTCGCAACTATTCAGAAATGAATTCCAATGCTGTTTCCTTGTCGTGAGACCTCCAAGCAATTATATATTTGATCTTTAAAAAAAGTGCAAATGATTTCCATTAAATGCATTTTGATATTACCTTATTGTAAAAGTATTTGGATTTTAATCCTTTTACTTTAGAACTGACAGTATCTAGAATACAGGGAAATTCCACGTGCTTTCATTAATTAGTTATCTCTTTAATTTTGTTGCATTTTCAATTTCTTAATTTTTTGTACCATACACTCATTATTTTGTCGTTGTTCCAGTTCGATTCAAACGTTAATAGCTTTCTTCAAATCAGTAGTAATCAAAATATCTCCAGGGTAAATGGCTAGGATGGGAGAGTGGTGGACAACAGTTTTGTTTCTGCTCCTGATTTCTATCCAGTCATGCTTTTTACAAAGAGAACATTAGCGGGTAGGATGGGCTCGACAGTAGAGTCCTCCATTTTTTTTTAAAGTACACTGTCTTTGTGCTCATATGAGAAATGATTACTGACACAAGATGGTTACTGCTGTATATGAATATTTAAAGCAAAAAAAAATAAAAAACATGAATAAACAGGGAAATATTAGAGTATGAGACTGAGCTAGCTAGATAATACATAAAAACAGATTGTAAGAGTTTCTATAAATATTTAAAGAAGAAAAAGTTAACAAAGTGAGCATTGTTTCTATAGAATTGTCGAACTGGAGAACTAATGATGGGAAATTAAGGAAATGACAAATGCTTTGAGTGGGTATTTTGCACCTGTCTTTAAAACAGAAATCAAATCAAGAAATAGAAGGTAGGGAGGGTCTTAGGAAATTCACAATGACTAGGTACTGACTAAATTGTTGGGCCTGCAAACTGATAACGAATATAATTTTTTTTATTCAAAATGGGAGGGAGACAGAAAACGGGAGATAGACCTGCACACCTCTAAGCTTAACATCCATAATAAGAAAAATATTTGAAGATATTATTAAAGAAATTATAGCACATCACAAGAATAATTGCAAAGTAATCAGGCAGAGTCAACATGGTTTTGTGAATGAGAAATCATATTAGATCAGTCTAATGGAGTTCTTTGAGGTGGTCGAACATAGTATGGATGAAGTGGAATCAGTGGATGTAATGTACTAAGATTTCTAGAAGGCATTTGATAAGATGTCACACCACTTTATTACACAAAAAAGAAGCTTATTCTGTATGGGGTAGTATATTAGCATGGAGAAAACATTGGCTGGACGACAGTAAACTGAGAGTCGGTGTAAATGAGATAACAAGGTGTAGAGCTGGACGAACACAGCAGGCCAAGCAGCATCCGAGGAGATGGGTCTTTTTCAGGTTGACGAGATATAATGAGTTGGATGTCATGGAGATAATGCTACGATCTTGACTGTTTACAATTTATATCGGTGTTTTAGTTCAAGGGACAGAAGGTATGGTTGTCGAATGTGTTGATGATGCAAAGATAGGCATGGAGGCAAATCATTATGAGGACACAAAGAGATTACAAAAAGATAATGATAGGTTAAGTGAATGGGCAAAGATATGTAATGGAAAATGTGAAATGGTTAATTGTGGCAGGTCGGATAAAAAAACATATTATTTAAATGGCACAAGACTGCAGAGCTGTGAAATGCAGATACATCTGGAAGTCCTGCTGTACGAATTACAAAATGTTAATACGTATTTGCAGCAAATAGTTAGGAAAGCTAATACAATACAATTAAGTGCAGAAGTAGAAGGGCAATAGTTAAGTTATATAGGACACTGGTGAGGCCACTGGAATTAACACCTTATTTGTGGCAGGGTGTGAATATGTTTAGACAAGGTTTACCAGAATAATACCTGGAATGGATGGGTTGTCTTACGAGGAAAGGGTGGACAATGTAGGCTTGTGTTCATTGGAATTTAGAACAATAAGAGACAACTTGATTGAAGTATATAAAATATCCTGAGGGGTCTTGATAGGGAAGATATTGAGAGAATGTACCCACTTATGGAAGCATCTAGAACTAGGAATCACCGTATTTCAAATCAGAAGTCACTAATTTAAAACAGAGATTAGCTGATCTTTTCCGTCTGAGTCATGAGTCTTTAGAATTCTCATCCTGAAAAGAAGCAGCGGAATACACTGGAAGCAGAGTTCTTGAATAGTTTTAAGCCAAAGGTAGGTAGACCATTATCAAGCATAGGGTTAAAAGTAACCAGGGGTGGCATGATTGTAGATTTGAAGTCACAGCCAGATCAGCCATGATCTTATTGAATACTAGAACCGGCTGAAGGGGCTGAATGGCCTGTTCCTCTTGTTGATTCGAATGCTCTTAAGAAACTGTACTTTAATTTGATGAAAATATTGGGAAAGCTAAAGATGGTCTGGACTAATCCTTTTGAAATGCTTTGTAAAAAAGTGATTATCTGGTGAACCAGACTTTTCATCCTTTTTAAAATGCCCTCACTCCAGGATTTGATGATCCAGTACTAGATTTCCATTCAGTGAAGGTAATAATCTACTCCCATTATGTGATAATAACTACTGGTATGTATTTCATATTAAAAGTTGTGTTGTTGCATTCTTAAATCTTGTACAAACATTCTATAACACTTATTCCTCGTGATATACTATAGTCTGTGGAATTAGCTGTAACTTTTAAAAAAAAATTTGTACCCAGATATTTTAATCAAAAAAAGTGACTTACAGATGAAAATTCAATATGCTTCTTCTAAGTAACGTACTGGGATAGCTTTACTGTACTTTCAATTAATGTATATAAAAATGCTGCCAAGTGTACAGTTCCTAATGTCCTGTGTGCACTGTCAGTACTGTAACGTTACAAATGTGCAACACATGTTGATGTTCTTGATAGAAACCAATTTTTAACTGTTATTGCATTGCTCATAAATTTGAGTTAGTGTATGGCTTTAGTGTATCGAAGCTAGTGTCATTAATGATACTTTCTTAATTTTATTCTCATCTGTTTTTAATGTGTATTTTCCTTTATATTTAATACATTAAACTTTTGGAAAGGAGATTCAGGTATAACAATAATAAGACAACTATAGAATAAAAAAAAACTTCCCACCGTCGCCATTAATACCTGCAAAACAAAGGACTGGGCATAGGAAGCAGAATAGGAAGACGTAATGTTCCAAAAAGGGTTAACAAGTTGTCGAGTCCAGTCCTATAACAAGATACTGATGGAATATTTTCCATGAATGGTGAGGTTTGGCTTCAGATGACACAAAATAAACCAGCTGTAAGTTTAGGGTGATACATCTAATGAGCACTTACAAATCTTGAACTGAAAAATACAGATGATGTGGATATATAGGATACTGTGTCAGCATTCAGATTAAATTCGAATAGGACATCACCTGATGAAGGAGCAGCACTCCGAAAGCTTGTGATTTCAAATAAACCTGTTGGACTATTTAAAAAAAATGAAAGAACTGCAGTGCTGTAAATCATCAACTAAAACAGAACTGAGGAATGGTCACTGGACCCAAAACGTTAACTCTAATTTTTCTTCACAGATGCTGCCAGACCTGCTGAGTTTTCCCAGCAACTCCTGTTTTTGTTTCTGTTGTAATATAACCTGGTACTGTGTGACTTCTGATTTTGTCCACTCCAGTCCAACATCAGCACCTCCACATCATGTATTCAGATTGGCATAAGACACTGCCCTGACAAGGAGAGTCAAATGAGCCAAAAACAGTGTAGACCTGTTCACCAAACCAGATCTCAAGAATTAGAAGGAGCAAAATTCTACCTGTTTATGACAACATAAGTTTACTTTCCTCACTTACTGTATCTTTATTCAGTTTTATTCTATTTTTCTGGATTTTTAGAGGTATTGTATATTTAAATATTCCTTTTCCAGTTTTTAGGTAAATACTAATAAATGAAAGTTGCTATTTTTGGCAAAAATAAGAGAAATAGGTTGGTGTAGTAGTGCTTAAAATAATGTAGATTGTTAGTATTATCCAACATGAAAGTAGAAATTGAGCAAAATGCTTAATTTTTCAAAATTATTTATACTGTCGCTTTCAAAATGCGGTGACAAAGTATTGCTGTTCTCTTTGCAGCAGCCATTCATTTTGTTGGGAGACAAATTTAAGATGCAGATTACTCCATGAGGCTGCATTCCTATACAATTGAATATGCTGCACTCAGATGTTCAGCATAACTTCATATAATCCAAGCCTAACCTCTTGGGTAAAAATTCCTTCATTATGTTTATCCCCTGAGCTAATTAATACGCCCACAGTGGTTTCATCCATGGGATAAATATAATCTACAGAAGAGTGTTTCTTGATTTGTAAGCCGAGTGTAATTATTGTAAATGAACCAGGCTGCTTGATGGTTTCAGTTTACTTAATTTGTATTAGTTTATATGCCTATAGGAATACACCTGGGCGCATTCAAAACATTGTTGCCTCTGAGTCAGGAGATTTTAGATCTCTGAATGCTGTGTTGATATCAAGCATAATATCCATGTCTGAGGGAAGCAGATTGGCACATCAGGCTAATGACTGGTCCATGTTAAAAGAGATTCAGTTACGGCAACAGCCTGCAGCAGTGGAAAAAATGGACTGCTTTAATTGGACAGAGAAGAGGAAGAAAATGTATGTCTATAAAAACAGAGATAAGCTTAAGTCATTCATTGTCAGAGACAGAAGGCTTGAGATTGATTTTGTTTTCAAATGGGTGAACTTACTAATGAATTAAACTTCATCCATTAGCTATGAAATAATCACAAGAAAGGACAGTGATTAGTCATTCAGAGGTTACCATGTCCACGTACTATTCCATGCTTGATTTAAAAAAGGCTTATTTGAAGCTAAATTGTGCAATTTAGGTCTGTGCAATAGTTTAATTTCATGGCTGAAAGAACAATGAAGGACACCAACACGTAACACAGTGAGATCTTTAAATTATTGTTTGTGTTCTGATAGGCAGACAAACTAATTTGAAATATAAAGCTTAGACTTTTGTCTGTTTTGCTTAGAAATTTCAACCTAATTTCTCGTAGGTATTAGATAGTCTGCATTAACTGAAATTATAAGCGGTGTTGAAAGTGGGGGAAATAGTCCTTAGCTTGATATAAACTGCTACAGACTGTGCAGTCAATGATTGAGAAACGGATCATTGGATTCTGATGTATTGAATTGTGATAGCATACTTCACAAACATTTGATGCTCTATGATGATCTTTAAATCTTTTTAGAGAAGAAAATCTTTAGTAGAATTTTTTATAGATAGTTTGAATTATTATTATATGAGTATTTAACTGAAGAGGTAGAATGTTTGTAGAGAGATACTTAAATGATATTTGAGTGAGGATTAGAAAAGTCAGAAGAGCTCTGTATCTTTGTTGCAAGACTCAGTGAAAGTATAATAAATGATATTTCATATTATAACTTCAGTAATAAATGAAAAAAAAAGTAATGAATGCTTTTAAATAAACAGCATTCCCTATTAACAGATGCATGCATACAGATACACAGATCAGTTTCTTGAAATTTTGGTGTCCTGATGATAACATATTTAATTTATAATTTACTTGTATGTTATTTTTCCAGTAGTGTGAAATCCAGATACCCTTTCTATGGCTATTTTATACAGATCGCCCTAAAAGAATTCCACTGTATCTTCTGGAGTTGGATTGTGATCATTCCTGATTCATAATGAATAGTTTTAGTTGAGGTTATATTTGAATTAACAGAATTTGGTAGTTAATTTTTTAAAACTAGATTTACAACTAACATCACTGAATGCAAGCAGATTATTTAACTGTTTACAATCTGTAAAAATTAAATGAAAGATGAATGTCTCTTCTTTGAGGTTGAGTATTTTGTATATTATGCAATGTTGATTATATAGTGAGTGCTGTAGGTATGTGCAATAGCTTGCCTGCTATGTAGTGGCACAATGTGGCTTCACACCTTCAGTTTCCCTACTTGTCTAACAACAATTTGGCTTGGCAGCGTCATTAAACCGAATCACCAAGCATAGAGCTGTGACTCACAGGAAAGAGGTGAAACCTTTGACACTTGATTACGAGGAGCATTGGCATAACTCTGGTAACTGACTGAAGTGTGGAAATTACCATTTTACAAAGTTTAGCAGATGGCCAGTGTGAGGACAATCTCAACGTTTTGGCAGTTGCTTAAATTATTTTAGAAACATTAAATACCTGTCTATTACTTATTTACTCTCAAAAGCTGAAAATAATACCAAAGCATCATTTTCCTAAAGCAGCCTTTCTTTACATTGATAGGGATTGACAGATACTGTTATTTAGTGGGAGTTATAGTAAGAGACCAGCAGATTTTAAGGGCAGTGTCTCTCAGCGTAGCATTTAAAACATTCATTCTTATTTTTATCCATATTTGTATATTGTTTACTGTGTATGTTCAGTGTATACATGAATGAATGTGTGTGTAGATGAGAAGCACATATTGACTATGGACAAATGATATCTCAAGCCTGATTTTTGCAGAGTTGGGATGACTCCAGAGCCATTTAAGAATTCCAGGATTCACGTACCATTTCCAGTAGCAGTAGCTCTCATGAGTGTGGAATAGAGAGCAAGCTTGCACCCTGCACACCGAACCTGGACAGCTCTATCACAGAGATAGGCATCTCCTAGCCCTGCAGTTTTGTGCGATTCAGGCCAGCTTCTCTGTTTTTCATGGTTCATAACCACTTGGAGTTGTGTAACATAGCTCTTGTCTAATCAGAGACAGTGGGCATCTCACCCCCTTACCCCAGGCTGCCTTTTTTAGAGGTGGCCCAATGAATTAATGCTACTCAGGCACTTGACTGGCTAGCAGTAGGTATTTCCCAGGTTCAAGACCCCCAGGAATAAAGTTCAAACCCACTGAGAGCTGCCAGTCAATCACAGGTTGTAAGCAAGACCCCTGTTCCTATTGCCAGCTCCCTTGATCAAGCTTGGAGTGACTTTGTACGAGAAAGGCCCCAGGGTTCTTATAACAAACTCTATACAGGTTTGTTCCTCGTGGTGCCCATATAATGGGCCCTTTCCCTCAACCAGTGGGTTAAAGCCATTGGTGGATGAATGAGTCCTTTAAGTGAGCATTTATTACTGAATAAGGACCTCAATTAATATTGAGGTTGGAAGGCTATTCACTTGCCTATCCAGCAATGGATAATATTGGTGAAGGCAGGAAGAAGGTGAAGTCCCCAGTCACTATTTGACCGCCTCCTTAAATCCCTTCCCAATATTAAACATGCTACGGGATAAGGCATTAATTTCCATATTTAGCCTAAATTTCAGAAACCTTCAAAAAGTAGTTTCACAAGATCTTACCTATGCCTCCTGGCCACTCTTTATGTATGACTGCTCATACTCTCCATGCCAACTCAAGGGCAACACATGATCTTCCCATGGCCTCTCACACAGTATGCACTGAGTGCATAACCATTCAGGCACATTATAGCAATAACTAGCAAATATTGCTGGTGCCAGGAATGGCTGCAACATGTATCCTGATTTAGGTCCCACCCTCCATTTTTAAATGGCTC